>OY294045.1:63612387-63808917 GCA_958510825.1 Brachypterus glaber | reverse complement strand
ATTGTAGAGGAAATGCGCCTAATTTCGGATGGTTTCCAAATTTCGGATAGTAGTGTATTTAAGATACTGTCTGCAAAGGTAAACAGAAACCTACTTTTATGTGAAGCCAAAAGTTAAACTAAATCCGTCCTGTAATATGATAACGGTAGAGCTTCTCCCCTTTAAATGGCAGCACAAATCGTTTATATTGCAAATGGCAGTTTTGTGCTCAGTTGCATTATTATGCTTGTTTATTTTATAAATAATCGTTATAAAAGTTCGTGATTCTGTCTTGGGTAAGTTATGATGTTAGTTAAGTTGATCCAATATTCATAATTAAGCAATTTGAAAACGTAAACATTCTACAAATTTCTAATCTAAAAAGCAGAAAGTTGCCTAATTTCGGATAGACCATTTTTGTGCATTTGATTCCCAATTTCGGATATCCGCAAGGTAATTATTATTCAGGATAACCAACCATTAATTATTATTTTTATAATGATACAACAAACTAAGATAAACAATTTTGAAAAAACGAAAATTACCTAAGATACTAAGATATTCGAAATCTAAAATTATAGTTCCTATGGTATTTCGTAGAAAATCGCTTAATGATTAATTTACGTCTTAAATGTGAAGGAATAACAAGAAACATAAACAATGGGATCCAGATCTACTCTTGAAAACAATTTTTCGGATATGTCCGAAATTAGGAGCCCTTTTTCAAATGCACAAAAATGCGCTGATTTTTTTTAACCGTGTTTTTTGGAAAAAATAAACTGTAATAAAATTGCTTTTATAATAAATAATGGTTCGCTATAATAAGTTGTATCTGGTTATATAAAAAAAATATCAAAAAGTAATACCGAGTATTAAATATTGAATACATTGTAAATGGTATCCGAAATTAGGCGACTTTCCTCTATATGATCATAACTTCCTATCCATTTGTAACTAAATATTCAGCGAGGGGTTTATTTATTGAAAAAAAGTGTACAAGGATTGTGAGAATCAACGGATTCTGGAAGATTGTAAAGATTGTCAAAAAGATTGTAAAAAAAATATATATATAATGAATATTGTTAAAGATTGTGGGAAGATTTCAGATGATTGTGGAAGATTGTAGATGATTGTGGGGGATTGTAGATGATTGTGGGGGATTGTAGATGATTGTAGATGATTGTGGAATAATAAATGTTCAAGGATTGTAGAAGATTGTTGGATAGGTGTACAAGGATTGTCCAATAAATAAACCCCTCGATATTCAGTTACAAATGGATAGGAAGTTATGATCCTAAACAAATGTACTTTAATTTTTGTTAAAAACACTATAGTTCTAAAGTCACGTACTTTAATATTTAACATGAAATGTTACGTTTTTTAACAAAAATTGAAGTACAATTTTGGACAATAACTTCCGATTTCCTATCCATTTGTAACCGAATATTCAGTTTAATTTTTACACATCTGATACGACCCTTACACTTAACAAGGCAGTAATGCTAATTTGCTGCGTAATATTTATTTAATAACTATTTGTTTCGTATAGATCAAGGATGTTAACATTGAAGGACGAATTCCTGATTTTCATTTTACATTAACCTGTAGGACATGTCCTTCGAACGTTTGTTTTTTTGTCAATAAGGGATGAATTACAAATTCATGGCTAAATTGATCTGTTACAAGGTTTTATTTAACAACACTGAAAAAAGATCTGGCTGGGCAACCATATCAATCTATACAATAAAATTTATGAGGTGTATGTATGTCTTTCTGTCTATCCTTACAGACGTTTTTTCGTTTGGACTTTTTGATACTTGGCATGCACGTTAGGAACCTGAGTCTGATGAGAAACCCCATTTTTTCAAGGGGGACAAAAAATAAAACAAGCAGTGAAGATAGGGATCTTCCCCTCATAGAACTTGATTTTTTCTGAAAAAAGTCGATCGGATTATTCGTTCTTGAGTTATCGTGTTTACAAAAATCGTGACATCAGACGGAAATTTCAAAAAAAAAGTTGCCTATTTTTTATGAAACAAATTTACCTACTTATATCCAAGAATTTTTGTCTAGGACGATTTTTGAAAATTCGAAACTACCGTATAATATTATTCTAGCGCAGGCGCTGTGAATAATATAATAAAAAACATTAACAAAATTGGTGAAGGCGCCAACATTGACAATGGAGCTCTTTACAACTAGAATTATGAAACAAAAGACGTCTACCCTATCTCTATCTCATTTGTGCTACACTTTCCAGCCAACCAAATAAATACTCTATTTGTTTTTCATACAACAAATACAGTATTTATTTGGTTGGCCGGAAAGTGTAGTACTGAGCGGCACGAACGAACATAGCTAATGTGAATCTGTAGAATAAGATTATTTAATTTCTTTAATAAAAATAATAGTTACACTTTTCGCCCGGCCAAGTAAATATTGTATTTGTTCAACAAAGAACAAATACAGAATTTGTTTGGTTGGGTGGAAGTGGGAGTGTATGTATGTCTTCTAGCCTTTTTGGGTAGAACATTTGTCCCTGTCTAATCTAACGGGAGAAATCGCCATTTCGCGGGGTTGAATATGATCTTTCCTGCTAATAAACAGGCATTAAAGGGTTAAGGGATAGTAGTTTAATACGGAAGAACTAATTTTTTAATGGTCTCCGTTACAATACGTTAGACAACATAAATTTAATACCAACGTCAACAAAAAAAAATCCCTAAAAATATTTGGATTTTATCACAGTGCAACAAAAAATGTGCATCATATGCAAAATTAACAGTAGGTCATAAGTTCACTAGGGAACAAGCACCCTATGAAGGCTTCGCTATTGTTGTCTTTCTCTTCGTTATCGCTTAAAGTTACAAAAAAATTAAAAAAAATATTTAAAATAAAAAAAAAGAAAAAATGTATAAAAAAAAGAATTAAAAAAAAATATATAAAAAATACAAAATGTAATTTATACTTAAGTACAAAATGTTATTATTGTTCTTAAAAAAATGTTATATTGTTTAAAACTCTGGCACAATACGATTTCTTAGAACTCAGGTGCATAATCACAAAAATTATTAAGCCACATGTATTTACTGTTTAATTTAAAACTCAATAAAGATTTATTATTATTATTATTTATTATTATTAATAAATACTTTTATCCAACACCTTCATAGAAACACTTGTTTTTCGCACTATTTTAAATATCAAAAGTTTTTTCCACTAGTGACTAAAAAATGCTTTGCTCACTCTTTTGCGTATTAAGAAAACTTAATCTTTTTGTTATAAATTTTATACAGGGTGATCAATAACTGCCATGCCAAAATTTAAGAGGTGATTCTGCATCCAAAAATATCAAAAAAAGTTCTCAGAAAGGTTGGTCCGCAAGTGAGCTACGACCCTATAAAATTGTAATAAAAATAAGGTTTTTAATTAATAACTCTGGTACCCTTTAAGCTATAGCGACGATCTTTTGTATGCATACTAGTGTTGATAAGGGCAATAGTTTATGTTGATTTATTTTTTTGAATTTATCCAGCGGCGTCCCTAGACGGAAAAATGTATTAGGCTTAACACATTTTTGCCCAAAACTTTTTTGTGTGTACTTTTTTGGATTTTTTGTAAAAAAATATGGATTCCTACAGTAAAAATACATAAAAAATGTCATATAGTGTAACACTGTAAGAGTAACCGTTTTCAAAAATGCAATTAAGAGGAAGTAACATTTTGTGCCACCAAAAACGTTGCTTTTTAAAAGGCTGTTACTCCTTTAATATTAAATCTAGGTGTTTTGGCGAAGAATACTTTTTTGCTCAGTTTTAAATGAAGAATCACCCTACAGCATTAAAATTTTATTGATGACTTTTTTGTTCACCATTCAATATGTCAACTCTTAGGCCTAAGGGAAATGAGCGCTATAGGGCTCATTTCCGGACCAACCTTTATAGAAACTTTTTTTGATATTTTTGGATGTAGAATTACCTCTTAAATTTTGGCATGGCAGTTACTGATCACCCTGTATTTTTATTTAAAAGTAAAGGCTGTTGGATAAATTTTAATTCCAACTCTTGTATTAAGTGATTTTTTCCACTTAATAAAAAATAACTATTAGTTCATTTTAATAATAATAATTGATTTGATTTATTTTTTTAAATATAACTTACCTAAAGTTTTGAAGTAGGATTTAGAAGAACTATAGATATGAAGAATTAAACTTACCTAAAACAAAAGAAAAAATAATTAATATTAATAGTTTATTAGTAAATTAGTAGTAGTACTAATACTTAATATTATATTTGTTATACTATTCACAGCGCCTGCGCTAGAATATTATACGGTAGTTTCGAATTTCCCAAAAATTGTGAAAAAACGCCCTAGACACAAAATTCTTGGATACAAATGTGTTTCATGAAAAAATAAGAAACCTTGAAAATGTCAGTCTGTCCGTCTGATGTCACGTTTTTTGGATACACGATAACTCAAGAAAGAATAAGATCGTCTCCAAAATTTCAGGAAAAATCAAGTTCTATGAGGGGAAGATCCCTATTGTTTTTTAAAGTAATCCCCCCAAAAACTTAAAAAAAAAACCACTTTCAAACATTTTTTTATAATTTTTTTTCTTTTTCGCGAAAAGAAAATAATAAAATTGAAATATTTTGAATTTTTTTTTAATTTGTTTTTTAATTTTTTTTTTTTTTTGAAAAAAAAAACTATTTTTTCAAAGATTTTTTATTGCAAAAAGAAAATAAAAAAATAAAAATTTCAAAGGTTATTTCGAAAATATTTTTTTTTGTTATTTATTTTTTAATTTTCCCTTTTTCAAAAAAAGATCTTTTGAAAAAAAATGTATTTTTTATTATTTTTTAAATATTTGGGAAAATTCATACAATTTACTGTGAATAGTGTATAATGGAATGCGTAGCAGTACATATCTTCACGGCTTGTTTAATAATAAAGTTTATTTTAATAAAGCATATTAAGCCTTATTCGTCAATCAGCATGTTTTCATGGGCAAGAGTGTTAATGTACCTAAACATTTACTTATTTATTTTTTCTATTACATTACATTGTTATTATTTTCTTATTTCAGTCATTATATGGGAAAATCTAGTAAACTATTTTATACTGGAAATTCAATAAAACCTGCAGTGACTCATACCTCTGCTGCTTTCGTATAAGGGGTCCGCCTTTGCGAAGCTTCGACGAAATTACGCGAGTCGCACCCGAACTGGTATGATCTTCGCCTTTTACCACACATTCGCAGGTTTTATTAAGTCACTGCAGGTTTTATTGAATTTCCAGTATAGTACAACTATAAAGTACTAAGCGTATAAAGTAAATTTTGGAAAACCTTTAAGAAGTCTTTTCGAAAACCTCAAATAATTCCGAAAATCTTAGATATATTTTCGAAAATCATGAAAATGAAGAAAACATAAAAAAATAACAGTCATAAAAATAAAAAAAATAAACTTATTATTGGTATAATTTAAAATTGAACAACGATCCTAAAATGTTCTTAAATATTTTGACAGTTACATACATTATAAACTACTACGCATTTAACGGTAAAAGTAAATTATCTAAAAATTTACACATTTAACTGCTATTAGATACATTTTCCCATGTTACAATTTCTAACATGCCAGAAAATTTTTCTCCATAAAGCAAACGTACAGAATGTTGCTAACTCCGATTTATACCATAAATGGATTATTTATTATTAAAATATAGTTTGTTGTTAGGCTGAAGGTGTACGGTCGATGGCCATTTGTACGTTGTGCAATAAAAAACGTTTGTTATTATTATTTTTGGCGCACCCAGAATTTTTCTTGGGGGGGGGGGAAGGGGCTGAGCCACAGTAATTTTTTATGGTATATGGCCTATTATGGCCTATTTAGCTTTTTAACAGTAAATGGTGCAGGGTGTAGCCAGACTTTTAAGTAATTTTGGTAAGCAAGTTTAGCGCCGCAGTCAATTTTGATTAGAATTTTCAAGGTCACGCACTTTCACATCGAAATTTGAAAAACAATTTATTTAAAAACAACTTCTAATAGACAGAGGAAATAAGAAAATCCTAAATTTTCGCATTTCCCAGACACATCAGAACCTGCAGACATGTAAATAATTTTATAAAATATATTAATTAAAATTGTAATTACAATATTAATATCACATTTTTCTTAACAAGTTTAGCGAAGAAGGCAATTTTTTTACAGTTCACAGTTTTACAGGATAAGAAATTTCCAAGAATTCAAAAAGCAAACTATTTTATAAAATTGCAAATGAGTAGAGAAAACCTCTTAAATTATAACTTATCTTGTTTAGCGCTGCAGGCAAAAATTTTTAGAAATCTTCATTTTTTTACATTTCTTAAATAGTCTTATAAATCTATTAATTAAAATTGTAATATCACATCATTGGTGATCAAGTTTAGCGCCGTAGGCGAAATTTTTTGCAATTGACAGTATTCAGGACAACAATTTCTAAGAATTCGAAAAGCAAATTATTTTTATAAATTTTCAAATAAGTAGGTAAAACCTCTTAAAAAACAACTTATTATATTTAGCGCCGCAAGCGAAAATTTTTAGAAATTTGCTCGGAAATCTGAAGTTTTTGCATTTCCCAGACACCTCAAAATTTAACATGTAAATAATTTTACAAAATCTATTATTTAAAATTATAATATCACATTATTGCTTATCAAGAAAATTTTAAGATTTTATAGGGGGGCTGCCGCTCGCCCCCCCCCCCTGGGTGCGCCACTGATTATTATAATAGTTTGTGCTGCAAAAAAAATAATTAATTTAATAATATTTGTAACAATTTGTTGGAATTGTACGATATTTCATAACAAAATTACATTATATTTTGGCTGTAAAAAATCTGCATATAAAATTGTTTAATATTAATTAACAAGCTTTGTAGGTCGCACTCTTAGCAAAATAAGTATTTTTTTTTCCTGAACTTAATTAAATTGCGATATTTTTAATTTTAACGTTTTTGTTTTAAAATGTATATATTTTTTTAATTTTGCATTAACTTTGAATTAATTAGCAGTGTAACTTAGCACGCTTTCGACATTTTTTTTTTTTGTTTAACTTTTTTGTTTTAGTTTTTTTTTTTTCAAAATTTGTAGGATTGGTTATTTTAATAAAAATATTTTTTCCTAAGAAAATGACTTTGATCGGACTTTTCCTTTTTTTTTGTTCCAATTTTTTTTAACCGTTTGATCAATCGTAACAAATTTGAAAAACATTTCCAATATCCCATATAAAATTCATTTTTCGTGAAAATTTGTTTCCACTCTTTGCGATGTTTTTTAATGTAGCCCCCTATAACTTTCTTATTTTTGGGTGGATTTTTTTATATTTTAACACGTTAAGCCCCGGCGTTTTGTTTTGTTTTCTTATCAAGATTGATTTTTTTCTTAAAATACATATGATTATTCTTTCCCAAGTTATTGTACAAACAAGAAAACCTGCATACAAACAAACTGACGAAAATTTAAATTTAAAACTTGTTTAGAATCGTATGTAATACAAAAATTTTTGATTTTGGACCAAAATTCTTCTTTTTCAGGTCTAAAATAAACGTATAATACTCCTCTGCTGTGAAACTACGAGAAGTATAATAACATATTTTGAAGCATAAAATTAAATCAAAACTGCACTTTCAAAATATAAAATTAATATGTGGGTAATATCCGACAGACATATTTATTAATTAATATTTTAAATGATATTATACATAAATGGTTAAATCCTACATAATCAATAATATTATATATTATATACTACACATGCCTAGTTCCTCAATGTTAAATACCTAGATGCAATCGTATAAATGTTGCTAAAAACAAACTAATGCGAACTTAAAATGAATGTAGAATACGAAGGTAATTCGATAGTTTTTGCCGTCTTTGCGAGTCTAAAAAGTAATAACGTCTTCTGGGCCTATACACAAAAAATTAACAACCAGGATAGGGACAAAGGTCCGGAAACAAACCACCAGGGAGTTACGACCCTTTAAAATGGTTCCAAAAATAAGATTTTTTAATTAATAACTCTAGTACCCTTTGAGCTAGAGCGACGAGGTTTCGCATGCATACTAGTATTAATTAGGGAAATAAGTGTATGAATTTTTTTTAATCTATCCCGAGGCTCGTCTAGACGGACAATATGTGCTGGGGCTTAACACATTTTTGCCCTAAACTCAGTTACGTGTAATTTTTTTTGGATTTTTTTTGTAAAAATATGGATTTTTTATAGGGCCATAAGAGGTCTGTACTTTTTTTTCTTTTGGGTTGGCAACAGACAAAAGTCTATCGTTTGACGTTTTCCGTGCAAATGTCAATGTCGCTTTGAATACTCGTGCGCTAAAAACGTATGTTATGAAACTAGTACTTTAATATACTATTTTCTATTTTGCAACTCCTATAAGCTCATAATCACGCATTTTGCGTGTTCTTATAGGCCCATAAGAGGTCTGTACTTTTTGTTCTTTTGGGTCAATTTCAATTCAATTCAATTTATTTCAAAATATACATCAAATACAATAAATAATAGTACAATAGACCCGCCTAAACCATGGTTTGTGTGCGGTATCTCCTTAGTTATTTTACATTAATATTAAATATATAACAGTAAGACAATTGAATAGATAATAGATGGTGGTACAAGAAGAAAGATTAAAGGTACATATTTGAAACAAAAAATAGGTAAGTAGATAGGTAAGTAAAATTATGTATTTTTGAATATGGTGTTTTGTATGTTATGAAAGTTACTACTTATATATAATTTTAAATCTTTTTTAAAATAGTTTTATTTTTAATCTTTTTAATACTTAAAGGTAAAATGTTGTAAATTTTAGGTGCAAAGTATGAAATGGAGTTCTGGGTATGGGATCTTTTAAAGAAAGGTATTAACATAGGAACATGAGTTTGAGTTCTTGTGGAATACATGTGATGCTGTCTTGGTAAGTTTTCCGGTTTTGACAAAACCCATAAAGAAACTTGGTAAGTATATAATTGTTTAAAATGTAAAATATCTAAATCTTTATAGAGTTTTTCTGTAGGATAAAGAAAGGGTTTTCTAAATAATATTTTTAACAAAGTATTCTGTGTTACTTTAAGTTGCAATAGATTGTTTTCAAATAGCCCACCCCACAATAAGATGCCATACCTAATTATTGACTCAGCCAAGGCACTGTAGACCATATTTAATAGTTTTATATTCAAAATATCTCGGATTTGATAAAATAGGTGCACGAGTTTTTTGAGACGATTATTAACGTATTTGACATGTACGTCCCACCTAAGATGCTGGTCAAGCATTAAACCTAAATATTTAATATCATTTACTTTATCAATAACTTCAAAATGACAGCTATTTTTTTTACTACAATTTTGTTTATGAATTTTTAAAATATTAAAATTTGGTTGACCAGTAGTTGTCAATGAAAAAGCAATATATTTAGTTTTTGTAACATTTAGACTTAAAAGACTATAGTCCAGCCAGTTCTTAATTTCGCTCATACCCGCTTCAGCCATTCCAAGTACTTCCTCCCAGTCTCCCCCATAAATATCAAGGCGGTATCATCAGCAAAAGATAAAATTTTACCTTTGATTTTAATATTGGCAACAGACCTGGCCTATCGCTTGACGTTTTCCGTGCAAATGTCAATGTCGCTTTAAAGTTGAATTTTCTACAAAATTTTGTGTTTAGATTATTTTTACCATGTTAAAATTGTGGCTTGGTTAATTGCAGTAAAAAAGAGAAGAGATGACTATAAAATATATCAAAATATCATTTTTTCTTAGAATTTTAAACATGGTGTAAACTGTAATGCCAATCCAAAACAAAAATCCCTAAATCAGTCATCAATTTAAATGTAAGTTTTTTTTAATTTTAGAGCAAAATAGAAAAAATTGTATAAAGCACTCGTTTCATAACACGTTTTTAGCGCACCAGTACAAGTTTAGAAAACGAGCCGCTTGAAACTAGTACTTTAATATACTATAATATTAAATTTAGGAGTTTACGTGAAGAATACTTTGCTTAGTTTTAAATAAAGAATCGCCCTGCAGCATTCAAAGTTGTATTGGTGCTTTTCTCGTTCCCCATTTAATATTTCCATTTTCGAAGAGCCGTAGTTCTCTTAGGGCTTATTTCCATATCTATGTTCTACGTTGGTTTTTTAGTTTTTTTTTATATAGAATATCCCTTTCATTTTTCGCCAGTAGACTGCAAACACCGTGTATAAGAATACGCAAAAATCGTGTGATTATGAGCTTATAATAATTATAATGGATGTTTTAAGTTTATATTTTTTCTGTCCCTCGTATTAGATGTCTTTGATAAAAAACGTCAGAAAAAATACAAATAAATGTATGCGTATGCATTTTACAGGTACAAAGTAGAAAGTACGCAACTAAATTGCAAGATGTCAGCTATATCTCTACTCACTGAAAATTTAGTAATGTAATTTCTATTTATATTTAACATAAACCATCATCAAAGAGATTTAGAATGTATTTACCTTATTAATAAGGTAGTATTCTTAGCGAAAATGGCATCCATTTAACAGCGTATGTTTAACATTAAATTGAAATATGAAATACGCAAAAATTGTTTATAAACAAAGTTATTTACATTAGAAGTTTTTTTACCTACAAATATTCACCTTATACGTACTAAATTTATTATCAACATAAAGCATCAACACATGTTGAACCACACTCTAAACAGCTAATAAATTGCCTAGGAGCTTTAGGGAGCTTTAGTGGTTAAAACAATGTTATATTTAAAATGTTTAAAGATTATAACGATACTTTTATAAACTAAATTAGCTTTTGTCCATATGGTTACATGGGGAACGTTCAAGTATTACGTAACGCAAATTTTGATAATTTTGGACCACCTAACGCTATTTTCCTATACCATTAACATGGGCGTAACATTCCATAATGACCCCCACCCTCCCCCTAGGAGCGTTATGTAATATTTGAACGTTCTCATGCTGCCATACAGGGTTAAACAGAGTCTCTAATGAGTTTTAAAACTTTTCAGATAATACCTGTATTAGAGTTCTAGGAGTAACATAATCCTTGGTAACTGAGCAAAAAAGCCAAAACTTTTGGGCCATGGTCAGGGTTTCACACACTTTAGAACTATAGTGTTTTTCAACCAAAATTAAAGTACATTTGTATAGAATCATAACTTCCTATCCATTTGTAACTAAATATTCAGTTACAAAAAGAATATTTTTATCTACTATTTAACCTTGATAATGCTTTTTTAGGGTTCCCTACCTCAAAAACAAAAAACGGATCCCTTATAGAATCACGCGTCTGTCACCCCAAATTCATTTATTATAACTACATACTGTACACAGAAAAAGAGGATTCCTGAACCAAGGACACGGGTCTTTTGATATTTTCAAAGCCATATTCTCTTGTTTTAAGGCTAGCATTTCTTTGAATTAAAGTTAATATCCTTGAATAACGAGCGCGGATCTAGTTCTAAAGTTACGTACTTTAATATTTAAGCACGGTCATGAAATATTGCATGTTTTTAACAAAAATTAAAGTACAATTGTATAGGATAATAACTTCCGATTTCCTATTCATTTGTAACTGAATATTAAGTTTACAGTGCACGAATTAAAAAAACGATATTTCTTATCTTGTCTCGATTTCGAGAAAAAAACAAGACTACAGTGTAATTTAAAAAATCAGAACAATACGAGAGTCATGTGGTCAAGTCGAGTCTTTTGATCAAAAATTGCGACTTCTTGACTCTTGATTAAATTGTTTTTGTGATTTTCATACACCTAAGTATCACTTAAAAGTTTTTATACAATTTATGGTACCCTGTAAAAAGTCAACTCAGTTTTCAGTTACAAATGGACAGGAAATCTGAAGTTATTATCCTATACAAATGTACTTTTTGTAATTTTTGTTAAAAACATGCAACATTTGTTCCGTCCGTCCGTCCTTAAATATTAAAGTACGTGAGTTGACATTAAAGTACATAACATTTGTAACTAAATATTCAGTTTCTTTGAACTAAAGTTAATCCTTGAATGAAGAGCACAATTTTTTAAATGAAGATCCGCGCTCGTTATTCAAGGACATTGAATTTGGTTCAAAGAAATGCTAACCTTGAAATAAGAAAATATGGCTTTGAATATATCGAAGGACACGTGTAAATGGTTCAAGGAATCCTCTTTTTCTGTGTACAGTATGTAGTTATAATAAACGACTTTGGGGTGACAGACGTGTGATTCTATAAGGGATCCGTTTTTTGTTTTTGAGGTACGAAACCCTAAAAAACTATTATCAAGGGTATGTCGAATACAACCTAATGAACAGGAAAAATTGTATACTTCTAAAACATGAATACCATGAATTAGTCCAGGGATATAAAACTTTTGCCATGACACTGGCTCATGCAGAGGTGTGTCAAGTTTTTCAGGTAATACAGGTGTAAAGAAGCAAAACCTATGTATTTGTTGCGGTGGATTTGGTGTGGTTTTTAAGATATTAACAATTTAAGGCCAGAAAATGTCTATTTTTGCACATTTTTGCATAGCAGTAAAAAAGTTGTTTTTTTTATCAACAATCAGAGTAACCATCTTATAAGAAATTAAAAAACCTTCAAAATTGCGTTTTAAATGTCGATAGGGTGATTTGTTGCTTAGAAACCTGGAAAAAACGATCAAAATTTGCATATTCCTGGACTAAATATCGACGTTCCATACGATTCGAACCTCTTGTTAAAATTTTCACAATGTTTGATAGAACATCTTTATACAAATATATTTCAAATGAATATGCTGACGTCAATATTTACATTTTGTATGAAATTATTCACACTGAATAAAATACAAAGTATTGGAGAGGAAGAAAATTTCCGGTACACAGTTAAAATAATTTTTTCCTACGATCCTCTATAAACATGACATTTAGCACACTCTTTTGTTCATTAGAAAACGCCTCATATCGCACTAGTTTGATATTTTTATATCACACGAGTGTGATATTTATGTATGGAGGTTTGCCTAATTTTATTTAGATATTTACCTCGTAGATTCTACGAATTTTATTTCCCTTGTTTTATAAACCATTTTCCACCTTTTACCACAGCTTTTTATATCTTTTAAGTCTTTTAATCCAAATATTTCTGTTTTTCATGTCAATAGAAACTATTGTTATAACGTTACTGTTTTATTTTATTTATGTATTATGTTTTATGTATTTCGAGAGTGTATTTATAAAGCTCAACAAATTTTATATCAATATCTATAATACATTCTTAAAAAAATAACAAAAATAGCCCTTTTTTTCCAGCAACTTAATAATTAAAAATTATTTTAATTGCAAAGTGTCTCATTTTTTGTTTTACCTTTTTTACCATCACGAAATTTCCGGGATAAATCCATATGTACATATTTTATGGTAAACATTTATGTTATGGTATAGGATATTGCATTATTGATGTTATTTATTATAATAATATGTTTCGGCCTTTCTGGTGCGTTGAATTTGTTGATTTATTATCTAGATTACCGGTTGGAAACATAAATCTGAGCCGATCGAAAGAAAAGGTATTGCTGAAACAACTTTAAATTTTATAGTCAAGATTTTTTTCTTTCTTAATATTTTATTTAAACCTTCATATAAAACTTTTTTTTTAACTATATTTTATGCAAATTTGGACCTCTTTATTTAAAAAAAGACAAGATTCGTGGTGTTTTGGATCTTGATTTTAGATTAGAAAAAAAATTATATTTAGATCTAAATATGATTTTTTTCTGATCCAAAATCTTAGACAGAAAGACGTAAAAACCACCTAGAAAAAGAAAGTTAGACCTGCTAGTTAGCAAAAGGCAGTTTTGTCCAGAAAATACATTTGTTTTCGATTCGATTCCAGAATCTCGAAAACGATCCATGTTTTGTGTAGAGCATCGTCAAAATAACGTAACGTGAAATTTATTTTTAAACGGTGCCACGCACTTTGCCGTGTAAGCCGTAGTACAAATTCAAAAATGCAGTTATTATACAACCAGAATTTGTCCATCAGATGACGTTAAGGGCTTCATGAGAATCGAGAAATCGAAATCCAAATGAGTTACTACCCCCCTGATGATTTTGTTGACGACTAAAAAAAGGCCCTCATCTCTAAAAAAGCTTTTTACTGCCCCTCGCTGATAATTTGTTTATTCGATTCATATTGAAAAACGCCCCTTGACGGCGTCCCTCTAAGCTTACGCAAAGTCTGGCTCTGATTATACAGATCCGGACTGAAATTTGTTATGATAAAACATTAGATATAAATAGTTTATCAACTTTTACACTTAAGATATGTTATTGCGTATATGGTAATGAAAATTATCATTAACGATACAATTTTACAGTACATACAATGTAATCCCTTGGCATTTTATATTTTTTTTTTCTTTTTATCAGTGTACTAAAATTCCGGCAATGCGACCTTGAAAAGAACCCGTTCTTGCGATCCGATCACAAAGTTTGATAAACGCTCTAGACTAAGATTGAAGTTAAGATACACGACTTAATACCAGAAGAAGAGGAAGAATGTTTAAGGTGGCGTTTGGTTCTTGTTTCTTTCTGCTTGTCTGTCGGGCCTGTGGGAACACCGCGTCTTTTTACGCTCGGTTTGCCTTCGAATAATACAAATTAGTGGTTAAATCGAGATAAGTACGGTTATCTATTACTCACAGAGAAATGATGTTTTAAAATTATTAAACGGACCATTTTTCCAAACAAATCCTGCCAATTTTTTTTTAATGGTCAATTTACTACTTCGGCTAAAAGTTCATAAAAATTTTACAAGATGACACTACTGGTACATCGTGTACTATAAAAATCTATTATTCACCGCAATTCTACATATCGTCACTCAAAATACAAAAGTTAGTTCGTCAAAATTTTTCTTATTTGTTCTAAATTGTAGCAATCCTAAATAAAATGACAATAAATTTCACACTACACACAGTGTAGAGTTTAAAGCAGGCCACTCACTAGGGAGCATGTTGGGCAACATGCTTGTCAACAAAACCCACCGAGCTCACACATCAGGAAACTTGTTGGGCAACTTCAGATGACAAAACGCAGCCTAAACGAGTGGGTTAATATGAAAGTGCTGTCAAAGCAAGAAAAAGTGGCAATTGCAATAGGCTTGACAATAGCCACAGAAAATAAGAGAAAGAAAAGAAGAGTATGGGTAAAAGAATGGCTTTTCGGTCTCGCCCTAGGAGCCTGCAATATAGCAGCATGTTGACGAACCAACACACACATTTGACAACTTGTTGACGACAACTCCGTTCGCCGTCCTTCAAGTGAAGGACGCCTTGCTACCTTGCTGAAGTTGTAAATTGTTATTTTTCTAAATATAAACGAAAGAAAACGCTAATAGTTGTGTGAATTCTAAAAAAAAAATGTTTTTTATGGGAGGCATAGCGTAGTGGCTAGCGCGTATGCATAGCAAGTCTACTATCGTGAGTTCGATTCTCACTGGCGCCAATTTGCCTTTTTCAGTTAATTAATAATTGAAATTTGGCAAAGGCGATAAGTGAAACGGACACTCCCTAGAAACTGGTTCGAAAGTCAGTCTAAGCCGGTGGTTCCCTCTACTACTAGCCCACACAAGTCTTGGACTTAGGGGATGCTTAATTAAGTAGAATAGTACGAGGTTAAACAAACATGTAATGTAATGTAATGTAATGTAATTTAAAACATTTTTTTTTAATGTTTTTACCCCCTACTCACACCAGCTTTAGTCAAATCAATATCTGCTGGGAACATTGGTTAGAGAACCTATGATCCATTGACCAAATTTGAGAAACGCAAAAAATCTATCCATTTTCAAATTCCTACAAAAAAATGCATAAAGTTTTTATATTATAAAAAAAATTCTCAAAATTACATTTTTAAATAATTTACTTGATTTAAAATTATCTTTTTCTTTGTTTAGCAAAGATAATACCGTTTACCAGCGAACATCAACAATGTAAACATTTATATTATCATCTAAAGCACTGCATTGTCTGTCAATCTTATTAGTCGTAACTAAGTTTCATAAAGCTTAATTAAGCCAAGATCAGCCGATTTTTTACGCGATAACATAGTTAACCAATATTACTAACTATACATTGCCAATGAAATTCTTGTGGTCTCTAGTCATAGACGAACTTCTAGTACTGCTAACTAACCTAGGATTCGGAGTCCACAGTTATGCAGACGATCTAGTAATCATCATTAGGGGCAAACGCGACAGAATCCATGCTTATACAAAGTGCCTTAAGTCACATTTACAACTAATGCCTAAAGGAAAACCTCAGTGTTAACCCAGGCAAAACAGTGATAGTACCCTTTACCAAAAGAAGGAAGCTAAATCTAAAAGGTAAAACCCTTAGTGGAACCAAAATTGAGTTCTCCATAGAAGTGAAAAATCTGGGAATAATGCTCGACCAGAAGCTCACGTGGAATTCTCATGTCAAAAAAGTTACCGGAAAAGCGACGGCATCCCTATGGAACTATGAACGGCTTTTAGGAAAAACATGGGGCCTCAAACCCAAAATGATATACTGGTCATACCTTACAATAGTAAGACCCATGATCATGAAGCTGAAGTTTGCAACGTTTTTTTGCATCGAAAATTCAAATAGTATATTAAAGCACTTATTCCATAACACGTTTTTAGCGCACTAATATTTTAGAAAACTCGCCACAAGCGGCTTGTTTTCTAAACTTGTACTCGTGCGCTAAAAACGTATGTTATGAAACCAGTACTTTAATATACTATTTGAATTTTTGTTGCAAAAAAACGTTGCAAACTTCAGCTTCATCCATGATCACGTATGCGTCACTGGTCTGGTGGCCAAAAACAAAAGAAACAAACACACAAACAAATCTGCGGAAAGTGCAGGGGCTTGCGTGTTTAAGTATAACACTGCTGCACTATGGAACTAAGCGGGCCATAGACCAACATCGGGTAAAAAAACAAAAATTGAAAAATAAGGGTTTAAATTCGTTTTTCTAATATTTAATTATATTATACATTTAGCGCAGGCAAAACTTCCATGTATAACTAAGGTTAGCCAGGCAAATTAGCACTTATATTATCCTTCTAAATTATGCCTACGTATATTTGTTGTCTTTTTTTTTTGTTAACCTAAAATAATATCTTTTTCTATTAATTGGGTAGTAACAACAATTTAAAAGGGTATTACAAAAAAAAATATTATGTATATCTCCTATTTTTTGTTTCATTATTTTTTTTTAATCTTCTGCGCAAAAAATGTGTTTTATGAACTCATTGTTGCAGTTTTATTTTACACTAAATTAGCAAAAGCAATAATAGTTTATTTTTCTACTTAGTTATTTTCATGGCTTAGTTACTGTTATACCTTTTAAGATATTTAAACCCCACTATGCACGCAGTACCTAAATAGTAACACAATTTAATGCTTGCTTTAAGTAGTAGAGTATTACTTTCCCCAAGGAGTTAGTAAAAAATGTTTGAAACATGTTTATTGTTTTTTTACGTTTTTCGACGTTTTATACCCAAAAAAGAAGATTTTCGTCAAAAAAAATATTTCAGTCTCCATCCATCTATCTGGAAAATTTGTGACCACCATAACTCGTGTACGCTTTAATATTGAGACTTAAAATTTGGACCGTAGTACAAAGTTCTAGACTAGGATTGTTTTTGGTAAAAATCGAGGTGGGGTAAGATGTTAATAAGTATTTTTTCAACAATTTTTTTTTCGTTTTTCGAAACATGAATTTTTTTTATTTTCTTATTCAAAGTTTTTCGAAAAAAAAAAGGTTTTCTGAAAAAAAATTGTGAAATCTAAACCAACTACTCTTAAGAAAAATCGACTGACTAGTTGAGAAAATTATGGAATTGATGATATTTTATTTTGGTCATTAACTTTTCGCCAGCATATGCATATAAAATTGGGAAAATCTTAATATTGGGTAAAGAGTTGGGAAATTTCCAATTTTCGAAAATCAGAATCTTGAGTAAAAAAATGGAAAAATCGCAATATTTAGTTTGGACTTTTTTGATTCTGTACTAAAATGGGATATGATTGCGTCACGCAACGCGTATGAACCGAAATTAACTCGACTGCGTGTTAATTTGTGTTAGGTATATTCTTTACAGTGTGTTATCACATAAGATATCTGATACGTAAAAGGTTTATAATAAAATCAAATTATAGCCTTTTTCTTTTAAGAAATTCGATTTATACGACTTTTAAATTTAGTTTTCTCGAACATACTGCTCTACTTTTGCTTCAGTTTGATTAAATTTTACAATAAGACTTTGTTTTACTTCGGTTTAAAACAGCTATAAACTATAAAAAAAACACATGATTCGGTATGTAAATCTGATTTGGGGCACATACAAGTAAAATTAACATTTGCATTTATATTTTACATGTAAATTTACATGTTAAAATTGTAAAATTACATGTAAACATGTAAAATTACATGTAAAATAGTAAAAAAATGTATAATTTTAAAATTCTGGAACAGATAGACGATAATTAAGTAACAGGTTATCCCCAATCATTGTTTACAGTGTTTAAAAAGTAAGAAGTAAAATTTATAAAAAAAATATTAATTATTAATTAATTAAATTATTAATAATAATTTATTATACATAACGACATTGATAGAATAAAAGTAAAAATACAGTTACATATATGCGTGCAATTTCCTTTCGGCCTTGTAAAAAATTCAATTTTCATTATTATACAATAATTAATTCTTGCATGGAATTAATAAATTGTTAAACAGAGCATAAAAATCTACATCAATTTCATTAATTTTGCTATACTTTATGGTCAAACCCAGGCAGATTGGGTTCAATTAAAAGTATGTGTTTAGATGTGTGGTATAAAGGACCATACACATTTTCTTTGTTAAATACACGGTGTTTGCAGCCTTTTGGCATTAAATAAAGGGTATGATTCTACATCACAAAACATGAAACTAACAAAGGAACGTATTAAATAGGGAACAAAAAAATCACCAATAAGGGAACGTTCAAGTATTACGTAACCAAAATTCATACACTTTATACCTCGGTTCTCGCGTTATTCAAGGCTGTAGAGATGTCATATTTTGGCTACCCCCCTAATAGCCACAATATGAAATCCCTATAATCTATAATAACGCGAGAACCGGGGTATGAAGTGTATGAATTTTGGTACAATTTGCGTTACGAAATACTTGAACGTTCCCTAAGATGTTAATGCTACGCCTATGTTAATGGTATGGGAAAATAGCGTTACAGGGGGGGGTCCAAAATGATCAAAATTTGCGTTACGTAATACTTTAACGTTACCTTATTAATACTAGTAGACATGCAAAACATCGTCGCTCAAGCTCAAAGGGTACCACAGTTATTAAAATTTTTAGTACAATTTTAAAGGGTCGTAACTCTCTTAGGGTTCGTTGGCGGGCCTATGTTCCCAGGCTGGTTTTTCATGTTTTGTGATGTAGAATTGTCCCCTTTATTTATTGCCAAAAGACTGAAAACACCTTGTATATTTACGCCCATTATTTCCATTATTCTATACGCAGAAACGCATTAAATAGAGATAGCAACACACTCAATTTTTACACAATTTTACATAAAAAGATATATTTTAGGCAAATATAATTTTAATCATCACAATTAAAAAGTATGACAAAATAGGGAGTGGTAAAAAAAATGTAACCGGTTGCTATAGACCGATTCGTAAAATTTTCCATAGCAATATGTAAAATACCATGAACCGATATATAATTTTCTGTAAAATTACATAGTTTGTAATTGATAAAAGGTGTAAATTAATGTAAAATACACTGCCCAGTAAAAGAGCTTTTCCATTTTTCACCGCCGCGCGTAAAATGGATTTTTTTATTATCAGATTCACTTTCAGCAACCATAAAAACCTTAGTATAGCAATTTTCACGAAAACTACCCTCTGCCCCTTTGGAGGTGAAGTTAGAATTTTGTTATAATCAGATTCCCTTTCAACAACCTCAAAAACCCCAATATACCAATTTTCACGAAAATTACCCTTCACCCCTCAGGGGGTGGATTTAGAATATTTTTATTATCAGATTCACTTTCAGCAACCTCAAAAACCCCAATACACCAGTTTTCACAAAAACTACCCCCCACCCCTCAGGGCGTGGATTTAGATTTTTTTATTATCAGATTCACTTTCAGAAACCTCAAAAACCCCAATATACCAGTTTTCACAAAAACTACCCCCCACCCCTCAGGGGGTGAAATTAGAAAAAAGTTATTATCAGATTCAAATTCGTCAACCCCAAAAGCCCCTATATATCAATTTTGAGGAAAATATTGAAAATATTTTAAAATATTTACCCTCTCACCCCCTTGGGGGTGGAGTTAATTTTTTTTTATTATCAAATTCAATTTTAACAACCTCAAAAACCCCTTGCCGCACCCCAATGTTCACCTCAATGTTCACCAAAAACAATACCGAGCGAGAACTTTTGGACTTATACCTGTATGGCAAATTTCAAGTCTCTAACTTAAAGCGTTCTTAAGTTATCGTGCCCACAAGATTTCCCGGACAGACCGATCGACAATTTTTTTTTGCTTGAAATTGATTTATATTGACATAAAACGTCATAAAACGCAAAAATACACAGAAAAAAAAATTGAAAATTTTTGCACGAATACAAGGCTTTCCGAAATTTTGAAAATTTTCAAAATGGGAAAGCAATTATGTAATTTTTAACATTATTGTTGTAATTTTGTATAATTTTAAATTAGTTTACAGTGCTTTACAAAATGTTGCCAGTCTTTACATTATTTTACAATAAATTAAATTCATTTACACAAATCATGAATTCAACATAGTGAAGTATAGTAAAACTAATTACTAAACTAAGGTACTTTTACATTATTTTACATTCATTTTTTACCGTATAGTTTACTCCTCAGAAATAAAGTCAATTTCCTAACTAAACATATTGGTGTTTAATCAACTATTCTTAATATATTTTTTTGATTGGCTTGAACCAAAGAAGGGTATCGTTTTAAATAGGAGTTTTGGGCTAAATAAGAAAAATTCGTTTTTGTTGAAAAAAGTACAAAATGTTGAAAAGAAATGATAAAAAACTTGTTATTTGTTAATAAAGAATAAAATGAAAAAAAATTAAAAACCTGAATTCTGAGTCCTGAGAATTATTTGTTATCGTAAACCCGACAACCACGCATTATTCTTCCGCTAAATGTGACTATCATATTGAAAAAAAGCAATATTTTTCGTTTATCTAAAAACCAACATAAATACATTTAGAATGTATAATAAAAACACTGTACAATATTATTTGTATATATTTATTTTTAAATACATACTTTTAATTAATATTAAAAGTTATAAGTCTATGTGTAACTTTTTCATAATATAGTTTTAAATCTTATCATGGAAATAAACTAATTTAACATGTTGAAAGCCACATTAAATTACTTGTCTTGGGTAACACTGTCATGGAACTAATGCTTTGGGTTATCGACGATAATTTATCGTTTAAGCTGCTGGTTTGCTTACATTGTTATTATAGTATAAATACCTCAAAAATAACTCCATAATCGTACTGAAACTTAAGAAACTAGTCACAAAAGTCCAGACTAATTACACATTGAATTACAGCATATTAAATCCGTAAAAACTAATAAAACACAACAAAATATTTTAATTTTATAGTCAAGAGCAGTGAAAATAACACAGACCCTTTCCTTTGGCCCCACTGTAGTAATTAACTTGCAAAGTTATTTTTATTTTGACGAGATGACATTTGATACTTGAAGTTTCGTGCAATGTTGCCAAATCGTACATTGACAGATGTCAAATTCTTAATTAAAGTATGTTCCGGGATGTAAAAAGGGCTGAAATTTTGGCTAAGTATTTATTTTTTATGTATTTATAAACATGTAGTCTTATCGTTGCAGGCGATTTAGCCCAAAATGCAATACCCTCCTTTAACTGGTAATTAAGTTGATTAATTACCTTAATTATACCGAGAATTATACAATCTATCAATTTTTAATTTAAATAAAAATATAATATTAATACATTCAGGCCTAACTTAAAACAGTTTTTGCACGAAAATGGTTGCATAGTAGTTAATGTCTACATTTTACTAACTGGCACCTGGAATGTGAGGCGCGGGGAAGAGAAGAGGTAAAATTATGCGTGTATTCTTTAGACGACCTTACATACATTTAGAATGTATAATAAAAACACTGTACAATATTATTTGTATATATTTATTTTTAAATACATACTTTTAATTAATATTAAAAGTTATAAGTCTATGTGTAACTTTTTCATAATATAGTTTTAAATCTTATCATGGAAATAAACTAATTTAACATGTTGAAAGCCACATTAAATTACTTGTCTTGGGTAACACTGTCATGGAACTAATGCTTTGGTTTATCGACGATAATTTATCGTTTAAGCTGCTGGTTTGCTTACATTATTATTATAGTATAAATACCTCAAAAATAACTCCATAATCGTACTGAAACTTAAGAAACTAGTCACAAAAGTCCAGACTAATTACACATTGAATTACAGCATATTAAATCCGTAAAAACTAATAAAACACAACAAAATATTTTAATTTTATAGTCAAGAGCAGTGAAAATAACACAGACCCTTTCCTTTGGCCCCACTGTAGTAATTAACTTGCAAAGTTATTTTTATTTTGACGAGATGACATTTGATACTTGAAGTTTCGTGCAATGTTGCCAAATCGTACATTGACAGATGTCAAATTCTTAATTAAAGTATGTTCCGGGATGTAAAAAGGGCTGAAATTTTGGCTAAGTATTTATTTTTTATGTATCTATAAACATGTAGTCTTATCGTTGCAGGCGATTTAGCCCAAAATGCAATACCCTCCTTTAACTGGTAATTAAGTTGATTAATTACCTTAATTATACCGAGAATTATACAATCTATCAATTTTTAATTTAAATAAAAATATAATATTAATGCATTCAGGCCTAACTTAAAACAGTTTTTGCACGAAAATGGTTGCATAGTAGTTAATGTCTACATTTTACTAACTGGCACCTGGAATGTGAGGCGCGGGGAAGAGAAGAGGTAAAATTATGCGTGTATTCTTTAGACGACCTTGCATTCCAAACATACCAGCGAGAGACCAGGGTCCCTATTCTTGACCATTCGAAAAAATAATTCGCATACGAGGTTGCTATACTGCCTTGCTAAGCTGAAAGGTCCTATCTGAGTATGTTAAACCTATATGGATAGGACCTTTCAGCTTAGAACGGCAGTATAGTACAACCAATCACATATTAGCTACCATAGTAACAGCGTATGCGTATTAATTTTGCGTATGGTCAAGAATAGAGCTGCAGATCATAAAATATTAACTATAATTCAAACCTGTCAGTTTTGATCAGCAGTCAAGTTATTGTTGTTCTGGGGTTCTTTACTTATAAGGGTGATCAGTAACTGACATGGCAAAATTTAAGGGGTGATTCCACATTCAAAAATATGAAAAAAAGGTCCTATAAAGGTGCCAGTTACTGATCACCCTGTATAATATTATCAAAAAATTCATGAGTTGTATTATCCCCTGAGAAAATGGAAACTTTCTAGACTTTAAAAGAAAGTGTTAGTAACTTTCATGAGTTGATGTAGAGCTTGGATTTAATATAATCTTTCAAATCCCTAGACATAATAGATATGTTTATTTTAAACAGATAAAAAACTGAATTACGAAAAAGAAATTTAAACTTTTGCCATATCTGGGGTTTAAAACAAATTTACATTTTATTTTATATTTTATTACTTAGTTAACTTTTGATTAAAAATTTTTATTTTCATATCCATTTTTATAGCCTATTAATATTTATAGCACTTGCAAACAGTAGATGAGTCTGCGCTAGCTTATAAGCGAGAATTATTATTATTAAATCCTTTTTTTTAACTCAACCGTTTTGTTAATATAATAAATTAATTTTTACTTTATACAAATGAAAAGTAAAAGAAAATTATTTCCTTTTTACCTTTCTCGACGTTTTCTAGAAAAACATATGTGTTTTCTTGCTTTTTAGAACACTGGACGTAATAAAAACACTTTTCTTTCAACGTTTCGGCTTTTATTCTGCAGCCATTTTCAAGAAAAAATATAAAATGTAATTTAGTAGAACAAGAAAAGAAAAAATATATATAGAAAAATATATAATTTTCCAGCTAAAAAAAAAATATGTCATCTATGCTCACAATAACTCGACAACGCTTTTAGCTAAAGACTTCTAATTTGGAAAATAGGTTTCTTACTTAAAGTTCTCAGATAGGGTTGATTTTGGTAAAAGTCGGGGTAAGGTAAGAGTACCAAATGAATTAAAAACTATTTTTTTTTGTGAAAGCCTGTCGAAAAAAAAAGCAATCACTAAGATTCATACCAAAAAATGATGTTTAGTTGGGCGAAGTCCGACGATTTTTAGTTACACAAATTTAATTTGACCTAAGAGAAAAAAAGGATTCCTTGAACCAAAGTTCTCTTGTATTTCATATGTTTAAAGCCATATTCTCTTGTCTCAAGGCTAGAATTTCATTGAAAAAGTCTTTTCTAGTTTTAAATAGGTTCATAATCTTTTTTAATTAAGAATAGTAAATATTTGGGAGAATAGTAAATATTTGGGTGAGGCAAAAAAACAAATTATTAAAATTTGCACCCCTAACCTTATTTTCCAATGCATCCATATTAACAAATTTTTATTGACTTGAGCGATAGAGTACGTTAAGTAGTACCCGTTTCAAGCCAAACCCGTATTTCGCAAAAAATAAGGCCCTCATGTTAGTTGCACTCTTCAGGTTATCCTTGGTTCAAGGAATCCTTTTTTTTTGTGAACATGGCAAAAACATGGCAAAGAAATTTGCCTCAAATAGACCTCTTTTTTCAGTTTATATAAATCAGAATAATATAGTGATATCACCCAGACATCTCATTGCCTCATCGTGTTATGTGACATTAAAATTATGATACATTCTTTGTGGAACATTATCTGTCTGAAACGACGCCCTTTTGCGTCACGACGGCGTCTGCGAGTCGCCAGGGTCAAGTTTGTCGTATAAACTAATAAAATACAAAACGGATTCTATGACTTTCAAAAACCCGACCACAGTCATAAGAATTGCCCAAATGGCACACAAAAAAAAGATATATACAGGGTGTCCCATAAACTTTCCTACAAGCATTATCTTGCAAACTGTAAGAGATATCAAAAATCCAAAAAGCAGGTCAATTAGATATTCATCATCAATAGTTTGTTTGGGTCTTTAAGAGACAGGCGCAGCCTATGGCTCATTTATCTAAAAAAATATTTAATCTGAATTGAAAGTTGGGGCAGTGAGTCTATGCTCACTGATGCGAGTTGCATCTGTCATAATTTGGGGGGAGTGAGTCTCTGCTCACTGATGCGAGTTGCATCTGTCATAATTTGGCGCTGTGGAGTGGGTGGGAGGGGGATGGGGAGGGATGGGATAGGGAGGGAAGGGATGTGCGGGAGGAGTGAGACTATCTCACTGATGCTGGAAATGCATCTGTCCTGTATTAGATATTTTCAGTAAGCTTTCTATTTATGTAATGGGTAAGGTTCTCAATCTCACCGTCTAACCCCCAGCAACTCCTACTTTACAATCTCAAATAGCAATATGGATCATGTATTACATTATTTAAAAGGTATTTTTATTATGATTAAAATTAATTTTTAATTTTTTAAATTCGATAAGCCGTTCTGGAGACCCTGTATATATAGACGCTCCACCCTAGTGTACAATCCATATATTCTTTAATAATTTTTAATAAATTTCCCAGAACGTTTTTGCACAGAATCTCGACTCAATGACCTGTTTACAAAATAAACAAACAACTGTGAATTATGGCTGCCATCAAAATCAAAGATTGCTGCCGCCAGTGGCGGTTATGCTAACTAACTTTTTTTTACGGCTTACAACAATGAACCCATTTTTTTACTGAAAAAAAAAAATTATCACTTCTATCTAGGGTGTTCAGTTATAAAATATGAACATTTTAGTACGCTTGAAAAAAAAATGTTTGTTCGCAAGTCATCCTATGAGTTTTTTTTTTTATTTTAGGTGGTTGTTTGGTTTGCTACACGAAGTTGGTAAAAAAAAAAACTGTAAGTATCCTTAACATTTTATATCTCTAATGAAAATTCCGGCGGGAGTTTTGATAGGTATACCTATAGATACCAAAGAATATTCGCTTGAAAGCTGACGATGATCTATCATCGTAACATGCCATTTAAATTATATAAATAAAATTAATAAACAAATATCGGGACTAGGACTTTAAATAAAAACACTAACTTTTATGCACTAGCGACGTTTCGTCTTTAATCAAGACTTTATCAAGCTAAAAGAGAGAAAAAGACCTTATGTAATAATAACATAAAAAAATATATAACTTAAAAAAAAAATATTAAAAAAATTAAAAACGTCTACTTTTTAATCTTATGCCTAGATAATACGAAAAACATTTACCTTAGCATACTTAAAACACTACATTTAACATAAATATTATTTAAATAAACAATTACGAACAATAAACAAAACTATAGAACCGTACACGTAGACATATTTCAAATTAACTGTATATGTCTACGTGTACGGTTCTATAGTTTTGTTTATTGTTCGTAATTGTTTATTTAAATAATATTTATGTTAAATGTAGTGTTTTAAGTATGCTAAGGTAAATGTTTTTCGTATTATCTAGGCATAAGATTAAAAAGTAGACGTTTTTAATTTTTTTAATATTTTTTTTTTAAGTTATATATTTTTTTATGTTATTATTACATAAGGTCTTTTTCTCTCTTTTAGCTTGATAAAGTCTTGATTAAAGACGAAACGTCGCTAGTGCATAAAAGTTAGTGTTTTTATTTAAAGTCCTAGTCCCGATATTTGTTTATTAATTGTATAATCAAAGGACACTAATATAATTTGATAGTATATAAATAAATTTATGCAATTGCATTATGCTTACAAACTGTACGACACAAAAATAATGGTATCGACAGATAACATAGACTAAAACTGATTATATAATTAATCATACATGGTGCCACCGTGGGTCCCCGCGGGGACATCACTCTTTACTTTTTAGATTAGTTTATACCTACTGCAGAAAATGCATGAAAAATGCACGTAGTGCACGATATTTTTACGAAAAATGCACGTACTACACGATATTTTTAATGCACAAAAATTTTCCCCCACAAAATTTTTGATGACTAAAAAAAAATCCTCAACTCCAAAAATTTTTTTTATTAATGCAGACAATTTTGTACAATTTTGTACATGCAGCATGCTAGGTTTGGACTTTTGTACTAAAGTGCATTTACATACCGGGTAAATTTGAGTCTATGGACACACCCTAAAATTAGGTTGTTTTCAATCCGATCAAAACACTTCCGGATTCGTCGGAAACTAAGATAATTTTTTTTTAATCACACCCCCTGTATATTTTTTGCATTTTTGGATACAGAAAAAAATATTTAAAAAATATTTAAAAGTTTTTTATTTTTTTAGCACGTTTTTTTAATACTTTTTTATTAACATACAAGATTTATTTTATTTTATAAAATCTATTTTATTTGCCAAAATGAGGGAAAAATACAAATTTTATGTAAAAACCCAAATTTGGTAATTTTTTAAAACGGGTTTTCCTTCATAAATTATTTTTTTCAAATGGTTATCCGAGGGCAACCCACTTGGACGCTCTTCACTTTTTGGTGCGCTATTGCAAGGGCTACAAAATAGCGTACTTTCTGTTCTTTTAGTTTCGTTTTTTCCGGAAACTAAGTCAGTTTTTTTTAGATGTAAATTTTTTTTCTGAATTCAAAAATGCAAAAATACACAGGAATTTTCATTATAAAAAAATAAATTGCCTTAGTTTCCGGCGAAACCGGAAGTGCAAAAAAATGTCTGCCCGTCTGTCTTTATTGTCCTCAAATAAACTTAAAAAAGAATATTCGATCGCACGTCAAATTTTCAGGAAAATATTTATAATACCAAGGGACTAAACTGGCTGTTTTAGTTTCGCTACATGAGGGCCTAAAACAGCCACGTTTAGTCCGGAGGTATATACACTATTTTTTGCACACTCAAACATAATTTAGGTAGGTAGATATTAAATTAAAAGCCATGCCACTAAAATCGGGTGTTATATTTTCGTAATTTAATCAAGATACTTGTGAATTGTGAAAAGTCAGTTTTACGGCTATCGCGATTTCAATTGTTTTTTAATATGGTTGACACAAACGTCAGTTCGAAAAAATGGACGAATACGATAAATTTTAAGTAATTTAAATGTTATTTTTAAAGGTCTTTTTTTGTTAAAATCAAATAAATTCGTTTGAATCATTAATTTATTACAAAACATCACCTAACCTAATTTTTGTACCAGTAAAGCACATAATTTAATATTTTAATAGTATCAAGGTTGCCGTGTTTTTTCCCTTGGGAGATAACAGCAAGTTTAGTCCCGAAAATGAAAGCGTAAAATTAAGTTTTAGTCTTGTTCGTGCAAAAAAAAATATTTTGGTAACGAAAAGAACGATCCCAAATATAAGAAATGGGAGGCTATAGCTATTTTCCTAACAAGAAAGAGGGAGGCTCTTTTGTACACTCCGCGTAGCGGAGTTCAGGCAAGCAATCGAGTGCGGATAAGCCTCTTTATGCATGCGTTATGAACAATACTTTTCCTACGAGCAGAGCTAAAATAAACTGTACATATAATATAAATCTTATTTTGATCAATTAACAGTTAAGAAATTTAAACATTTTTTAATATTATAAATAACTACGCAATTAAGAAATTAAATAATATTTATGCGTGCGGAAAAGGCCTTCTTTTCACACGCATATGCGTGCGGAAAGAGTGATCTTTCCCCACGCTCGTAGGAAAAATAATTTTAAAAAATGGAAAATAGTGAAAGAAAATCTTCGATCAACTTTAGTGGACTTTTGTTGGCAGCAGTTTTTTTTTCTATCCAACTAATATATCCGCGGATTAGAAATGTCTTGAGAAATGTCATTCAACAAACCGTAGAAGACCATTCCCATGATAAATACACAAAAAAGAACGATTGTGTAAAGTAACAGTGCAAAAATGGAATAGCGGATTCTGTATACAAGTGTTGCCAACCGTGACATTTGCATACAAAAAAAAAACTAAAGTATAAAACCAACATAGCCAATGAAGCACAGACAGGGATTCAACCGTTTTACTGTTTTGTCTGAAAGCTAAAGCCGAGTTCATGTAACATTTATCAAACTTAACCTACAAATTACTACATATTTATATAAAGCTGAAGAATATTTTTTTCACCACCAACCACATCTTTATTACTGTTCTTTTCATTGGTAGAAATATTATTTCTCTACCTATGACGTCAGAGGTTCTAAAAATAATGAAATTACACCATTGTTAATAATTATTTGGCATCTGACGTTTCACTTAATTATTAAATCACATTGCTATTTACAAGTCTCTTTAGGCACCAAATTTATTTATTGCATGATAAAATATATTAACTAAATTAGTACCTATAAAACATGTTTTGCAAAAAAACACTTCGAAAAGTGAAAATCATTGATCCATCATATTCAACCATAATAATACAGATTTTAACATGGACCATTGCGCCCACAATGTTGATGCTCTTTTCTCTTGCTTTCTTGCTTAAAATACACAAGTCACATTTTCAGTACATTTTGTAACTCCTTGGGATGTACACCATTGCTTAAAATTTGAATATGCTTTAGCATACAAATCTTTTGATTTTTGAGGCAATAGATTCTCCCTCACAGTTTTCGCTTGTCCCCTTATTTCTGGGGGAGTACCAGAATCATCACTTTGCATTTCACTTTCCATTTTTATATATTTTATTACACTTAACACGGAAATACTTTGTAACTTAATAATTTCAGCAGATCAGCAGAAAATTTCTGCCAGAAATGTCAAGTTATTCATTTGTTTTTTTAATGGCAGCGAACGGCCAGCGTGATATTTTAAATTTATAAGCTTTTTCATTAAATGTTAGTAAAATAAATAAATAAATAGCTAATTAATTGTACTGGTAGTGAAAAAAATACTATATTTTCCACGTGAGTGAAATATAACATTTTAGACCGCGTCTTGCGGGCTTCGCGCTAGCGCGCTCATTCCGCAATTTGACGCAGGTCAAAAATGTTAAACCTCTCTCACTTGGTAAATAATATACTATTTTTGTTTACAATGCGTTTAATGAAATTTAGCTAGGTGAACGTTGAACGGTTTGGTTCATGTCCAAACAAAAAGACGGGAACACCAAAGAAATTATAACACGACGCACTTTTTGATTTAATCGTGACACAGAAACGGATGAACAGACACATAATTAAGAAAGTTCAGAAAGTAAAAAAAAATCTAGGGTTATTTTTGACTATATTGGAAATATTAAAACCATTTCTAGCTATTTTTTGCGTGCGTTAAAAGGGTAAAAGCCTTCAAGTGTAAGCTGTGAGCGTTGTCTCGTTTTAGGAGCTAGAGCGCACAAAAAAATTAAAAAATGTGACAATGACTACGTCGTGAGTGGAACTATTTAACACGTTGACTGCGTCACCGAAAAAACAGTTTTTCTTTCAGTGCGAAGTAAGTCTCCGGGGACCGGTAGCATGATATCATAATGACGCAGTACCGGGTGCTGGGGACCGATAGACAAATTATAAACCAGTGCCACCTAATTTTGTTTTAAACCAACGTTCAGTTTCGGTCTGTGGGGACCGATATCGCAGTCAACGTGTTAAGATGCACGAAGGCAAAGAAAAAAAGAAAATGATCTAAAACAAAATGATGATTTTTGCATGAACTCACCTTTAGGGTTTTGCTTCGATGCTAACTAAACGTCTATCTCTCACGTTTACCGCTAAAAATAGCTGAGGAAATGCAATATTAGATATTTAAATCGTTTGCTTTGAAAATAAACAAATGTGTACTTGATACAGAAAACCCCACCTAAGATAAAAAATAGTTTTCTAACCTCAATTTCAATTTCACAAATAATATATAGGCCAATCAAAACCTTGCATTTTTAGTTTCTTGACCAATCAGATCAAAATCAATCTGATAATTTTTGCACACATGCAATTATCACTATGGAAACAAGAAACTGACAGTTACTGACATGTTAATAAATGTTATATTTTTGTAAAATGTGTTTTTAATTTGAGAAGCTTACCTTTAGTTGATTTATTTTTATTTATAAGCAATATAAATGCTTATTTTATTACCAAAACATCCTAGGTATAGACACTAATTAATTTCAGATAATATATTTTATGCACTTTCCATCTTAAAAGCTTTAAATCACTGATATTGATAAATTTTAATTTATTTAATTGAATCTTGGTATTAAAAACAGGCCACTAAAAACTAATTTAAACATTTATTAAAAATTTATTTGCAGTAAAGAAGTAAATAATTTACTGGTGCAGTACAGCTTTGCCAAACTTTATTAGAAACAGATAGCAAATTTTTTTATGGGTAGAAACACCCGTTATTTTATTTCTTTTCAGTGGAAAACTAAACTTTTTAAACAAAAACAGCAATGATCTTAAACCGAAAGGGGGCGCAAAAAAAAATCACGACACGGCCCTACAGTTTATGTTGATTAAACCCATATTTTAAGCAGAGATGTTGTTAATTTCTTTTAGAGGTTATTTTTTGATAAGTGACCCAAATAAATGGAAATTGTAGTAAATACGGTGAAACCGTAAATACGGTGAAACCGTATTATTTTTACTTTCTGGACTTTGTTTTATTTAATTCTCCGTATGAAACAAACTCTCCGACGAAAGGGGGAGGAATCATTCGCGCTCTCTTCTTTCCGTCAAAAGCGTTATAAGGCGTGCGTGCCTGCAACGGGCCTCCCACTTGCACACACATTCCTAACATATTTCCCGTAGCCACAGATCTGTGCGTCAAAGTATATTTGGTAGTATTATTTTCTGATTTTTTTTATTTTTCGCCAAATACAAAATACTGTCGAAATACTCTATATTTAAAGATGTCTAGACAATAGTGCTTTTAAATGTCTTTAATATTATTGGAAAATTATTTATTTTCGCCAGAAGTCAGAGACGTTTCATCGTATTTCAAATTTTACGACTTCCAGTGAAACTATTCAATTATTTGTAGAGCTTTTTTCAGCGCTTCTTCGCGTGCTACAAATTACAAAATAATTAATTAGAAAAAATAAACAAGTTGTGAAGATATGTAATGCTTTGCATTAAATAGTATACTAGCCGTTAATTCTGCTTTTCAACAGAAAAGAACATATTTAAGCCCGTGCAGTTTTGAGTGATAAAGGCGCCTTCGCCATTTTTGTAAATAAAGAAATTTACTTTTCCCAAGGAAAGAAAAAGTAAAAAAATTCTGAAAAAAAATGAATGCTTTGTTTACATTTCGACGTTTTACATCCCAAAAAGATAATTTCCGTAAAAAAAATCTGTGTCTGTCGGGGAAATTTTTGACCACAATAACTTGAGCATAGGTTTGGTAGGTAAATCATAGTTCTAGGCTGGGATTGTTTTTGGGTAAAAATCGGAGCTAAAGGAGCTAAAATGGAGAAAAAAGTATTTTTTTTTATTATTTTTTTTTAATCCTTCTAGGGGGTTTCCGTACTTTTAAAATAACTGGATGTAATATAAGTAAGTAATAATACTAAAAAAAATGTTTTTTCAAAATTTTTTGCAAACGGCTTGTTTTCTAAACTTGTACCTGTGCGCTAAAAACGTATGTTATGAAACTAGTACTTTAATATACTATTTGAATTTTCGTTGCAAAAAAATGTTGTAAACTTCAGCTTCATCATATCTTCATAGTTTGTCAAAAAATAAGTTTTGTTACGGTTTATGTAAAGAAAATGTGGGTTTACCATGTGTTTCAGGCTGCATCCGACGAACATATAAATATAACCATGTATACAGTAGTCCAAAAATTAAACCCTCTCTTAAATTTTGAACGAGTGAAAATATCAACTTCAAATTTGACCACCTAAATGGGACATTTTTTGTTATATACTCGATATTTACCTTAAAATGTGGACAGCGGGGCATTGGGGGATTTTTTAAAATAGAACGTGGCTCGTATGTATGCCACATGTATACATCGCTTTAAAGCTGATAATAATCTCTTTTTGACCATATCAAGGCATCCTTGACCATATTGTTTTAAAAAATTTCTGAGGGTTTCAAATAGTGTTGAAAATGGAAATATTCGTCAACATTTCTTAAAAATAAAATTAATTTTAAATGGTATTTATTAACTCGGATATGTAAATAAAAAATGTAAAAATAATAAAATTACATTTTTTAGCAAAAAAAAATACTAACAAATTACTTTAAAAAATTAAAACATAGGTATATTGTTAAATACAGAATTGTGTGTGCTTTATATATCATACGACCACCCTTTTCATTTAAAACAATTTTCCCCCCGCACGCGCCTTGCCCACATTTTGGAAGATAAAACTATCATAAATATGCGAAAATTTGTTTTTATATCTTATCTCGTCAACAATTAAAAGGTGACTTTTGGACCACACTGTATAATATCCACATACGTTGATTACGCGTAAACTTACAAATTGTAAAACGTAATGTTTATGAAATAGGCAGTGGATGACCGGAAATGCAAGGTCCATCCGGATGCACACGACTGACTCGGAGGGAATCTTCGCGTACTTCCGTTTTTCATAAAACACTCTTCGCTACTCTTCAGAAAGAAGACAGAAGAGAATTTTTGAAGGGTTGTTATGCCTTTATTGGCAAGAGCGATAGAGATACAATTCAGATTTTTTTATAAATAAAAAAGAATACTTAAGAAAATGGTTCCGAGTTCGTGAAAAATGAAAGTAAGAAAATTGCTGATAAAATTGAACTTAACTCCAAACTCAGGATCTAATCGTATACGATTAGATCCTGAGTTTCTTGAACTTGAACGGAACAGAGACAAGAAACGTTCTCATTTTGCCACCCGCCCAGAAAGGGTACCCATTTTTGGGTCTTTGCTTCAGTACTTTGAAAGTACTACTTTCATTAGTATTGTTCAGTGCAAAGAGTATATTACAGTTTGCGAATGATTTACTATTCACGTTTGTTTATAGCAAGAAAAATATTATTTTTTATTAAAAAAAAAACGAAATTTTAATGTTTCTCTAACGCAAATGTTTGTTTATAAAAGGAAAAAAAACTGTTCTGGTTAAAAAAAATAAATCGTGGGAAAATTTGGTTAGCTTGGTTAGCGGTCGTCCATAAAATTCGTCACACTTTTTTAGGTGATTTTAGACCCCTCCTTCCCCCCACGGAAAAAAAAAATTATAGCTAGGAGCGCTATAACACACATACCAAGCAAATTATAATCCCTTATTATATAAATACAAGGCTTTCTCTTACAATTATGGCAGTCAGTGTAAAAATTTATATGAAATACTTTAATTGTTTAGTGAATAATAAAATATAACAAATAGTATGGCATTTATAGCTTAAATAGATTTAATTATTGTCCGTGCTAATAATTTTTATAATATAATAAAATTTCTGTAAATTTATAATAGTGCCTGTAATAAATATAATCGTGTCTGTAATATATATAATCGTTTCCAATTTATTTTTAACATTATTAGTTATTGTGTCCCTTATAATCTATAGCTTAAATCACTATAATTTGCCACTGTTACCAAATATCTTATAATGTATAGCGCAGAGCCCACTAATTTCTTTCCGTGTAGAGATACAATTCAGATTTTTTTATAATGGATAAAAAAGAATACTTAAGAAAATGGTTCCGAGTTCGTGAAAAATGAAAGTAAGAAAATTGCTGATAAAATTGAACTTAACTCCAAACTCAGGATCTAATCGTATACGATTAGATCCTGAGTTTCTTAAACTTGAACGGAACAGAGACAAGAAACGTTCTCATTTTGCCACCCGTCTAGAAAGGGTACCCATTTTTGGGTCTTTGCTTCAGTACTTTGAAAGTACTACTTTCATTAGTATTGTTCAGTGCAAAGAGTATATTACAGTTTGCGAATGATTTACTATTCACGTTTGTTTATAGCAAGAAAAATATTAATTTTTATTAAAAAAAAACGAAATTTTAATGTTTCTCTAACGCAAATGTTTGTTTATAAAAGGAAAAAAAACTGTTCTGGTTAAAAAAAATAAATCGTGGGAAAATTTGGTTAGCTTGGTTAGCGGTCGTCCATAAAATTCGTCACACTTTTTTAGGTGATTTTAGACCCCTCCTTCCCCATGTCACACAAAGTCAAAGTCAAAATGATTTATTAATGGGAACAAAATAGTTTATTTAACATAAATAAAATTTACTTGTCACAATTGTTTGTCACAACCAAAAAGTTGGATATATCCAACCAAATATTTTGTTGACACAAATAAACTGTTTTATTAGTGTATCTTTAACAACGGTTTTTTCTTTTTTGACGTTAAGCCACAATTTGCACAGTTTGTTTTGATTTTCCGGGATGCGCTTTACCATAAGCTTCATCCCTAGTAACATGGAACTTGGACAAGTTCCTTGACCAGAGTACTTAACAAATATCTTTGTAAAGAATTGGACAATTCTTGAGCAAGAGAATTAATCAAGATTCTGTATCCAGACTTGGGCAAGACTTCAGCAAGATTCTGGAAGCAGAGCGTTTAGCACCACTTTGTCAACTCTGTAGCAAGCAATTTGACTTGTCCAAGAATCTTGACAAAGTATCTGTAGCCCCCTCCCCCTAGGTCACAAATGCCTAATCCCCCTCCCTCTAAAGGTGTGACGTATTTTATGGACAACCCATTTATTAACATTTAAAATTCGGGTTTACAGCTAAAAGCATTTTATTTGGGTTGCCACCCACCCAAGTATATTTAATATTCAATCTATTCTATAGAATACGAAAAATGTAATACAGATTCAGTTCCAAGAAATTTATTATGGTAGGGTGTGAGGTAAAATTTGCCAACAAAATAAATTTGTTCACAAAAAAGAAACAATAAAAAAAATCATACCCTTTTTTGAAAAAAATTGATGACTAAAAAAAAAGGCTCATCACCGTAGAAAATTTGCAAATCGTCTAAAATTTGCCGACCACCAAAAAAAATTCCCACTGAAAAAACATTTTTTTATCAACTTAAAAAAATCTTGATCAAATTGCGGACTCGTCTAAATTTTTTCGACTCGTCTAAAATTTGCGGACTCATCTGCTGAGAACTCCGACTGGGTCATTTCGTGGGAGGTGTACTGATGTCTATTTTGTTAAAATAAAATTAAACTTTTAACTCGTGCAAAATTCGTTCAATAATACTTTTAATTATTGTAATAAAAATGTTATTATAGTATGATTACATTTTTGTTCCGATTGAATATCAAAACACTATCGCTTGCAGTAAATCAATACTTAAATTAATGTTTTATGTACCAACTTGTACCATATACCTTTTATTCTAAAAATAATAAATCACGGGCAACTGATAAAAAATTTATTCTAGACTGATGGAACACATTACTTCAACAAATGGCTTTTACCTACAACCAAATGAATTTTGTTTGAAATAAATTAGTCTGTACAGAGCAGGGGTGGATCTAGAGATATGGGAGGGACAATCAAAAATCTTTCTAGCGCATTCACCAAAAATTAAAAAAATTTTAAGTAAAAATGATTTATAAAAAGCTTTTACAAAATGACAGTAACGAAGATTTTTCTTTTTAAAAATCATACAGAATAATGATATACCTTTTATTCTAAAAATAATAAATCAACTGATTAAAAATTTATTGTAGACTGATGGAATACATTACCAACAAATGGCTTTTACCTACAACCAACTGGATTTTGTTTGAAATAAATTAGTCTGTACAGAGCAGGGGTGGATCTAGAGATATGGAAGGGACAATCAAAAATGTTCCTAGCGCATTCACCAAAAATTGAAAAAAAAAATTAAGTGAAAATGATTTAAAAAAAGCTTTTACAAAATGACAGTAACGAAGATTTTTCTTTTTAAAAATCATACAGAATAATGATACAGTTGTTTAAATTCTTGCATTTTATACTACTTCTCTTAAAATTATGGTCATGGGAAGGGGGTAATTAGGGAACGTTAAAGTATTACGTAACGCAAAATTACCTGCAGCGCTTTTTTTGGTTAGTTTCATTGAATAAAAGATCTTTAGAAATAATGTTACCTTAAAAGTTTTAAACTCTGTGAATTCGCCCAAAAATTTACGATTACCCCTCGGATACCCCGACTCTAGATCCGTCCCTGAAAAAAAATAGTTAATCAACCTGTTTTCTGAGTGTATAGAGTAAGTATCAAGCAACCGTTGTGTTAAGAATTTAATTATCTTGTAAATCATAATTTGTAATGTAGCTAAACTAAGGGCATATCCACAGGCTCGCATAACAACATAGTACATAAGAATGCGATGCTGTGATTGGCTTGAAGTGCCGGCATGTATCTTGTAAGCCAATACCGCATTCTTATGTACTATGTTGTTATACGACCTTGTGGATATGCCTTAAAGTACTCATCCGATATCATCTTTAAGATACATTATAAAACAAATTAAATAATGATTCCTTCCTCTTATTTGTCAACCTATTAAGCTTATTAAGGTCTCCTAATGCTATAATATGTGAGGTATCAACAAAAATTTCGTTTTAGTTACCAAAGTTTTGGTCATACGTTTGGTAATTCCTGTTGTCCGACCCTATTATTGTAATGAAAGTATCAACTCTGATTGGTAGAATGGGGTCTAGGAAATTCATAACCATCAACAACAAGCAAATCGTTTCGTAAGATACTGTTAAAAGTTCTGGGTGATGTCCCTGTTAAGGCATTTCGCGCTAGCGTGCCAAGATTCTGCACTAATCTCACGGATTTTGACCAAACTTGGAATAGTTGTAGCACTAGTAGATATATATACTATGGCATCATATTTTTCAAAACCATCTGTCCGTTTAACATATACAGGGTGTTCAATTTGGCCGAGTAAACTACCCCTAATTTTGGGGCGGGGAGCCTGAAATTTCTATAAAAAATATATAATCGTAATAATTTCTTAGATATGTAATACGAATCCGGTCGGAGTAGCGGAAACGTATATCGGGGCATTTAAAACTGGTCAGTAAATTAGATTTCCCCCATACTTGCGGCCTTAACAGAAAAAGAAAAGCCGGCCCACTCTAGACTATTGATCGATACAATAGGAATACTATGAACTTAAATTAAGCCAATTTTGAAAAAAATCGAAGGGGTATATTTTTAAGAAAAACCAGTTTTTATATATATATTTAAGAAAGGAGATTTTAAAGCATATTTGATTTTTTTAAAATCGATCAATATTTCTAGGAGATATGGGCTGTTAAATGTAGACGGTACTCGGCGAAATTGACACCCTGTATATGTTAAACGGATAGATGGATTTAAAAAATATGATACCATGGTCTATATACCTACTAGTGCTACAACTATTTCAAGTTTGGTCCAAATCCGTCTAAATGAGATGAGTGCAGAATCTTGGCACGCTAGGCGCGAAATGCCTCTCTGTTTTTTTTACAATTTTAGTTATAATTTAGGAATATATATATAATAATTCTGATTAAATGTTTTCCGTAGAATCCGAATTCTTTCACAGAATTGCTCTATTACATCTATTTTATCTATTTTTTTTTAAACAAAACGATAGTAATTTCATTTAATTCAAGTTTGAACCTCTTGGTCTAAGTGAGATACCTATTCAACTTCAGTCAAGCAAAACATTTGATTAAAGATTACTTAACATGCTTGCAGATATACAAACTTTTGAGCCACTTGATCTAAATATTACGTACTTGTTTTAAGTAATCATTTTATCATTCACAGACTTACATTTTATATGCCAATCAGATTTTTATTCTTCTTTATTCATAAAGAGGTTGTTTGATCTTCTATTTTTTAGAATTCAAGTCAAAAAGAGAGCATATTAATTTCCAAGGGAGTGCCCTTTGCGTTCAAGGTTTAAAAAAATACACATTCCATTTTAAACACATAAGTATATTCTATACAGTTAAATGTTCTGTTTCGTATTATTTATGTATATATAATTGGTATTTAAAGATCCCACGGAAATAAAAAACTTTACAAAGAGTCCAAACTAGTACTTATGGAACTTTTTATACTTGCAACAAGTATCTATATCATATATTCCTAAATAATGTGCAGTGACTCATTTGCGAAAGTTTGGTAAAAGGCGAAGATCATATCAATTCGGGTGCGATTCGCGTAACTTCGTCTGAGGGGAATTCCTTATATTCGAGCAGCATCATACGATTCAGGTATTAGTCACTGGAACGAAGGTATAGCACAAGTATAACAATTACTTCTTATCAGATATTTTTTCTCTGTGTGTAGACCTAGTACCTGCGCAGAAAAAAAATCCTTAAACCAGGGACACGTATCTTTCGATATGTTCAAAGCCATATTTTCTTGTTTTAAGACTTGAATTTCTTTGATCCAAAGTCAATGTCCTTGAATAAAGAGCGCGGATCTTAATTTTAAAACCTGTGCTCTTTATTCAAGGACATTGACTTTGGTTTAAAGAAATGCTAGTCTTGAAACAAGGGAATATAGCTTTGAACATATCGAAAGACACGTGTCCTTGGTTCAAGGAATATTTTTTTTCTGTGTACTATTAATGTTCTAGACATTTTTAATAATCTGAATTTTTTAAAAGTTAAAATAATCTTACTTCTTGAAGTATGTATATCATTATATTTAATCATCAGAAAGACAATGAAATTAACAAATAATGGTATTTTGTGAGAAATAACTGTTAAAAATGAATAATTTTTACGATTTTAAGTATTTCCAGGCAAAATATTTAACAACAGTTGAGCAAATGACTAAAAACACTTTGCCTACTTAGTAAGGCCCTTGTAGATAAATATTTTAAGTGGGTAATAGTAAAAATTATTTGATCGAATACACTCAGAAAATGTCATTGTAATTTTAATACTAAATTTTATTTGTAAATACATATTTGTTATTTATATCGCCACCATTGGTATTTAATACTTTACTTGTGATATTAAATACTGCAATGTGTGTATTGTATACAAAATGTTATCATACTAACATAGAGACCGTGCTGGTACATTTGAATCCCCACGCAACATGTGTTTATTAATACTAGTATGTTATAGTAAAAATTACTGTAACATTTGGTAAAGCATATCACACTTATAGTACGGTATACTTTAAGTTGTTGCTAAGTTGTATTACTGATCTAGTTTAAAGTATGTTACAGTATTTCGAAAAATTAAAAATCGGTAAATAATATCAAAATTTTGATTAGTAATAATTTAAAGATTGCAACCACGCACTATTACACACATAAAATAATCGATCCTTTTTTTACTTTCCTCTGTATTCTTACTAATCAAAATTTTGGTATTATTTACCGATTGTTTTTTTACTAAATACTGTAACATACTTTAAACTAGATCAATAACACAACAACTACAACTTAAAGTATACCAAACTGTAACTTTGATATAATTTACCAAATGTTACAGTATTAATAAACACATGTTGCTTGGGGATCCAAATGTACCAGCACGGTCTCTATGTTAGTATGACAACATTTTGTATACAATACACACATTGAAGTATTTAATATCACAAGTAAAGTATTAAATAATAATGGTGGCGATATAAATAAAAAATATGTATTAACAAATAACATTCAGTATTTTTACTAAATACTGTAACATACTTTAAACTAGATCAATAACACAACAACTACAACTTAAAGTATACCAAACTGTAACTTTGATATAATTTACCAAATGTTACAGTATTAATAAACACATGTTGCTTGGGGATCCAAATGTACCAGCACGGTCTCTATGTTAGTATGACAACATTTTGTATACAATACACACATTGAAGTATTTAATATCACAAGTAAAGTATTAAATAATAATGGTGGCGATATAAATAAAAAATATGTATTAACAAATAACATTCAGTATTAAAAATACAACGAAATTTTCTGAGTGTACATACAGATGATAAGACAATTACTAGCTTTATTTTAAATAAATAAACTTAATAATAACCCACACGTGGTTTTTACTTTACAGATTGAACAATTATTTATTTTACTCACTCACTTGTCACTTGTAAAATTATTTTCTTGTAAATGTCATTTTTAATATTTATATATATATTTATATATGAAACTTATAACAAAATAATTATATCAACATATCCCGATATCCGCACACAAACCCAGGTTTAGGCGGGTCATCTGTATTATGTTTAAATATTATTGTTTTTATATAAAATTGTTTTCAATAAATTCAAAAAATAAAAATAAGAATTTCTAACCACACATTTGGGTTTATTTATCTTCACATTTAAACACTAGAGCTTGTTGAAGATATTATGAAACCCGAATGCTTTTGTTGTTCCACTACCAGTACTTTTTTGTCTCTTTTTTTCTATTATTAAATAAAAGACAAAAATCATTTCTAATTTTTTCAGTTTTTCTAAAGCTTTGGGTTGTAGAACGTAGATAAAATAGTTTATGAAATTCGTTTGCGTTTGGCTTTTAGTGCACTCCGCTGGCGCGTCTTGGAAAAACTTTAATTCTGGTGCACTAAAAGCTTAAGTCTCAAACTAATTTCCTAATACACAGATTGTCAGTATTTTCCTAAAATTAGGGTCATTCAATCGGTTTTTTTGTCTAGTTGGTTTTCTTTATCACCGTTTCAAGAATAAGAAAATATAAAGTAAAAAAAAAGATTTTTTGAAATTCCTCCTAACGTTACTGAGATACAGTTCTAAGTACTGAAGTTTCAATCACGGTGTATAGGTATGTATTTTTGCAATCTACTTTTTAATTAAAAATGTCTTGCTTTAGGGTGTCCCAAGGTGTGAAGCGTGTATTTAAAAGAAGAGAACAAATGAGAATACCTTTTATACGTATCTTTTGATTGATCTAAGTTTCTTACTATTCATCATCCTAATCACGTCTTGCATAAAGAACGTATGCTCTGCATACACTGCATACTATGCAGCAAGGCATTGCGATACATCGAATTTGTAACTTTTTTCTACTCCTATTAAATATCTTAAACCAAAGAAACGACAAGTTCGTTGCTACGGAGTAGGCTATGATTTTTGCGAGTAACCAGTTTAATATAACTGTAAATAATTTGTTTTTGCGAGTAATAGACAGCCACGGCAAGTAAAGTTAATTTAAAACGTCTGTATCGAAGTTGCCCCATATTCGGAAATGTGTTTTTCGTTCTAGTATTTCCAGAAAGTTAATTCTCAAAAATTTCGTAGTAAACTATAGTTACTCTTGCTACGGTATCCCACATTAATTGTATTGTATTCTTCTTTGATACAAGTCAATGGATTTGTTGTCACCAGGGCCGTAGCGAAGAAGATTTGGTGGGGAGGGGGGAGTTTGGACTTTTTCATTAAATCAATATGGAATTATTACTACAAATAACCAACAAAGATCCTGTACCATAATATGGTTTTATATTATTGTTAGAAAAGAAGACAGTGTTTATTATAATTTAATTTATTGGTATAAATTAATAAATTTGCAATAGAAACATATTTCTTCTTTAAATTATTTCTTCATTTAGCAAATAAATCTTATTTTATTTTAGCGATTTCTTATTTTTCATGTTACATGTACCTAGTACAATTTTCGAATTTCCGTACGTCAATTACAATTTTTGTGTTATTTAATACAATTTTCCCCTTTGTTTTTAAAGTAATTCGACATTTTTTCAGCTTTTTGGTCATTTGGTATACTTTTTAGATTAATTGGTGAGAGGTGGAAAATGGTTTATAAAACAAGGTGAATAAAATTCGTAGAATCTGCGAGGTAAATATCTAAATAAAATTAGGCAAACCTCCATACATAAATATCACACGAGTGTGATATAAAAATATTAAACGAGTGCGATATGAAGCGTTTTCTAAAGAACAAAAGAGTGTGCTAAATGTCATTTTCATAGAGGATCGTAGGAAAAGAATATTGTTATTCATTTAATTTATTTATTATTTAAATATCGTGTATAAAAATTATTACTTGCTATGCTATTTTTAAGCAGTTTGGCTTGATTTTATCAATGTGCAAGCAATTGAAAGTTTGTAATTTATGTAGTAACCATAAAATACATATTTATAATATTACAGCATTTCATACGTTACATTTGTTTTTGGTTGACAAATATTAAAAACCGGAAATGTGATATTCAAAAATTTATAATCTAAATATTAAAAAAGTTGCAACTTTTATGGGTCTTATGAAATCAGTTTTAGGGTAATCTGACGTTCTAAGCAAGAAGGTCGTATCTGATTATTTGAGTTAAAGGTGCTTTCAAATAAAAAATATATATATTATATTATGACTCAGATATTTCTCCTTAGACACCAAATTTTGATAAGAAAATTCTCAGTTATAATTAAAGATATTCAGATGTGCTTTTTTATTGTACAGTTAACGAGTTGCTTGAGTGACTAACGTCGTCTTTTTTTTAATTTTTTGCTTTATGGACTTTTTATAATTAAAATTACGTAAAACTTCCAAATTTTCAGTCAAATATATATTAAAAAAAAAATAGAAAAAGGGCGACGTTAGCCACTCAAGCAATTTTTAACTAAACAATGCATTTTAAGCAATCGGAACCGCGTCTAACTCACTCACACATCTCGATCTCGAAAACGTTACGCCTCGTTACAGAGGGGGGAGGTGTCAGTAAAAATTTTACGTAACACTTAAAAATTATAAACTTTAAAATGTTTGAGTTTTTAACAATGATCTCAGACCGGTTTTTGGTTAAAACACTGAAGCAATAACCGGTTATAAACCGGTTTAAACCTTAAAGCAAATTTTCCTTTCAATTTCGGGACGGGTGGTGTTGAAAATGTTACGCCGCGTTACATGGGGGGTGGGTCAAAATAGCTAAATTTTGCGTTACGTAATACTTAAACGTTCCCTTACTTTACCGCCTAGCTACGAAAAAAGGTCGTATATTACATTCTGAGATACGTATTTATTCACTTAGAAATTTTGTAATATCTTCAAAATTGCTGTCGTTCCTAATAAAAAAAGTCGATTTTCTCAAAACAACAAAAATGCAGATACAACCTTCTTGATTAGAAGGGCAGTAATGTTCTCCAGATGTGTTTTGATATTTATTTGTTTAGGGGTGGCCACAGTTGTTTCTTTTCATTTTCTACACATTTTGGCCATTCCCAATTTGAACTTCAAATTTTGAAGAAGGTACACAAAGAAATACTGTTTTTACTAATATAATCCAGCCATGCAAATTTTAAGTATTTAACTCAAAACGTTCTTGAGTAATCATAACAAAAGTGGAAGTCTTACTTTTTTTACTTTCGAGAAACCTCGGAGAGAAAAAAGTATTGTTATTTCGAAAAAAAAAGTTCATTTTTTTTGTTGTAGTCTTTTTCTTTTTACAGGATTTTGTTGGCAGCATTAATCTTTATTTTTCTTTTCTTTAATAAAGGTCATAAGGAGCCATACTTAAAATACGTAACGCATATTTTTGCAGTTTTTTTTAATTAATAAACAGCGTTACGTAACGCAGATTCGGACACCCTCCCCTCGTAACATATCGTACTGCTAAGCACTACCCCCGTCGCCCGTAGGTGGGTTACGTACTTTAAGTATGGCCCCGAAGCCAAAATAATTACGGTACCTTATTTATTCGAGACTGAACGCTTTGGTACATTTTCAAGGACTTTCGCATACATTTTTTATTTATTCTGCACACTTAGTTAAAACATCCTAACTAACATTTTTGTAATTTTCGGCTTATCTACATACATATGCCGGTTGTTTTATGCCATATTTATCTAATCTCCAGGTTCCCACCAGACAGGGAAATCCGGGAAAAGTCAGAAAAATTGAAATTGAAACCTGGAAGTTAGGGAATTTGGCCATTTATTCGAAAAGTTTAGGACGTTTAACGAAGGAGGGCAGTATTCGTTTAAAACAATTATTATGACGCCATTACAGTATTGTTTTACCGTTTAAAAGTGTCATCTCAATAATGTGAGAGAGAGAGAGAGAGAGAGAGAGAGAGAGAGAGAGAGATTATTTTTATGTTTTAAAATAAAATTATATCTTTATGTTTTAAAATAAAATTATGCATATTTTAGGTAGAAATAGCAGTTCGAATTATAATTTAAATTGGATGGAGGTAAGACAATTATTTTTTTTTTAAGTAAAAAACTTTTTTTTTAATCTTTATGAAACATAGCTGTGTATAGTAGGGCATAAGCAGTACCCGGCGTATTTCTAGTTATAGTCCAGTGTTCAAGTTTATAAAAGAGGCTTTACCTGGAAATCATTCAGGGAGTTTATATTTTTGGTATATTGGGTAGGGTTTAAGGCCGCAAATAAACAATTTTGCGACATTGAACTCGATTTGGAACTGTAATTTTTCAAAATATCTCAAGATTGGTGCATCCTAGGACAAAAAACGTTTGATATGAAAATAAAGAGGACCAAATCTCCAATATTTTTTTGTGTCATGTATTTTTTTGTACGACTTATAGCTAATTCACGGCAGCGCTTTAAACGTTACACTGTAGGGTTTTAGATTTTCTTTATAACTTGGTTAGGAAGGTTTTTTTAATTCTTAATACAATGGTGATTCAATCGAAAATCGGTATACACGCGATACTGGGGCGTAAATGTACGTAAATTAAAAAGAAAGTGTTTTTTAATTTTCACCACAGGCCACCCCCTGTAAGTAGTAGTAGTAAGATTTTTTTATTAACAGATTCACTTTCAGCAACCTGAAATACCCCATTATACTAATTTTCAAGAAAACTACCCCCCCCCCATTTGGGGTGGAATTAGTATTTTTTTTATAATCAGATTTCAGCAACATCAAAAACCCCAATATACCAATTTTCACAAAAACATTTGTTTTTTAAGTACATACATATTTGGGAAAATGCAATATAAAATTTACTGTGAATAATATATAATGGAATGCGTAGCATTACATATCTTGATGGCTTGTTGTTTTCTCACGACTAGTTAGTTAATTTAATTGATATAAATAAACAATTATATTTGTAATTATAATTAAATGCAGTCTTTTTACAATAAAGAAGACGCTTTCGATAGAAAGTTTTTTTTTTCAGCAATTTGTGCGTTGCAATAAGCAATGAAGTGAAAAATATATTTATTGTTAAATTAATATTTTTTATATTTTAATTAATAAATATTTAGAAAATTAATAGTTATTAACAGTAATAGTGAATAATAAAAAAAAATCTTAAATAATTCGAGTTGCTATCCTGCTGTAGCTTTATGTACTAGCACTAGTATATAAAGAAAATAGCGAGGGGTAAACCATCCCTAAAATTTACTGTACAGACCCGAAAAATTTATTATTTATTTATGGTACTAGTGGGTAAAGTAAGATATTGTCCACGAGAGAATGTTTGACCCACGACGGCCATAGGCCGAGTGGGTCTATATCTAATTACCCACGTGTACCATACAAAATTTTATCCAGTACATTTGTAATCATAAGAAAATGCGATCATTAATAATGTACTCACAATGTTTTATTTCATTATGGCCACTGAAACAGTAGGCGGCTACGGTACAAAAAAAATTGCATGTTTACAGTTTAACATCAAGATTTATTTTACCGCGTGGCATCGTTTGGACTTCTTCAGATTAAAATTGAAATTTAAAGATGAACATTAAATTAATTAAAATTGTCCCTGAGGATGAAAAGTTTATTTTAGCCGTTTGGCTCGTAAGATCAACTAAATGGGATCCCGGGATAAACGCACACACCCCAATCCCTAAAATGTAAGTATTTTGTGAAAAAACTGCCATTTCCCAAGGGTGGGGTAGAAATATTACCTCACGTTGCTAGGAGAGACGTGAGACAATTTATAAACAATGAATAAAATGTCAATTTCTTAGGTAAATTTACGATAGTAATCTAAGTCTTTATATTGATGTATTGGATAATAGTATTTATATACCAATTGGTATATAAGGTAGAGAAGACAGTTTTTATAGCCAAGCGTATTAAATCCCGAGCTGTGTAGCAGCGAGTGCAAGGCTATAATAGTCTTCTCTACCGTAGTTTATATATTAGTTTATTCACTAGTAGCACTATTTAACTATATTTGTCCAAATAATAAAATAAATTATTAACAGAAATGATATTTCTTGAAATTTTCATAAAAATCAAGTAGCCTTGATCAATGACATTTGCTTAAATAAATACTTTGAACTGACATTTAAAAATGTAGTTTTTTTTATTTTTTTCATAATATTTGGCTAATTATTGGTTGTATTAATTGGTAATAATTATCATTAATTATATTTAATAAATAAAAAGTTATTTAAAGCTATTTTCTTGGGTTTAATTAGTAAAAATTTCACAAAGCACTGAAACATCTAAACTCACAGATATCAATTGTTTATAACATTTACTCCTACTAGGAGAGAAAAAATTATTATTGCTATAGGCGAAGAAAATTGATTTCAGAGTCTGAAAACATGATAAATAATGGTATGTTCTAAAGCTAGTAGTGAAAAAAATATATTATAATAATTCCTAAGTATAGGAATTTCTTTGAATTCCTTAGAATGCCTTGGAATTCCCGAATTCATTGTATAAATTTTCGAGCGAGGTTTATCCCTCGAAAAATAGCCACTAAACATACCCAGCATCCTAATTTTAGTCTTGAAACCCAATAAATTATAGTTTATTTCTGCAATGTAATACATAAGCATGGAGAGCCCCAAATAAGCTTTTGGCTTGTGTTAGGGGCTCTCCATTAGTTTTAAATACATGTTAAATTTTTTTTCAGCTCAAATTATTCATTTCTGCAAATGTTATTAATCCAGGTTCAGGTTTCGTCCGGCCCGAAAAAAAACATGTTCGTTTTTTTCCTGAAACTTCGAGTTTTGCCAGCACTTTATTGATCAAAGCTACTTGATTTTTATTGATTTTATTGAACAAGCCTTCATATCAATCGGCTTACTTTATCTGTAAGTACGACTCAATCGGCGCCTTGTTAAAATAACCTAACATTGAACTTGATAGAAATCGTTTAATTTGAATTAAAACCGAGGATAAAACGCATTAAATAAGTTATCGATATTGATTAAAAGCATTATTATAGTGGTTTTGTAAAACCACTGGTTTTCAACCTCAGATTTTTTTATATCATAAAAAAAGTTAAAATTAAGGAAATAGATTTTGTGTAATTACAAGAAAATGCTTTGACTTATCACATTAAAATTAAGTACGGTTAATAGTGTTAATATAAGTTATTTATTCCCCTACTTACCCAAAAATACAATTGTGTGTATGTCAGAGGCGTGCGTACTAAAGTGTTTCTGTAATATATTTCTCCAAAAAAATTTATGTTTAAGAATTTTACAATTTCGATAAAAAATTATTATTTATTGATTAATTTTACGTAAAAAACATATTGGACCTTTTGATCAAAGGTCAATAGTTTTCGAGAAAAATAGGTTTAAACATATCTCTCCAAGTTCCACTAAGAAAAAAACTGCTGCCAACAAGATAATACTTTCTCTTATAGGTCTAGGTTTATTAAAATAAAAATAAATAAATAAATTAAAAAAAAAAATCCGAAAAAAGTTTTCGTTTTAACGAAAAATAAATTGAAAAAAAAATAAAAAAAAGTTTTAACCCCAGTTTACCCCCTTACCCCACCCCGATTTTTATCAAAAAAAAAAATATCCTAGCCACACAAAAAAATGTCAATAGTTTTTTTTTCCTATGTATTTTGAGGCGCTGAATCCGAATTTGAGGTCAAAATAGCACATCACCTGGAAAACTAATTTGATAAGGTGCTATTTTGACTTCAAATTCGGATTCAGCGCCTCAAAATACATAGGAAAAAAAAACTATTGACCTTTTTTTGTATGGCTAGGATATTTTTTTTATAAAAATCGGGGTGGGGTAAGGGGGTAAAATGGGGTTAGAACTTTTTTTTATTTTTTTTTTCAATTTATTTTTCTTTAAAGCGAAAAAAGAGACTTTTTTCGAAAAAAATTAATTTATTTTTTTTTTTAATTTATTTATTTATTTTTTAAATTTATTTATTTATTTTTATTTGTATTTCAATAAACCTAGACCTATAGGAGAAAGTATTATCTTGTTGGCAGCAGTTTTTTTCTTAGTGGAACTTGCAGAGATATGTTTAAACCAATTTTTCTCGAAAACTATTATTGACCTTTGATCAAAAGGTCCAATATTTTTTTTACGTAAAATTAATCAATAAATAATAATTTTTTATCGAAATTGTAAAATTTTTAAACATAAATTTTTGTTGGAGAAATATATTACAGAAACACTTTAGAACGCACGCCTCTGACATACACACAATTGTATTTTTGGGTAAGTAGGGGAATAAATAACTTATATTACCACTATTAACCGTACTTAATTTTAATGTGATAAGTCAAAGCATTTTCTTGTAATTACACAAAATCGATTTTCCTAATTTTAACTTTTTTTATGATATAAAAAAATCTGAGGGTGATGGAGACAAACGGCCTTCGGATTTCGATTCAGCGACCCAAAATTAGTATAAACCTATTTCTGGAATCTCAGTTAGAGAAATCTTCAGATTTGTCGACCAGTGTAATTAATAAAAACATATTTTGCTCGATTGAAAACTATTCTCCACGACGCTAAATTATATTTTCACTCAGAGGTGAAACCCTTTTGGAGGTGATGACCTTTTTTTTAGTCATCACTTTTGTTTAAATTTATTTTTGCCAGTCGGTAATTTTTACCGTTACGTCCCCCACTTCAAAAACCTCGGAACGACCCTGGGCATGAACTTAGACCCTGGGTTTAGCCCTCGACTTAGAAGTATGTGAATCCAGAAAATAACTTTGCGAGTCTTGTAATGTCTACATTTTACTAACTGGTACCTGAAATGTGAGGCGCGGGTAAGAGAACAGGTAAAACCAACTCTGTGACACTCCGCGGTTTTAACTAGCTTTTTCGTGTTACGTAATGACTGAAATCAGCCAGATGGCGAAATAGTCTACGAGTGAGATATGGAGCACTCTAGATTTATAATTTTATAAAATTCCAACAAAATCTCAAATTTTGTTTATGTTAGAAATCAAAGTCAAAATATTTTTTAAGTTGCTACTAAACTATAATACTTTTATCGGTATTATGTGATTACTTTTAGTATTTTGTAATAACAATGGTTTTACTATAGTTTGGTAACATTAAACGTATTTATAGTTGACACAAGAAAATATAGTACTTAAGAATTCAAAATTAAATCACCAGAATCATGGCTAACAGTTTTTGATGTGCCACATATAAAGAATTAGAGACTTTGTGGGCTCGCCTATTTATAATTTCTAAAATAATATACCAGGTATCTATAACTTACCTTAGAATAACCAAAGATGTTCTCATAAAACACACACTAAAAATAAACGTCACTGTGAACATATGTTTATAATGTCGCTCTTTACGCATGGCGCCATCTAGCAGCCACCGATTAACTACCATTTAAAAATTAAAATTACGATCTAGAAGGTTCCGATTTCGCTCGTAGATACCAACGCTTTTTGGTCAATACGTAACCAAATCGAACTACAAGTTACCAGTCCTTATTCTCTACGTTCAGGGAACGTAACGCAAAATGTACCAAAATTCATACACTTCATACCTCGGTTCTCGCGTTATTCAATGCTGTAGAGATTTCATATTTTGGCTACCCCCCTAACACACCCCCTATTAGGGGGGGTAGCCAAAATATGAAATCTCTATAATCTATAATAACGCGGGAACCGGAGTATGAAGTGTATGAATTTTGGTACAATTTGCGTTACGTAATACTTGAACGTTCCCTCATGGGTAAAACTTTGCCTGTGTTCTATAGGCGACCTTGCATTCCAAACATTCCAGCAAGAGGCCAGTTCGTAAAATTTTAACTATACCTTGCCTCGCAAATCAGAATCCTCCAGCAAAGACGTTCTTTATAGCCTTAGACCACAAAAAATAGAATTTAGGCAAATACACACATTTTTCAAACTAAGTCCATTCTAGTTCTAGGATACGTATGACTATATCGTGTTAGAATGAGCACATGTAGTGGCATCTCTTGTTTATAATTATTAAGAATACTGTACCAAAAATTAATAAAAAAATATATATTTTACCATGAAATATTTAATAATTATCATAATTTATTGTAATTTAAAGTTTGTCGTTAAATTACATAAAGTCCATTAGTTTTTCTTAAAATATGACCCGATTTTACCCGTTTATAAAAAATATAAAAATGCGTCATCTTTTGTTGATTGTTTAAACCATGTTATCTGTTACAACAGTCTGACATAAACTTCAATTTTTACATTTATAATTTACTTTATAATTTATAAATCTAGGTAAAATGTAATAAAAATATTTTTTTAAGAATTAATTTGATAACATTATATGATAACACTATATGATAATATTAAGTACTTTATTTTAAAATATGTGGTTTGTTGCCTTTACCTAGTACAACGACCAGGAACATTTTTTTCGATTTACTCTGCAGTTAAAAGTCACCCAATGTCTTATATTTGCAGTCGAAGAAAAAGTATAGTTTATAGCACGTATAAAATAGTAATTCCGCACTCGCGAAACCGTAACACTCGCCTAACGGCTCGTATTCAAAACCTTCCACTCGCGCGAAAAATTGTCTGTTCCGTACTATTTATAAAATATACTATTTTCTCTTCTCGGGTCGCTCAAAAGTAAAAATACAATTTTTTTCGTATTATTTTCATGATTAATTTTTCAAAAATGAATGAATCGTTTTTAAAAATTATACCTAATAGTAGTATATTAGTATACCAACATAATTTATCACATTCATTTCAAAGTTACACAATTTTAAAATGCAACAATATGACGAGGCGTATACAATATTGTATACCAGTAATATCCTGTCTCTACACTCAGAAAAATCTCATCTTGTAAAATCAATAAGAAATTATTTTAATTTAAAAAAATGGCCTTTTAAAATATTAAAAGAAAAAACTTTACGTTTTAGTTATGAATAATATTAGTTTAAAAAAATAATTTTTACACCAAAATGTTTTTCACTTTAAAGTAAAAGGATTGTCCCCTGCTTTCTTATTTTAGTGTTTTCCTTATAAAATTATAACGTTTTCCTTTATATTGTTGAAAAATATCAATATATTAAAAGAAATCTTTTTAAAATGACCAGTTTTTATATTCAAATCATTTACAAGTTACCAATGATTTAAAAGGAAACATTTTTCAAATTACAATGAATATTTTTATTTTTACAATGGCTTATAAAATTAAAAAATATCTTTTTGAATTAACAAAAAACACTGTCGGAGCAAAAACATATCATATGACTTTTGTTTGTTTTTACAACGGTTTTTCTCTGAGTGTATGAAAAAATGAACATAATATGGAAATTTTTCGATTTTTAATGTATCGAGCTAGATATACTTGTAGTTTTGTCCGCTATTTTGTTTTTGTTTTTAATATTATAGACACTATTACAGTATCGCGACTTTCATATAGGTACCTCTATTTTTCGTCTCAGAATCATATTCTCGGATATTTTTCATGAAGCTGAAGTTTGCAACGTTTTTTTGCATCGAAATTTTAAATAGTATATTAAAGTACTAGTTTCATCAAATAAGATTTTAGCGCACGAGTACAAGATTAGAAAACAAGCCGCTTGCAGCGAGTTTTCTAAAGTACTAGTGCACTAAAAACGTGTTATGGAACAAGTGCTTTAATATACTATTTGAATTTTCGATGGAAAAAAACGCAAACCTCAGCTTCATTGTTTTTCTTTGTTCAGGGTTAGTTAGTAATGTATCATTAGAGTAAAAAAGTAAAGTTATTACCTATACAACACCTTTTAAATCACGAGAGATTTTTATATATTTTTAATATACGAGGTTCTTTCTTACAGAGGATGTGTTATCATTCCGCACTTATTTACGCCAGAAGTCATTCATCATTAAAAGCAGCTGCTATTTAAGCAAATATCCCTACTCTATATTTATTTCGTTAAGACTCATTTTAGTTCACGCAAAAATTATTCTTGTCATGAGACATTTTTGCTGTCGCAAATACTGAAAATAGCGTAGTCTACGCTGCGTAGAGTGACTCTAAGCTATTTCTTACCAAAAAGGGCAAAAAAAAATAATAAAAAAGTTGAAATTTCGACTTCTAAACTAGAAATTTTATGAAGCTGAAGTTTCCAACGTTTTTTTTTTTTGAAACGAAAATTCAAATAGTGTATTAAACTAGTTTCATAACATACGTTTTCAGCGCACGAGTACAAGTTTAGGAAACAAGCCGCTTGCGGCGAGCTTTCTAAAGTACTAGTGCGCTAAAAACGTGTTATGGAATAAGTGCTTTAATATAATATTTGAATTTTCGATGCAAAAAAAACGGTGCAAACTTCAGCTTCATAAATTTTATGAAGCTAAAGTTTGCAACGTTTTTTTGCAACGAAAATTCAAATAGAATATTAAAGTACTAGTTTCATAACATACGTTTTTAGGGCACGATTACAAGTTTAGAAAACAAGCCGCTTGCGGCCAGTTTTCTAAAGTACTAGTGCGCTAAAAACGTGTTATGGAATAAGTGCTTTAATATACTATTTGAATTTGCGATGCAAAAAAACGTAGCAAACTTTCATGAAATTTTATCTTTCAAATTGGACTTTTTAAATAGTTTAATTTTGACTTCGATTTAAAACTTTTTAATGAAGCTGAAGTTTGCAACGTTTTTTTGCATCGAAAATTCATAAAGCTGAAGTTTGCAACGTTTTTTTGCAACGAAAATCAAAAAACCATACCAAAACGGCAATTTTGACGTTTCTTGCTTGTTATGTATTTATGGATCCAAAAGGGCTTAATTAGTTCTAAAACTAATAACTACCAGTTTTGTATTAAATAGAGTCGATTTTAATTTTTTTTAAACTTTCGTTGCAAAAAACGTTGCAAACTTCAGCTTTATGAAAATTCAAATAGTATATTAAAGTACTAGTTTCATAACATACGTTTTTAACGCACGAGTACAAGTTTAGAAAACAAGCCGCTTGCGGCGAGTTTTCTAAAGTACTAGTGCGCTAAAAACGTGTTATGGAATAAGTGCTTTAATATACTATTTGAATTTTCATTGCAAAAAAAACGTTGCAAACTTTAGCTTCATACTTTTTAAAATTATTTATCTTGAAATTTCAATTTTAAAAGGCAAAATTTCCAAACCACGCGGGAGGGAGCTTTAAGCGTGAGTCACGTTTAAACGAATTAGCCTATAGTATAGGGTTAACATACTAAGCTAGAAAGCAGTAACTCCATTTTATCTTCTTCTAACACCAAAAATACTTTACGTTCCCAGACAGTACATAATAACATCGATAATAACTATTAGATATCCAGGGGATATACTTTCTGGATATAGAGTATATCCATTGGATAGCCTGGATAGCCATTAGATATCCCATGGACATCCGAATGTCCGCCTATATCCAGATATCCACTGGATATCCATGAGATATCCAGTGGACATCTATTTTTTTAACCTCCCGAAAGTATATCCATTAGATATCCATTAGATATCCATGGATATCCATGATGGATATCTAATGGATATCTAGTGGATATACTTTAGGGAGGTTAAAAAAATAGATGTCCACTCGAGTGTCCACTGGATATAGACGGCCATTTGGATGTCCATGGGATATCTAATGGCTATCCAGGCTATTCAATGGATATACTCTATATCCAGAAAGTATATCCCCTGGATATGTAATAGTTATTATGTGCTGTCTGGGTTATTTGAAGTCGCACGGCAGTTTAGAATGTAAGTATTAAATATTTGCGTGTTACATTCGTTTATTAAAATAAGTCGAATAAAATTTAATTTATGAACGCAAACTCATAACGAATGAGATATAATATTCTACCAAATCAAGGCTAACCATGATTTTTCTATAGAAACGATTTTAATATTAATTATATATTTTTTTTTCTACGTTGTATAATACCTTTTATCTATAGATAATCATGAAGCTGAAGTTTGCAACGTTTTTTTTTTGCAACGAAAATTCAAATAGTATATTAAAGCACTTATTCCATAACACGTTATTAGCGCACTAATCCTTTAGAAAACTGGCCACAAGCGGCTTGTTTCTAAACTTGTACTCGTGCGCTAAAAACGTATGTTATGAAACTAGTACTTTAATATACTATTTGAATTTTCGTTGCGAAAAAACGTTGCAAACTTCAGCTTCATAGATAATCAGATAATCTAAGATTTAAATGAGCACGTCAGAGTAAAAGGGAGGCTCCCGCGAGTAAAGAGGAAAAAAGAGACTGAAAAATTTTTAAGGGCAAAAGCGAGAAAAATGCTGCCGTTCTAAGAAAAAATGAATGATCGTGAAAAAAAAACGAATATTCGGTTTTATGCTTTTTGAGATCCCAGCTACCCGCACCGAGCTGCGCATGCGTAGTAGAGAGCTAACCGTTTTCAATGCATTATTTAAAACCAAAACCAATTTTTTCAAAAAAAAAAAACAGGCACAAAACCAACGTTAACATAAAAAAATGCCCCTCCATTAAAAAAAACACCAAACAAAAAACCAAAACAATTTCGGTACGGGTAGCTATAATTAGGCGCTCGTTCGTATTGTTTGACACACGGTTTTAAAGCTATAGAAAGAATGTGACACGCACCCTGCCTTATGACGGTTTAATCGTAAAGTTGAGAGCGCGCTAGCCGCTTCGTGTATACCTCCCCCTTTCGTCGTAGCTAACTTACCGTGTGCCAAACTATACAAGTTGTAGCCATGGGGTCGGGTTAATAAATTAACATTCACCCCCCCCCCCAGAGGCCTACAAAAGAAAATTAAAATCTCCAGAAAAATCGAATAAAACCTGTTTTTCAAAATTTTGTTTTGACCTTCAGATTTAAAAAAAATTGCCTGCGGCGCTGCAGATTAGAAAGCGAACCCCCGCGCCAGCCAAAATCTTAAACCCAAAAGCAAATAGACTTTTTAAAAATTTGAAGTTACGCACCTATAAATAAAACATTTAAAACATTAAAATATATTAGTACCTCGATAAGTATATGAAAAATTATGAAGCTGAAATTTGCAACGTTTTTCTGCATCGAAAATTCGAATAGTATATTAAAGCACTTATTCCATAACACGTTTTTAGCGCACTAGTACTTTAGAAAACTCCCCGCAAGCGGCTTGTTTTCTAAACTTGTACTGTGCTAAAAACATGTTATGAAACTAGTACTTTAATATACTAGTTGAATTTTCGTTGCAAAAAAACGTTGCAAACTTCAGTTTCATGAAAAATTAAAAAAAAAATGGCGAAGGCGCTGAAAATATAAAGTCGACCGAATTATTCTTTCTCATGGGCGGATTTAGTGGGGGGGGGGCATGGGGCCATGCCGGAGTAAACGTATAATACTCCTGCTGTAAAGCTGCGAGAAGTATAATAACAATAGGTCTTGGGTAAAATAAAGAAGTTAGCTTTACGCAGGGGTCATCAACCAGCAGGACCTGTTTACCTGTTTTGTATACCTAAATGTTGTTTTAAAACATTAACATTATATTAGACAAACCCATGCTTATAAAGAATGGGCAAACTTACCCCAGTAGTTGGGGTTCAAGTTGAACAGCCCTACCCTAAGGAAGTTTTACACTGTAACATTGTCAATGTTTGTTAAAAATTGATTTCCCAACACCCTGTATTATAAATAGATCTGTTGTATTCATGAGAAATGTTAATTAAAGAAATACATACATGTATGTATTAATGTCAATTATATAAAACAAATGTGAAATAACCTCACTAATCAAGACTTGACTTACCCATGATATCATTTGTCATAAAAATCCAAAATAAAAGACAATCGTTCAAAATCCTAATATATGAGTCACAAATAAATAAACACTCAACAAATAAAACACAAATCATCAAAATCCATAGTTATACGAAAGTGTGGTTACGTTTCTTCAGGTATTCATACAAAGCGAAAGTCTGTGTTTTGACTTGACATATTTAACAAATTCACACTAAAATCTTGTTGATTTCTACCAAAAACAGTCGACAAACACTTTTACTTAAGTTTTAGAGGCACACTTGAAGTAGTTTTTAGGTTATTTCCACAATTTTCGTTAAAAACATAAACAAATACGTAAGTTTCCTAGTCCCGCACCTAAAACGACCGACCGACACTCACTCAACAATCGCGAATGGCCAATGAGAACAAGTTATTCGAAAGTGGCGCCGTCGCGGAGAATGTTTCAACTAGTATAGAACAGGTGAAGATCGGACCTACTCGGATTTTTAGAAATAATCGCGTGAAACGAGTTTTCTTGTGTTTTTATACTTAAAATGGACAAAAAATTAATTTATGTTCTTTTGTAAAATATTATAAAGGCTACAGGTTACCTATCTTAGAAAGGGCTCCTGGTAGAAGCCTAGAGGCCCATACTGTATTGGCAATACAAAGACAATAATATGGGAATTTCCCATTGGGAAAATACCGAGAAAAATCCACTGTCAAATTATAAAAATTATAGTTGGTGGCCCAGAAAAGCATATCGTTGGCTTAAAGTGTTAACCCGCTAAATCCTTTTGACCAAACTTTACAGGAGACGAAAAAAAACCTTATAATTATTTCTTATATTGTATAACAAAATGAAAAATCCCGTTTCTTAATTATCGTGTTTTGAACGTTCAACAACTATCAACTATAAAAAATTAATTTGGGCTTGATTTTTATTGAATTAAAAAGGTATACCTAAAACCTGCCAACTCATTGATGGAGATTTGTCTTAAAGGTAGAAAACCTGCCATCTAATTTTTAATTTATTAAAAATCAAGCCCAAATTAATTTTTTATAGTTGATAGTTGTTAAAACCTCCAAAACACGCTAATAAAGAAACGGGATTTTTCATTTTGTTATGCAATAATGATAAGGTTGTTTTCGTCTCCTGTAAAGTTTTTTCAAAAAATAAAGCAATTATTGCAAAGGTTTTTATTTTAGAACATGAAAGTACAAAATACTGTCTTCAGCATCAAAAAGCAATCATTTTAAAAATAAAAACCTTTGCAATAATTGCTGGAAGTGGCGGAGTTAGCAGCTTTTCGAACTAGTGGTTGAAGCGCGTGGAGTAAGCTGGTAAGCATCATGGAAAAAGTTATATTTGGGAAAAGGTTAGGGTTACCTATTTTTCGCAGATGGTGTAACTAAACTAAAATTTAATATTTTAGCGTTAAATATGTCAGTACAATTTTGTTTTTTTTTAATATTCATAGTTTTTCAAACCATACGCCATCTGGTTTTAAAATTGATATTCGACAGATATTTGACAGCAGACAGATGATGTTCTCCTATCTTTGTTCTGTGACTTAAGAATTGAGCTAAATCTTTGTTCTGTTACTCAAAAATTGGATCCCAATTGTATTGATTGATATGTATCGAAGAAAGGTTTTAGAATGTTTTTAGTTATTGACAGCATGACGTCAGTTTTGAAAACTTGTCATTTTAGCGATATATTGAATGTGACACATTCAATGTGTGACGTAGCACCGAGCGTAGCATACGAAAATACCTATTTTAAAGTTTTTAAAAGTTTAACGAAAAATATTGAATTCTAAAAAATGTATTTAATAAAGATTAGATAGATGTACACTTAAATAAAAAAAAAACGCAAGATTGAAAATTTATTGTATAAATTGAATAACTGTTTACAAACAATGCGATTGTCAATATTGATAATAATTGTAAAATTATTTATAATACTTAGTTATAAAGTAATGGAGATTTCTCCCGTTAGATTAGACAGGGACAAAAGTTCTACCCAAAAAGGATAGAAGACATACATACACTCCCACTTCCACCCAACCAAACAAATTCTGTATTTGTTCTTTGTTGAACAAATACAATATTTACTTGGCCGGGCGAAAAGTGTTACACATTAGCTATGTTCGTTCGTGCCGCTCACTGCTACACTTTCCGGCCAACCAAATAAATACTGTATTTGTTGTATGAAAAACAAATACAGTATTTATTTGGTTAGCTGGAAAGTGTAGCACAAATGAGATAGAGATAGGGTAGACGTCTTTTGTTTCATAATTCTAGTTGTAGAGAGCTCCATTGGAAATGCATCAATTAAATCTTAAAATCCTACTTACACTATAAAATAATCAATAAAATTGACATTTTTGTACATTGAAACCTTGCATTTTTGTGAACTGTACCTATATGGAGCAAGCTCAAAATAAACTCAAAAAGCTAAATGCCATGAATAAACCCAACAACATTGCCCGTGATTGGGGAACCTAACTTGGAGGGGGTACCTAAAGGTTTTTGTAAAAATTCAAAACAGGGAGTTTTTTTTAATTTGTTTTTATCATTAAAAAAAATCATGAAGCTGAAGTTTGCAACGTTTTTTTTTTGCATCGAAAATTCTAATAGTATATTAAAGCACTTATTCCATAACACGTTTTTAGCGCACTAGTACTTTAGAAAACTCGCCGCAAGCGGCTTGTACTTGTACTCGTGCGTTAATAACGTATGTTATGAAACTAGTACTTTATTATAGGTACTATTTGAATTTTTGTTGCAAAAAAACGTTGCAAACTTCAGCTTCATAAAAAATCTTAATTTACACCATCAACTTAGACTAAACAAAAAGGCCATTGGCCGAGATCTTTAAGCCAGGGATTGTATTTACTACCAATAATTTGTTTTTACCCTTATAAATAATTACTTAAGTAATTTTCCCCTTAAATAATTAATTTTCCCCTTAAATAATTAATTTTCCATCAGCAGTATCATTTTGCCAATAAATTTCAACATCTATATAATTAGCAACAAAGTGATTTTGATTACTTTGATCCTCATTAAAAACGTAGGAAATACAAAACTGAGACTGATTTGCGCGTAGGACCGAACGAGTTCCGAAGTTAAACGATTCGGTCCGGTTTTGAGTCGTTTGAGCGTTAATTGAAGACTTCTTCAAAATATTATTGAAGGGAACAAAAGCCGTGATGATATTTTGTTTTTTTTTAAATTAAAAGGCCCAAAGTGATAAATGGTTTTATATTTCCCCTAATTTAAGGAAAAACAGCATAAAGGCACATTTTATTAATTCGTAATTTATTAGGTTTGGCATAGGTAATTTATTTAGCAGGAATAGTAAATTACATACCGAGGTGGAAACTGTTTCATTTCCTGAGGGAGCAGCAAACCGAGGAGCGAAGCGTAGCTCCAAGGTTTGCTAATTCCCGAAGGACAAATGAAATGCTGAACCGAGGTTTTTATACAATTTTATTCACAACCATACCTGTTTTATTTACAATCATTTGCCTTCTTTCCCACTAAAAAACTGTTTGAATTTCGACGCCATATTGAAAAATTTAGTTGCAGTGAAGTTTGTTACAAATGTTACCTTTTGAATATAGAATAACGAGTAGAATAATAAATAGAAATCAATAAAATAAACTTTGTTTTTTGTTAATCAACAATCTTAAAACATTTATATTCATTCAGTATAAATTAAGTAATACATTTAAATGTTTTTATCTAAAAACTAGTAGAAATGCCTACGTTATTTTAGCGATAGAGGGCAGCACCTGTTTTTGTTTTTGAGTGCTTTTGTTTTGTTTTGTGACAGCAGACTTTTATTGAGACATGATTAAGTTATAGTATATTAAAGTACTAGTTTCATAACATACTAGTGCTCTAAAAACGTGTTATGAAACGAGTGCTTTATACAATTTTTTATATTTTGCTCTAAAATTTAAAAAGCTTACATTTAAATTGATGACTGATTTAGGGATTTTCGTTTTGGGTTGGCATTACAGTTTACACTATGTTTAAAATTCTAGGAACAAATGATATTTTGATATATTTTACAGTCATCTATTCTTTTTTCACTGCAATTAACCAGTCCACAATTTTAACACGGTAAAAATAACCCAAACACAAAATTTTGTAAAAAATTAAACTTTAAATCGACATTGACATTTGCACGCAAAACGTCAAGAGATAGGCTTTTGTATGTTGCCAACCCAACAGAAAAAAAAGTAGAGACCTCTTATGGACCTATAAGAACACGCAAAATGCGTGTGATTATGAGCTTATAAGAGTCGCAAAATAGAAAAATAAATGAACTATTTATTTATAGTTTTCCGTGTAAAATACAAAGAAAAACACAAAATTTAAATTTATATACTAGCTAAAGCTTAAGACAATTTTGATTATAGTAGGGATACACCAAAGAAATAAGACAAATGATTGGCCACTAAGGTAAATAATTTTCTTGAATTTATCTTACTTTAAAACTATTTTTGGTTATTTGTTCTATCAAGTTAGGTACCTTATACTGTAATGCACTTTTCTTTTCAACTAAAGTTTATCACGATTAACTAAACCAAGAAATAGTAATATAATAAATAACCATAAAGTTGGAAGTAGTCACTGTTTATTTTTCATAAATGCCAAAAAAATATGAAGCTGAAGTTAGCAACGTTTTTTTGCATCGAAAATTCAAATAGTATATTAAAGCACTTATTCCATAACACGTTTTTAGCGCACTAGTACTTTAGAAAACTCGCCGCAAGCGGCTTGTTTTCTAAACTTGTACTCGTGCGCTAAAAACGTATCTTATGAAACTAGTACTTTAATACACTATTTGAATTTGCAAACAAACGTTGCAAACTTCAGCTTCATAAAAATATATAACTTAAATTTATATCTGATGTTATTTTATAAAAATAAGAAAATACATGCATTTAAAACTTTTTTTCATAAAATTTAGGTCGATAAATAAAATATAATGTTCTAACTTAAAGAGAGGGGGGATATAATTTTTTTAGTTTCTTTCAAGTAGTATTGTTTCTAAATATTTTCAAAGAAACTATCCAAAATTCCCCAATTTTATATACAATCAGTTTTTATCCGAAAAACAGGTACCGACTTTTTTCAAAGTTTGAGTGCTTTGAGCTAGCTCTAAACATTAATCGATTTGGCTCATTTTTGAGTGGCCACCGATTTTTACTAAGAAGCAACTTTTGAGCCAGAGAGCGTTTTCGATTTGGAAATTGGGGATTTTTTGACACACCCTACTGCTTAGGGACACTAGATCTAGTGTCCCTAATTTATAGGGAAGAAGTCTCAGCGTTACGAAGCGTTACAAGGGGGAGGGGGTTCAAAACTGCAAAAGTTTGCATTACGTATTCAAAGTATGACCCCCTAAGACAGTAGGTTTTTATAATAATATCTTAGAACTGTAGTTACTGATAAAAGTATTATTATAGAGAGATTTTTTCAGTAAAAATTACCTTTAAAAAAGGAAAACGCGGGGCGTTAAATTTACAGTATGTAAAACAATTACAGTATAGTTCTTCGCATGAAAGAAAGTCTCCGACGTAAGGGGGAGGAGACATTCGCGCTCTCTTCTTTCCGTCTAGAGCGTTATAAGGTGTGCGTGCCTACATCGGGCCTCCCACTTGCACACACATTCAAAACATATTTCCTGTAGCCACAGATCCGTGCGTCAAACTTTACAAGCAAAGCGTCTTTCACTTCAAACGGATGCGTTGGTATATACGGCTTTTCCTGTTATGAAAGCAGTGTAGTTTTGGTTACTTTGTTAACAAGTAAAAGCCGTTTACTAAAAAAAAATATAAAATAGAAGAAATACAATAAATAAATAAAATAGTGGGAATACCTATTATAAATAAATAAAATAGGCTTATAAAACAACTTTTGTGTAGTTTATTCTGCTTCTTTTTATGTTCTAACTGTTAAGTATACTTACAAGTGTGCATAGTTGAAATACCAAGTTGCTCGTCTATGCCCTACCTAATAGGCAGAGTTCCAAAACTTTATTAGGTATTTACACGGCACTATATTAGTATATTTTGCACCTAGTATGCGAAAATTTCGCATTGCGAAATAACTCGTTAGTGTTCGAGACGGGGCCGCATATTAGGTATTTCTTTATTAAGAGCGCAAAATGACTGATTACTGCTTGAGCGTGGAATTTGCTGATCTACGATTTAAAATAAATAAATACATTTGAGGCAGTAAATTTATAACCTTACAACGTCGCAGCACTTACAATTTTTTGCAAATCTGGTGGGTTAGAAGAAAAACCCTCATCAATGTAACTCCATAATTCCTCCATAACAACAAATATTTAACACACGAAATTGAGATTTGATTAAAGATAAATAATAATTTTATATTAAAAAATGGCAGAACATAACATTTCGTAGCATATACTTAACACTGTCAAGTTGACAGCTGTTTTACGATTGACTAGCCGGTTGCCTACAATCTAGCGCGCAAAATTCTATTTTGCGCTTGCTATCATGGTAACGAGCAGAAAAGTAAAATGTTAAAAAATATTTTTTCCACTACCTAAAGCTAGTTACTCCAAATATCAGTTAAAAGTTAAAAATATAGTTTAAAAATTATTTTGACAAATAGGTGACTGTTTGAAATTTATTCACAAAAAATCCAAAAGTGTAGATACAAAAGATGTCGGCGAAAGCTCAGCTTCAATTTTTAGGGTTTTTTAGCACATTCATCAGGAATTTCTAAATTACATTTCTACCAATTTTTATCTTTTCGATTTTTTTGAGGCAAACTATGATTTTTGTATTTCTTTGACAGGACTAATACAAACGGAAATAATACAAACTTTTGAGTCGGCTAATCTGAATATTACGCACTTGTTTTTAGTTGTTTAAAAGTAATAATTTTTCTGTGACACACTCTGTGACACACGCCACCATTGGTATTTAATACTTTACTTGTGATATTAAATATTGCAATGTGTGTATTGTATACAAAATGTTGTCATACTAACATAGAGACCTTGCTGATATATTTCAATCCTCACGCAACAGATCAGTAATACAACAACAACAACTCAAAGTATACCATACTATGCTGTGTGATATGCTTTACCAAATTTTACAGTAATTTTTACTATAACATTCTAGTATTATTAAACACATGTTGCGTGGGAATCCAAATGTACCAGCACGGTCTCTATGTTAGTATGACAACATTTTGTATACAATACACACATTGCAGTATTTAATATCACAAGTAAATATATTAAATACCAATGGTGGCGATATAAATAAAAGATATGTATTAACAAATAACATTCAGTATTAAAAATACAACGAAATTTTCTGTGCATACACTGCTGGCTTTCGGCGGCCCTGATTATCACAAAATTTTTAACAATTAATGTTAAAAATGAAATACACATTAAAAAAATATTTGCTTAATTTCCATAAACGCGCATTTGACTATTGTTTGGTGGCTACGCCTTAAAAAAACATCCGAATGTCAACCTACTTTTTCTCAATATTGTTTTGTACCCACCTTATTTTAAACATTTATGGGTCAGAAATAGAACGAGTGGGATTATAATTTATAAGTGAATAATTAAAATATAAAAATGGTAAAGAGATGGCAATTCATTCATAAAGGTGACTGTTAACTGTCAATAATGCATTTTTTTCACTACTAGATTTAAAACGTACCATAATTACCATAATTTATTATTAGAGATCGGATTTTACCGAGTCGTGACGTCAAAATCCATAGCCGGGTACAAAAAATTAATAATAATTTTATAAAAATGTTTTATAAGCTATCAAACTACTACATTTACAAAGAAAAGTATATAAATATTATGAAAATCCCCTAGCGTTGAAAATTAAAAAAAAAACATAACGGATCCTAAAATTATGATTTAGTTCTACTTTTAAATAATCAAAATTTTATTTAATAGTATTGTAACATGGTGGCTGGGTATAACTTTTATCAAGCTAAAAAAAATCTGCCTGGCAAATCCTTTTCTATTCGCAATAGGACTCGTCGCGTGACGTTTATATAAATTATGATTTTTACTCAAATCTTTTTTTTTTTTCATATTATAAATAAAATATAAATAAAATACAAAATTACACAACTAAAACATTTGTAGAAAAAGCAAACTACCGACGAAATCTTTTTTTGTTTTATTCAATTTGTGAAGAGATGACTGGAAGGTGAAATCCATTTGAACTCGTTATAAACATATACTCTGCAGAGATCCAAAAGCTCTAAACTTGTTTCCGTATGCGTGCGACGAAATAAGTGAGATGTAAGATCAAGCGTGTACCATGTACGTTATTTTATTGGTTAGAATCACGCGCATGCGGAAACAAGGTTTTTATTGCAAGTAAGGGCATATCCACAGGCTCGCATAAAAACATAGTACATAACAATGCGATGCCGTGATTGGCTTGATGTGCCGCCATGTATCTTGTAAACCAATCACGGAATTGCATTCTTATGTTTTATGTTCTTATGCAAGCTTCTGGATAGGCCTTAAATTGAGTCATTTTCTTTGACTTATCTTAGCAATGCGAATTAATTTCTTTTTTTGCTCTAATTTTTTTCTTTTTTAATATACATACCTATTGAGCCTAATCTAATATTCATTTGTCACCGTTCATTTAATTAGTTAAATCCTTTAATAAAATATTCGTAAAACCATTACTTACTTCGGTTAAATCGTTGATTTAACTAAGTTCTACGGCAATATTTTACACTGCACATTTTGTAAAAAGACTCTTGGGAAAGAAAAACTAATATATTAAGACATGTGAATACAAAAACCCATAAAGGAGATGAGGAACAAGGACAATTTAATATTTAAAGTAAGTAAAAAATACAAAATTAATTTTAATCACAAGTTATAAACGTCACGTGGCCTTTTATTGCGAATAAAAAACGATTGGCCAGGCAGATTTTTTTTTACTTGGTAAAAGTAATACCCAGCCACCATGCCACAATACTATAAAATTAAATTTGGATTATTAAAGAGCCCAACTAAATCGTAATTTTCAGAATTGTTTTTTTTTTAATTTTCTTTTACTTAAATAAAACGTTAGGGGATTTTCATAATATTTATATAATTTTCTTTGGTAATGTAGTAGTTTGGACATATTAAACATTTTTATAAAATTAATATGAATTTGTTAACTTATTGTACCCGGCTATGCATTTTGACGTCACGACTCCGTAAAATCCGATGTCTATTTATTATGTACAGTCGGTCGAGTAAGAGCGTGTCTCCTATTAACGTGTAGTCGGTAAGAGAGAGCCCTACTTTTTTTTTCGGGGATATACTTTACTTCCTGACCGACAATGCTTTGTACATAGAGACTTTTTCTGAACCTTATTTTTAGTGATACAGCACTTTTTAAAACATGAGTGCTGCGTACGCATCACGGTTCGCGGCTGTCTTCTTCTGTTTGCACATAAAAGGTCCGAAAATGACGCCTACAGCGGCTGCAAAGTATATGGGAAAATCAAAGACATTCGTCAACAAAAAGTCCAAACGATACTCGAAAACGAAAAATGTTGACGACTTACCTATCAGATCGTGGCTAACAGGAAAGGTGTCGGCTAAGCACGAAAAAATGACTTTAAACATGTTTTCGCAGAATCCTCAATTAACCCTGCGCCAAGGGGAAAAAAAACTGATGCAGAAAGGTTTGTATATATCACATGAAACAATTCGTACTCATCTACAGGCTCACGACTGGCCTGGACATCCTCCACCAACCGATTGGTCCAGCGAACCTTGAAACACCCTGTAAAGATTCATGTTTGGGGGTGTCTCTCGGAAAAAGGTTTTGGATTTTTATTTCTTTTTACGTACAACTTGAACGCTGAAAAAATGGTCGAGATTTAAAAAAAAAGCTCTTATACCGACTACCAGTGGATCCTCCAAGAGGACAACGACTTTAAACATCGGAGCAAGTTGTGTAGCCAGTGGAAGAGGACATCATCACGCATTGGCCGTCCCAATCGCCCGACGTACTCCATTGAGAGTGTGTGGTCATTCATTAAGCACAAGCTCCGCGGGAAAAAGGTATACACATTAAAGCAGCTATCACGAGAAATTCGGAAAATATGGAGGTCTTTGCCGAAGGAATATGCAAAAAATCTCGTTGAAAGTATGCCCCGACGATACCAGACGACAATTGACGCAAATGGAGACTAGAAAAGTTACTAAGTTATTTGCATTGATCTATCATTCATTAACTGTAATTAAATGTAAAAAAATAATATAAATATATTCCTAAATAAACAATACGAGGCACGCTCTTACTTGACCGACTGTATTTAATCCGAGAAAATAAATCTCTGCACCTAGAGCAATAATCCTTTTTCCTCTCAAATAATGTGTTATATTCTATAGATCTATTATAATTAATTTATAATGTTTGCCATGTTAATTTTTTATCCAATGGCAAAATATTGTTGAATTTTGTCCAACATGAAATTATTAAGCAATGCCATGTCTTTGCAATTCCACGAAAACCAAGCAACAGTTATTAATTGTTTATAAAATTAACTCCTAGGATCCTACTAGGAGAGAAAAAATTATTATTGCTACAGGTGAAGAAAATTGATTTCACAGTCTGAAAACATGATAAATAACGGTATGTTCTAAAGCTAGTAGTGAAAAAATATATTAACCACAGTAGAGAAGACTATTATAGTCCCCTACTCTTATATCCCTCGATGCTGCGCATCTTGGAACATAATATGCTCGGTTATAAAAAGTGTTTTGTTTACCTTGGTATATAATTACTACTTAGTATGTAGGGGTAATTCCATACGAAATTTTATACATACCATAATATGGTATTAGACATATTATGTCTAAGAGATGATTAGATGATTAGACATAGGTATAATTTAAAACGTATAAACTCGTAAACGACGCAAAATTTCTGCTTACCCCCGAAAAATCTACCCTAATTTAAATGTTATTTTTTGCAAGAATGTCTACTTACCTTGATCGGGGCAAAAACATGGATCCATCTATGAAAACGGAACCAGAAAGTAGAATATACCAACATGTTGACAGCTCCCCAGTACTAGAAAAAAAAATTAAACCAGTTTATAATGATTTATAGCCTCGACCTAGAAATATGAAATTGACAGTTCAAGGTCGTATTAATCGCCGCTACCAAGAAACATGAAATTTGGTACAGGTGGCTTTTGCAACAAGATTCAATGTCACTTAAACGCCTTGACCTAGAAAGACCACTCAACCTAAATTTCATTTTCATTTTAAGAGCGTGATCGGTTGGTCTTGTTCCAAAGGGTACCCGTACCAAATTTCATGTTTTTAGGTCAAAAATTTTAAAAGTTAGCAAAATGTGACCTGAACTGTAATTTCTTGGTGACCAAGTCATTTTTAAATGGGCAATTTTTTGTGATTTAGATTTAAAAAGTAACTATAAATATTAAATAGCAGAGTTATTACCAAATCTGCATTACGGCGCCCTGAAGCAAGCCTTTTTTGCCCCTAGCAAAAGCAAAAAAAAGCTTTGTCCCTGATGGTTTCTATTAAACTTGGTACCACCTACAAAAAAAATTAAATTGTCGCCTTAAGAAAAAAAAGGCTTTGTACCTGGCAGTTTCTACCGAAACTTGGCGCCCCTAGCAAACAAAAAAAAAACGCCCTAAAAAAATCCCTAAAAAAACGCCCTCAAAAGAAAACGCCCTCAAAAATAAATCTTAGCCTAAAAAACGGCCCTCGACGGCGTCCCTTTAGGCTCGCGCCTTGAAGCAGGGGGTTCAGTGGATTCATACAGGCCGGCTCTGCACATCGGTCAAAAACTTGGCTACAGATTATCTGTTTAACAAATTTGACCCTGGAGTAATCTATAGCTAATTAGCGCCTAAATTATAGAATTTCCGTTTCGATCAAATTTCCCCAGTCTGGGGCTGTTTAAGGACGTTTAATCTTATTCGGCATAGGTATGTATTAAATAAATTTTTTTTCAATGAAAAAGCTCGCTGACCCCCAAAGTACCTCGCTCCCTTCTTATGTAAAAGTGGTTTCATTCAGAATTAGCTGAATATTAGCTTTCTGATCTAGAGCGCTTTAAAAATCTCGAAAAGCGCGGTGCACCGATCTTATGCAGGCCACTCACTAGGGAAAATGCTGCCTTGCTGAAAGGTCCTATCTGTATATGTTAAATCTATGTAGATAGGACCTTTCAGCTTAGCACGGAGCATGTTGCGCAATATGTTGGCGAACGGAGTTGTCGTCAACAAGTTGTCAAATGTGTGTGTTGGTTCGTCAACATGCTGTTATGTTGCAGGCTTCTAGGGCAAGACCGAAAAGCTATTCTTTTAAGCAGGCCACTCACTAGGGAGCATGTTGCGCAACATGTTGGCGAACGGAGGTATCGTCAACAAGTTGCCAAATGTGTGTGTCCGTTTTGTCATCTGAAGTTACCCTACATGTTTCCTGACGTGTGAGCTCTGTGGGTTTTGTTGACAAGCATGTTGAGAAGCATGTTGCCCAACATGCTCCCTAGTGAGTGCCAGCTTTACGGAAAAGTCGTTTCATCGAAGCTTAATTTTGAATATTTCAGAGACTACAATTTATCTCTGGATATGTAATAGTTCTCGACTTTCTGATCAAACTCTGAAAATTCAGTAGTTTACATGCTAAAGAACTTTGAACATCTCGAGCTAGGTCTCTTTTTTGCAGTTTTTTTTTTTTAAGTCAGAGAACTTTTTTACTATCTTTGTTTTCAGCGTCTAAAAATACGTAAGAAAAATATAGTCTGGTTAATAATAATTGACTTAATTTAGTATATATTATTCACAGCGCCTGCGCTAGAATAATATACGGTACTTTCGAGATTTTCAAAAAAATTCAAAAATCGTCCTAGACAAAAAATTCTTGGATTTAAATTTGTTTCATAAAAAAATAAGTAACTGTCCGTCTGTCCGTCTGATGTCACGATTTTTTTTAACACGATAACTCAAGAACGAATAATCCTATCGACTTGAAATTTTCAGGAAAAATTAAGTTCTACGAGGGGAAGATCCCTATTATTTTTAAAAGTATTCCCCTCCCCCCCCCAAAACAAAAAGTTATGGGGTTAAACTTTTTAAAAAATCTAAAAAAGCTGAAAGAAAACTCCGATTAACGTAACTTTTTCAGGAAATAATACTTTTATTATAAGGATCAATTCTACCAATTTTAAAAGTAATCCCCCCAAAAACAAAAAAGTTATGGGGGGTCAAACATTTAAAAAAATCGAAAAAATCTGAAATTAAATTCCGATTTACGTAACTTGTTCAGGAAAAATTACTTTTATTATAAAGATAAATTCTACCAATTTTGAAAGTAATCCCTACAACAACAAAAAAGTTATGGTGGGTTAAACTTTTTTAAAAAATAAAAAAATCTATCACATTTTTTTTTCGTTTTTTGCAAAAAAAAATTTAATATTTTTTTTTGCAAAAAGGAAATAAAAAAAATTGTTAAAAAATGTTTTAGAGTTTTTTTTTTAATTTTATTATTTTTTTTTTGAAAAAATCTTTTTCAGATATTTGGGAAAATGCAATATACCATTTACTGTGAATAATATACAGAGCGTGTCAAAAGTCCGCTCCCCCCTTTAACTTTTGAACGGTTTAAGATATTAAGTTGAAATATGGAGCACATACATAACATAACTCAAATAATTTTTTGGTATATATTTGATATGCTTAGGGGGCAACGGGATACATTTTTTAAATTGGACTTTTTCATTTTTTTTTTGCTAAAAAATGCGATTTTTTAAGATTTTTTTTGTAAAATATTTATATCATTCAAAGTTAGTTTTAAAGTATAATTGATGTATTTGTATAATGAAATAAACAAAACCAAGAGAAAATTGTTTGATTGTTTTAAAGAAATTTTGACGAAAATTCCTATTCTTGGGGCTTTAAAATAACACCCAAACATTGTTTCGAAAAAATAAAATAATATGTGGGCAAATAGAGAATTTTATAAGCTTTAAAATTATGTATTAAAAAAAATCCCCCCTTGCCCCCCTATCTCCATTGTGCCCCCTAAGCATACCAAATATATACTAAAAAATTATTTGGGTTATGTTATTTATGTGCTCCAAATTTCAAGTTGATACTTTCAAAAATTAAAGGGTGGTGGCGGACTTTTGATACGCTGTGTATAATATGTAGCATTACATATCTTCACGGCTTGTTTATATTCTAATGATTATATCCCACATCACGGTGCGGTGGTGCGGCGGTTTAAATCAACTTTAAATTACCCCATTTGTGTTTCTATACGTCGATTCTAGGAGATGTTAGGATGATTTTAACCAAAATTTAAAAAAAAAATCTATCGAGCACATTTTTTTTTATTAAGCAAAAACCCCGTATGTTGGACACTTACCTTGTATTTGACTATTTACTAAATATTTACTCAAATTATTATTATTTTTTTGTTTTATTTTGTTTGGACTTTTTCCGTAACTATAAAAGATAAGTTATCTTAGATAACTTTTTGAAATTTACAGGGCTTGTATAAACCGTTAATACTCCCATTTTGGGTTGGTAAAAATCAAAAGTTGGTATCCGCTTAGACCGGAAGTGATATTTTTTCCAATGACCATGCCACAGTGTGGGTATTTACGGTTCATACAAGCTCTATAAATTTCAAAAAGTTATCTTTTATAGTAACGGAGATAATTCGTAGGCAATACTTCTTGTGTCACCCGGTATAAAGGGTTTTTTATTATTAATTTTATTTTTTTTATGAAGATTATTTTGCAGTTAACGTATATTAAACAAAACAAAACAAAAAAATAATAATGATTTGAGTAAATATTTAGCGAATAATCAAATACAAGGAAGTGCTCAACATACGGGGTTTTTGCTTAATAAAAAAAAATGGGCTCGATAGATTTTTTTAATTTTTGGTTAAAATTATCCTAATCTCTCATAGAATCGACCTATAGAAACAGAAATGGGGTAATTTGAAGTTGATTTAAACCGTCGCACCACCGCACCGTGACATAAAACCGCACTTTATTCTAGTCGGTTTTAAGAAAATGTGAACTAACAGTGGATTATAGATTAGCTTAATTATTTCAAGTAGCGAGGTTTTAATTAAGGACTTGAAGCACGAATATAGCCAAGTTAACGTAGGCGACGATGATTAAGAAAAATATTATTTTTCGAGCTGTTAATCAAAATAAAAGCATTAATAATATCATTATTATGCAGATATCCATGGTTTGGAAGCCAAAAAAAAGTAACGAAAATGGTTGCAAATTATGACCAACTTTCGAGAATATTTGTCCGTTCTTGCGTTTAATAAAATACGTCTAAATTTGACGGTCTAATCTTTTTCTTTGTAAGAATTAAATTAAGAAAAATAAAGGATAATAGATGCTAGATTGCGGCATTATCCGGCTCGAAGGACCAAAATATAGTGTTTGGGATTGCTCTAAATATATTTTATTTTCAATAGTTTAAAAATATAGTAGATATGCCTACTTGAAAGATTTCAAACAGTTTGGAACTAATTGTTGGGAGTCGATTTTGAGAAAATGTGATAGTTTAGCTTAATTATTATAATAATTATAATTAATATCTTAAAATATAGTCAATTTTACGTGGTTAAAAATAGATGACGATGATTCAAAAATAGTATAGCGCATCCGAGTAAAAAAGCACTTGATTTGCACTGAAATTGTTTGCGTCGAGGTGCGTATTCTATTTTTCCTACGACCTAACACATAAACATCCAAAAAACGCAAAAATTATCTTAAAATTTGAGGTTATGTGTTTAAAGATTACTAATTTTCTGACAGCAGATATGTAAAATCAGCTGATTGTCACTTTCGGACCGTTGTCGTAGCCAACGGGTGGGAAATAGGCACTAACTACTAAGACCTACTAACTAATAAGACCATATACAAATACAGAAATCCCAGACCCAAACAACAGGACAATAGTGACAATGACAGACAGACACAAGTTATACTTCCCTATGTAAGCGGTATCACGGATAAAATAGGTAAACTTTTGAAGAAGTCAAATATTAAGCCTATATTTCGGTCCAACCAAAAATTAGGTCAATGTTTAACTTCAACAAAAGACAAAATACCCCTGAGTTCAGAAGGCGTATATAAAATACCCTGCTCCTGTGGTACGGTTTACATAGGTGAAACTAAGAGAAAAATTTCTACAAGACTTCAAGAGCATGAGCGCAATATAAGAAAGAAACAAATTTCCTTATCGGCAGTAGCCGAACATGTACATGAAACAGGTCATAAAATCAATTTGTCTGAAACAAAACAAATATTAACAGAAAACAGAAAAATGCCAAGGAAGATACGGGAATCGATAGAAATCATCAAGCATCCTAACAATATCAATCGGGACACTGGTTACCACTTACCTGCAATATGGAAGTCTTTGATAGGAAAAACCTCGTCACGGGTGAATAACCACAACTCGTCATAAATAGTGACACAAGTTGATTCGAAACTTAGTTTCAGATTAATCCCTGAAGATGTCTCTAGTAGTAAGAGACGAAACGTCGGAAAGTGAAAAATCCATTAACACGGTCTAAACCCGAAAGTGAAAGTTCTTTATAACTACTAACTAGGTCGTAGGAAAAATTATTTTCTAGTAATTTACCTCGTTACGTGTAACGTAACGATGCTATCCACTTAGAACCGCCTTCGATTTTTTAAAAGTTGTGTTCTGTTCCCCGAACCACCATAGCGGTTTTAATGAAATGTATTAATAACTAAAAGAATGCCAAAAACTAGATAGCTCTTGAATGATTTAATATAGAAAAACTTTGTTTTTGCTAATATAATAAGGTAATCCCATTTTAAATTTGAAGGGATTCTCTTTTATTACACTATTCACAGCGCGTAGCGCTAGAATAGTATTATTCGCGAGATTATACGGTAGTTTCGAATTTCCCAAAATGACAAAAAAAGTCCTAGTCAAAAAATTCTTGGATACAAATGTGTTTTATGAAAAAATAAGAAACTTTGAAAATGTCCGTCCGTCTGTCCGTCTGATGTCACGATGTTTGTAGTCACGATAACTCCAGAACGAATAATCGGATCGACTTAAAATTTTCAGGAAAGATCAAGTTATATGGGGGAAAGATCCCTATTGTTTTTGAAAGTAACAAAAAAAAGTTATTAAAAAAATACGAAAATAAAACATTAAAAAAAGGTATTTTTTTTTCGTTTTTCGCAAAAATAAAATAAAAAAAAAATCGAAAAGTATTAAAGTTTATCTTATTTTTTAAAAAAAATTGTTATTTATGTTTTTTTTTTGTTTTTCCTGCCATTTTTTTATTTTTTTTGTCAAGTACATATCACAGCCTTGCTTCAAAAGTAAAACAACTCAAAAAAAAAAAACTGTGGTATGGTTTGGTTTGTCCTCTGTATTTTTAAATGATAACATATACAAACTCCAATTTATTACTGGAATATAACGTAACTTATAAACTAATTGGAATAGTTAATTGGAATTTGTATATGTTATATGTTATCATTTATCAGGTACAAACCAAACCATACCACAGTTTTTTTTTTTGAGTTGTGTCACTTTTGAAGCAAGGGTGCGATATGTATTTGGGAAAATGCAATATACCATTTACTGCGAATAGTATATAATGGAATGCGTAGCATTACATATATTCACCGGTTGTTTTTTTGTTAATTTAAATATATTAAATAAACGTGGCCCCCAGTACCCAGAATTACTAATCACTGGGGGGCCCCCAGTGGGGGTCCACGTTTATTTGCCATAACTTTTTAACACAAAGAAAATCCTTTCAAATTTGGAATTACAGTAGGTAGCTAAGTACATTAGCTCATTGTTCGCAAAAACAAAGTTTTTCTATATTAATTACGAGTTATGTAGTTTTTGGGACTCATAGTACATTATTTAAAAAAAAGCTCTTCTTAGAACCGCTTTTTCGAAAACGATTCACTCACCGCAGTAATGAGGAGAATCCAGCGCATGCGCACTGATTCTGTTTTGATGTATGCCTAAAATTATTTTAAGGTTATGAAAAATTCTTTTGCAGAATTTTACAAAAATATCTACTTTTTTTTATGCATATTGTTACACCAGGCAAGCATTTATTTTTTAATTAGCTAAAGCTAAATTATTTAGCCTAGATATAATCCTATTTGATTCTTAAAATATATCGCCTTCTAAATTCTGAAATATCGTATCTGAAAAATGCCTCCCATAAAAAAAAAACACCAAACCAGCAAACTACCAAACCAAATCATTATTAACGTTAACCAACGCCTCCCATTAAAAAAAACACCAAACCAAACCATTGTTAACGTAAACCAACGCCTCCCATTAAAAAAACACCAAACCAGCAAACTACCAAACCAAACCATTGTTAACGTAAACCAATGCCCCATTACAAAAATCAAACAGAAATTCTTGAGTATTTTAACAATATTTTGCTATATAACAAAAAAACTAGTGTAGTGGTAATAGTAGTTTGGAAGTTTGCTGGTTTGGTGTTTTTTTTTTTAATGGTTTACGTTAACAATGGTTTGGTTTGGTAGTTTGCTGGTTTGGTGTTTTTTTTTTAATGGGAGGCGTTGGTTTACGTTAACAATGGTTTGGTTTGTAGTTTGCTGGTTTGGTGTTTTTTTTTTGTTTTTAATGGAAGGCGTTGGTTTACGTTAATAATGGTTTGGTAGTTTGCTGGTTTGGTGTTTTTTTTTAATTGGAGGCATTTTTCAGATACAGATATATTTTAGGAATCAAATAGGATATTTAGGCTAAATAATTTAGCTTTAGCTAATTAAAAAATAAATGCTCGCCTGGTGTAACAATATGCATAAGAAAAAAGTAGATATTTTTGTAAAATTCTGCAAAAGAATGTTACATAAGCTTAAAATAATTTTTGGCATACGTTAAAACAAAAATAAGAAAATCAGTGCGCATGCGCCTTATTCTCCTCATTACTGCGGTGAGTGAATCGTTTTTGAAAGGAGTGTTCCGTTCCCTGAACCACTAGTTAACTACTTACTGGTACAAAACATCGTTGGCCTGGTATTTCGCATATCTCACAATTTTACAGAGCGCTCGCAGCGAGGAATCTCGCAGGGTCTGCAGCGCCTCCAATCCGCTTAGTCCGTAGTAGATGACCTGCAGGTCCTGCAGAGATCTGCAAGCGGGCGGCTTCGTCAAAGATCGCTGCCACATCTCCTCCCAGTCGGTCAGGCCGCCGCCCCGAGAGGGCGCCACCGCATCGCCGGCGCTCAGCGCCCGCGCCCGCCGGAACTCGAATTCGCGCATCTGTGGTGATGCTCGGAGGTGGTTAGATAATCTTCGTTTCGTTTGGGTTTCGTTTTGATTTTCGATTTTTCATTTCGATTTTTTTTTTTGGTTTTGTGGGTTTTTTGTTTCTTGTCAGCTTCGTGCGGTCTCCATTTTTTTAGGGTTTCTGTAACAATATCAATAAACATTATTTGTTTTATTCCAGGTTATTTTTTTCAGAGGAAAAAAAGTCCAAACTGTTTTAAGGGTCCTTTCGAATAAAAAATATATACAGGGTGTATTTGAAATAGGGTCCGAAAGTTTAAGTGGTGATTCTACATAATAAAATATGACAAAAAGTTCCTATAAATGTGTCTAAAAATGCGTCGTAAAGGAGATAGTCCCCTTTGAAAGTGGTTTTTATTTAATAACTCAGGAACCCTTTGAGATACAGCAACGAGGTATTACACGTGAACTAATGTTAATAAGGCAGATCTTTGTATGTTATTTTCATGTTTTTATTTTAACTAGGGATGTGCGAAACGGTTCCCTGGTAGCAAAATAACATGACATTCACGTGAAAGCCACGTTAATATGTGACATGTGATGTTAAGATTTTAGTCTCATTTAACAAGAATGTAGCATGGTGAGGATGTCCTAAGTCCGCCCCTAATAACATCACACAATGACATCCCGAAAATAACGTGTTTGTGACATCATAAATCCACATTCCTGTTATATCTAATATCTTATGGATACCGTTACTGTTACTTTAATATTTAAATAATATCCTAGGATATTACCTTTTTCTAAATTAAAACCATTAAAAACGCTATAACCCTATAAAAAATCGGATTTAAAATCAATCAGTAATTGAAACAATTACAGACAGATTCTAAATACGAAATTGCAGATTAAGCGGAGAATATATTCCTTTAATCCGTGTCCGTGGTCTTGAGAAGCCCAGCAGAGCCCCCTATCCATTGGAAATCGTATAATGTGTATACAATTTCCTTATAATAATTTACTCTATCAACATCATCTTATATCGATTTTTTTGCTTCGAACGTCGGTGAGAAGCAAAATAACATGACATTCACGTGAAAGCCACGTTAATATGTGACATGCGATATATTCACAGCGTTGCTAAATATTTGTTAATAAAAAACATGTTTGTCACGTCACACGTGTTACGTTGCAAATGTGATGTTAAATACATGTTAGTTTTCAATATTATGTGATGTTATGATTTAGTTTAAAAATACACCTAAAAGTGATGTTAATTTCTTGTAATATGACATCCCTTGCTACCTGTTTTTTTTTTTGTTTCAACCTTTTTTCTGTGTAAATTTTTTGTGATTTTATTTTTGGAATAATATTCCTGAGGTCAAAATACATAAAAAAGGTACTCTTGTTGTAATACTGTATGATTAACCGTTTTCGAAAACAATTAATTTTAAGGTGAAATTTCACGGTTCGAGGACGATAAATTAAATACTAAAATGTTTTAAACCAAATTTTCAATCATGCAGGGTTTTTCTATATCAAAAACTAAGAAAAAAAGGTTTTTTACATGTGGGTCGAAAAATCGCTTTTAAAGCTACTATGGCCGTTGTTCTATGTTTAATGTTTTTACGGATATCATGAGCAGAAGTGGCGTGGTAATTACAAAATACTCAGGAAAGCAGATGACGCTCCCGACGTACTTTCGACTTCATTTTTAGGTCATATATACGACGTCATTCATACGACGCATATCAGACGTCGACAAGACGTCAGTTTTTGGTCGAATCTTGACGTCATCAAAATTGTATAGGTTGCGCCACATATTGTTTTCTACCACTAAAAAAAGTTTTAAATCTTATATATTGATTAAAGATTGATGACTTTATGAAGTCTTTTTCTGGAACTACGTAAACTGAACAGTATACTGTTGAGTTGCTTAGCGACTATAATTAGCCTGCTAATCTGATGTACATCATCGGATTTTCTTTGAAAATTCTTTTCAATGGACAAATGCAGACATGTGGAGGGAGTAATGGCAATAAAATCCTGTCTAAGGTTCTCATATTAAAATATTGCCCTCTCTAATTAATTAACCCACTCCGCCACCTACCTTGTAGGTTAATTTTGTCATGGTTAAAATTCTAGTTTCCTCTTTTAATACCATAAATTACTATTAGTTGGAGAGTTACATATTGTTGAACACGTTATTCTACCGTCATATTTTTGATGTTATTATAACGTCAGTAATGTTACGTCCCTGGGCTGTGACTTATACACGTTACTGGGACGACTGCAAGATGTCATAATATGACGTCATGTAGGTCAGTTATTGCCCAATAATTGACGTCAAAAAGACGTCTTTTGGTTTCTTGGGTAATAGCCACGACACTAATATCCATTGTGCATAGTATATTAAAAGAGTTTAATTTTCTAAGCAATTTTACAGAATATCTTTTTTTTAAGATAATATCTTTATATCAAAAAATATTATTTAAAATTTCAATCAAAGTTGGCAAATATAATTTTTTTAATCAAGTCTGTCATTGTAACTTGGGATACAGTTCGTGTAAAGATGCAAGTCCTTGCCCAACAACTTTACACTACGATATTTCAAAAACGCTTTGACAAACAGACTTGAAATTTGGAACAAACATTTTCCAAGTAGTAGAAAACATTTGTTTCAAATTTCAAGTCTCTGGTGTAAAGTTGTTTTGCAAGCGATTTGCATCTTTACACGAACTATATTTTAAAAATTTAAAATAACACTAGGCAAATCGCAACTTTTTGCCCCGATCGGAAAGTAAATTTTTCTTACTTACTCGAGGGCGTAGAATCCGAATCTAACCTTAGAATAATTCCAGCACCTAAAATTTTTGAGATATAACTCCATGAAATAATGACGCGTTTTTTTCAAAATCTTTAAAAAAAAGAGCAGGATTTTGAAAATTTTAGGTTATATTACTAAAAATACGAGGAATTCAAAAATCCATATGCCAAGAACCTACTGTAACAGTAAGTACGCGAAAAAAAATAAAAAGCTTAAAATGAAAGTGCATTGCTCATTTGTGGCAAAACTATCAAATTTGTATGAAAATTGTATAATCTACAAGATAAGTCCTATCTTGTAGATTATAAAATTTTCTACCAAAATACTTATACAAATATTTTTTTATTTTGCTTTGTTCGTAAAAACTAAGTAAATGAAAAAGAAATAAAATTAAAGCACACAGTGTAAACTTTTTTCCAGAGCCCAAAATATATTTTTCTTATCAATTTAAAGGCCAAAAATCCGAATTGGACTTTTAAAAAATTTAAAAAAATCCAGCACGTCTTATTTTTGAAATTTTAGTACAGGCAATTATGCCAATCTAAAAATAATTTATAAAAAAATATATTGCGTATTTTTGGTTCTACATCATAAAAATGTTACTTTATTACATAAGAACCGTATTACGTAATATATTTTTAGTTCATTTTTGACCCCCTGATTTTTGACGATTTTTAGCATGAGTGCGTTTGATAAGCTTGTCCCCTTATGCACCCCTCTCCTTACCCTAGTTTTGTCACAGGATCCATTTTTTTAATTTTTTTTCTCATAATATCCCTATTTATTCTACCTGTGAATTTAAAGTTTCCATATTCTAAGTTGGATATTTTTTAACTAATATTGAGTCGCCGAATCTAAATTTGTCCTCCAAATATTTTTATCTCCCATGATTTTAGAACAAAAGTTATTTTTTACCATTTTTATCTCATTTTTTTTCAGAAACCTGGGGTAATAGAAATATTCTGATGCCACATTTGGTCTCAACGACCCAAAATTAGTTAAAAACATATGACTCCAATTAGGGCCTAGTGTAATTTGAAATAGTTAAGCTTAACTAATTTTATTATAAAATTTCCACAATACAACTTGATGGTCTATTTGGAAACCCTCGCAACGTTTGTTCATTAATATCACTATTTAAAAAAATACCACTATTTAAAAATAAGTTGTAGTGCCAACAAAATAATAATAAAAAAAAATAAAATAAATTAAAAAAAATAGAAAAAATAAATTAAAAAAAATGAAAACAAAAGTTTTACCCCATTTTACATTTTTTTTCTAAATCGTTTAGTATTTAATACAGTAAAAAATTCCCAGTTTACTATGTTAAATTTAAAAACTTTCATTTGTGTAAGTATACTTACTTGTATTATTTTATAGGTCTATAAAACAAGTTTACCTTCCTACCATTGCATTGTTTACGACTATATTAACTTATATTAACTTTATTTCGCTTTATTTCGGATTTCAAAATAATCAGCTTTTATCTTGGAGCTTTCCGAAATTTATTTTATGACACTAAACTTTTGTATTTCTAATAAAAAGCGTAATAAATAAAATACACAATATAGACTGGAGTTGATAGGAAAAAGTTTGCGAGGCAAGAATAACTTTATAAGAAACAAGTCTAGAAGTTACATAATGCTTGGCATTTAATAATACTCTTCACAGTGTATATTGCGTTTTTTCTCGTATGATATAACCCATATGATTTTCCGTAAAAAAAAATTCTGTCTGTCGGTCTGTGTGTTCGGGAAATTTGTGACCACGATAACTCAAGAACGCTTTGGGCTAAAGATATCAAATTTGGACAACAGGTTGATTATTTAAAGTTATAGGCTGGGATTGTTTTTCGTAAAAATCGGGTTGGGGTAAAATGGGGTAAAAACAAATTTTTTCAAAAACATATTTTTTCCAATTTATTTTTCGTTTTACGAATTTTAATGTATCTGAGCCTATAGGGGAAAGTATTATTTTGTTGGCAGCAGTATTTTGAACCGCTGAATACTCTTCACAGCGCAAGAGCGCTATATAATACGTTAGTTTCGAATTTTCCAAAATCGGCAAAAAACGTTTAGATCAAAAATGCTTGGATACAAATGTGTTTCATGAAAAAACAAGCCGTGAAGATATATAATGCTACGCATGCCATTATATACTACACAGTAAATGGCATATTGAATTTTCCCAAATATTAAAAAAATACATTTTTTTTTAAAGAACTTTTTTTGAAAAATTAAAAAAAAAATCAAAAAAAAAATCGAAAAAAGCTTAAAAAAAATTAAAAAAATTATTTTTTTTTTAATTTAAAACGCTATTTATTGGATAAAACCTTGTATGGCACTCATGGGTAAACCGATATTGCCCTCTCGAAAATTAACCTGCTTGGCTGACCCCTCGCAGGTTAATTTTCTCATGGGGAATAAATAACTATTATGCAACTTCGGTCGTTTCCCGTCTCGAAAAGGTTAAACCAAGTTTAAATTCTTGTACAAGGCGTTGTTAAATTAGTATGGTTCACTAATTAACTTAAGTTTTTTCACTGTTTTTGCGCAAAATTTAAGTTAAAATTCAAAATAATGGCTCAAGTTACACATCAACGATGTGACAGCATTTAAAAGGTATTTTACGAGGTATTTTAGTTTAAATTATAACGCTTTTATTTTTTTATATCGGTTTAATAGTTCTTAAATTATTCGAAAAAATTGGTACCTTCAAAAACACTATTTTTTGCCTTCGCAGCTGCGATTTTAACTACTGTTTTGATTAAAAATGATTGTTAATTTGAAAAAAATGATATTAGGTCGCAATTTGACCAAAGTTAGAGAAAGAGTTTTTTTTTTGTAAACAAAATATCTAACCGATGTAGGATTAATTTTAGGGTAAAAATTTTTGTTTGATTAACCTGTTTTCACACTATTGTTATAATAACAACTATAATGGTGAAAATATAATTATGTTTATTTAAGATAATATTTTTGATTAAATTCTTCTTCTTTCAAAAATTGAGATAAAACAATATTGGAAAGTAAAGCATATATTGATGAAATGTTTGTTGTACTAGCTTGTAGATATATATGTAAAAATCTCAAAATGTTCGAAAATGGAGATACGACAAACCAATGCTGGGGGGATGATTCGTTATTAATTACAAGTTTTTACAGTAAAACATAACGTTGTTTTCTTATGTTTTACTGTAACAACTTGTTATTAATAACAAATGTTACTTAATAACCAAATAGTCAAAAACGTTTAGTACGGTAACGAATTATCAGTGTATGTATACCCTACACGTAGGGTAATTTTTGACAGGAAAAAAGGGGCTAGATAACAGGAAGGTGTTAAAAAAAAATCTTTAAATTTGTTGTATTTAATCCAAATGATATTAACATTTTAAATGCTCCGGGGGCCTCAAATTTTACCAGGGGGACCAGCCCCCTTTTACTCCCTTTTGCCCCACAGGCCTGATTTTGAAAATTTGAAAACCATCTTCACAGCTCTATAGAGCTGTGAAGGGTATAATAAAGTTTCCATAAAACCTTTTTTAGTATTCTTCTCATACATAAATAAATTTTCTCTATATAAAGGAAAACTGCAATTGACATTTTAAATAAAGTAAATAATAATATATCTACGTGTTAAATATGTATGTTTATTGGGGTGTTTCACAAAATTTTTGAAAATATTGAGTAGGGAAAAATAAAAAAAGTAATATTCTTTGCCGAATTTTAACAGAATTAATACTTAATTGAAAAAAATTAAAAATTATTTATTTTAGACAGGATTTTTGTTGAATAAAATGTACCTACATGTAAAATACATTTGTGCCAAATTTCAGCTTAAAAAAACGAAATTTGGCAAACAAATACTTATACCGAAAATTAATAAAAAAATAATTTTATTTTTTCAATTTTTAGATTAAGCTCCCCCACTTTAAAGTGGGGTGGCTAGTTTAATCGCTTTAAGCTTATTATTGTTAAGTGCATGCTTTTTAAAAAAATAATTAAAGCTGAGAGGCACAGATTTTAATTCATGTATTTTGCACAGTGCAAATTGCACTACTGGTATTTGCTTAAAAAAATATTTAAGTCTTATTTTTTTAATTTTTAAATGTAGACGGGGCCCTTGTTTTTTTTAACTGAAATTATACTCCGTCCAGTTATGCAAGACATTAAGGGACGCGGCCCGTTTTACACCACAGAGCGCATAAATAGCATAATTCTGCATAAATCGTAGTGTATCAAAAATTTAACAGATGTCGGTACTGTTTTCCTGGAAAGGGCCTATCCATAACAAGCATAGTATATAAGAATGCGATGTGTCGACATGTATCTTGTAATGGTTGTTATGCGAGCCTCTGGATAGGCCTTAAGTTGTAATTGTAACCTAAAAATTTGACGTTTTCCTTGTGTTCAATATAATTTAAGTTTGTACAGTATGTATAATATGCTAATTTAGTGTAAGTGTATGAAGAATAAACCAAAAAAGTACCTTTTTCAATACCATACAAAAAAACATTAAGTATAACCATTTTTTTATGTAACTTTCTCTGCTTTTATTATCTTTAACGATCGTCAATCATTGTCATAGACAAAAAATGTCACAATTTTTTATATGTTAAAAGGTACGAGTTTTTAACTAATGATGTAGCTTAAAAATCGCGGGAATTTTAAACTAATATCTTGCATAATTCGACGGACTTTTTACAGAATATTATATTTGAAGTTTGCATGACACGTTTTATGAAATACCTTAATCTACGTATTAAATATGCATGTTTTACGTCGTACAGTGACGGCTTTAATTATCATAATTCATGGTAATGACTTTTGCATTTTAATTTTGTTGTGAAGATAAGTTTAATTACTTGTGCGTGAGCAACTTTATACTGAAAAATTCAATGAAATTATAAAAATACATGTATATATATTATATATGAAGAGTTTAAAAAGTTTTTATAAGGCACTTATAATAAGGGAGCTTTTTCAAAAACGTAGTTCCTAAAAATCGCTTTTTGGTTTGCCTGATAGACAATGCCTATAATAACTTATATAATTTTACAATTTGGGCACTTAAATAACAATTTGTAGTTTTTAGTAAGCCCCACGCACTTCATGTACGTACCGATTACAATCTCATGTCGGCCTAACGTATCTCTTCAAATAAAAAGCAGAACCAAGATTCTCGTTTGGAATTCTTCTGAATTCTCTGAATTCTTCATTAGCTTCTTTTCTTCACAGCTACGTATACAACAATCTCAAAAAATTACCTTTTCGCTTCTTTATTGAGGGAAACACAATATGGGCAAAAAAAAGTGCATGCTTGTGCCTACCTTATTACCTTCTTGCCCTGCAATAATCGATGCTACCCAACTTGCGACAGTCAGCACAAATTTACAAGTTTTAGTGGAAGAGCCCGAAACACAAACTGCGTTTAATAATTTTAAAAAGAAAATATATATATTTTCTTTTTAAAATTATTGCCATGTTCCTTATATTGCCATCTCATAAACTTGTTAGTTCGTCCTCTGTGTCATAGTATATCTTTTATATCGAAAAGTTGCCTCTAAATATGATGTATCTGTATCCAGTTGGTAATGGCGTACTTACACAAGTCTTAAGATGTGGGTAGGGGAGCATGGGGGATTTTTTTTAATGGAAAGGTGGTACGTATGTTACATTATTTTAAAGCTTATAAAATTCTCTATTCGGCCATATTTTTTTAATTTTTTTTATACGTATTTTTAGGGTTTTAAAATAGGGTTGAAAATGGATATTTTTGTCAAAAAATATTTTTTGAACAATGGCTAATTTTGGAAAAATGTAAATTATACTTTTGAACTAATTTTAATTGATATAATTAAAAATTTACAAAAAAATCTTCCCCCCATGTCCCCCCTATTACATTTTAAGAGCTAAAAATATCAAATATATGCAAACAGATGGTTTAAGTTGTCTTATTTACAAATTCCAAATTTGAAATCGATATCTTAATTCAAAAGTTAGCCTTCGGTTCTATAGTTAGCAAAACACCGGCAGGTTGTAGACCTCTAGTACCTCCAGTAATCTATGTTGTAGACACTACGTCAAGTGACCCCGTGTATCTATACTACACGCTATCGCAGTTTTCAAAAATGATAAAAAACAATGGCTGCGTTCAATGGAAACAGCAAAACTAATCAAAAGTCATCAAATGATAAGTTTTGCTAGCAAACTGCTGAACGACTAATATCTGTCACTTGTCACATCCACCATTTGAGGTTAGAAATACGCACAAAAAGTACATTCCCGCGCTTTTAAAAAATCAATCAAAAGTAATCATCTCAAAACGTTGATGAGGAATTATTGCCGCGATATCCGTCAATCAAACTCACCATAGCGTTCAGTAGTGATTTGACAGCAAAACTAATCAAAAGTTATCAAATGATAAGTTTTGCTAGCAAACTGCTGAACGGCAAATATCTGTCACTTGTCACAACCACCATTTGAGGTTAGAAATACCCACAAAAAGTACATTTCCGCGCTTTTAAAAAATCAATCAAAAGTAATCATGTCAAAACGTTGATGAGGAATGATTGCCGCGATGTCTGGCAATCTCAACTCATCATAGCGTTCAGTAGTGATTTGAGAGCTTTCGATGAGTTTTGCTGTTTCCATTGAACGCAACCAATAGCTCTTCGTAAAAGTCCCACGCTATGGAAAATACATCCATTAAATCACAAATCGCGTAAAACGAGTGCCAAACGAATTACACTGCTACCATCACTCCAAGGGTCCACATCTTGAGCTCAAGAAGAAGAAGAAGAATCAACCCCAAGAAACAGTAAGCAAAAACTTATTTGGACTCACGTCGCAAGGTCCTTCGATAAAACACCCCAGCGGTTCAACATTGGGGGGGGGGGGGGATGACTTTTGGATTGCCCTTTATAATCGTTAGGTATTTAATACGGTAACAAATTCTTATTGTACCAGTTATTAGCTTAATACGTCTCTGAATTCAGTGTTACACCAATTATTCGCCCTTTCTGCAAACAATACAGTTTCACATGCCAGTTGAGTATTATTCTAATTAAATACTATATTAGATATACAAATGGATCATAATTGTGGCGGAATAAATAATATATTTTTCCAGCCTTTCCTGTAAAGATTAACGAAAATTACTGTAATTAGAGTAAATTATTAAGATTTTTTGGAGGATATTGCGAAAACGCGTGACTTGTACATTATTTGAAGGATTATAGATAAAAATAGAAGAAAACTTTATGCGTTTTTGGCGACTAAAAATTATAGACAAGCCGCAAAATATACGACAAAAATATTTGGTGTGAAAAGCAATTTTTTTTTTAAATTTCGATTTTTTTTAACTTCTTTTTTCTGTTTTTTGTTTTAATAGGGAAATGCTATTTTTTGTTGGTAGCAGTAATTTTTTTTTTAAGTTGAACCCAGGTCTTCTGGGCAAGTAAGCTAGTCAATGTGACGTTTCCTGAAGAAAGAGACTGGAAACATATAAAAATTCTAGGAAAATGGCCAAAAGTCCAAACCAGCAAAGTGTTTTTAGCCTTTCCCGGATATGTTTCTGTTCTGGTTATAAATGTGTCAAAATAATTGTTTAAGGTTATTGATCATGACATATTTCTACTCTAGAAATTACAGTTGTTGTATAGTACCGTTCAATATTAGATTTACTTTATTAAATAAAAATATTAGCATAATTGTAGCTAATATGAATTATATTAATTTAAATTATTTTCCACCAGACTACTACTATACCATGGGAATATTATTATACCATTCACAGCGCCTGCGGTAGAATAGTATTATATGGTACTTTCGAATTTTCCAAAATTTTCAAAAAACGTCTTAGACAAAAAAATCTTGGATATAAAAAATTTTGATTTTTTTATAAATGTATAAATCTTATTTTATTAATATTCTTGACATTTGTATGTGTGACAATTCAAGAAATATATTTTTTATGGAATTACTATAAAATTATAAATAGTGGTCTTGTGTCTAGATGTCCCCCTGCGGTAAATGTAAGCACACTTAGTGACCTTGTGCGGTAAATCGTTTTTTCTGTCTTTAGTTACGGTTTTGTTTGTATTGATTTCATCTATCACTAAGTGTGCTTGATATAGAACTGTCCATTACTGTCGACTTTTTGATTAAGTAATGTCAACTTACCTAGTTGGTAGTGAGAAAATTGTTTTTTCTGTCTAGTTACGGTTTTGTGGTATTGATTGCATCTATCACTAAGTGTGCTCGATATAGTACTTTCCATTACTGTCGGCTTTTTGATTAAGTAATGTCAACTTACCTACTTGGCAGTGAGAAAAGATCTTTTTAAAAAAAAGTATTTTTTTAATTTTTTTTGGGAAAATGCAATATAAAATTTACTGTGAATAGAGTATAATGGAATGCGTAGCATTACATATCTTCACGGATTGTTTAAAGATTAAAATAGACTTCACTATGCATATTATGTCCATTTTACCCTTGCATATTGTGAATGAACTACAACGCTTCCTGATAAAAGAATTATTATGTAAAAAAAAAATTTACACAGCCACACAAAATAAAATAAAAGTCATATACCTTTTTTGAAACCATTGTACTCCTATTTATTTAGAGGTGCTGAATCCAAATTTGAGGAAATAGCACCTCATATGATTAGTTTTTGAGATAACCTAAGAAAACGTAATTTTTAAGTATAAAAATAACGTTTTTTAAGGTTTTCTCCAAAATTAATCATATGATGTGCTGTTTTGATTTCAAATTAGATTTTTTTTTGGAGACTATTGTATTCCTATGTATTTTGAGGCACTGAACCTGAGGTAAAAACAGCACTTCATCCCATTAGTTATGAAGATACCCTGAAAAAACGTTATTTTCGAGTATAACGAGTATGACGTTTTTTGAGTATAGCGGTGTTGACAACAAAATTTAAAAACTGTATAATATATTTCAATCTTTCCCGCATGAATATAGCTTAAAATGTTTGATATTATGTATATAGTTTTAATATGACTTATCCTGTTATAGGATCCTTAGAGACTTGTTTGGATATGTAGGGGGAGGGGGGTTAGTCTTAACACTTTTTGGGAAAAAATTCGTACTGCCTACAAAAATTAATTTTTGTACTTTTATTTTATAGAATATAAAAATTTTAACATTCAGCCATTATTTAGTGTAAAAATTAAATTTCTGACTTTTACAGATTTTATGTAAAATTAAGTTAAACAAAAAATCTCAAAAGTTAAAACTTGCCCCACTTTTGGGGCAAAAGTTAACAGCCATGGAGCAAGTTTTAACCTAAGTAATTAAATAGGCGATAAACCCTATTAATTAAAACTTAAATAAGGGAGTTAAAATATTAATATATTTTTTAGTTTCATTTCGTATTGAAAAATAAAGAGTTATTTAATATTTTGTATGTGAAAAAAATTTAATTAAAACAAAACTCTAAATGACATAATAATATTTATCAAAAATAGCAGGGAAAAGGTTTAAAAATTGACGTTTTTAAATAAGAAAAAAAATAAAAAAAACGATAAAGTTAAAATTAAAAAAAAAAAACATTAAAAACTGAATAATATTCTTGAAAAAAAAAAAAAAACCTAATATTAAGGGAAAAATAAATTTCAATTAAAGTAAAGAAAAATTGATGAAATACTTTTTGTTGTATACCTTGCATGTAAATATTTGTTAATATTTACCCCATTTAAACTTTTTAAAAATGTTTATTGGATCACATTTTTAACAACGAACTAGGATACAGATTCTTTGCAAATTTTATTGCACACAGCGTTCACTAAATTCTCTAAACAAAAAAAAAAAGAGATGGAAAACCATAGGCAATAACCGGATTTCAGTCAACCGGTTGCGGAAATTACCTCAGACCAGATTTTGGTTAAATCACGGAAGCAATAACCGGTTAAAAACCAGTTTAAACCTTAAAACAAAATTTCCTTTCAATTTCTTTACTTTCTGTAAAAAAAAGTGTTACGTAACAAATGGGAGGGGGGTTGGGGGTCTTGTAAATGTTACGCCGCGTTACATGGGTGGTGGGGGTCAAAAATGGCCAAATTGTTGATCTTTTTCCCTAATAACTTTTAAACTTTTGTACAAACATGTACAAAATATTTAATCTTTAATTCAATTTCTGTAAAAGATATTGGGTACAATGTTCCGTAACCTACTGTCATCTCACAATGTGGGTTGGTAGGTTTGTGCTTAACGCGGCCTAATGTGATAGTTTCCTGACGACAAAGACCGTGAAAATTAGTTCTCTTTTTAACAGTTTTTAACAGTTTAGCCAACGTAGAACAGACAAAGTTATCAGAGTAGCCAATATAAGCAATAAAAACTATGATATTTATATTTAACTTATTTATTTTAACCCCAATTTAATTTTATATTATGCAGTTAAACATATTAGGTAATAATTTCCTTTCTTCCTTTTTTTTTAAATAATAATTTGTATTCAGTACTAAAATTGTTGCACTCAGATTACAGGCAAACTGTTTATTAAAAAAGCCATCTGTTCACAAAGGCTTGTATTTGTTTTTAATAGTATACTGACATCTGTTTGCTGGAAGGTGAACTTTTAGCATCCTAGTTTACCTAGAACAGTTTGGGGAAGTTTTCAATAATAGACTCGCCCGGGAAAGTGCCCCATTAAAGATATTAAGATGTTTTTTGTATTGTACTGTTAAAGAGTTGCTTGAGTGCGTAACGTCGTCTTTTTTAATTTTTTTGCCTTAAGGACTTTTTTATGAAGAAATTACGTAAAATTTCCTTATTTTCAAAGTCAAATATGTTATATTAAAAACAACAAAAAACCAAAAAAAAGGCCGACGCGACGCGACGTTAGGCGCTCAAGCAACTTTTTAACTAAACAATGGTAAAAACCCCATATCGACATTTTTATTAATAACGGAGAATTTTCGGATCCAAAAAGCCTTGCAAATGCCAAGAATTACATTTTAATCAGAACCGAGTCTAACTTACTCTCACATACATATTTTATTATTTTTTCCATCATGGACAAGAAAATCCATGTAGATGATTTTTATTCGAAAGGACCCTTAATAGTGATGATTTTTGTTATTTTAACAACGAAAATAACACAATTTTATTTTTCTGCGTGTGCAGCAATTTTTCCTGGTGTATGCAGCTGTAACGTACGACGTGCGTATGAAAGCGAATTAAGTATGAACTACTTTTACTAATTTTTCCACATTAAACCGACTTCAGCCCTTCTTTTGTACGGCACCTGCAGGAAGAAAGTCATCCGGTGTTAGCCTCCTGCGAATACCACACAAGGGCGCCAAACAGCGTAACAACGCGTTCATATCGGCCGTCAATAGTTAAACAACGGCAACATTTAAAAATGTGAAATGGGTACCTTTTCTAGGCGGGTGGAAAAATGAGGGAGTTTATAAAATAAGGTACAAATTGACTTCACTTTTCCTGTATTTTTGGACAATATCCTTTTCTTTATTCTTTGTAGATTTATCGGATTGTATTTCTGGCCGCACCATTTACCAGAAATTTATTAAAAAAAATTAATTGAAATTAACTTTACCTATGATTGAAATTTTACTAGTGTCAAAATTTCGCATCTAATTAAAAATGTAAAAATATCAAAATTTATTAAAATGCCTATATCTTGGAAACTAATAGTCCTAAGATAAAAATGATTACATACGTTTTTGTAGGAAATTAAACATTATTTTCATTTTGCAAAAAAAAATTGTCCTTCTATTAATAATAAGTGAGATATCGCTAAAAATTATTATTTTTGTCCATTTTTCCCCTGTTGCCCTACGCTAATGAAAACCATAGTTGATGAGACGCAAACAGAAAAGGTGCTGATTCAGAACCTTTTCTGTTTGGACTCCTGAATCTTTTGGTAAAAGAATTTTCCAAATCCGACATTCCGTTCAAAAGTTGGGAGGTTTACATACAGACCGACCGATAGATAGACACCCACTTTTTCACTTTTTCTCGACGTTTTATGACATTCGAAAATGAAAAAAAATATTTTTCGGTCGATTTTAATAACGGGTGTTTCCACCTGTAAATAAAACAACGAAAACTTCTTAAAGAAAACAACGAAAAACAATTTACTGACTTTTTACCACTTAAAATCCAGTAAAAAATGCTTTTTTTTTTGGAATATATTGTTTTTATCATCGTTTTAGGTATCCCTTTGGACTTCCTTATTTGGAACTCCTTACCTCCTGTAATTTTTACCAAAAACCAACCCATTTGGGAACTTTGAACAAAAAACCTATGTTCTTAAGCGTTCTCGAGTCATCGTGCTTACAAATTTCGCAGAGAGACCGACCGACAGACCGACAAACAGAATATATTTTTTGCTTATAAAACATTCCTATACACCGTAAAAAGTAAACTGAATATTCAGTTACAAATAGATAGGAAATCGGAAGTTATTCTGCCCTGTTAAGACAAGTCGTTTTTGTTAAAAACACTATAGTTCTAAAGTCACATACTTTAATATTTAAGGACGGACATGAAATATTGCGTGTTTTTAACAAAAATTAAAGTACAATTCTGTGGAGCCAATATTACATCAGAGTTGACGTGAATACGTTGCTATTGACAAATTAACATTGGCCCTTTTAGAACCAAGCTACAGAATTGTATAGGATAATAACTTCCGATTTCCTATCCATTTATAAATGAATATTCAGTTTACTTTTTACAGTGTAGATGGGGAAAAAATAAGCAAGGGAAAAACAGAGACTCATGAATCTTGATTGCTGATCTTAGTTATTTTTTTCCTACAAGAATTAATATTAACACTAAGACTACAAGAAAAAGACTATTCTGAGATTTAGTCGGTTTGACTGCCTGTCCGTCCGCTTGTCTGTAAATCTTCCAGGCTTTAAACGGTATATCCAATTTAAAAAAATATTTTTCATACGAGCGTTCTGAAAGATCACTCTTTCCGCACGCATATGCGTGTGGAAAGAAAGCCTTTCATAATCATAATCATAATCTTTATTGGTGCTAGCACAATTACAAAATTGTTTACACAAGTCAGTGTGTGAATAAATAAATAAATAATTTAAAAAAATTAAAAAAAAACAATATACAAAAGCCTCACAATTCCCCTAGTTCTTGAGGCACAACCTTCTGCAGAAACTCCTCTGCGCTGTAAAAGGCTTGAGAAAGTAGCCATTTTTTGATATAGGTTTTAAATGGGTTCAAAGGCAAATCTTTAATATTTTTTGGTAAATGATTGTAATAGGCAATGCCATAGTAGTTTGTGCCATTTCTACTGGAGCGAAGCCTCAGAAATTCAATTCTTATTTTATTTTGAGTGGTAGTGCCGTAATTATGATAAGAACTATTTATGTTGTATAAGTGAATATTTTCATGTATATAAATTAAGCAATGTAAAATATATAGTGATGGCAAGGTTAAAACTTTATATTCAATAAATTTGCTTCTGACATCATCCTGATAGCCTATCTTACCTATGATGCGCATGACTTTTCTTTGAAGTCCAAAAATTCTTGACATACAAGAGGCATGACCCCAGCTTATCAGACCATATGCCATCTGAGCTGAGAAGAGCGCATGGTATGCTGTTAAGAGTATATTCAAGCCTACTGTACCAGAAAGCTGCCTAATTAAATACACATTTTTATTTAATTTCTTTGCCAGATATTCAATATGTTGAGACCAGGTGAGTTTTGGGTCTAAATATACGCCCAAAAACTTTGCCTTTTCAGGATTTTCAAAATTTTCTGCCTTTTCCGCACGCATAAATATTGTTTAATTTCTTAATTACCTAGTGTTATTCTTGTTATATTTATTCATAATATTATAAAAATGTTTAAATTTTTTACCTGTTAATTGATTTTCTTATTGAAAAATTATAAAAATAAGATTTATTTCGATTTATTTGATAAAATATAAAAGTATATTTTATTTTAACCCTGCTCGTAGGAAAAGTATTGTTCCTAACGCATGCGCAAAGGGCTTTTCCGCACTTGTTAGGAAAATAGCTATTACCAAACGATTCAGGACTTTTTTAGTTCACGTCACGTGATGGGGAGATGTTGCTAACTTTTCGATCAGACAGTTACCTACTTTTTTGATTAAAGTATTACCAACTTTTTTTCCCAGAAAAACAATTGACGACAAAAAAAATCTCTGCTCAACTTGTTTTTACTATTTACTATTTAAATAAAAAGACACCCACCTACGAAGGGTATTATATTTGTGATTCGGAAATGCAAAAAAATCGCAAATTGTTAAAAACGGCAGTTACCTTCGTTATCTCCTGATGGCAGATATGTGCATCGACCGTGGCCTAGTTCACGTCATAACTTTATAACAGCTTTTTGCGGATCTTAAACTGTGAAGATTATTCCTATTCTAACGTTTTTTAAAGCAAGACATTGTTGTGCATTTAATGACAAAAGTTATACTTGGGTTAATATTTAGGCCATAAAATAAGACAATTCGTAATTTTTAAAGCGGGATAATTAATAGATAATAAAAAAGGCTCCTAAAAACCTTCGTCTCAGGTACCTGCCTTTAGTTTTTCATTCATGCTATGTGGCCAATGATTTAGAGAAAAGAGGATTACGCATCGGGCTTCTGCGCATACAAATTTTTGATTTTACCCTGAATTCAGCCATTTTGTTAGCCATTATCTCACACTCATAATGTCTGTCACATACGCCATATTTTACGCTTTTTTTAATCGTAAAACCGTTAAAATTAGAAATTTCTAGAGACTTTTTGTTATAGTTAGTTTGGCTGTAAAAAGTAAACTGAATATTTAGTTACAAAAGGATAGGAAATCAAAAAAGTTGTACTATTTAAAAAAAATCTGAAATTGGCTTTTTCACAGAGCTTTTTCATTTTTTTGAACCCCATTGAACCATTAACCCCGGGGTTAAAAATAAAGTTTGGTTTTATGTCAAAAGTTAGTGAGTATATTTTAACCGTTTATTTCAAAAACATTATCCATCTACACATACCTCCAGGGACGTAGCGAACAAGGTCAAAAATCACAACTTTTTTTAGTCTAAAATTACGTCTTTTATTCCCTTGACGAAAAAGTTGATGACTAAAAACAAACGTTTCCGCTACTGCTAGAATTACATTTTTTTTAATTATTAAACCCAAGAAAGAAGGGTATCGTTTTAAATAGGAGTTTTGGGTTAAATAAGAAAAATATGCTTTTGTTCAAAAAATTGCAAAATGATAAAAAGAAATGATAAAAAACTGTGTTGTTTGTTAATAAAGAACAAAATGAAAAAACAAATTAAAAACTCAGGAATTATTTGTTATCGTAAACCCGACAACATCGCATTATTCTTGCGCTAAATGTGATATGATATTAAAAAAAAAGCAATATTTTTTGTTAATCTAAAAACCAACATAAATACCTACATTTAGGTAGAATGTATAATAAAAACACTACAATATTAATTAAATATATTTATTTTTAAATAAATATATTTAATTAATATTAAAAGTTGGAAATAAATTAATTTAACATGTTTTAACATTAAATTACTTGTCTTGGGTAACACTGTCCTATGGAACTAATGGAACTACATGTTTTGGGTTATCGTAGAAACTGCCTGTTTGCTTCCAACGTTATTATAGAATAAATACCTCAAAAATAACTCCATAATCGTACTGAAACATAATAAACTAGTCACATAAGTCCAGCCTAATTACACATTGAATTACAGTATATTGAATCCGTGAAAACTAATAAAATACAACAAAATATTTTAATATTATAGTCAAGAGCAGTGAACACAATACAGACCATTTCCGTTGGCCCCACTGTAGTAGTTAGCGTGCAAAGTTATTTTTATTTTGAGGAGATGACATTTGACATTGAAGTTTCGTGCAATGTTGCCAAATCGTACATTGACAGATGTCAAATTCTTAATTAAAATAATTAATTAAAGTATATTCCGGGATGTAAAAAAATATGAAATTTTGGCTAAGTATTTATTTTATATATATCTACAAGCTTGTAAAGTCTTACCGTTGCAGGCGATTTAACCCAAAATGCGATACCCTCCTTTACAACCTTTTTGGATTTCAAGATAGGTGGGGGAATGCTTCCCCATAGCTACGGCCCTGCACACGTCCATAGTTGTTTTTAAAACAAACTATTAATTTAATTAAAATTACTGTTGCTGATACAATTAAATGTAGATGGAAAAACTTGCTTATAAATGTGCGTGAATTGATATAAAATGTTGTCGAGGTCGACTTTGCCCCAGTTATTTTTAAAGAAACTTGTTTTATCAATTAAATTGCTTTTAAATCAATCAATCTAGCCATGGGTAGACATAACCCTATGATCTAATGATCTACCTAGGCAATAACAGTTTTTTATGCTAAGATTTATAATAATATTAATTATTATTAAATGCATAACTTAATATCTTTGTATCTGGGTTAGATTTTTTCTCTGTACACTGATTAATGGCTGTTCTTAAATCGATTGATTATGAAAAATGCATTTGTTACATTAATAGTTATTTATAGTTAATTTTCGAGAGGGCAATATCGGTTTACCCATGACTGCCATACAAGGTTTTATCCAATAAATAGCTTAGAAATTTATATTTTTATTAAAAATTTTAATGACATTTACAAGAAAATAATTTGACAAGTGACAGTTGAGTGGGTAAAATAAATAATTATCCACTCAATACAGTAAAAGCCACGCGGGGGTTATTATTGAGTTTATCTATTTAAAATAAAGCTGGTAATTGTCTCATTATCTGTATGTATTGGATAAAATATTTTTTCCAATTTTGATAATTAATACTAGCTCCTGGATGGAATAAACGAAATTTTGAATCTAATTGTTTGAAAATTATGGCATCGTTCCCTTCGATTTCTTATTCAATTAAAACTTGATAGAATCTATTAAAAGAACGGTATTTTGTCTATCCAATAAAACCTAAAATCCCACGCATTTCTCAAAAAAAAACAAGTATTGTTTAAAAAGACATAAATATTGTGGAGTCCGTATTTAAAATCTAAGTAGTTAACGGAGATGATAATTTAGGATCAGGTTATTTTGACACCGAAATTTCGAAATAAACTAGGACAAAAAAAAAGAAAAAATATGAAGGAAATGAATAATTAAAAAAACAATTAATTTATTACCGAAAAAATACATAGATACCTTTTTCTACGATTATCTTTGTAAACGACCATTTCTCTCCTTTTGCTTTCCCATTTTGAAAATTTTCAAAATTTCGGAAAACCTTGTATTCGTGCAAAAATTTTATTTTTTTTTGCGTATTTTTGCGTTTTATGACGTTTATGTCGATATAAATCAATTTCGAGCAAAAAAAATTGTCAGTAGCTCGATCGGTCTGTCCGGGAAATCTTGTGTGCACGATAACTTAAGAACGCTTTAATCTAGAGACTTGAAATTTGGCATACAGGTATTTTACCAAAAGTTCTCGCTCGGGATTGTTTTTGGTAAATATCGGGGTGCAGCAAGGGGGGCAAATAGAGAAAAATACATTACTTTGACAAAAAATTGAAAATTGCTATATAGGGGTTTTTAAGGTTGCTGAAATTAAATCTGATAATAATGTTTTTTAAACTCTACCCCCTCGGAGGTGAGGCGGTAAATATTTTTAAATTTTTAAATATTTTCAATATTCTCGTTAAAATTGGCATACGGGTTTTTGAGGTCCACGAATCTGAATCTGATAATCATTTTTTATAATTTCACCTCATGAGGGGCGGCGGGTAGTTTTCGTGAAAAATGGTATTTTGGGCTTTTTGAGGTTGCTGAAGGGAATCTGATAATTAAAAAAATCTACCCCCCCCCCTTGAGGGGCGGTGATAGTTTTCGTGAAAATTGGTATATTGGATTTTTAAGATTGCTCAAAGTGAATCTGGTAATAAAAAATCCATTTGACGCGGCAAGGTGAAAAATGGAAAAGCTCTTTTACTGGGCAGTGTATTTGTTTTGTAAACAAGCGATCGCGCGATTACTTACAGCGTGCCTAATATTGGCAGTCACGGTTAGAGAATTTTGTTGATTCTATATACTTAAAATACTCTTTTTGTTAAAAAATATCCAAAAACCTGTTTTAACCCTTTAGACACGGTTTTTTTTTAAGAAAGGATTACTCTCTTTTTAAGTTTTTGGTATTTTGGATGCAATGGACACTTTTAAGCCTGTCTGCATGAAAATTTTTTCTCAGGATCGGGTTGGGGTATTGATATAAATATTTACCACCAGTCTTTTTATATGATATGGTGGTATTTTATACCTGTAAATATCAATAACATCGGTTTTTTAACTGGGACTGCTCGTAGACGTTGGAACCACCCCACAGGACTGATGGATATTAACCATATACAGGGTGGCCCAACTCTACTTAGGCAGCGATTTTCTCGAAAACTAAGAGTTAATCAAGTTCTGCAAGAACAACATAAATGGGACAACAATGTCTATAAATAGCCAAAAATAAAATTCACCTCTTAACCCCCTCCCCCAACTTACCCCTAACTTTATTTTTTTTAATAGCACCCCTATATTTTTGTTGTTGTTTTGGATAGACCTTGAGCGTGCGAATACAATGGTATACAGTCGTGTCATTTTAAGAATGCGAATGGTAGGAATTATCACGGACAAACTTAGTATTATCTATCTCTTTTATTAATACGGCGTATCACGAAGCGAGGCTAAAACATTGGTTGAAGTAAGATACACCGTACGTCCATAGGAAATTGCGCTCAGTCATTAAAAGAATTGAACAGGAATATCAGCGAACGGCGCGTCGTAACTTAAAATGTGTACAGTCAACATCTCATAGGCGCCGTGTTTTACATTTCATTTATTTTTTCTGTTATTTACAAGTGATTTTATAAATATTAGTATGCCACTGGTCGAATCACACTCCAGCCAGTATAGGGGGCTACTTCATACGGACCGCATTCGCATTCATAAAAAGACACGACTTTATTAAAAACTTTAAAACTTTTTGAATAGATTACAGCTTGTGAAAAGGTGCATGGAATGTATGGTATATATAATAACATTGATCGTAGGAATATTTTTTTTGAGAAAAAAATGGAATGGCTTGGAATAGATTTGTAGCACCTAAATTATCTGTTATATTGTCAGTCCAGTATGGTATAAAACACCTTCGATCGAAGGTTCCGAACGACTTAAAAAAAATAAAATAAAAATATTATAAAACAACTCCCTGAACTAAATATAATTGGCACCGGTTTTCCCGAAAACTAAAAGTGATAATCAATTTTTGCAAAAACCAGTTTAAAAATACAACAATATCTATAAAAAGTAGCACAAAATTAAATCCCCCACTACAACCACTCCCACAACTTACCACCAGCTTATTATTTTTATAAATAGCACTCCAATATTTTTTCGGTTGCTTTGGTCAGACTTTGAGCTTGCAAACACAATGGTATTATACCTGCTATTTTTGAGTTTTAGAAATGGTAAAAAAGTTTAAAAACAACCCTCGGATTCCATCTATATTTAGGCAGTGACACCAGTAAAAACGTATTCCTTCTTGCGCACACAATATTTAGAAACATTTCAAAATATTTATTGTTAACTGTATGTATACTTACATTTAAGATGGTGTTTAATACTTAAAATTATAGATTGTATAATAGCATAGGCACTATAATAGCCTAGGAACTTTAATAGCCCTGGGGGGATTATTAATTTTTACTTTCCCCGAAGAATATTGTTTTTTTTACGTTTCTCGCCGTTTTATATAAAAAAAAATTATTTCCGTAAAAAAAATCTGTCTGTCTGTCGGGATCATTTTTTTTTTTCGTTTTTCAAAAAAAAGATACTTTTTTTTTGGATATTTAGTGCCTATGTATTATAGTCCAGTAACGAGGATTTTTTATGTTGAAACTACAACAAATGAACACGGGCTGATATTTTAAAGGGTAGTAGTGGATGGTAACAGAACACTCCTCTTAGTTTTTCACCGGGTGATTTGCGTAAGGAGTGTTCGGCGAACACTGTTCGCTATCTTGAATTTTAGGGGTGAGGCGGTTATCTCCCTAAATATACATCTTACGATAAAAATGCATATAACCAATTTTGTTAAGGATGAAATTTCCAACAATTTTTGTTGGGATCATTTTTTTAATATATTAATAACAATCGAGTTAAAAATATTCCAAAATGGCCATGTTAGGGGTGAAATTGTTTTTTTCGAATTTTCAACCAAATTATTCATCGAAAGAAAAAAGTGGTAATGAGAAAACTTGTAGCTCTTGAAATTCTCTATACGTTTCATATATTACGGTTGCAGAGAACCGGGGTATGAAGTGTATGAATTTTGGTACAATTTTCGTTACGTAATACTTGAACGTTCCCTTGTGAATCTTTATAGTTATTTAAATATATTATATTATAAATCTTTATAGGTTTTTTGGTACGGTTACAAAGGGTACAACTCGCCCTCTGCGACCATACCAAAATACTTATGAAAATTCGTATTCATATTATGAAATTTATAGAGAATTTCAAGAGGTACATGTTTGCAAATATGCAAACGCAGTCGGTGATTGTTTTTACCACTTTTTTTGCAGTCGGGTGCATATAGGTAAAAAATTAATGTAAAATAATGTTAAAATTAACTACTTGACTACACTGTAAAATATAAATGTAAAATAATGTAAAAGTACCTTAGTTTACTCAGTAATTTTACTATACTTTTTGTTGAATTTGATATGAAATCTCTACAGCCTTTAATAGCTTGCGAATCGGGGAATGAAGTGTATGAATTTTGGTCAATTTGCGTGACGTATTTTATGGACGACCCCTTACGTACTTTTCCTGTGGAAATTTTTGACAACCAATGTATTTTTTTAAAGTGTAGGGGGGCGCCAAACAGGATTTTGCGCGGTTAACATTTTTGTCTTCCGCCGGCCATGATCATAATTTATTTACTTAATTTGATATAACTGGAATGTAAATGTTTTTGCTAAACAGGACATATTAGTTTTAAATACTTAAAAATCTCAGCAGGAATACAGTGTCAATCAAGAATGCGTTGTTTATTCATGGGTTAAGAATGTGTTCAAAGCAAAATGTGAGACCGACCCTGTAATTTACACTGCCGGGCTACTAAAGAACACTTTTTTTTTATTATACTATTCACAGCGCAGCGCTAGAATAGTATTATACAGTAGTTTCGAATTTCCCAAAATCCCCAAAAAAAGTCCTAGACAAAAAAATTCTTGGATACAAATGTGTTTCAGGAAAATTTTTATTATAATGATCAATTCTACCAATTTTGTTAGTAATCCCCCCAAAAAGTTAAGGGGGTAAAACTTAAAAAAAATTAGAAAAAAAATCACAAAAAAAATTCTAAAATGTTTTATTTTTTTTTAATATTTGTAGTATTTGGATAAATGCAATATACCATTTACTGTGAATAGTATATAATGGAATGCGTAGCATTACATATCTCCACGGCTTGTTAATTTATTTATTTCCTCAAACTTATTAGAGTCGGGGTGCTTACAAATCAGGGAAATCAGAAAAAAAGTCACGTAATTTCATCAACTGTAAAAAATCAGGGAAAATTCAGGAAAATTAAAAAAACTGTTTTTTTTTTATTTTATTTAATTTATTTATTTTTACTTAAAGTAATTATTACTAAAACAAGTATTTATTCGTTTTATTGATCTATCGACCCTTTTTTACAGAAAAAAAAATTAAAAAATCAACTCAAAAACGAAAAAGCATGTTTTTGCGCATATTCGTTTTAAAAACTTTTTTATGTGTACTAAAATCAGGAAAAATTTTAATCAGGGAAAAATCGGGGAATCTTAATTTGCAAAACCTGTGGTCACCCCGGTCTTGCACAGCCTCGAATAAGCTTTAGGCTTGTACTATGGGCTCTCCAATAATGTTGATAAAAAATTGAGAAAAACTTGAATAACAAACAATTATCACAGCAAGTTTGGATGAAAGTCTTTAAGTTTCCCTTTGTTTCCGTATAGTTCTGTACATAGAGGTTAGTTAATTTAATTTACGTGTTACGCCCATGTTAATGGTATAGGAAAATAGCGTTACAGGGGAGGGAGGGGGTCCAAAATGATCAAACATTGCGTTACGTAATACTTGAACGTTCCCTTAGGGTGGTCCAAAATTTTATTTTTGTTTCGATCTTTCTTAAATGGCTTCTTATGATTATGTTTCTATATGTATTACTCCGTAGGTACTTTTTTGGGATTTTCCTTTGTACCTCTATGTCCTATAAATAAATAAATAAAATAAATAAATAAATGTTGATGTAGACCAATGTCCATAACTTAAAAATTCAAAAAAGAATAAGAATTTTGGCATGGCTTATAGCTGAAAAAAATTATACGTGATGGAAACAAAAAAAAATGCTTGTTTGACAGTCAGTGAGTCTTAACTAGAGTGCCATAATGTGACGTTTTCTGTCAAGAATAAGAGTGGAGACAATTTAAAATCTAGGGAAATGGCACACCCGCAAACGTGTTTTTAGGCCTTTCCGGATATGCCAAGTTTCTCTTCTAGTTATAAATTTGTCAAAATATATTTTTAAGGTTATTAATCATGACATCTTTTTAGAGTGCCGTATGACTTGTTTGTCATACTTCGCATATTTTTGAACTTATTTTCTTCTCCAGTTGGATTAATCATATTCTTTCTTTATTCTGTTATTACCAAACAGAGTTTTAAATAAATTGAACCCATTTTCTTCCGACTTAGAGTAACATTTAATAAACCTTTTCTTTGAAAATGTACGCACATGTAATTTGTGACATGTAATGCCAAAACATGGTTACCAACAAACAAATCACAATTTTTACCAGATTTTATTGTCTCCACTCTCTTCCTTGACAGGAAACGTCACATTAAGTCTCTCTAGTCTTAACTAGGCCAGAGAGAATATGGCGAAAAAGTTACTTTTTAAAGGCATCTTTTTTACTTTTTGATCATAAAAAAATTTAAACTTTCAGGGCACACAAATAGAATTATACACTGTAAGAATAGTAATTATATACCAAGGTAGAGAATACATTTTTTATAGCCGAGCGTATTAAATCCCAAGCTGCGTAGCAGGGAGTGATTTAAAAGTGCGAGGCTATAATAGTCTTCTCTACCGTAGTTTATATATTAGTTTTTTCACTACTAGCACTATTTAACTATTTTTATTCAAATAATAAAATAAATTATTAACAGAAATTATATTTCTTGAAATGTTCATAAAAATCAAGTAGCCTTGATCAGTGACATTTGTTCAAATAAATACTTTAAACTGACGTTTAAAAATTTAGTTTTTTTTTTTATTTTTTCATAATATTTAGCTTATTATTGGTTGTATTAATTGGTAATAATTATAATTAATTATATTAATTAAATAAAAAGTTATTTAAAGCTATTTTCTTGGGTTTAATTAGTAAAAATTGCACAAAGAACTGAAACATCTAAAGTGACAAAAATCAATTATTTATAAAATTTACTCCTACTAGGAGAGATACAATTATTATTGCTATAGGTGAAAAAATTTATTTCACAGTCTGAAAACATGATAAATAATGGTATGTTTTAAACCTAGTAGTAAAAAAACACTATTACATATTCGTACGTGTAGACCTAAATTTTACACGGAAACGTGTTACAGTGTGTAAACTTGTGTAAATTTTAAAACGGTATTACTTAAAATTACAAATTTGAACACGACGTAAACGTTATTCTGACAGTGTATTTGCGACTCTCGTTTTTTTCTTGTGCACTTAAATATTCAATTTTGCCAAAAACCGCAGGGAGTTTGTTTTTTCTTAGTCGGCAGTACAGGCTGTAAATAAAGCATCTGTCTTAAACTAATGAAAGTTTCTTCATGAAGCCATTTTATATTTTTATTTTTTGGTTCAATACTCCGATAAATATCTATACGTCATGACGCATCCCTTAAATATTCAAAGTATATGTTAGGGTGACTGTCTGAAACCACTCAAGCATTTCTTAAAATAAGCGGTGAAGATATGTAATGTTACGCATTTAATTATATATTATTCATGGTAAATTATATATTGCATTTCCTAAATTCTTAAAAAAAAATATTTTCAAAAAAATAACAAAAAAAATACATTAAAAAAAAAGATATTTTTTGAAAAACGAAAAATTATTGCAAAAAAAAAATTAAAAAAAGTTTTCAAAAAAATTAAAATATTAAATTTTTTTTTACTAAATTTTCTTTTCGCGAAAAACGAATAATAATTATAAATATATTAAAAAACAAACAAAAAATTCAAAAATTTTCAATTTTTTTATTTTTTTATTTTTTGTAGAATTGATCCTTATAATAAAAGTAATTTTTCCTGAAATAATTACGTTAATCGGAAATTTCTTTCAATTTTTACGATTTTTTTAGAAGTTTAACCCCCCATAACTTTTTTATTTCACTTTCAAAAACAATCTTCCCCTCGTAGAACTTGATTTTTCCTGAAAATTTAAAGTCGATCGGATTATTCGTTCTTGAGTTACCGTGTTTACAAAAATCGTAAAATCAGACGGACGAACAGACGGACGGACATTTGAAAAAATAAATAAAGTTGCTTGTTTTTTCATCAAACAAATTTATATCCAATAATTTTTTTTTTGTCTAGGGCGATTTTTGATTTTTGTTGAAAATTCGAAACTACCGTATAATATTACTCTAGCGCAGGCGCTATGAATAATATAAGGAATAAAAGCCATACTATACCTACCGAGATACCTACTTTATGTCTTTATGTTGTACATGTATACAGGGTGTTTCTTTTTTAATACTCTCCTTATATTTTTTTTTATTTTTAGTGTTACGATTGAGTCACCCTACACTTCAAAAAGTAAAATATTCAGTTACAAATGTATAGGAAATCGGAAATTATTATCCTATACAATTGTACTTTAAAAACACGCAACATTTCATTTGGACTTCCGCCTTCAATATTAAAGTAGGTGACTTTAGAACTATAGTGTTTTAAACATAAATTAAAGTACATTTGTATAGGATCAAAACTTCATATCCATTTGTAACTAAATATTCAGTTACTTATGGATAGTAAGTTATGATCCTTTAATTTTTGTTAAAAACACTATAATAGAGCCGTAACTAGAGCTGTTTGCGCCTGTGGCAGTTTATCACTTTGCGCCCCCTATCCAATATAAAAACAACTGAAATATATTGATATTTATTGGGAAAACACAAATAAAGAGTTATGAAATGAATTGACGAGGAACAGTTTATTTTCCACAATAAGGACAGACCGAACAAGAATTGAAAAAGTTCATTATTTACTTCTAAAAAATTTTGCACGTTATTGTTTTTGTTTTTATTCTTATTTGGACAAACCGGCGCTAAGTGACCTTGCTTATTACACTGATTGCAAGTATAGCTACGATACCGACATTTTTCGGTGGGGTGATTTCCCCTACCACATACTGCGCACTTCCCATTTTTCGATGATACTCCTGCTGAATTTCCCCGCTGCTGATGATCACGTTGCTGCTGCGGCGGCGCTGTATGCTTCCTGCTGCCGGATACAAAATTTACAGCGGGCTCTGTCTTTATCTCAAAATTTGCGGTATTTTGCTTAGCCGCCATTTTAGCTGACGCTATGCTTACCGCTTCGCTGAATTTTAGGGTTTTCTTTTCTTCAAAAAGTCTATCCTGCACCGGGCCCTTATTAAAACCAATAATATACCTGTCACGCAGTACCATTTCGATCACATCTGCATCGAAATCACAGTTGACTGCAAGACCTCGTATCCTGGCGGCCCAATCTGCAGCTCCCTCGGTGACATTTTTCACTGCATTATAGAATTTGTAACGAGCAGCAAAGACTGATTCGGCAGTCTTATAATGACTGTTTAATAATTTGATTAAATCGTCATATGTTTTTTCTTCTGGGTTGGATGGTAGCGATAAATTAAACACCAACTTGTAGGCTTCTTCATTCAGCGCATTTAACAAAATTGCGCGTTTCATATTTTTCTCTTTGATATCATTTACAATATAGTAGTTATCGAGAGAGACGTCTGTTGAATATTGTCCAATCACTAATTTGAGGATCGAACTCGCGAATTTGTCCATGTGCCGCTGCCGCCATTTTTGCGTGTTAACTTTTTCCTTGAATTTTTCAAGTTTAAACTACCGATCACTTAAAAAAAGTCCGAATTTTATCGTCGCCACTGATATTTATTGGGAAAACACAAATAAAGAGTTATGAAATGAATTGACGAGGAACAGTTTATTTTCCACAATAATACAAATTATAATATATTTAATACTGCCGTTACAAAGTCAGAATGTCAACTGGCGTTCTACAGTATATTTTGTTATACCTAAAAAACTCTTTATAAAAAAGTATCTGAAAGAACGCGCAAAGTTTAAATATAAATATATTTTAAATATGTAAATATATTACATATGTAAAGTTTTTTATTATGTTAAGTAAACAAGGGAAAACAACAAAAATAAAAACGCCTTCTCATTTGACATTATTAATAAAATATGAACAAAAAAAAAACTATCATGTTCTTCATAAGTAAGTAGTCTTTGGCTCCCCTCTTAAGTATTACTCCCGTGCAAACGCCACCTTCGCCACGCCCAAGTTACGTACTTTAATATTTCAGTAGTCCTTAATAAGGACGGACATGAATTGTTGCGTATTTTTAACAAAAATTAAAGTACAATTGTATAGGATAACTTCCGACTTCATATGTATTTGTAACTGAACATTCAGTTTACTTTTTACAGTGCATATATTTTAAAACTGTTAGATAGAGGCGAGGATAGAGGTTATAAGTTAAATGGAACCACTAAATAGAATCCTGAATATTTAAACAGTGTAGAGTTTTTTCTGTATAGATATCGTTTATAGCGGAGAAAAGAGATTCATCAAATATTTTACTGGTTTACCGTCGGTTTACCGTGATGTTTTTATGCATAGATAAGGGCATATCCACAGGCTCGCATAACAACATAGTACATAAGAATGCGGAGCCGTGATTGGCTTGATATGCCGCCATGTATGTTGTAAGCCAATCACGGCATCGCATTCTTATGTTTTATGTTCTTATGCAAGCTTCTGATAGGCCTTAAGACAAAGCAAAAATATCGACGTTGCACGTAGAGCACCAGTAAAACCTTACAGTAAACCTGCAAAATACTTGATGAAACACTTTTTACCGCTCTGTATTTATAAACGTAGTGTGATTCACGGTCCATGAACAAAAAATGAGATACTATTTTGGTACCCAACTTTAGAAAGAGTAATAATTGTCATGTTTTCTTTCAGCTATTAAAAATCAAAAACATGGGCCATTAACATCAATTTTAGCCTTAAACTCCTACAAAATAGCGTAATTAACATAACTGTAGGATTAATTATTTAAATATTAATTAAAATTATAAATGAATTATCAATACTAATAAATTAGTAATATTTCAAACTATAAACTAAAAAGCTCACTATAAGAACTGCGCCATAATTTCCAAATAAAAATGCTACAAAAAAACGAGGCTTTCCAAAAAAAAGTCACGAAATTTTTTTTTCCATAACAGAATATGTTGGATAAAACATACAGGGTTATTCAGAAATAAGTTCGAAAAATTTAAGAAAAAAAGTTCTTATAAAGGTTGGTCCGGAAATGACCCCTAAGGGAGCTACTACCATCCTAAGGGTACATATAAAAAGTAGTTTTTATTTATTATTTCTGGAACTCTATAAACCACATTAACAAAATTTTGCACATGCCTTAGCATTGATAAAGGCTATCATTTCATGAAATTTTTATTTAGTAATTTTAACCAGAGACGTGCAAAATGGGGGGGCGATGTCACTTTTTTGGCCCAAACTTTTTTATCCGTAATTTTTTTGACATTTTCTCAATAAAATATTAATCTTTAATTAACAATACATAAAAAAGGTACTCTTTATGTAACACCTTACAGCCAACCGTTTTCGAGAAAATTGCAATTAAAGAGGCAATTTCACGTTCTGAGTATCAAAAATAAGAACTAAAAAATGCACCAATAAAAATTTCAATACTGCAGAGAGATTCTACATTAAAAACTATGAATAAAACTTCCCATATACAAATATCCATAAATCGCTTTTAAGGTAGCTATGGTCCTTTAAAAAGTGTTATTCTTTAAGGGGCCGTAATACTCTTAAAACTGATGTATACGACCTTGCAGTATTAAAATTTTTATCGTTTTTTTTAGTTCCTATTTTTGATGCTCAATTTTATCAAAAACGGTTGAATCTACAGTGTTACATAAAGAGCACCTTTTTTATGTATTTTTATTTAAAGATTAATATTTTATTGAAAAAATGTCAAAAAATGTACGGATAAAAAAGGCAAGAAAGTGAAATGACCTTCCCATTTTGCACGTCCCTGGTTAAAACTACTAAATCAAAATTACATGAAATGATAGCCTAAGGCCTTTTAGATGTACACTTAGAGGGGTCATGGCTCCCTTAGGGCTCATATCCGGACCAACCTTTATAGGAACTTTTTTCATATTTTTAAACGTAGAATCATGTTAATGTTAAATTTCTCGAACTTATTTCTGAATAACCCTGTATATTATCATTATTCCGTTTCAGTGACCCCAAACCCCCAGGGGCGGATTTATTTCATTATAAGGGGGGGCATCCATAGGGAAAAAAATGACGCATTCACCAAAAATATAATTTTAAAGGTATTTCTATGCTAATATATCTCGCTGGAGGGGAGGCATGTCCCCCATGCCGCCCCCCCTAAATCTGCCCTTGCAAACCCCTCTATACGTTTGTTATTAAAATATTGTAAACAATTGAATATTATTACCCCGCACAGGCACCCCTCAAAAAAAATTGTGGCAAAAACTTTTGCCTCAAAAAATCTGCACAAAAATAAAATTAAAAAAAAATTGAAATATTTTGTCATGCGTTTACCAACAAACAAACAGACCGACTTTAGATACATATATAAGATAGACTTTACATGAATATAAATAAAAAGTAATTATTAATTTTGCATATTATTTATCAAAGAACTATATAAATTTATTAAAATTAATTTTAGGCCATTACCCTTGCAAAAATTAGCAAACCAAATATATAATTGAAATTTACATAAATCTTAAGGTTATTTATTTGTTTTTTTTTCTATTACGTAATTGTTTGTTTCGAGTGGTAAATATTATGTCATATTTTATTCATTGTGTTAATTAGGATGAATAATTTTTATACTTGCAAAAAATGGTGTCAAATTTATAAAAGGCAGTCCTTAGTGTAATTCTATACAAATTATTTTAAAGCTGTGTACATATTTTATTTATTTGTTTCAAGAATTTTTTTATAGTCGAGCGTATTATATCCCGAGGTGAGTAGCATCGAGGGATATAGGAGTGCAATGATATAATAGCCTTCTCTACCGTGGTTTATATATTATTTTTTTACTACCAGCACATTTATTCTTATTGTTTAAACAATTTTATATTAATAACAAGCCGGGAAGATATGTATTGCTACGCATTCCATTATATATTTACAGTAAATTGTATATTGCATTTCTCAAATACTTTTAATTTTTTTAAACGAAAAGTTAATTGAAAAAAAATTCAAAAAAAAGTTTTCAAAACAACTTTTTTTTATTTTTTAATTTTTTTATTAAATTTTCTTTTTGCGAAAGGCAAAAAATAAAAAAAAGGAATTTTCAAAAAATAAAAATAAAAAAAAAACTTTCAAAATTTTTCAATTTTTTTTTATTTTATTTTGGTAGAATTAATCCTTATAATAAAAGTAATTTTGAAAAAACTAAGCTAATCGAACTTTTCCTCTGAATTTTCTTTCAGCTTTTTTTGATTTTTTTTTTAAACTTTAACCCCCATAATTTTTTGTTTTGGGGGGGATTACTTTTAAAAACAATAGGGATCTTGCCCTCGTAGAGCTTGATTTTTTCTGAAAATATCAAGTCGATCGGATTATTCGTGTTCACAAAAATCGTGACATCAGACAGACAGGCGGACGGACATTTGAAAAATAAGTTGCTTATTTTTTCATGAAACAAATTTATATCCAAGATTTTTTTGCCTTATAACATTCTAGAGCATGCGCTGTGAATAATATAATAAGGTAAAATGTTTGTTAGATCTTAATTAACTGCAAAAAAACAAATTTCCATGCAGTGGAAATTGCACTTGGTCATAAATTAACACCTGATTAAGTTTTGATACGATCGATATTGCAGAGCCGATAAACGTTTATCCAAAGTAATTTCCCTTTGACCTAATTCTGTGAAAAATTGGAATTTTCAGGCTGGACACATTGAAGTTTTCAGAGAAAATAAATTTATTATCTGGAAAATGGGTATCTACAATTTTTTTTGCAATTTTGGCGAAGGCGCCTTAATTTAAAAAGGGGAATATTTAATTGCACGTCTAAGGGCCACTTGCACCAACTTTTGGTCTGCGATCATAGGCGTAACGAGGGGGGGCTTAGCCCCCCCCCCCAAATTTTTCTAAGCCCCCCAAATCAAACTATAAAAGTCTCACAGACAGACAACCTATATTTTCTACTGAAACTTGACTATTTTTTTAGGGGCTCAAGCCCCCCCCCAAAATTTGGACCTGGTTACGCCTCTGTCTGGGATTATCTCAGCTAAACCGAGTTTCAGTTAAAAATGCTGAATTCTGATTGGTCGGCCGTCGATTTAATCCAAGTTTAAAGTTAAATTGGTGCAAGTGGCCCTAAATAGTTAATTCAGCGGGTCATCCACGACAAAATAATACAAATGAACTGCAAATAAAATTAAATGAACGACAATTCTAACACGACAAATTAATTATTCACTATAGTAAAAAAAAGATACTTTGCATAAATCTATGGATTGCCCGACAGGTTTGCATATTTAGCCAGTTGGTTTACGTTGGTTTTGTGCTTGTTTTTTTTTTACGGGGGCGTTTGGTTTACATTAATATTGGTTTTCGTTAATTTTGTTTCACATTGGTTTTGTGCTTGTTTGGTGTTTTTTTTAATGGCGGGCCGTTGGTTTACGTTAACGTTGGTTTAAGTTGGTTTTGTGCTTGTTTTGTGTTTACCTATAGGTATAAAGATCTCATTTTTTGTCGTTCGGTTTGGTCGGTCTGCAAAGAAAATATATATTTTTGTTATTGTATACAGATTTTTCAAATGTTTAATATCTTTATTTGCAGTGGAACTTATTTTTTTGTCGTTCAAATAATTGTTTTGCTTTTTTTTTTGTATTTTTCTAATGTGCAATATATTTATTTGTCCTGCAATCTACCTTATTGTCGTTTGTTTAATATATCTGCCGGTTAAATATTTTTTTGCTATGCGAAATATTTTAAAACCGCTAAATTGATCTTTATTGTTGTTATTTTTATCTTTTACGTCTTGCTGTTAAACTTAACCCCTAAAAATTTACATTGACATAATGACCGAAAATAAATGCAGAATGTTATAAAAAAACCACAACAAAATAATCAAAATCTTAAAAATGATTCGCGAGAAATTTCAGTTTGTGTATCTGTTACTAATTCCTAATAATAAATTAATTTTTAAAATAAAAATTGAAAACCTATCCATTTTCCATTATAAATATGTAATAAACAATATTAATTATTTTTCCTGGGATGTGACTTTGATCCGTTTAATTCATAAAAACATGGACATTAATAAACTACCTGCATAATTAAAAATAATTAAAATAAAACAGCGTTCAACCGGTAATATAATGCTGTGTTATAATTTTCAAACAAGTTTTACCTTATAAGCAGCTTATTTTATATTCAAAATAATATAAAGTAAAATCCACTAACGTATAATATCATATACAGGTATGCATTACATTTTGCAATAGGGTGAAGTGAATGAACTTTTTTTTAATACCTCGATGGCTATTTTTTAGTATCCAGAGTTGCGGAGAAGATTAATAAAATTTTCTCGCCAACAATCATAAGGTTAACACGGAATTTAATGAAGCCGGTTGGTTACCTAATTTGGATGTTGCCCCGACATTCGAGGTGTGCTTTACAGATAGACCAGGGTCGATAATTTTGAAAATGGTAAAAAGTGAAAAAAAATTATAGTAGGATGAAACCCGTTAAAAAAGGACGAGAATATAACAAAAATGAAAGGAAAAATAATTTACGGGCGATCTGAGGTCGGGAAGTGGAAGGGGGTGAGTTTTTAAGGGTAAAAAACGGTGTATCTCGATTTCCGGCAAAACTACAAGTATAATGGAAAAAAATTAAATGACAAAGTTGTAGGTAATAAAGAGACCTACAACTTTTGTAATTACACTTTTTTCACATAACCTCACAATTTATGTGAAAAATTCAAATAATCAAGTTTTTGGTTTGGACTTTTTATCTTATGCAAAAAAATTTTTTTTTTCACGAAATTTGGTTTGGACTTACCTTTTTATGTCCTAAAGACACTGTAATTTTTTTGATTTGAAATATTTATTTTTTCACCTTATTGTTCTCAGAAAATGCAAAGAAAAGAAAAAAACTCGAATCCGAATTTTTTTTTTAATCACTATGTACAATTTTGAGCTATTTAGTAAAATTTTGCATAAGATAAAAAGTCCAAACCAAAAACTTGATTATTTGAATTTTTCACATAAATTTTGAGGTTATGTGAAAAAAGTGTAATTACAAGAGTTGTAGGTCTCTTTATTACCTACAACTTTGTCATTTAATTTTTTTCCATAGGACTTGTAGTTTTGCCGGAAATCGAGATACACCGTTTTTTACCCTTAAAAACTCACCCCCTTCCACTTCCCGACCTCAGATCGCCCGTAAATTATTTTTCCTTTCATTTTTGTTATATTCTTGTCCTTTTTTAACGGGTTTCATCCTACTATTATTTTTTTTGGTTTCAAAAATTATCGACCCTGGTCTAAGACGGTTCCCGTATGGCAAGCACACAGACATCAGGAGCAGGATTCTGTACTGAGGACAGTGGTGTACAGGAAAGCTTTTCGCTAGGAATGTACCCCACAGTCTTCCAAGCGGAGGTCTTCGCTATACAGGAGGCGACAAGGTGCGAGGCAGTACGTTCAGGAAACGAGGCAGATGTATACTTCTGCTCGGATAGGCAGGCAGCTTTAAAAGCTTTTAGCGCACCCGCAACAAGCTCCGCTCTTGTGCAGGAGTGCGCTGGCGAGTTGGATGAGCTAGCAAGAACAAAAAGGGTTCACCTTGTTTGGGTCCCAGGCCACTGTGGCATTCCAGGCAACGAGAGGGCGGATGAACTACCCAGACTTGGTGCCGGAAAGCCCTGCCTGGACCCTGCAATTCTTCGTATCACAAGGAAACAAGTGAAGACTGCCCTCATCGTTTGGGTGGAAAGTCAACTAAAAGAACACTGGACTGAACTCAGTGGTTGCAGGCAGGTCAAGGAATTCTTGATCAGTCTAAGCAAAGCTAGGTCTATCTGACTACTAGTAAGGGGCCGAGCAACCATAATCCTTCCTCACGGGCCACTGTGGGCTTATGCCACATCTAAGCCTCATGCGGAGGGTAAATGATCCGCTTTGTTCCGGGTGTGGGATGGACAATGAAACGTCCTACCACTTCATAGGTACTCACATGCAGTAACATTTTTTTTATTATCATATTTCGTTTCAGCGACTTCGAAAACCCCCCACATACCAATTTTTACAAAAATCTGGTAAACTATTACTTATTGTTTTTATTTGTGTAGTGTAAGCTGCCTACTAACCAGCCTACCTGTTCAGTCTTCCAATTGTAACTATAGTTAAAAAACTATAGGTATATTTTACTTCACCTTAATCTAAAGCTTACGCTTGCCTTGCGCGTAATCACATTTCATAAAAATAATGAAAAAGTTAAACTCATGAATAAGGTTATACAGAAGACAAATAATGGGATTTTAAATTATTTTATGATGATAGATGTATAAATAAAAACATTTTTTCCAGAAAACTACTACTTGACTGTAGACATAAGAGTCTGCTTGAAGCAGAAAATCAAAAGGAAAGTGAAAAAGTTTCCAGCGTAAAGGTAATCTTTCTTTAAAGAGAAAACCTCAGAGTTTTTCACGAGAAAAGAATTATTTTACCAAAGATTTTTCTTAAAATTTAAAAATTTTATATTAGTTGTCCATTATTTTTAAAAATGGGGGTGGCTTTTGTTTGGAGTTATTTAATACAATTTTAATATTTTGCTTCGTTTGAGAGTTTTAATATTACTGATCGAAATTTAAAACTAAATTCATGGCTAAAAATAATATTTCTATAACTTGAAATCGAAAATAAATAACTATACCAATAGATACGTAATTTTAAAATCTTTAAAACGATAAACCACAATAAAAATTTTGCCCCCCCCCTTCCCCATTATTAATTATAAAGGTATACAATTTACCCACAAAAAGTTTTTTTTTTAATTTTTAGAACGGCGAAATATCAATTCAAAAACAACTCAGAGCATGTGAAATAAATTTGCCGTTCCTACCCCCCACCCCCAAAAAAAAACAGCTACCCTCGCGACGTCCTTGATTTTATTTATAAAAAATTATAAAAAGGTAAAAAAAAATTAATTTTTTGTCAGTGTCAGTAATTTTATAAGAATTTTTTTTTCTATTTTTTAATATTTATACAGATCATAATTACCATTTGTTTCCTAATTCTATTTTGTAAGTAACTAAATCTAATTTAGATTTACACATAATATTTATATAATTTTTACATTATTTTTAATTTATTACCTAAATGTTTTTGCTTATTTCTTACTTTTTAATTGTATTGTTTATTTTTAGTTAACTGATGATGGCCCAAAACCAGGTGCCGACACGTTTTGAATATAATTTAAAAAAATATATACAAATAGTTTTTTATTCTGCCTATTCCCAAGAAAAACAATTAATTATAAATTAAAGTTAATAAAACTAAAAAAAAATAGTCCGCCTCTGGTAAAACCGTTATTGCCGATTTAAAAGTGGCCTTAAGGTATACAGAGCCTACTTTTCAGGCATCGATGAAAGTCATAAGACTGGAAAACCGTGTCCTTATTGACTCAAATTACCTTGAATATTTTCAATTTCACACTTTGATGGCTCTTTCACTAATATTCGATTATATAAGAAAAAATTCAAACACCCCAAATAATTTATACATATTTCTAATAAGTCATGCATATGATATCTAAAAAGAATGCCCCAGGGTGTGGGGTCCAGGTTTGTTCGTTTATCCTACAAAATGGTTGAACGGTTTAGACTCAAATTGAGGACCTTAATAATCTACAAATCACACAGGCCCACAAAAATAAAAAATTATCCCCCGTCTATCCTTAAGTATTTTGAGGTGCTGTGTCCAAATCCAAAATCAAAACTAAAGAGCTTATTCCTCAAAAAATGAGTGAAAATCCCCAAAACTAAATTTTTTTCAACATTTAATTTTTGAAAACAAAACTACTGTAGGTCATGTTTTCGATTATATCTACACATATTTAACAGCAGAACAGCTACTCTTTTTGCGATGGTATACCTGTGTTACTAATTTAACGGCGTATTAGGAGATTACGGTGTAGGGTACTAAACGAAAAACTAAAATACTTGGGGACCCCAAGTTCGGGTGCCATTTTTTCTTTTTAACCTAAAAAAAAAAACGTGTGAAGTTGCACATAATCAGAAAAGCAAGGACTAAATAGGAGAAAATCCTCACGTTTTTTTATGTTTTTAAATGAAAAAAACATTTCTACCCTTCTTTTTCAGTTTTTTTTTTGTTGCATCTGGCTTAGAATTTCTATAGGTTAGTTTATGCAAAAATTAACGAATCTAACGAGAAATATAAAGACTGATTCACCCTGAATTATTTTAGTTCTTTACTGCGCATGTTTGGTGAAAAATAACGAACTTAATAGAAATATAATTAATTTTATGACTACACTGCGCATGCCTAAGTATAATCACGAGGCATGCACATACTGCAGTATAGACCTAATAGTATATTAAAGTACTAGTTTCATAACACCCGTTTTTAGCGCACGAGTACAAGTTTGCGGCGAGTTTTCTAAAGTACGCTAAAAACGTGTTATGAAACGAGTGCTTTATACTATTTTTTTTATTTTGCTCTAAAATTTAAAAAAAACTTACATTTAAATTGATGACCGATTTAGGAATTTTTGTTTTGGGTTGGAATTACAATTTTCGCTATGTTTGAAATTCATAGAACAAATGTTGATATCTTTTATAGTCAGCTCTTCTCTTTTTCACTGCAAGTAACTAAGCTAAAATTAACTTAAAGCACAATTTCGTAGAAAACTAAATTTAAAAGCGGGTTAACATTTGCACGGAAAACGCCAAGCGATTGTCTTTTTTCCTGTATTGCCAACCCAAAAGAAAATAAAGTACGAACCTCTTATAGGGCTACGCTGCAAAAAAAATGTGTAAATTTACATGCTAAATCAGAGGTAATATGTTGCCAAGCAGGTGCACTTAAAATTTACGAGATTTAACTTGTAATTTTACAATTTTTTAGGAATATTACGTACTTGTACGTAAAAATTGTAAAAAGTTAAAAATCGTAAGTTTTACGCACAACTGCTTGGCAACATATAACCTCTAATTTAGTATGTAAATTTACACTTTTTTTTTGTAGTGTATAAGAACACGCAAAATGCGTGTGATTATGAGCTTATAAGAGTCGCAGAATAGAAAATAGTATATTAAAGTACTAGTTTCATAACATACGTTTTTAGCGCACGAGTACAAGTTTAGAAAACGAGCCGCTTGCGGCGAATTTTCTAAAGTACTAGTGCTCTAAAAACGTGTTATGAAACGAGTGCTTTATACAATTTTTTCTATTTTGCTCTAAAATTTAAAACACTTACATTTAAATTGATGAATGATTTAGGGATTTTTGTTTTGGGTTTTAGTATGTTTAAAATTCTAAGAACAAATGATATTTTGATATATTTTACAGTCATCTCTTCTTTTTTCACTGCAATTAACCAGTCCACAATTTTAACACGGTAAAAAATAACCCAAACACAAAATTTTGTTATAAATTATACTGTAAATCGACATTGACATTTGCATGCAAAACGTCAAGAGATAGGCTTTTGTATGTTGCCAAACCAACAGAAAAAAAAGTAGAGACCTCTTATGGGCCTATAAGAATACTCAAAATGCGTGTGATTATGAGCTTATAAGAGTCGCAAAATAGAAAAAATTACTTATATCTCATTAGCTTCGTTAAGTTGTGTAAAAACAAACCTTAAGTAACTTTATTAAGTACATATAGGTACTTAAAAGTATTATTTATTGTTCATGTATATAATGCATACAATAATAATAAAACAATAGTATGGTAGCAAAAAATGTAATTGAAATTAATTGTTTGAAGTTGAAGCCGTTAGATGGTGAGGCCAATAACAGAAAGTCGTAAAGGAGTAACTGTATATAATTGCAAGTTATTAAAATTCTAATTTTAATTAAAATATTTAAATAATAGAAAAGTAAATAACTTTTTGCATAGGGTATTTAAAAAATATTGCCAACAGCTTAAATTTTCGATAGCTATTGAAATAGAGCTAGTCGTACCAAGTGCGTAGATGAGGAGGGTAACGGGGGCAGTGCTGGAGAGAGCCAGCCCGGGCTCCGGGGAAACTTTATTCTCGAGCCGCCTCGCCTCTGAAAAAAAAAGCGTTACCCCTGTCAGAAAATAGAAAATGTTCGCCACCGGGCCCCCTCGGGAGACCGGGCCCCTATTGTAAACAGGGGCGTTCTGATGTTTTCGTCGTGGGGGGTGCACCCCCCGCACCCTGGTGTAGCGGTAAAATTTTCCGACTAACGAAAAGAAAATTTGCTGACTGTCGGTCCCAAAAAAAAACTGATCTTCGATTTTTTTTTAATAATTATTATTATAATTGTATAGGTCAAACCATGATTTAGAAATGTTTATGACAAAAGAAAAAGGTCCTCGCCTCTGAAAAAAAAGCTTTACCCCTGGCGAAAATTGACTGAAAAAGGAGGTATTTTGGGCTAAATCGCAGGCAACGATAAGACTTTACATGCTTATAGATACATAAAAAATAAATACTAAGCCAACATTTCAGCCCTTTTTACATCCCGGAACATACTTTAATTATTTTAATTACGAATGTTGACATATATCAATGCACGATTTGGAAACATTGCACCTAACGAAACTTCAAGTGTCAAGTGTCATGTCGTCAAAATAAAAATAACTTTGCATATGACTACTACAGTGGAGCCAACGGAAAGGGTCTATCTTGTGTTCACTGCTTTTGACTACAAAATTAAAATATTTTGTTGTGTTTTATTAGTTTTTACGGATTTAACTTATTGTAACTAAATGTGTAATTAGACTGGACTGCTGTGACTAGTTTCTTAAGTTTCAGTATGATTATGGAGTTATTTTTGAGGTATTTATACTATAATAACATTCTAAGCAACCAGCATCTTCAACGATAACTCAAAGTATGCAGTTCCGTGAGACAGTGTTGCTCCAGACCAGTTAATTTAATATGGCTTTCAATGTGTTAAATAAGTTTATTTCCATGGTATGATTTAAAACTAGATTATAAAACAGTTACACATAGACTTTTAACTTAAATAAATATATTTAATTAATATTGTACAGTATTTTTATTATACATTTTACCTAAATGTTCTTATGTTGAGTTTTAGATAAAAAAAAATATTACTTTTTTTCAGTATGATAAATAGTCACATTTATCGAAAGAGTAATTCGTTGTTGTCGGGTTTACGATAACAAATAATTCCTGACGAGTTTTTATTTATTTTTCATTTTGTTCTTTATTAACAAATAAACTTGGGACACAGTTTTTTATAATTTCTTTTCATCATTTTGCACATTTTTAAACAACATGTTTTTCTCATTAAGCCCAAAATTATCATTTAAAACGATATCCTTCTGTTCGATTCATCGACTTACAGGAACCATATTCGATTATGAAAAAAAATCTATTCAAAAAATTGATTAATTGTATTTAAAGAATCGATATTCAAAAGAATCGAATAACTAACTTACTATCATAGTGTATAATGCATATATGCAATAACAGCCTTGACATGACAGACCGATTAGTGAAATATGGTACACCTGAGCAAAAAAAAACGATTTTTTTTTAATTTTTGCGGTTTCCGAGGCATTGTACATTTCTACGTTAGTTGATAAAAAAAAAACGATTTTTTTTGCTAATATACCTTTTCGCTGAACCTCTTACAAATATGTATGTGTGAGTGAGTTTGACCCTGTTCCGATTGGTTAAAATGCAATTTTTGGCATTAATAAGGCTCTTTCTCGGTTATTGCTAAATATATTGATATCCATTCTTTAATTGAGTGGCTGACGTCGCCCTTTTTTCGATTTTTTTGTTTTAAATATATTTTACTTTAAAAATTAGTAAATTTTACATAATTTCAGTCATAAAGCCCTTAAAGCAAAAATTAAAAAAAGAGCGACGTTATTCACTCAAGCAACTTTTTAACTATACAGTAAAAAATACATCTTTATATCTTTAATAATTATTTTGGATCAAAATTTGGTTTGCAAGTGCGAAAAATGTGCCTCATAATATAACATATATATTTAATTTACTTTAATTTTTTTTTTTAATTCAAATTTTTGCGTGCTTCCGATAAATAAATACCTCGACCCGACCACTAATTATAATTATTTTAATTTTTTAAAAACTAATAAATTATTTTTAACTTTATCCTTTTCTTTAAACTGATTTAAACATAAAAATTAACATGTTAATTACACAACTAAAATTGAAACACCTTTTACAAGTCCCACATGTCGATTGGACATTATCCACATCCGGATGCATCCTCACTAATATACAGGGAAAAAAATTTACACGTTAACTGCCAGGGTATGTATTCTCGGGCTCGAGAGAACGCATTCCCGGGAGAAAGGTAGTGTGGGTTGCATATTCTTTCTCTCGAAACGCAAAACTACTTATTCTTGAACTTTACTTCGCACGAAAATTGAGGAACTTTACTTCTACTACTCGGGATCGTGAGAAGCGGTCGTTCACGGAAATTTTGACATATAAGTTAATCGCGCGCATTCGAACATAACCCTATTTTTGCTTTGGTTTTGTGTTGTTAATTTGAATACCGTTTTGTTTTATAATAGTTAATCGTAATTAATAAAAGTTTTTTTATATTTATAAATTATTATACATTATTATACATATTGTAATAATAATAATATAAAGATGGACGATTTGGAAATTATGGGGGCCCTTTTGGGAGATCTGCAAGATGCGGAAGATCAAATGGAGAACGAATAACGGGAAGTGTTGGCTAGGGCCGACCCTTTCCAACTTTCCAACAAAACAATTATAGTGAATTCAGGGCTAAACAGCCCACTATTGACAAGAGGGTTGTCCTGAATAAAATTTTAAAGTATTTTTTTTTTGTTGGCTGCTGGTGGGCGCAGATCTTTTTCTGTTTTTATTCTCATTTCTTACACATTATATTTTAGATATTAATTATAAAAATTATTCAAACCACAGAAACTTTTACAAATAATGAAAATAATTACAGCCTGCGCACGCAAACTCGTTTCGCATAATCTGATTGGTTAAAATCCGCTAAAATACTTGGCAACGCTGCAGCCGGCTGCAGAGATCCCACAACGCTCACTAATGTTCAAGAATAGCATTTTTTAACTTTGGGGAACTTTGATATGATGTGATCAGTTCCCTTCCTACGAAAATTGTTCACGTTCTCTCGAGCCCAAGAATAGATACCCAGGAAGGAAAGTTAAAAAAATACTGCTAGGTTCATTTAAACGAAAAAAATGTTTTTTTTGGAAAAGATAAAAAAATATATACAGTGCGATTATAAACTGCCGAACAGTTTGAGAAGAAAATACTCTTCGTTTGAAGCCACGTCTCTGTTAGAGTGGTGCGCGACAAGCCCATGTGATTTCTACGTAAAACAGCTCGGTGGCCAGTAAAACGCAAACAGCTTTCTTGCATTTTACTTACCGCTAATGCCAGTTTTGCATTAAAAAGTGCTCGGCACTTTATAATCGCACGGTATTCACGGTGTGTGGCTCGATGGTTTTAAGCTCGACTTTTAACAAACTCACTTTTTTTTTATATTGTATTTATTTATGATAAAACTAATAATTTATGACCAAAAATTAAATCTTCTATCGGGCGATTTTTTTTATTTGATAATCAATTAAATTAAAAAAAAAACGGACCATGATTAACTTATACGCTTGTATCTCAGTAACGGCTTAGCGAATCAAAAAAAAAAATTATTAATAAAAATAGAGCTTATTAAATTCTCTATAATTCTTATTCCATTTGTTTTTTATCTTTAACCGTTTTGTTGTAATAAAGCGTTCAAATTAAATTAAAAATATTGGCATGAAAAATTAAAGTCAAATCTAAGGGGCGAATATCTCAAAGGAGGGGGCTTTGGTCAAAAATTGCATATGATCTTTCTATTTCATTTTAATGAGATACAAATATTTTTAAAATAATTTTCAGTATTTTTGAAATAATATAAAAATATTTGTTTACAGTCCTCTTGCCTTGGGTTTAAAAAAGTTCATTTTTTCGCAAACGCTTCATTTTATCGAATTTTGCGTAGAGTACTTTTTTGATCATATTTGTGATCGTTAAATACAACTAAGTTCTCGTTCTTAAAAAATATTTTAACAATTCCAGATTGGAATTGGCATTATGCATTTGCAATGCATATAAATGATAATTCCAATTAAGTTGAGAATCAATAATTAATCATAGATAACGTATACAGTCAACCTTTTCTATGTAAAGATGCAAGTCGCTTGCAAAACAATTTTACACTACGATATTTCAAGAACGTTTTGACATAGAGACTTGAAATGTAAAACACATTTTTTCTGCTACTTAGAAAATCTTTTTTCCAAATTTCAAGTCTCTGGGTCAAAGCGTTTTTAAAATATCATAGTGTAAAGTTGTTTTGCAAGCATTCTTACCGGAAAAATATTTTAAAGGTCAGTCATTTTTCATAATATGAATATTATGTTTGAATATTAAGCACAGAAAAAAGTTAAATTTTGTTATTTAGCAACTGTTGCTAATTTTTAACCGAAAAAAAAAGTCCAAAAAAGGAGGAGGTTATCAGTTCAACGTGTTACTTTGTTTGGACTTTTTTTTATGTTTGTTCCCGCATAACTTTGGAACGAATGAACGGAATTTGATGAAACCTTTTGCAACTTAAAGAAGACATTCATGAGGTGGTCCCGTTTTAATTTGACGCTCGGATAATGCCGGGTAAGCCGGATAATAAAGATAAATCTAATCGTTTTAACGCAATTTCACTTAAAACCGGCTTAATTTGGTTCTAATACCAACCAATTTTTTAGAAAATGATTGGATAACTCGGATAAGCTGAATAACTTGATTAAGGGGTCATTCAAATATTACGGTATCTTTTTAATGCCGCTAAACTTGATTCTGTGGACCTGTATATTAAAATACCAAGAGAAAATTATAAAATTTGTGATTTTACCATAAGGCGTTATTTCATTATTACTTAACGCTTAAATTTTAACAAAGATTTTCTTTAGTATTTCGTTTAGAATAAGGTTGGTTGGACTCTTGGGTGCTGAAATAAAAATACTATTAAATTTATTTTTTAGAAATTTATTTTTAAGATGATGACGTCAGAACGCACTAATAGTGCGTTGTGACGTCAACAGCTTGCCGAGATGGAAGGACAACTATAATTTAGCTTAGATGATGTTACAAATCTACAAGTTCTGTGTCTCTAAAAAGTAAAAAATAAAAACTTTTCGCAAAAAAAATGAACCGACTTCTGTCTCTAAAAAGTAAAAAATAAAAAATAAGTCGGTGCCATTTTCACAGCAAACAATTTAACAACAAAAATAATTGTTAGTTTTTAATTTAGGTGTTGAAATTGGCACCGACTTATTTTTTATTTTTTACTTTTTAGAGACAGAAGTCGGTTCATTTTTTTTTGCGAAAAGTTTTTATGTATAGTTGAATAATGAATGAAACTGAAGATATAATGAATTAGTGTACGTTGGTATAACTGGTTAGTTAATTACGCGAAAATACGGCAAAACATCGACCTACATATGTACATACATATAATTAGGGAAAAGAAAACTTGCGATTTTTTGGTAAATAAAAACAAACAGTTTTTTAAGTGTATAAGATAAATAAATTTTCGCTCCGACTATTTGTAATACTAATATTAATATTATCTTTCTCATGTTAAATATCATCAAACTCTTCTTAGCCAAGGATTATTATCACTTCCGGCGTTTATAGTTTCTTCTATTTATAAATTTATAAGATATATTAAATAAATTTAGTAATAATAATAATAATAATAATAATAATAATAATAATAATAATAGTCCACAGTATTTTTAATATATTAAAAAATATAATTACCGTAAGTATAACAAATTTTACAAATTTTGAGTCGCTGAATCCAAGGGACTGCAAATTATTTTTGTGACCAGTGGTCACTGACCACGATAACTTGAGAACGCTTTGAAATAACGACTTTAAATTTGGGCCATAGGTTGCTTATCCAAAGTTCTCGGCTGAGGTTGTTTTTAGTAACAATAGGGAGTGGGGTAAGGGGTTAATTAGAAAACAAATTTTCTTTGAAATATATTTCCCCTTTCGAAAAAAATATTTTTATCCAACACCTTCACAGAAACACTTGTTTTGAGCACTATTTTAGATGTCAAAAGTGAGTTTTTTTCCACTATTTTTTAGATTTTTCACCCACTCTTTTACGTACAGCTTTTGATCTCACCCAAAATTAGTTACATACCTATTAAGTATTATAACTATTCTATAAATAGAAGCACGTTAACTAAACCATAAAAATGAAAGAAAACCCCAAATTATTCTTTAGTTTTTTAATAAAATACTGTTTTTATTAAAAATTCTGTCATCACCGCAAAAAGTCCATTTTGACGTTTGTAAGAAATGTAAAACTAGCAATTGTTAATTTTTAATAGGCATACTTAGGCCATGGCTACCTATTATTTTAGTATTAAGAAAACTTAATCTTAATATTTTTGACATAAGTTTTCGCAAACTTATAGATTTTTATTTAACAATGAAAGGTGTTTGATAAAATTAAATTCTCAACTCGTGTATTAAGTGATTTTATCCACTTAATACACTAGTTAAGAAAATAACTATTTATTTATCTTTTTGATGAAGCATAAAAAAAAGTATTAGCAGTATTTTTTATGTTGTATGGTATCACCCCAAATTATGAAACATGTGTCTGTCAATTACCTTCTTTTCGACAGCAGTTTTTAAATTTTGTTTGAAACTGGAAATCCCAATAAAAATTTTAAAAATTAAAATAGGTAGGTAGATAACGATCGATTTGCACATGTATGGCACCCCTTCATGAATTCACAGTGGTCCAGGAAAAAAAAAACAGGAACTTTTGCATGCATACCACTATTTTTGATACCGCTGATTTCGAATAAAATAACGAAAATTAAAAAAAAAATCGCGCCATTAGGGTGGTCCAAAATGTTATTTTTGTTTCTTATCTTTCTAAAAATATGTTAGTTGTGTTAGTTTGTTTTACAGATAGCTTAAGATCTTGAAATAAAGATTTTCACGAAAGTAGGTAGGGTATCAAATGTACTGTTAAGTTTAATTATATCTTTTATCCCTTACCCTCCCGAAACTAAACTAATGATTATTTTTCGATTTAATTGTGTTTTTTTATATAGATATAGCAGATCTGCTATGCCTAAAAAGAAGAAAAAATAAATAAAAAATTAACCAATACTACGACTTTGCAAAAAAATTAGCCCTAACTTCGTGCAAATACAGTTAAGGTTCAAAATACGATGCGTCATATTGACATTTTGAATTTTTAAGTTATGGACATTGGTCTACATCAACGTAATCAAAAGAAACCAATTGACAAATTTTTAGAAAGATCGAAACAAAAATAAAAATTTGGACCACCCTAATGGTGCGATTTTTTTTTAATTTGAAATCAGCGGTATCAAAAATATTCGTATGCAAAAATTTAGAATTTTGTTTTTTTTTCCTGGCTCACTGTGCCCTTTTCCAATTAAACCACGCTTTAAGCATAACTGTGACTTGATTCAAGTGCATCAATTATTTAGAATAGTCTAAATTTAAACCTGCCACTAAGCTATTCAGTTGAAGCTTCATGGAGAGTACACCTTTCACAAGCTGTTAAACGCCATTAACTAAATTTTTCAGGAGGAACAAACATTTTATATATATATATATATATATATATATATATATATATATATATATATATATATATATATATATATATATCGGACTGAAATTTTAACAAACAATATTTAAAATTTGATAGTAGGTTGTGGTTTTGTCAAACTTATACAATATTATGCGAAATTTAAGAAAAACGCAACAATAAAAGTGACAATAATATTCATTTTTTATTAAAAAAATCCGGTGTCAAAATTTTAAAATTCAAAATGGACGATCGAATATGACGGATTTAATTTCAAAAATAGTACTGGAGAGTTTTTGGGATCACTGAAACTGTATCTAATGTTAAAATTATAAAATTTAAAATGGTGGATCCAAGTTAAAAAAAAATCGATAACTCACTTATTAATAAAAGTTAAAAAAAATAATTTAAGCACAGAATAAAAGTTATTCAAGTACAAGGGCGTAGGTGGGTAATCTCATAGGACAAAAATATATTTTTATTGCATTATCCTATAAAAAAATATAAACTTGTTTTTTTTTTACTTTTAATCCCGGAAAAAATATCTAAGATCTTGGTGTTACCCCCCCCCCCATAGAAAAAAACATCTACGCGCTTGCTCAAATATACATACAAATATTACAACAGTCATTTTAATTTTTTTGATAGGGCCAGTAGTTTGCAAGATATAGCAGCCCAAAAATGTTGGAGTAAAACAAAAATACATTGCCCAGTAAAACAGCTTTCCCATTTTTCACCTCCGCGCGTGAAATGGATTTTTTTGTTATCAGATTTACTTCCAGCAACCTTAAAAACCCCAATATACCAATTTTCCTGAAAACTTTATTCCAAGATTCAGTTTTAGCGACCACAAAAACCCCAATATATCAATTTAAAAAAAACTACCTCCCGCCCCTCAGGGGGTGAAGTTAGAATTTTTTATTATCAGATTCACTCTCAGCAACCTCAAAACCCCCAATATTCCAATTTTCACGAAAACTACCCCCCGCCCCTCAGGGGGTGGATTAAAAAATTTTTATTATCAGATTCAGATTCGCCGACTCCAAAAACCCCTATATACCAATTTGACGAAAATATCGAAAATATTTAAAAATATTTACCCCCTCACCCTCGCGGGGGTGGAGTTAGAAAAAATTTATTTTCAGATTCAATTTAAGCAACCTTTAAAACTACTATACAGCAATTTTCAATTTTTTGTAAAAAAATGTATTTTTACCCAACAATCCCGAGCGAGAACTTTTGATAACATAACTGTTTGCCAAATTTCAAGTCTCTAGCTTAAAGCGTTCTTAAGTTATCGTGCTTACAAGTTTTTCCGGACAGAACGACCGCTCGACCGATGGAATTTTTTTTTTTTGCTCGAAATTGATTTATATCGTCACAAAACATTATAAAACGCAAAAATGCGTAAACAAATTTATGCACGAATATTGAAAATTTTCAAAATGGGAAAGCAATTAAGGCCACCGTATTTTACAATTTCGGGTTGAAATATTAATATAACGACAATTGTCGTTATTATAACATATTTAGGTCGAGGGTTATACTTGACTTATATACTAGTATGTCAAAATAATAATAAGTCATACCGATTCCATGCAAAAATCGCATAACGCCAAAAATGGCCTTTTAATCCTTATGAAGGTTGTATTCTTCAGTTGCATTTTTCGTTCCAATAAATCCAGATACAATAGAAATCGATAATTATCATTATTTTGTTTTTCTAAACCGCAGAGACATTTCTGACTGTATTTTTGTGGTTAAATTTTATTAAACAGCGGTGGGTTTAAAGAAAAAAAATGGTTATTTAAAAAACACCGACAGTTTTAATTTTTATTGATATTTAAATAGAATTTTGTCTTTGCCCACCCAAGATACAACAAAAATATATCCTTGAACAGTTCAAAATTAATTTTGAGTAATTTTGTGTTGGGTTGCTGATAAATAAACGGATATAACACAATAATATTGAGTGCCGTAATTTGGTCAACTTTGATCTCAGGGTATACTTTGTTCATCACTTATTATTTTGATTTGGTTAAATCTAACTTTAAAAAAGTAACGAAGTATACCCAGGTATTAAAGTTACCCTAGTATATTCCAAAATAATAATTTTCCTTCACTTTCCAGTAAATTACTGTGTAAAAAGTTTTTAACATAAACATAATTTTACATTCAAATTAATACTTTGTTAATTTTGGTTTACAAGAAACTTTTATATTTCTTGATTGCCTAACATCAAGAAAAATTTTTGTTTGGACTTTTTGTCTTTTCGCTTTATTTGAATCGTCTAGTCTTGCTAGCCTTGCCAGCTCAGTTTCAAACTAAAACTCTAAAAATAAAGCAGCAACTTTTTATCTAATAAAACCATATTTTTGTTGACCACAATCACAAGAAAACGTATGTTAAACTAATAAAACTGTTTTTTGATATGGTTAATTTAATTCAACAATACCGTATGCTTGATTTAACTATAGTAATATATATTTATATATTTATTCTTTAATTTAACCATACATAGAAAAAACGGATTCCTTGAACCAAGGACACGTGTCTTTGTATATGTTCAAAGCCATATTCACTTGTTTCAAGGCTGGCATTTTCTTGAACCAAAGTCAATGTCCTTGAATGAAGAACACGGGTTTTGGAATAGAGTTTTTTTTCAAAAACAAGTGCTTTTTCCTACGACCACTTATGAAACCAAATTTCACACGATTAACAGAGTAAGAAAGTATCATATTTCATAGGCGTGCGAAATAATATTATACATGTGTGTGAAATTTTTTTAAAATATTTACCATTCTATTAACCCTGGGACCTGACTGTGGGGTCTTTATCTTACACCAAGTCTTGGTTTAAGATAATATGATCTTGAATCAAGAGAATCATAATCTTAAATAAAGATTATAATTCTCTTCATTTGGCTTTTCCCTACGACCACCTATGAAACCAAATTTCACACGATTAACAGAGTAAGAAAGTATCATATTTCATAGGCGTTCGAAATAATATTATACATGTGTGTGAATTTTTTTTTAAATATTTACCATTCTATTAACCCTGGAACCTGACTGTGGGGTCTTTATCTTACACCAAGTCTTGGTTTAAGATAATATGATCTTGAATCAAGAGAATCATAATATTAAATCAAGATTATATTTCTCTTCATTCAAGATTATATTATCTTAAGCCAAGACTTGGTGTAAGATAATATGATCTTGGATAAAGATAATATGATCTTGAATCAAGATAATTACATACTTGGTTTAAGATAATATGATCTTAAATAAATGGTTTAAGTGGCTTTGATTTAAGGAATTGTCTTTAAATGTAGGACCTCAAATGCCAAGATCTCGGCGGACTTGATCCAAGACAGTCATGGCGTTGAACATATCGAAAGCCATAGCGGCCTTGGTTCAAGATCGTTGTGCTTTGATTCAAGATATCCTTTTTTCTGTGTATGGCTACATTGAATACATTCCTGTATCGCAACTATACCAAATAGTTTGGTATATAGAAAATAATGCTATGTTTAATTCAACCATAGTAGGTATAGTTAAATTAAACATATGGTTAACTCAAGCATGTATGCTTGTATACAGAATTGTTAAATAAAATTAAATGTTCATATCATATAAAAAAACAGTATTTTTGGTATAAACATACGTTTTTTGGTTATCAAACGACCCTATAAGGACTGTAATAGTCCAAGGACCTATAGGTTATGGTAAAATAAGTTTTGCATATTTAAAAGTATTTTACCGTTTCAAGGTCTCTACAAAACGAAAACCCGATTTTTGCATGTCCGTGCGTTCAGATTTTTAGAAGCCATCCATACCTTTATTAAATCAAAAACAAACTTTAAATTTAGTTAACTAAAGGTTAGCCTTAAAATTTTAAGGGGTTACTCAAGGGAGTGTTTTTTAATTCTGCACTGAAAAAAAGGATCCTTTGCGGTAATGGAATATGCAATTAGGCCAAATGCTTCGCACTCTTGAATACGTCCAAAAGCGCCTTCTCTTAACATGAAAATATAATGCACTTGCCAAGATCTTTCTGATTCTTTAACTTAAATTTTTTTGATCTTGTGTGAAATGCAAGTGGTTTTGTCTCAAAAGAAAAATTCTTGGGCCAAAGTATTTAAAATTATTTAATTTTTAACAATCTTAAAACAAGATAAATGGTTTTTGCCTCAAATGCGCCAGGTCCAAGAGAATTTTAAAAATATTTCAAAAGCGACACTTTTCTTGGGACAAGATAAATACTGTTGTTTAAAGATACGCATCTTTTAAGTTAAAAGAATAACTGCCAAGAGTGTTGACTACTTTGAGCCAATAACGTCATTTTTTTCAGTGTGATAAACAAAATATGCGATTTTCTCTTAAATTTTGTAGACATTGTCTTCTAGACATGGGTTGTGTTTCGTTTACAGGTTCGGTTTAATAAACGTCCCAATATTTGTGGCCCATATAAGTATATATTGATTCTAAAAATAAGTACTGAATAATTAAAATTTTAAAACTTATTGATAACTTTTCCTGAAAAAGTAAACGCGGTGGACCACCAGGGCCAGGCAACAGGGTACAGTGGGGCAAATTGAATTTCTAGGTGGGTCGTGACCCAGATTTTGAGGAACTGTCACTGACCGTGACAGTTCCGACAAAATCACGGTGACAAATCACGGCAACAAAATCGCGGCTTCTTAGCTATTTTTTACAAATAAATCATTTGCTTATATGCCGAGTTTAGGCTCTATAAAAATATAATCATGTAATATCCAAGGGCTTTTCTTAGTCATTTTATAAAACTTTAAACAGTTTATTTTCAGGTAGTAATACTTTAATCCGTTTATTTAAAAGTTGGTTTTGCTATTTTTGTCCTGCTAGATTTGAAAAATTCCCCACCGTGCAAGTCAGAAAATATTTGCATTCATTCAGCAAATCGTCATGTGAGGATTATAGTGTTCTATATCCTTAGCAAATCCTATGGATATAGAACACTATAATCCTCACATGACGAAATGTTGTAATCATTCGGCAAAATCCCAGGGACGTGCAAGTTTTTTTTTTGGTTATCAAAATTGACGCCGTCATGACGCGTCCGGGGTAAAGCTTCTTTGAGAGGCAAGACTTTTTTTTTAAATTTTTTGATCAGGGGTAAAGCATTTTTTTATCATCAAAATATTTGGCTAGGGGGTAAAGCTTTTTTTAGTCATCATTTTTTTTTTACTTTGGACCATTATTCGGCATTTTTACCAGACAAACCTCTCCAAAGAAATTGCTTAAATTCGGCCGTGTGGACCACTTAGAAGTGGTGTTAAAACCACCACAAGCAGAATGAAATTGATGAATGATTTATAACTAAACGGTATCGTAATTGTTTATTTATAAAATTAATATAGAAATAAAATTTAAATTAAAACATATTAAATAATAACGGGTGATTTGCTCGCATCCGAAAGTCGCGATAAAAGCAATCCGATGGTCCAGTGAAAAATACAGTATGTTTGGTTTACTCTTCCTAAAATGGCTATTACAGAAAATTGATTACTAAAAACAAGTACGTACTATTCAGACCAAGTGGCTTGAAACACAAAACTTGTAGTTCTGGGTACAGGGGTCCACGTTAATTTGTTTTAACGTTTTAACAAATAGAGATTACACAGGCCCACAAAAAAATTTTTGTTGTGAGTCTTGGATTCCAATATGGTATTCCTATGTATTTTTTCCCCCTATTTACTAAAAACAAGTACTAACTGAACTTGAACAAATTACTGTTTTTTTTTTTAAATTAGTTAAATATGTTTATATCAAGTATTTTTATACTTGCAACAAGTATAACAGAAGTATCACAAATACTTCACATTAGATTTCTTTCTCTCTGTGTATCTTTCGGTGTATTTAAAAATTAAATAACATTCGTTAGTATTAAAACGATTTTGTGCAAATCGGCAGAACTTTTTATGCAAATATTATATAATTTCCACATAATATCGTCCCAACTCTATTTACCCAGCGATTTTCTCGAAAACTAAAAGGTATAATCAAGTTCTGCGAAAACTATCTTAAATAAGACAGCTTAAACTATCGTTTAGCTTATATGTGATACTTTCAGCTCTCAAAATGTGGGCAGGCGGGCAAGGGGGGGGGGTTTTAATGGAAAGGGAGGTTGTGTGACACATCATTTTAAAGCAAATAAAATTCTCTGTTGGATTTTGTGCTAAAAATGCGATTTTTTAAGTTTTTTTTGTAAATTTTTATTTATGTCAATTAAAATTAGTTTAAAAGTATAATTTACGTTTTTTCATCATAAAATTAGTAACTTTTAAAAAATTGTTTGCTTTTTTTAGAGTAATTTTGACAAAAATACACATTTTCAACCCTATTTTAAACCCAAAAAAAATAAAATGTATATAGTTAAATGAAGAATTTAATAAGCTTTAAAATGATGTATCACACGACCCCCTTTCCATTTAAAAAAATGTCCCCCTATGTCCCCTGCCCACATTTTAAGAGCTGAAAGTATAAAGCTAAAAGATAGTTTGAGTTATCTTATTTAAGATGTTTTTCGCAGAACTTGATTATCTCTTTAAGTTTTCGAGAAAATGGTTGTGTAAATAGAGTTGGGACACCCGGTATGTATTACATACTACATCTACATATCTATTCAGAGCCGAGGAGAACCTCCCCCAGAATGAACAACAAGGTGCGCCAAAACGGCATAATATTCAGGACATTTTTTAAGGAATGTGTATATTGCGCGTCCAAGTAGACCGTAGACCTTAAAATTAGTAAAGTTTTTCGCCTGCTTGCCTGGTGCTTTTTTGCATTTCAAATTGATAATCAATTTGTTAAATTTTTCGTCTGTGTCGCTAGGACTCTACTCTTAGGCTCGTTTTTAACAACTAAATATTGTAAAACTAGCAAGAAATTCGTAAAAAAATTCTTCATAAAAAATGGGGTAAAAATTGAGCTATAGTCAAATTAAAGTCGCAAGCAAGTGGCAAAACAACTTTACACTACGATATTTCAAGAACGCTTTGACGTAGACACTTGTAATTTAAAACAAATTTTCTCTACTACTTAGGAAGTTTTTGTTCCAAATTACAAAAGGTCTCTGGTCAAAGCGTTCTTAAAATATCGTAGTGTAAAGTTGTTTTGCAACTTTAATTTTTAATTTGACTATAATAAGCTTTTTTGTTTGGTTACTTGCTTTTCTGGGAAAAAAAGTGGGTAATTCTTCCTTCGAAAAAAAGTTGGTAATTCTTTCATCGAAAAGTTGGCAAAATGTTGCTTTATTGTGGCAAATCTTTGCAAATGTGTAAATAATACCTAAAATTTGTTCAATTTTGATAATTATTATGGCCCTTACTGTGTTTTTCGGTTCGTCAGCTTGAATCTGAAAAACCAGTCAAACACATCTTCAGTCTTTCGTCGATTGTTTGACCGACTTCTCCAAAAACATGTGCATCGGCAGTTTTGTGCCGTTATCATTTACATTCCTTTTCTAGAAATATATACCTATGTCTTCTTAAAGTGGACTCCATTAATTATGGATTTTACTATCTATATTATTATCTAAGGCGAAAAAGTTCTTTCAAAGAAGACTTTTGTGCTTAATTTTTTCTTATAAGGCGTTGAAAAAAAAAATAAAAATTGGCACGTTTAAAAGTGTATTTTTCGAAGTTTTTTGTGACATTCATTAAAAACTTTAGAGGGAAAATTATTTCTAAAAAACTTTTATTTAATAACACTAGCCAAATAAAGCGCCGCACGGTGGGCTTTAAGCTTACGGAGATGAAAAAATTGAACACCCCATAACTGACAACGGGATATTGTTTCTTCTGCTTTCAGAATTACATGTTCGTTGAGAACAAAATCGTAGGTGTAGCCGTTTTTTATTTCATCAAAAATTAGTATATTAGTATATATGTGACCCAAAAAAAATTCAAATTAAGAAGTTTGGAGGTCTCACCCCTTAAATTTGTTTATTGGAGTAAGAGTATCCCTAATTGTTTTCAAATTTTTTGAAAAAATATATACATTTTTTAACACTTTTGAGAGATAAATTCGGTTTTTAGGCAAAAAAATAATATAAAATATATGCATCCAATACAAAAATTAATACAAATTTTATGTTTCCAGATACATCCGGCTGGCCGGATGTGTCTGGACTTTTTTTCTGGATACCCTGTATATGCGATAAAAAAATATAGTTGTTTTTATGTGAGGACATATTGGGCTACACGCACAATGTTTGAAGGCAATGAAAAACATTTTTTTGTGCCTGTAATTAGACCTAAAATCATGCAATGTAGTGAAATTTCAAACTTTAAAGGGCACAGCTCCGCTATTTTAAAAGAAAAATATAGATTTTTTTTAAGGTTAGCAATTTACTATCCCTTTATACCATTTCGTGTTAAAAAGATTTAAATAAAAAATACTTGGGCCTTAAAAAAAAATAAAAAAAGCTAGCAAACATATTTTTTGAAAAATGGCTGTGAGCGACCTCTAGATTTTTTCAAAAAATTTGAAAACAATTAGGGATGATACTCTTACCCCAATAAACAAATTTAAGGGGTGAGACCTCCAAACTTTTTAATTTGAAATTTTTTTGGGTCACATATATATACTAATATACTAATTTTTGATGAAATAAAAAACGGCTACACCTACGATTTTGTTTGTTCTCAACGAACATGTAATTCTGAAAGCATTAGAAACAATATCCCGTTGTCAGTTAAGGGGTGTTCGATTTTTTCATCTCCGTAAGCTTAAAGCCCACCGTGGCCGCAAAACACTTTGTTTAATACATACAGAAGGCACACACAGGCACAAAAAAATGTTTTTCATTGTCTTCAAACATTGTGCGTGTAGCCCAATATGTCCTCACATAAAAACAACTATATTTTTTACATCGGATATACAGGGTTTCCAGAAAAAATAATATATACATTTTTTAACACTTTTGAGAGATAAATTCGGTTTTTAGGCAAAAAAATAATATAAAATATATGCATCCAATACAAAAATTAATACAAATTTTATGATACATCCGGCTGGCCGGATGTGTCTGGACTTTTTTTCTGGATACCCTGTATATGCGATAAAAAAACATAGTTGTTTTTATGTGAGGACATATTGGGCTACACGCACAATGTTTTAAGACAATGAAAAACATTTTTTTGTGCCTGTAATTAGACCTAAAATCAAGCAATGTAGTGATATTTCAAACATTAAAGGGCACAGCTCCGCTATTTTAAAGAAAAATTCAGATTTTTTTTGAGGTTAGCAATTTACTATCCCTTTATACCGTTTCGTGTTAAAAAGATTTAAATAAAAAATACTTGGACCTTAAAAAAAAATTAAAAAAAAGCTAGCAAACATATTTTTTAAAAAATGGCTGTGAGCGACCTCTAGATTTTTTCAAAAAATTTGAAAACAATTAGGGATGATACTCTTACCCCAATAAACAAATTTAAGGGGTGAGACCTCCAAACTTTTTGATTTGAAATTTTTTTGGGTCACATATATATACTAATATACTAATTTTTGATGAAATAAAAAACGGCTACACCTACGATTTTGTTCTCAACGAACATGTAATTCTGAAAGCATTAGAAACAATATCCCGTTGTCAGTTATGGGGTGTTCGATTTTTTCATCTCCGTAAGCTTAAAGCCCACCGTGGCCGCAAAACACTTTGTTTAATACATACAGAAGGCACACACAGGCACAAAAAAGAGTTTTTCATTGTCTTCAAACATTGTGCGTGTAGCCCAATATGTCCTCACATAAAAACAACTATATTTTTTACATAGGATATACAGGGTTTCCAGAAAAAATAATATATACATTTTTTAACACTTTTGAGAGATAAATTCGGTTTTTAGGCAAAAAAATAATATAAAATATATGCATCCAATACAAAAATTAATACAAATTTTATGATACATCCGGCTGGCCGGATGTGTCTGGACTTTTTTTCCCTGTATATGCGATAAAAAAATATAGTTGTTTTTATGTGAGGACATATTGGGCTACACGCACAATGTTTTAAGACAATGAAAAACATTTTTTTGTTCCTGTAATTAGACCTAAAATCAAGCAATGTAATGATATTTCAAACTTTAAAGGGCACAGCTCCGCTATTTTAAAAGAAAAATTCAGATTTTTTTTGAGGTTAGCAATTTACTATCCCTTTATACCGTTTCGTGTTAAAAAGATTTAAATAAAAAATACTTGGGCCTTAAAAAAAAATAAAAAAAAGCTAGCAAACATATTTTTTGAAAAATGGCTGTGAGCTTCCTCTAGATTTTTTCAAAAAATTTGAAAATAATTAGGGATGATACTCTTACCCCAATAAACAAATTTAAGGGGTGAGACCTCCAAACTTTTTAATTTGAAATTTTTTTGGGTCACATTTATATACTAATATACTAATTTTTGATGAAATAAAAAACGGCTACACCTACGATTTTGTTCTCAACGAACATGTAATTCTGAAAGCATTAGAAACAATATCCCGTTGTCAGTTAAGGGGTGTTCGATTTTTTCATCTCCGTAAGCTTAAAGCTCACCGTGGCCGCAAAACACTTTGTTTAATACATACAGAAAAATAATAATGTTGTTTAAATTCTCACATTCAATACTATTTCTTCTCTTAAAATGATGGTTATGGAGGGGTAATTACTCAATTACCCCCCTAAATTCGTCACTAAGATTTACAGACCAAGCGACAGACATAATTTTTTTATTACAGCACTTCATAGATAGGTTTGTTAGAGTAGGTAGGTAGCAAGCTAGCTAGCTACCTACCTGACTATCCAGTGCTTAAAAAAAACAATATAGATTTTTTAATTTTCAGGATTTTCAACTCGTTTTGCACCTTTTTACCGCTCATATAAAATTGTTTTTATTTTTAAAGCACCTAAGCAAACACTTTTTATGCCCTGAAATTACTTTTTATATTAAAATCTTTATAGGTCATAAAGAAAATATCCTAAAAGTGTGCTTTTAACGTATTTCCAACTTTCCGCTATAAAAATACTTATTAGCACTAAATTTCATGGACACCCAATAAAAAGAGGTAAATCAACGACTAAATTAGTTTATTTTGGTACAATTAATTCGTCCACCTAAAAATAACTAATTAAAAACAACTGGTAAAGATTTTAAATGCTTCGTCCAGTAACACATTCTTCGTAAAAATAATATACAGTATAACAAATATGTATTTTTCCTGTAAACCATTTTTTTCCAAAAATTTGTTTTGGCTATAGCCACCACTATAGTGATTTCTTCTAAAGTATTCGCACAGGAGAGTTTTTGGTATAGAGGAAATGCGCCTAATTTCGGATGGTTTCCAAATTTCGGATAGTAGTGTATTTAAGATACTGTCTGCAAAGGTAAACAGAAACCTACTTTTATGTGAAGCCAAAAGTCAAACTAAATCCGTCCTGTAATATGATAACGGTAGAGCTTCTCCCCTTTAAATGGCAGCACAAATCGTTTATATTGCAAATGGCAGTTTTGTGCTCAGTTGCATTATTATGCTTGTTTATTTTATAAATAATCGTTATAAAAGTTCGTGATTCTGTCTTGGGTAAGTTATGATGTTAGTTAAGTTGATCCACTATTCATAATTAAGCAATTTGAAAACGTAAACATTCTACAAATTTCTAATCTAAAAAGTAGAAAGTTGCCTAATTTCGGATAGACTATTTTTGTGCATTTGATTCCCAATTTCGGATATCCGCAAGGTAATTATTATTCAGGATAACCAACCATTAATTATTTTTTTTATAATGATACAACAAACTAAGATAAACAATTTTGAAAAAACGAAAATTACCTAAGATACTAAGATATTCGAAATTGGGAATCTAAAATTATAGTTCCTATAGTATTTCGTAGAAAATCGCTTAATGATTAAATTACGTCTTAAATGTGAAGGAATAACAAGAAACATAAGCAATGGGATCCAGATCTACTCTTGAAAAAAAATTTTCGGATATGTCCGAAATTAGGAGCCCTTTTTCAAATGCACAAAAATGCGCTGATTTTTTTTAACCGTGTTTTTTGGAAAAAATAAACTGTAATAAAATTGCTTTTATAATAAATCATGGTTCGCTATAATAAGTTGTATCTGGTTATATAAAAAAAATATCAAAAAGTAATACCGAGTATTAAATATTGAATACATTGTAAATGGTATCCGAAATTAGGCGACTTTCCTCTACATTTTGTTGAGTGGGGGGGGAGTTTTACTGAAAGCCGCATTTTGTCCCTCGCATTTTTTAGGAGCGCCTATGTGCAGCTCTTTATGCAACATTTTGATAAACTGCGCATGCGCACGCGCATGCGCTGACCGTTTTTGAATATGTTATTTTAAATAAAAAACATTTTTTTACAAAAAAAAACATCAAACAGTCGCCAAACCGACAAAAACAAAACAAAATCCTGCATAAAGAGCTGCATTTAGGCGCTTGTCATTTTTTTAGTACCTTTTGTATTTTAAATATCACAAATTGGAGGAAACCTACCATAAATGGTAGTTATTAAATACATAACAACAGAAAAGTGGAGATTATAAAAATAAATTGAATCTCACACGATGTCACTTTCTTATAAATCTTTTAATCAAACTATTTCTGTCCTAATACAAATTAATTACTTCTTTTGTGTTTCATTCTAAAATATCATATTAAAAGCGACGAAACTACGAATAGGTAACTTTTATCGTTAATTTTTTTACTTAAAAAGTTCAGATATGTTATGTACCTATTGGAAAAAGTTTTACATTTCGATTCTGTGAAATACTGGCATTTTTTTTAATAGTTACTTAACTTATTCAATCTAATAGTATTTAATAATGATAATTTGATTTATCGTTATTTAAACAATTTATTTATTTTAAATAATTATATTTTTGTTGGGGTGGTAAAAAAAATAGTGTACATAACTTGTCGGAAAGTATCTTTCTTGCATTGGCGATGTGTCACATTCTTGTTATGAACCGAAAATGGATCTATGAACTATAAATTATAGTCTATAAGGGGTCATCCATAAAATACGTCACGCAAATTGACCAAAATTAATACACTATATACCCCGTTTCTCGCGTTATTAAAGTCTGTAGAGATTTGATAATTTTGGCTACCCCCCAACACCCCCCCCTATTGGAGCCAAAATATGAAATCTCTATATCCTTTAATAACGCGAGAAACGGGATTATGTATAAATTTTGGTCAATTTGCGTGACGTATTTTATGGACGACCCCTAATACTATTTTATTTTATACATTTTATACATTTTATACATTTTATAATCTATCGCTTAAAAAGCTTGTTATTACCTTTTTCATGTCGTGTACAAATAAATGCGGTCCAAAAATCACCCCCCTTTTAACTTTTGAACCAGTTGAGATATCGACTTCAAATTTGGAACTTTTAAATAAGACAATTTAAACTATCTTTTAGTATATATTTAATACTTTCAGCTCTCAAAATGTGGGCAGGGGGGCATGGGGGCACATTTTTTTAAATGGAAAGGGGGGTCGTGTAATACATCATTTTAAAGCTTATAAAATTCTCCATTTAACTCCATATTTTTAAATTAAAAAAAAATTGGGTTTAAAATGGGGTTGAAAATGGGTATTAATGTCAAAATTCCTCTAAAAAAAGCAAATAATTTTTTAAAAATGACAAATTTCATCATAAAAAAATGTTAATTATACTTTTAAAGTAATTTTAGTTGACATAAATAAAAATTTATAAAAAAAAACTTAAAAAATTAGCACAAAAAATTGAAAAATCAAAACCTTAAAAAACATTTTTAAAAAATTTAAAAATGTTAGTTTAAATAGAGAATTTTATAAGCTTTAAAATGATGTATCACACGACCCCCTTTCCATTTAAAAAAATGTCCCCCCATGCCCCACCGACCACATTTTAAGAGCTGAAAATATCAAATATATGCTAAAAGATAGTTTAAGTTGTCTTATTTAAGAGTTCTAAATTTGAAGTCGATATCTCAACTCGTTAAAAGGGGGGGTGACTTTTGGACCGCACTGTATAACAAAGAGTAAGCTTGTCTTTTCTCATTTAAAATGTCACCACAAAATTCAATCTTAAACATTTACTTTTATATTCAAGCCGTAAACAGACCTTGTAATCGGTTTGATAGGTAGGTTTGTTAGGATAGGTGGATAGCTTACTAGGTCCCGCAGAAAACTACGGTAGTTTAATTATCCGTCTACACTGTAAAAAGTATTTCCTGCAATTTAATTACCGGAGGTCGGTACCAGAATTTTAAAAGAAAATTGTAAAATTTTGTCGAATTTTATAAAGCAATTTAAAAATAATATTGTGATTTTTTAACCTGATTTTCTGGACTTTACGTCGTCATCGTAGATTTAAAGGGTACATTTAGAGGTTTAGGTTAATTTCCTATAAAACCGTAAAAAATTGGTTTAAATCATATTAATTTTATAATTTAATCTTAATATTACTACTATTAATCTTAATATTACTACTATAATATTACTATAGTAAATAGGAAATTACACAGAGATTTATAGAAGGCACAATATATTAGGTTTAAAAAACAGAAGGGTCTTGACCGACTTATCTATTCTTTTTAAAATTGTCAATAATCTTGTATTTTTTGAGGGTATATCAGATAAGATAGTTTTTAGAGTAACCGAACATAATGTGAGAATTCGAGAATTGTTAGTAGTCCCATTTAACCTCTTCAGGGACGATTTTTTTGTTTAAATTAATTTAGTAGCAAAAGTTAAATATGATTTTTATTGTCAAAATAAGTAAACAACTGAAGATATGCGAATCTTGGCCATTGGATGTCGCTTGTGATTGGAAACATAGCAAATGGCAACACCTATAGACACTGAGCAATAAGGAATTCGGTGAATTTCATTTTGCCGAATTTATTTTTAAACGTACACATATGTGCCTATATCCCTGAAGAGGTTAAAAATACAAATTAATCTCAAAACTCACCTGTAACTCGCGTGATAAACTTTTGCAATGCTCACATTACTGGTCGCAATATATTTTCTAAAACCATTTTTACATTTAAACGATTTGTAAAAAATCAATTTAATGCTTAATTTTGTTTTTTTTTTTGTTTTAATTTCAAAAATATTGTTATTTCTTGTAATTGCTATTTATATACATATCTTTTTTTTACTTACAATAAGCTAAAAACTTTTCTATACAACTTGAATTACTTTGTGGGTACTATTTTGGATTAATCCCGTTTGTACCTCATGTTGAAATAAATAAATAAATATAGAAAGTATACCTTCTACAACAAAATTATCCACCTTTCTATACTAACGAGTCACCCTGTTGCCACTAAAAAAATTGAATTAACATAAGATAAAAACTTTTCGCAAAAAAAAATGAACCGACTTTTATGTCTCTAAAAAGTAAAAAATAAAAAATAAAAAGTCGGTGCCAATTTCACCATTCCCTAAATTAATTACTAACAATTATTTTTTTATTATTTTATTATTGTTTGCTGTGAAATTTTTACCGACTTATTTATTTTTTATTTTTTACTCTTTAGAGACATAGAAGTCGGTTCATTTTTTTTGCGAAAAGTTTTTATTTTTTACATTTTAGAGACACTGAACTTGTAGATTTGTAACGTCATCTAAGCTAAATTATAGTTGTCCTTCCATCTCGGCAAGGTGCTGACGTCACTGTTAAAGATAAATTTCTAAAAAATATAAGCAATATTTTTATTTTAGCGCCCAAGAGTCCAACCAACCTTATTTTAAACGAAATACTAAAGAATATCTTGTTAAACTTTAAGCGTTAAGTAATAATCAAACAACGCCTTTTAGTAAAATCACAACATTTATCATTTTCTGTTGGTATTTTAATATTACAGGTCCAGAGAATCAAGTTTAGCGGAATTTAAAAGATTTTCAGTGTGCCGTAATATTAAGATGACCCTTAATCAAGTTATCCGGCTTATCCGAGTTATCCGATATTCCTCTAAAAATTTGGCTGGTAATAAAACCAAATTAATGCGTTTTTAAGTGAAATTGCGTTAAAATGATTAAATTTATCTTAATTATCCGGCTTACCCGGCATTATCCGAGCGTCAAATTAAAACGGGACCACCTCATGAATGCCCTCTTTAAGTTGCAAAAGTTTCATCAAATTCCGTTCATTCTTTCCAAAGTTATGCGGGAACAAACAAAAAAAAACAAAGTGGAATTCGGTTAAAAATAGTGAAATAAAAATGGTCGTCTACTCTCTGACTATAGTAACTATAGTTGCCTTCTAAGCTATTTTTCAATATCCTTCGAAAGCCATACCAGAACTTTATGAAAGAAACAGGGACGTTTCTTCTTTTTTAAAACAACGATGCTAGGTTCAAACCTTTGCGGATAAGTTAGTAACTAGGTGTTAAACTAAACTAAGGCCTTCTGGGCGCGACTATATAAATTGTATTTGTCTCTTCCGGACATAACTTTCACTAAGTCACAATTTAGTGAAAACAATTTCATGGAGTCTTAGGCACAATCAGCGAAAAATGTAGGAAAGGAAAACAAAGTCAAAGATGTTCCGCTAAGGTTGGCAAGGCTCATTGTGAATTTATTTAAACAATGTTATTTCAAAACCGATTGTTTTAACTAAACTATAATCAATTTAGATTATTTTGTTTTGATTGTGTAATTCAAAGTAACTTTTAAAAGTTACTGAAGTCAGTACTCATCACAGTTCTTGAGTAAGATATTATAAGATGGTTTTTAAATTTTCAAAAACCTAGATCAAACATTTTTAAATAAACGAGTTTTTTTATAAAATTCTGAACATATTACGCTTGTCTTTTTCTTGTATTTTTTTGAGCATGGGTTTCTAAATCTGTCAAAGTTACCCCAAATCAAATACGGTTATGATCAATGTTCTTTTAAAACCGATCGTCTTATATTATGCATCGAGTACGCGAACCTAGTTTTCTGTGCACGAGAACGTTTATTTTTTTATAAGCCGAAGCCGAGTAAAAAAAGCACTCGATGTGCACTGAAATTGGTTTGCGTCGAGGTGCGTATACTATTTTTCCTACGACCTAACACCTACACATCCAAAAACACAAAAATTTTCTTAAAATTAGTTTTATTAATTTGACGTTTTGTATTTGACGTTCACTTGTTTTCTGACAGCAGATGTATAAAATCAGCTGACTGTCACTTTCCAAAAGCTGTATGGCAACGGGTGGAAAATAAGTACTACTAACTAGATTGTAGAAAAACTATGATTAATTGGTTTAGATTATTTTTGTGTTTTTTCATATAGAAATTAAGAATTTACAAAAGAGTTTGTTTGTTTGTTTCGTTTGTTCAAACTAATTTTTTAGTACTCATTACAGTTCTTGAGCAAGATATCGAGGGCTTCATAACATAGGGGCGTATACGCCTTTTTTTATATTTGAGATTTTGATGGTTTTAGGTTAGTTTTATTAAACCAAACCTAAAACTATCAAAATCTCAAAAAAAAACTCCAGCCGGGGACATACGTATGGAGTTAAGCCCTTTGAAAGTGGCTAAAATAATCGGTTTTTTAATTTTTAAATCAGGATTTGAGATATAGCAACGAGGTTTTTCACGTAAACTAATCTTAATAAGGCCCATCTTCATACGTTATTTTCATGTACTTATTTTAACCAGGGTCCTGCAGGAGGGTGCGAAATGGGGGGGGCTTATCAGTTTTTTGTTCCAAACATTTTTCTGTGTAACTTTTTTGTAATTTTATGTATCGGATATGATTTCTCAGGTCAAAATACATAAAAAAGGTACTCTCTTTGTAATACTGTAGGATTAACCGTTTTCGAGAAAAGTTCATCTGAAGGCGAAATTTAATACTAAAATATTAAAAACCAAAATTTTAATGATGCAGGGTTATTGTATATCAAAAACTAAAAAAAAGTTTCTATACTAAATTTATTGTGTAAATATTTTTTTCGGTCAATTGAATTAAAACTTGTATAATGTAATTTATCAAAATATCAAACACGTTACAGTGGACTCGAAAAAAGCTTAATTTTAGTTAAAATTCGAAACTTTGAGCTAAATGCGCAGCATCAAGATATCAAAATTTGCAAATAAAATTTTAACCGGTTAATAAGCATCCATAACCACAACTGTTGACACCTAGCCCCATACCAATTTGGAAAAAAACGTGTTATTCGCTGCATCCTACTACACAAATCGAAACAAAAAATATACATACGTATTTCCCCGGCTGGAGCTTTTTGTTGTTGAGATTTTGATAGTTTTAGGTTTGTTTTAATAAAACAAACCTAAAACCATCATCATTGGCCCAATCTTGTTGTTGATTTTTAAGAGAAGTTTACGAGGTACACTTCTCTACTACTGATGCCTGAGAACGCCCTTACGTTAAGAGTGTATTTGAAATAGGGTCCGAAATTTTAGGGAGTATATATAATTTTAACCTGTTAATAAGCATCCATAACCACAACTTTTGACACCTAGCCCCATACCGATTTCGAAAAAGTGTTTTATCCAACACCTTCACAGAAACACTTGTTTTGAGCACTATTTTAAATGTCAAAAGTAAGTTTTTTTCCACTAGTGACTAAAAAATTTTTTACCCACTCTTTTACGTAAAGCTTTTGATCTCACCCAAAATTAGTTACATACCCTATTAATTAAGTATTATAACTATTCTATAAATAGAAGCACGTTAACTAAACCATAAAAATTAAAGAAAACCCCAAATTATTCTTTAGTTTTTGAATAAAATACTGTTTTTATTAAAAATTCTGTCATGTGACGTTTGTAAGAAATGTAAAACTAGCAATTGTTTATTTTTAATAGGCATACTTAGGCCATGGCTACCTATTATTTTAGTATTAAGAAAACTTAATCTTAATATTTTTGACATAATTTTTCGAAAAATTATTGATTTTTATTTAAAAATAAAAGGTGTTGGATAAAATTAAATTCTCAACTCGTGTATTAAGTGATTTTATCCACTTAATACACTAGTTAAGAAAATAACTATTTCGCTGCAACCTATTGTGTAGTATTAATTTTCTTTTGTTTTAATTTTCTATTTTCGACACGTTTTATTTCACGTTTTAATAATTAAAAATATCAATCTGATGATTAATTTACATAAAAGAGCCATCTTACTGATTTAAATTGATATTTTAATATTCTCTTCATTATTATCTTTGAATCAGCAAAAATGTTTTTTCTTACGCGTGCATTTTAAAGGTTAATACATTTTGCAATTTAACAGATCTTTATCACAGAAAAAGAAAAGAAAGTACATTATACTTTACACTTTATACAAAATACACCCTATACCTACTTATTAAGTAAAACAATGACTCCTGTTCGACAAAGACCAAAGAAGTCGATAAAAAAATACATAAAAGCGTACTTGAAGGTATTCCATTTACTGGAAGTCCATTTTAATGGACTTAAAATAGTTTACACTACAGTGCGTGTCTAAATCCGCAACATAATATACATGAATATAACACACGCCAAATGAAAGACATAAGATTAGATTATCATCGTACTTTAGCATCCAAAAATTCCCTTACATATTATGGCCCCAAATTCTACAATAAAGTTCCTTTGCATGTAAAAGAATTAAACTTTCGAAACTTTAAAAATAAAATAAGAACACATTTATTGGAAACTCATTCTACACATTTAAAGAATTTTTAGACAAACCTTTTACTTAATTTTAAAATTTGTACTTGTTTTTATTTATTAACTGTATTTTGTATTACTTCGTTTTTTGTTTTATTATTTGTACACATTTTTATGTAACATTTAGAACTTTATCCATATTTTTTTACTATATTTTCTTTTTGACAAATGTAAATACTGGAATGTATATTAGCATGAAATAAATAAATAAATAAAAAAAAAATAAAGTCGGTCCAAAAGTCACTCCCTCTTAACTTTTGAACTATGGTCTGTTTCATCAACCAATTAAAAATCGCACAGTGAATATTTTCAAAACAGATTCAAATATTGGATGTGCGAATATACTGCGTAGTTTATTTTATAAAACATAACTATATTCTATACACAAAAATATACTATTCAAACCTGTTGTAAAAATATTTAATTTACTATCTTGCTTGATGAAACAGACCATAGTTGAGATATCGACTATAAACTTGGAACTCATAAATAAGACAACATAATCTATCTTTTGGCATATATTTGATATTTTTAGCTTTTAAAATGTGGTCAGAGGGTATAGGGGGATTTTTTTTAACGGAAAGGGGGTCGTGTGATACATCATTTTAAAGGAAATAAAATTCTCTGTTTGACCTTATGTCTTTTTTTTTTTTCTTTAATTTTAAAGCTGTTGATTTTTCAATTTTTACTTTTATTTTTTACAGTTCTAAAATTATAAGTATTTTTGCTAAAAAATGCGATTTTCTGAATTTTTTTTTTGAAATTTTTATGTATATCATTTAAAATTAGTTTTAAAGTATAACTTACATTTTTGCATCAAGATATTAATCATTTATCAAAAATTATTTGATTTTTTTCGAAATTTTATTAAATAAATTTTGATGAAAACTTCCATTTTAACCCCATTTTAAACCATCAAAAAATATCTAAAAAAATATATACAATATATGGCCAAACAGAGAATTTTATAAGCTTTAAACACGACCTCCTTCTATTTAAAAAAAATCTCCCCATGCCTACATTGTAAAAGTTAGAAATATTAAATATAAACAATCGAGTTAATTATGAAGCTGAAGTTTGCAACGTTTTTTTGCATCGAAAATCCAAATAGTATATTAAAGTATTTATTCCATAACACGTTTTTAGCGCACTAGTACTTTAGAAAACTCGCCGCAAGCGGCTTCTTTTCTAAACTTGTACCCGTGCGCTAAAAACGTATGTTATGAAACTAGTACTTTAATCTACTATTTGAATTTTCGTTGCAAAAAAAACGTTGCAAACCTCAGCTTCATGTTGGAGGTGAAATTGTTTTTTTTTTTTAATTTTTCGGCCAAATTATTCATCGGACGATAAAAGTGGTTCTGAGAAAACTTGTAGCTATTGAAATTCTTCATAAGTTTCATATATCATAAATTTTCATAGGTACTTTGGTACGGTTACACCGCCCACTGTAACCGTTACAAAATACTTGAAAATTCATAATATATAAAACTTTTTTAAGAGCTACAAGTTTGCTCATAACCAGTTTTATCCTCCGATGAATAATTTGGCTGAAAAATCGAAAAAAATAATTTTACCCCCAACATATTTAAATATTTATAACTTGATTGTTATTAATATCGTAAAAAAATGATTCAAACAAAACTTGTTGAAAATTTTGTCCTTAACAAAATTGGTTACATACAATTTTATCGTAAGATGCATATTTAGCGAGATAACCGCACTCACCCCTAAAATTTAAGATAGCGGACATCCCTTACGCAAATCACCCGGTGAAAAACTAACAGGAGTGTCCTGTTACTATCTACTACTACCCTTTAAAATATCAGCCCGTGTACATTTATTGCAATTTGACACAGGAATTTTTCGTTATTTGACTGGACTATGAGTAAAAGAGTATGATGTATGAGTTAAAGCCATGGTGTTAGACCGAGTGGCGGTACATACGATGTACTAGAAGTTTCAATGATGGCTATTGTTACTCTCAGTATTTTTGTACATGTACAGGTACGGCATCAAACCTACATAAGAGAATGATGGTGTCTGGGACAGAAAATGTATTAAAGGTTTCTATATGGTAAAAAAAATATATATATTGTCCAAATATCTCGATTTTGGGAAACAGGGAACAAAATTCTATAATTCTATACATTTTTTGTACCGTTGATAATAAGCCAAAAAGTTAGGTTTTTAATAAAAACTTTTTATAAATATTTCCTTTTTGAGACACACTGTAGAAAATATTGATATACAAAAAGGGGAGAAAATATCAAATAAATCAAAAATATATAATTAAAGAAAAATATATTGTTCTAATGCTAAAAATTTTTACCAAAATAAAAAAACGCTAGGTACTAAGTACTCTAAACCTATTTCGAAAATGATCCCAGTGCTTCGTAGAATAAAGCTATGAACTAATCAAAAGTTGAACTAAATCTTCATTCCCAGACGCCGTGCTACAGAAGATGATTCTAATTGATTAGGCAGAAGTCTAGACGCGTAAAAATTCGGTTTCATTGTCTATAAAGTTAAAATAAAATTTTGGGCCGTTTTTATGGACGAATACAACTTGTGTCAAAGCTCTCACTTTTCAATTTATAGGATCAATTGAGGGGTTCAGAGCTAAAGTGAAACAAGTCCATAAAGACGATTTTTTGATCTGCATTGATCAAGAGATAGTTTAAGGCACATTGGTTAGTACTGTAACGAACCAAGTCCATACCTTTGCCTTTGAACGGTAGAAGGCACTAGTTCATTAAGAACAAACTAGCACATTAATTAAGAACAAACAACTTTATATGTCCAGTCGCAGCGTGGTCTTTGTAAGGGACGGATGTGACCGCTTTGGCGGATTTACTCCAGCATCAGCCTTGCTATCATTGATATGCACAGGACTTGATTAATTTTATTTTTTATGTAATGCCGTGAAAGTGTTCGTTTAACTGTAAAGTTTTAAGTTCTATCTATCTATCTATCTAAAGTTTTAAGTGAGTAGTGATTATTAATATGTGATGTTAAATTAATTTAAATTAAATTTATTTCGTTATACACGTGGGTAACTTTTTATGAATTTATAGTTTGGGTTGGGTTATTCGCAAGTATTTTTGGATTGATTGAAGTAGAATACGTATCTTACTTTAACAGAAATAAATTAATAGTAAAAAACTTTTTTAAGAACAAGATTTTATTTAAGTGCACTAAAAAGAAGAAAATATACTTTCAACTAAATCAAACCCATCATTTTGTTATATTATACAATTTTATGATATAAAAGTTTGTCGTGAGATTTTTTATAAAAGAAATTTAATTGTGTACAACGAAATAAATTGAATTTAAATTTAACATCACATATTAATAATCACAACTCACTTAAAACTTTAGATAGATAGATAGATAGATAGAACTTAAAACTTTACAATTAAACGAACCCATTTTTTTTCGTTTTTGATTTTAATGTTTTTTTTTGTGTTAATGAGCCCATGTATATAGGAGAAAGTATTATTTTGTTGGCCGCAGTATTTTTTATTTATTTTACATAATATGCAGTAATAATATTATGCAAAACATTCTTTATGGCTTTATTGTGACTATATAGTAGATAATGACGATATAAAGTAATACTACAAATCTGGTAAACAAATAAATTTATAAATTTTATGGCATACTTTTGAAAAATACTATATTGTTTGACACACGGTTCTAAAGCTATCGAAAGAATGCCGCAGAAAATGAGAAAGCCTCGTCGGTTATGCCGCTTACAATTGTAATTAATAATAATAATAATGTACTTGAATATAAAATTTAACTACGCACACGTTCACGTTGAATTCGGAGCGTTTTTTGCTCCTACGTCCCCCTTTCGTCGTAGCTTTCGTACCGTGTGTCAGACTATACTACTCTTTCTTGATAACAGGGCTGCCACATGTTTTGCAAAACAAGATTACCTGATTTTTCCCCGATTTTTCTGATGAAAAGAATTGTTCTTCCTACACTATGGTAAAATTGAATTTTACCGCCTCCATAATACGAGAAAGTAGCTGTTTCTATGGCTAGCCTTGCAAAAAAACACAAATGGCTAGGCGGTAAAATTATTTTTTAATTTTCCCAATAGATGGCGCTGCAATAATATGTTAAATTAAAACTAAATAAAAAAGATTTAAACGATTTTAATTTTAACTTTTTTGGTTCAAACTAAAGCCTGTTCTTTTGATAAAATAATCCACTTAATGAAATCTAATATTAGCAAATTAAAATTACTTTTATATATTACGATAAAATTAATACAGGTTTCTGTAGTTATTTCAACTGTGTGTAGGTGTCGCTACCGGTCGCTACGCGCTCTTGTCACTAGATCAAAAGAATCTGAAAACAATATGGCGTTTATTGTGAATGTTTGTTTTTGAATGTATTCGATTTAAATTTTAAATCCATATTAATGGATTGTTTTTGAATGTATTCGATTTAGATTTTAAATCCATAATAATGGATTTTGTGGTAGACCCCTGTGAAGAAGAGATGGAGTACTAGACGCCGCCTGAAATTTAAAATCTACCCTATTATGGTCTGTTTTTTCAAGCAAGATAGTAAATTAAAAATCGCACAGTAAAAATTTTTACAACAGGTTTATATAGTATATGTTTGTGTATACACAACTATATTCTATAGAATATAGTTATGTTTTATGAAATAAATTACGCATTATATTCGCACATCCAAAAGTAACCACTTTTCTAAAGAAGCAATCTGTTTCACAAAGTCTAAAACTTTCAACAAGTAGGATATTGACAAGTTTCTTAAAACTAACAGTTACCTAATTAAAATAGTTTTAAATGTGAAAATTTTGAAAATAATTTTAAATTTCAAAGTTTTAAATCAAAATATTTTTGCAGTCATATTGTGTAGGAAGAAAATAACGTATAAACCACGGCGGTAAAGTGATTTTTCCGCCTAGATGTACAATATACTATTCCGTGATCCACATTATTATTTCACTGCGGATCTATTTTTTTTAAGTTTTTTTTTTTAATGGGTGGAGTTGGCATATATTTAAACTTAATCAAATTCCATGATTTTTTCCTTAGTTCCCTGATTTTCCTGACCTGTGGGCACCCTGAAAGAAACAAAAAAGAGTGGCCATGAGAAATACATTACAAAAGTACTTTTAAAGCAAGGACATGGATCTATTGTTTTATTTATTAAATTAATATTTAAGGACAATATCACATTACGATGTTATGCTCTAAAAATAATTTGTCTATTATGTTTTTCTTTATAAATTTTATTACACCTATATCTTGTTTCGATGTTTTAAAGAAAAATATATTAACATAGCTTCTACTTTTGTTAAAATCTATCTTAAATGAGTTCTTTATGTCTCTTATTCTTTCAGGTTTTTTTGTTATTTAAAATCATTGTCTAGACCAATTTACCAAACGATATATAAACAAATTAAAGTCGCATGCAAGTTGTAAAACAACTTTACACTACGATATTTCAAGAACGCTTTGACCTAGATACTTGAAATTTGAAACACATTTTTTCTATTACATCTCATTTAATGAAAAACTTAGTCATAGTATGTCAAATTCACTTTTTAAAGACTGTTTCTACAGGAAAAACCTGGACCTGAATTAGGGAATTTGGAAAGAGCTTAATTAAAATGTGCTTTAGGACACATGTAAAATACAGCCAGAACAAATTAACTTGTTAAAAATGTTCACCAGCTCGCCGTCTAAAAAGTCGTGTCAGGTGTTTAGGAACTTTTTTTTTTGTTTATCTATGTATATAAACACTCAGGTAGATGATCATTAAGTCGAGTCAAAAGGATGGGATTAGTGGACTAGAATCAAGTCACTATATGTTTTTGGGGTCAACTCTACGAGATACGCTACTTCGATTGTTTTCAGAGGCATTTATGTGAGTAAACAGGAAGCATGAAAAAAAGCGTTCACTTATTAATTTTAAGGAAATTTGAATTTTATCTAGGCAGGGACGGGCGGATAAAAAAAGATCACTGACTATTTAAACGTTTGACGTAACAACAAACTCTGGTTTAGGTTGGTTTTTTGCATGTTTGGTGGTTTTAATGCTATAGGGAAAATACAGTTTTGAGAAATAATGTACCTTAAACGCTTTTAAAACCCTAAATTTCGGCCAAAAAGAATACGTCGGACGTAAAAATAGCCACATCAAATGCACAAAAATGAACAACGGATCCTAGTAGTGAAGGTTAGGACCTTAAATAATAACTTTCAGTAAAATCCCAGACGTAGCGGTTTTGGAGAAAAAGCTTAAAATCTCTTAAGGAGAAATCATGCTCATCACTATTTACTTTTGCGAACTGGGTTTTTAGTTTGTATTTTTTGCCGCAGATTTCGAATCCACTTGTAAAATTTAGCTATAGCCACAACTTCTTCCATTTTCTAGAAATACGCATTTACGTATTCATTTAATGTTATTTCTAAACAAGCATATTAAAATAATTTTAACTTTTAACGTGTGTAAAATTGGGCTTTGATATCCTACTTTAAAATGGTAAAATAATAAAACTTGATAGATTTATAATTTTGAAGTTTTCCAGCATCCTGGAAGATTTAAAAATTTATGAAAGCGTTTAAAATTTTGCCAGCTCTAAGTTACATTTCCAAACTCGGAAAATTATTGAGGGGGCTAGATGCCTCCATGCACTACCCCTTTAGGCCCGTTCTGCATCTAGGCGAATAGATAAAACAATTAAAAAAGCTAATATCTAAAATTAAAAAAAAATAGTTTTCTTATTTGTAAAGTTTTCCGCCCTAGTCTTCCTGGCCCTGGTTTAGCAATAAATCTTTCCAACTATAAATTTTATTACATACAGGGAGATATAATTAATGATTGAAATATTACTTAATTTGTTAAAAAAGTGTGAGTTTTGTTTTTGTTTTGTCGCGTTTTTATGAAAGTGAAAATCTATTAACACGGTCTAAACCCAAATGTGATAGGTCTCTATAACTTAGTGACCGTGAAAACTTAAAATTTTAAATGCTAATAACATCTTTTGTTTTTTCTAATCTCTTAAATGATTGAAAAAAATAATAATAATGACAAATGTTCTTTATTCTAACATACATACATTTTTTTTAATTTTACTACTATTGTCAACAATAAAAAAGTTATGGACAGAACTAAAAATGTTGCCATCTCCCCCCAACCGATTTTGCTCAAATACGAACTTGTTCAAGATAAGGTAAAAATACATCCACATACCAAATTTTAAGTCTCTAGCTCAAAGCTATTGTTAACAATAAAAAAGTTATGGACAGAACTAAAAATGTTGCCATCCCCCCCTAACCTATTTTGCTCAAATGCGAACTTGTTCAAGATAATGTAGAAATACATCCACATACCAAATTTTAAGTCAAAGCGTTCTTAAGTTATCGTGAATACAGACAAGCGTTATTTTTCTCTTATTTTGATGTCAAGGTCAAAAAAATATGAAAAAATAACATAATTTAGGCAAAAAAATCAATCGCAATACTTTTTAAGAAAGTAAAAAAGAAAAGTAAAAATATATAAAAAACTTTCGAAAGACTTTCCCACACTGTTATAATAGATGTATCATAATATAAGGGGGAAAGTAAAATTGCCAATAAATAAATAAATTAATATTTTCAATAATTAATATTCAATTCAAAGCATGCCAACTAAAAGGAAGTGATTACATACAACAGTTATTTAATTCAATTAAGATTATAAAAAAACATTTATTTTAATCTACAAAGTTCATCTATATTTTTAAATCTAAAGAATTTGTAAAGCACATGTAAGTCTTTATCTGAACCACTTAACCTATCTAAAAATACATTTTTTAAATAAATAGACTAATTGTAGTTTAACACGTTCTGATATGTGAAAATACAGAGAGTCAAAGAAAATTTTATTTCATTTAAAAAAGGCCCATTAGAAAAAAATAAATAAAAAAGTTAAAATTTAAACTTTTAAACCTGAAATTTCAGCTTTTATGAAAAAGAAAAGAAATTTTGACTTTTAAACCTTTTAGGGCCACTTGCACCAACTCTTAAACTGGGATTACCTCGACTAAACTGAGTTTAAGCCTAAAATACTGTGTTCTGATTGGTGGACTGTGAATTTAAACCAAGTATAAAATTAAAACATCGTTGGTGCAAGTGGCCCTTAGTTATTATTTTATAACTCAAGAACATAATGCATACCTATTTACCTCAAAAGAATAATAAAAATGTAGATTTATTTTTTTTTGCGACTTTAAAAGCCTGAATATGTTTGAAGTTGGAACTTTAAAAAGTAGTAGAAAGTATTAAATAACGAACAACTATTTTAGCAGAAAAAAAAGAGTTTGTAATACAGGGTGATTTCCCAAGACAAGTCACTTTTTATTAAAGCTAGCAAAATAAAATTTACCCGTAAAGAAGTTTCAAATGTGGCTATATCTTGGCTTAAACAACTAGCTTTTGGTTAGTTATACTTTTTCTACAAATATTAACTATAGTTAATTAATAGCTATTAATTACATTTCCAGTTAACAGCTGTTAACACTAGTGTTAACTTAAAATGTTTTAAAATTATGCTATTTAATTATCTGAATATAAAATATAGAATCTAAGGAAAGAAAAAAACATTGTTTGTTTAAAGGGTGAATAAATCAACAAACTTCATAATTTTTGTATTTTTTATTTTTATAGAGAGCCCTTAACTTATTTACGGTGGAAACTTTCGGTCCTAGGGGTAATGAAGGTAAAAAACTTATTTTAGAAATTTGCAAATATATACCTTGTAAAAGCGCTAAATCCTTCATTACCCAATGAATAAGCTTAGCCATTCAAAGAGGAAATGCGGCCTCGGTTCTAGGTACCATCAAGGACGAAGAAAGCTTGGATGATTTTTTTTACTTTTAACTTGATTTTTTATATATTTTTTCAGTTAATTAATAATTGAAATTTGGCGAATGCGAAAGGTGGAACAGAGACACTTCCCTAAAAACTGGTTCGAAAGTCGGTTAAAGCCGGTGGTTCCCTCTACTACTAGCTTACACAAGTCCTGGACTTATTTGGGACCCTCTATGAAGTTGTATTGCCAAATTTTTAAAATTAATAACTATTAATCCAAACTAAAAGCTAGACACACCGGTCTGGAAACAATTTTTAGCTCAACTTTCATATAACCCAAGGGTTTTTTCATAATTTAATTAATTAATAAAAAGTTATTTTTTAAAATTGTAATAATTTTATAAAATAATTATTTAAAAAAATATAATTATAACTAATTAAAAGTTCAGTGATGTGCCTAAAGGGGTTAGTAAATTTAATTTAAAGATGACAGATATAAAAAAAAAGCTATTTTACAATAATTAAAAAAAAAAATTGTCCGCACCGCAGCTAATGTGACTTTTTTTGCAGAAAAGTGTGTAGCATAAAAAAATTGACTAAATTATTTAATAATTTAAACTGGTAAAGGGCAAAAGTTTTAAGAATTACTCCTCTCAGAAAAAGTTATCTACGCCCCTGTCCCAGATACCACCCTGGGACATTGATTTATTTAATTTATTACCAATTTAATACAAGTTACAAACTATATTACGTATTTTTCATTTTAATTGAATTTATTATACATACAATTTAAAAATAAGCAGTAAAAATATACCATAACACGCATTTAAAAAAAAACCGTGGGGTATCTATTTGCAAAAACTTTTTTTTCGTTTATATTGGCCTTCGATAGTTAATGATCATCAGAAATATATTCCCATAGGTGGAATATGGTGGATTCGATATTTCCCGGCCTTACGAAAAAGCGCTATTTTAACTCTTTTAACTACCATTGTATAACTACCATAATATTGATGGCAGCCATATACCATTTACGATTATAATGAATTATTTACGGAATTAAGTTCCCTTATTTATTTATTTATTTATTTATTTAGATACACCACCCAACAGCCAAGGCCAATTACAGGGTGGGAAATATATACAATATAATATACACATATATATACAAATACAGAAACATTATAATACTTAAAGTTAAGACTTAAACATTAAAATACTGCAAGAAAAAAAATAAAAATGAAAGAAAGAACAGGAATAGTACTAACTTAAATTTAACCTTTTAATTGCAGTTAGGCTAGTACTGAATATGTCAAGACTATCTTGCAGGGAATCGCAGGTACTACATATAAAATAAATTGGGGAGGATTTCAATACATTTGTCCTAGGAGTTCTTAGATAAAAAGTTAAATTATCACGAGCTCCTACTCTTGGTACATGTATTGGTATTGGCTTGGACTTTTTATATGTGTAAAAAACAATAACTATTTGTTAATATACATGCCATTTTTTAATATTACAAATTTATAAAACGAAAGTTTGTCATCAAAAAAACAGTAAATAAAATATAAAGAACTTTCACTTTCGGGTTTAGACCGTGTTAATGGATTTTCACTTTCCGACGTTTCGTCTCTTACTACTAGAGACATCTTCAGGGATTGATCTGAAACTAAGTTTCGAATCAACTTGTGTCACTATTTATGACGTGTTGTGGTTATTCACCCGTGACGAGGTTTTTCCTATCAAAGACTTCCATATTGCAGGTAAGTGGTAACCAGTGTCCCGATTGATATTGTTAGGATGCTTGATGATTTCTATCGATTCCCGTATCTTCCTTGGCATTTTTCTGTTTTCTGTTAATATTTGTTTTGTTTCAGACAAATTGATTTTATGACCTGTTTCATGTACATGTTCGGCTACTGCCGATAAGGAAATTTGTTTCTTTCTTATATTGCGCTCATGCTCTTGAAGTCTTGTAGAAATTTTCTCTAGTAGTAAGAGACGAAACGTCGGAAAGTGAAAATCCATTAACACGGTCTAAACCCGAAAGTGAAAGTTCTTTATATCTTAATGGCCGTGAAAGCTTAAAATCTAAAATAGTAAATAAAATTTTAAAATAACCTAACTTTAAAGCCACTGATTGTCCTGTAATTATTTAAAGCTGATATTTTAGGAATTAATTAGTCAGACATTAAAGAATATGTTTATGTATAAATTAGCATCTATTTTACATTTTAATTCTTCCCTTAAAATGCCCCTAGATTCGAAAATCATCCTGTGTGCGACGCGATGGATGGACGGACATAAAAAATCGATTTTCTTCAAGCGTACTAAAATGTTCATATTTTATAACTGAACACACATATGGTTTATACACCTACAAATCACTTCGAAATTGCAAATGCAACATTAGACAAGTTACCATCGAAATCGCGAATTAGCTAGTCTACGAAAAAAAATTTTAAATGAGCTAAGGAAGGTTAAGTTTATTTCGAAAGGGTTTTATTGGCCTATTTTAATAAAAAAACATACTTTATTGCTGAAAAAATTTAATTCAAAAATTAATATTTAAAAAAATATATATAGGATGCTTGAAGAAAAAATAGTATGTTTCACTCAGAGGAAAAGTGCTTTTTTGCTTTTTTTTCTCGTCTATAGTTTAAGTTTAAAAAAAGCTTCACTTTTCCTCTAAAAACAATATACTATTTTTCGGAATGTACCTTAAAACGAATAAATACATCAAAATCTATCATTTGTTTTTTCGCCATAAGAATACTTTCTTGTTGAAAGTAAAAACTTGTCTTAGATGACTCACCCTGTACAAAGAAGCGTATGCTCTTTGCGGTTTTATAAAAGGTTAAAAACGTTATACGAACCACCCTGACAAGTGAATATTGAACTCCTCCCATGTCAGCTGTGGAATATACAAAACACCTGACACAGCGAAATGCAAGATTATCTGTTCATACAAACGGAACGTTTAGACAAACGTTTGCTTTTAATATAAGTTACCATAAAAAACTTAGTAATACAAAAGAAAATTGTATATTCTATAAAGAAATTGCACTGATCTACTACAGAATTTTCACAATCAATGAGAAAATCCCTACCAAAATGTCATATAGGTGCTATTTCACGCTTTTTTTGCACCGACTGTTAAAAATTTAAAATACTTAACTATATGACATTTTGGTAGGGATTTTCTCATTGATTGTGAAAATTCTGTAGTAGAGCAGTGCAATTTCTTTATAGATTTTAATAATTTGCCGTCTATAAGGCACTAAACTTTATTTTCATAGTATATTCTATAGCTAGTATGGAATATACAATAATACTCGCGAGCGAAAAGTTTGGCATACGAGCCGTCAGGCGAGTATGACGGTTCCTCGAGCGAACCTTCTGCAAATATGAGACATTGCATGACTTTACACTGCGTAGAAAATTCTATTTGTTACTGGACATTATAAATGCAAAAAAAACATATTTTTAAATAAAGCATTTAATGTTATAATTTTATCAAATAAATAACTATACTTAAAAAAGATTTTTATTGAATTTCACCACCTGTTTCAAGATGACTTTACAGTAAAGTCATCTTGACTTCAATAATTGAAGTTTATGTCAGATTGTTGTGACAGATAACAAGATTTAAATAATCAACAATAGATGGCGCATTTTTATTTCTTTATAAAATGATTAAAAACAAGACAAAAAAAAGAAAAACTAATGTTTATATAATTTTTAACGAAAAACTTTAAATTTCATTAAATTATTTAATACTTCATAAAATATATATGTATATACTTTTTGTTAATTTTGCTACAGTTTTCTTTATTTTTGAGATGCATCACATGTGCTTATTCAAACACTTGATATGGAACATTCATACGTATCTAGACCTAGAATAGACTCATTCTATGTTTGAAAAGTGTGTGTATTTTAAACCAATCGTAGAAAAAATACTGTTTTCAGGGCGATTACGGAGATTGCCAACCACTCGAAGAGCGTCCGCGTGTCAAACAGTATTTTTTATTGGGTTGTTGAGCGAGACAGAATCATCTGCCAGAATGCCAAGGCTAAATATCATCTTGATAGTTGGAAGTGTCATTTTCCTATGAGGTTAAAACAGTATTTTATTTAAAATCATATAAAACAAAAAACGTAACCAAAACAATTGCATTTAAACAAATATTTCGTTGTTTCTCTCATAATGATCTAGCGAGGTTAGAAAAGAGCCCTTTTCTACCCTTGGTTAAAAAAGATAACCTTTCTAAGTTGTTAAAAGGTAAATAAGAATGATATACCTTGTAACTATTTATAATGCACAAGAAAGACATTTGACTATATGATTGTAAATAAAAATACATTTTGCCCCTTCCTGTTTTAAAGTCAACAAATTGTGTCGTTAATAACGAAACGTTATTCACTATTTAAAGCATTATTTTTCAATGCATTGTTTATAATGCATGTAATGGGCAAAAAGGAAATAGTTTAGGAAAACGTTGTCAGAAAAGGTAACAGTGTGGAACGCTTCATTTCAATTTGCCTAAGAAATGAGTTTGGAATTTATGCTTGGTAACTTACTAACTATTATTCTCAGTAAGTAAAATCTACTTACTATCTGATAGGCAGTAGTCGGCGAATTACCAGTACTCGTATAGGCGCCGCGTCGACTCTAGCGTTAAGGCGAGGTTTTAAATATTTACATTTTTATTTCTTTTTATCTTGATTTTTTTTAAATGATTCCATTTAAACGAGTAAGGTGGGAAAAAAAAGTTATCAAAAAATTAAAATTAAAAACTTTCGTTTTCTTAAAAGATAAAAATCGAATGTCGTTTTTTTCTTTGAAAAACACCGATATATGTATATGTATAGTTAATATGTATAGTTGATATTGTTGTGGGTAACAAATTATTCGTCAAATGTTTCGATTTATAAAAATTTCCCTCATAATTCGGCAAAATTATTTCGTAAGCCTATGTTTCTGTGTTTATTTTCAACGTTGATGAGTCATAACTAAGTTTACGCCGAATACTGCTGATAGGTTTAATAGAAATTTTGAAAATGCAGCTGTCAAGGGTTTTTAGTTCAGAAACGTTTTAGAAATAAATTACTGCTAATAAAAAAGTGGTAAATAAAAATTAATAAAAAAAGTAAAAGGATTTTGACTTTTTATACCAAAAATACGACCATTATAAACCGAGCATTAACTGAAAAATTCGTTGACCACTTACCCCCACCCGGATTTTTATCAAAAACAATCCCACCTGAAAACTTACGATAAGTTATCTCGACGCATGTGTTCTCCACCCCCTGATGGACACGAGGTAGTTTTCTTGAAAATTTTAATATAGGGGTTTTTGAGGTCGCTAAAACTGAATCTTTTAATAAAATTTTTCTAATTTCACCCCCTGAGGGGTGGGTGTAGTTTTTGTGAAAATTGGTGTACTGGGGTTTTTAAGGTTGCTGAAAGAGAATCTGATAATAAAAAGTTCTAACTACCCCCCTAAGAGGCGGGGGGTAGTTTTCGTGAAAATTGGTATATTTTTAAGGTTGCCAAAAGTAAATCTAATAATAAAAAATCCATTTTACGCGCGGAGGTGTAAAATGGAAAGCCCTTTTACTGGGCAGTGTATTTTATTTTAAATAACAAAAAAATATAACAATTAAAGATTCTTGGGGGGTATATACCCCCTCTACCCCTCCCATATTTACGCGCCTACACGGCATCGTATATACGATGCCGTGTAGGCGCGTAACATACGCGTATGTTACGTATTAGGCTAGGCCTTAACTTGAAATGCACTATGTTGCCTCACAACCCCACTTGTATTGTAAGCCGTGAAGATATGTAATGCTTGCCATTTCATAGTATACTATTCGCAGTAGATAGTGTATTGCGTTTTCTTTTGATATACTTACAAAATATGATTTTCTTCAAGACGTTTAAAAGTTAGCAATGAGGGGCATGTCACAAGGGCGGTATTTCGTCCCTACGAGGCGATATGAGGCGATATTGGAGGCAATATCGAGGCGATATCGGGCGATCTCGAGGCGATATCGGGTAATCTCGAGGCGATATGGGCGATATTGATTACTGTAAAAGGCAATATTTCGTCCCGATAATGAAGTGACATACCCCTCGGTTAGCAATATATGGCCTTGAACTATTAAAACTATTTAGAACGTAAAATACAGTTAAAAAATAAAAAAAAGTTGATTTTAAATTCGAACCCAGGGCATCATGCTTACATGGTCGACACTATACTAATAATTATACAACGAGTTAAAATCAACAACAATGGTTGTTGGTGTTGATTTTGAACGGGTCAATAACAATCGACTATATCACCATTCACCAAAAAAAGTTTCTTAATTTTTTGAAAAACAATGACAGATTTTTTTTCAAAATTTGTAGGATGGATCCTTATAATAAAAGTATTTTTTTCTAAAAAAAATATGGAAATCCAACTTCCCTTCGGCTTTTTCCGATTTTTTTCAGTTCAGTTTCCAATAACTTTTTGTTTTATTTAGGGATTCTTTTTAAAAGCATTAAGAATCTTCCTCTTATAAAACTTGATTTTTTCTAAAAATTTGAAGTCGATCGGATAATTTGTTTTCGCGTTATTGCTATAGGTAGTTTGAAAGTAAACAAAATAGTTAAATTTTTTTGCTGATTTATTAATTTAAAACCTTACAATACAAAAATTTAATAAATGCTATCTGAACGTTATCTGAAAGTGGTAGTGGTAGTTATTATATTTGCTATTTATATTTGGTAAAAATGTAATAAATAGGTATTTTATTTACTTTGCTTCTCAAGCATGATAAAATTTTATCATAAAAGCGGGCGCCAATATTTATAACCTATTGAAAGAGGACACATACATTTTTGCTCAAATGTTGAGGTTTTTATATTTTTATTTTAATGAATAATTTACATTGTTATATGTATTTAATTTGATTTTGAAATTTAATTTAGATTATTATTTTTTATAGTAGGTATTGTTGTTTTAGTTTCAAAATTCCATTTGTATAACTAATATTAATAAAATAATTATTACACTATTACAATTATAATAAAGTTATAATAGAATTGCATATTGTATAGTAATTTAAATTATGACTAACTTTCAAGGGTTAATTTTATTTTACTCATACCAAAGACGGATCTGCAGCAACGAACTAATAACTCGTCTTTCTAGAATACGCATACCGTTAAAATAAAGTATCGCCAACATCTAGGTTTGTTTGTAAACAAATATTAGGTATATTCAGGCCTGATAAATAACAATTACCAGTAACTGGTATTGTTGTCTCTGTTAGAACAAAGATGTGCGAGTAAGACAGACAAATGTTTTAGTTGCCGACGTTTTTGTCAGTTTTAACGAATGAAATGCCTATTCTAGAGAGAAGAGTTATTAGTTCGTTGATCTGCAATCTGCAATGGAAGGACTAATCGGAAATTTTAGTCGCATTCACCAAAAATTTAACATTTTCAAGGAAAAATTATTTCTGAAAAATGTTTTAATCAATGACAGTCAATAAGAATAGCGCCTCAGGCATTTTATTTTATTTTTTTTCAGAAATCATACAAAATAAAAATAGAATTGTTTAAATGTTGGTAGTTCATACTACCTTTTGTCATAAAATTAAGGTCTAGAGGGGCAATAACCCTCCCCCTTAAATCCGCCACTGACTCATGCCTTTTTATATTTAATTTAAATTACATTATTTCGGAAATTACGAGGAAAAATACAATATAAATCATAAAGAAAATAAGTAAAAATTATTTAAAATTGATTCTGAAAATAAGAAATTAAATATCTACCGAAATTTCACACAACGATAGTCCAGTCACATAACCACAGTCGATGAGCAGCAAAAAAATTAGATGCCTGCGGAACGATGTCATGTGGAAATATGTTTCTATAGACAATTAGCTTACGCCTAGAAAGTATACTTAATACTAGATGTCGCCCAAACATGTTTTACATATTTTTTTAAATGGACTATAGTTGTGCGTCTGGACTATTGTTGTGTGAAATGACGGTAGCTAAATATTAGATTAGTGAATGTACCGTAAAATGTGGCGCATAGATTTATTAACATAATAGTTTAACTATTTGTTGTTTATATTCATCCCATTTGACGGTATTCAAATGTTCTGTATACAAAAAGCTAATAACAAAATTATGGGACTTGTTGAAATATTACGTTTTCGAGTAAATATTGAAATTTATATTTATAGAAATGCTTCTTTTTCCCCAATTCTTTTATAGAGCTGCTATAGTGTAATAGATTTATATTTAAATTTTTAGCTTATTAAATATGGGTAGAAAAATACATATACAATATTTTTTTAGACGAATATTATTGAAAGGTTTTTAAAGGTAAACGAAGTGTCCCAAAAATTTTTAAATATCAGCCATTTTGAATTAAAATTTGGAAAACTAAATAAGTAACTATAGGTAAAATATACAACAAAGGTATCGGAAATAATTAGGGATAAGTTAATAATTGACATGTCTAATTTTAAGTTTTTATTTACAGGTTTTAATTTTTTCACAGCGCCTGCGTTATAATAATATACGGTAGTTTAGAATTTTCAAAAATTTTCAAAAAATTCGTGGATATAAATAAGCAACTTTTTTTTTAAATGTCCGTCCGTCTGTCTGTCTGTCCGTCTGTTGTCACCATTTTTGTGAACACGATAACTTAAGAAGGAATAAAATTTTAAAAAAATCGAAAAAAGCTTACAAGTCGATATGTAATATGTATTTTTGAATACAAAAATGTGGCATATTATAAACATTAACATGTTTGTTTGAATTATTTTAATTTTGCGGTTTATTGCAAAGAAATTACGTAATACAAATTAGGTCAAATATTAAATGTGCTAAAATTAAAATTAGTTTAAAATACACTGCACAAATAGAAGACTGCCGTGCATAAAAATAATGCAAACCATTGAGAATATATGTAGTTTTTATAAGAATTTTCACGCTGAGCTGGGTCTTACGTATTTTTTGAAACACAGCGTAATACTTGGTACTTACTACATTTTAACAATATAAAATAAATTCTACAGTGTAGGAAGTAGCCTAGACAACGATACCTCGGAGCCACTCTTAAGAGTAATTTATTTAAAAACGTAATATTTTGCAACTAAACATTTTCGGCAGTCGAAACAAAATTTATTTGAAATACGTGGTTACGTAGGGGTATTTAACAATTTAATCAAGTGAAAAATTTAAATTTTTTAATAAGAAGAATAATATATTATATTTTTTGAATTATTATTATTATTCCTAATAAGAGGAGAATCCACGATAATATCTGTCGTGTTTTAAGAATTAAGGGGACAGGTTGATCTAATAAATCAGCGCGAAATGTTTGAGTGGGTTTCCTTTTAATAAACTGATTTTTTTTAATTACACAAGTCTACAAAGAATTTTTTATCTGTGTTAAAAAAATATATATCGATAGATTTTTTTAATTTTCGCTGAAAATCATATAAATGGACGGTACTATCGAATGGTAAAGGAATTTCAGGGTTTCGAAAAAAAAACAAAAAATACCCCCAAAAAAGCACCGTGAATAATAGAATGCACCATGGACTAAAGTTTATTTTTTTTAAGGTATAGTTATTTTAAACCTTCCCGCTTATAAACATTCTCGAAATTACCATAGCAACGTAAGATACGCATGCGTTCTAAGCGAAATGACTAGGCCCAGTTTACACAACCGTAAAACGTTGACGTGCCATTAACGAGAACAAAACAATGGCTTATTCCTCTAAATTATTGGAATAAAAGCGATTTTATAAGCAAATTTTGTTTCTACAGGAATACAAAAGTGTTTTTAGCAACAGCTTTATCAATTCTCTTTTTTTACATCAAAACATCATAAAAACAAAGTAAGTAAACAAAAATTATAAATGTTGGTTATGTTGACATTCAAAACAAGCCATATGCTTCAGTGTAAATCGGACTTTGTGGAGTATTTAGCGGCAAATTTAAAATATACCTTAAAAAAATAAACTTTAGATCTAAATATATTATGGATGTGACTCCATTCATAAGAAAATTAGCAAAAAGTGGTCTTTGTAATTAAGTAAACGAAGTCATTACTACACTACTGCACTTGTCTTCTGAAAATACATACCCACATTTTGTTGTCAAACTGGTTTTACTTAAATTCAATTCTGATTTCAGAATATTTACTTGCACTCCTTATAAATAAGAAGGTTGACGTAAATAATCATGATTCATTAAAACGACATAAAGGAAACATTATTATAAATAAAGCATGGGTACATGACCATTTCAAGACCAAAGCCCATGAGGATTGTATGCAAAATTTATGTTGGTATTAAACGCATCCATTTATCTAGAACTTCTTTTTATAATAATATATAATATTTATTGATAAACCTTATATTATACAGGGTGATACATTTATCATGACAATCCTTAATATTATAATTGAGGTGTTTAGTGTAGGGGGAACATTTAAATTGATAGGCGCGCCTAGGCGGCCGTGTATTATTTATATATAACTAATTATAATTATTACCAATTAATACAATCAATAATTAGCTAAATATTATAAAAAAAATAAAAAAAAATAAATTTTTAAACGTCAGTTCAAAGTATTTATTTGAGCAAATGTCACTGATCAAGGCTACTTGATTTTTATGTAAATTTCAAGAAATATAATTCCTGTTAATAATTTATATTATTATTTGAATAAAAATAGTTAAATAGTGCTAGTAGTGAAAAAAAAAACTAATATATAAACTACGGTAGAGAAGACAATTATAGCCTCGCACTCTTAAATACCTCGCTGCTACGCAGCTCGGGATTACATACGCTCGGCTATAGAACATGTCTTCTCTACCTTGGTATACATATAATTACTATTATTTATTTATTTAGTTCGCAAAATAATTAGCCCACTTTAACTTTTCTTAATAACATTTTACGTAGGCTTAATATATTAATACAATGATGAAAAAAAAATAATCTTAATACGTTGGCGTAATTCGCAACTCCATTTTTGCTTAAATGTTAAGTGTTTCTTAATGGTTTAAAATTTCTTAAGCGTTAAAGCAGTAGGTTATCATTTTTAAGCTAAAACTTTTTTAATAAAATTATTTTACTGCGAAATTTAGTGTCTCTAGAAATTCTAGTACACCGAAAATAAGATTTTTTTACCATATTAAGTGCCTATTCGCAGGCTCGCATAAGAACATAATACATAAAAATGCGATGCCGTGATTGGCTTGATGTATAGTCTTTTAGGGACTATAATTGACTGTGATTGGTTCTTAACAAATATCACAAGCCGAGGGGAGATTTACTAGTGAAAGTAGGTAGTAATACATTTACTTCGAAGTACTTGCAAAAAGTAAGATGTACATTAAATGTACAAATAGATGTACAAATTTTGTACCTTTTTTAGAATCGAGGGCCTTTTTTTAGAGGGATGGAAGTGAAATGCATATTTTTTACAAAAAGTTGCTTTGAAAGTAGATGGAAGACTTCCATTGGAAGTACTTAAAAAAAACTTAGTAACTTAGAAGTACTTAAAAAAACTTATAAATACTTGCAAAAATGTGGAAGTACTTTCAAAAAATGTGTAACATGGAAGTACTTGCAAAAAATGTGGAAGTACCTGAATAAATTAGTAAGCTACTCGCCACAAGAGTTGTTCTATAATTGTTAGTAACAATTGTTAGTAACAAATTGTTGCTGTAACAACTTGTATTTAGTAACTAAAGTTGGTTGGGGTTCCACGAGGGGTTCCATACATATACATCGTTCAGTATTCAATACGATTACAAATTCTCAGTGTAATATTTATTTTAAATAGCTCATATCATAGCTCTTTCAAATACTTGTTTTTTCAGTTGCCAAAATAATATTTTATAAATAATAGGTAGGGGGAAATACCCATGAATGGGATACTTTTTTTTAAACGACTGCCAAAATTTTATTTTTATATGTATTTTTTTTTAGTTATCATATTTGGAAATAAAAGAACACAGTCCAAGTGTTAAACCTGAATAATATTTATTTTTACCAAAACTACAACCATTAAAAAAAAACGTAACTTGTCCCATTAATGAACACGGTATTATTGAATGGGACACAAATACAAAATTGCTATTAAAGTTAATAAATCATAAAAATAACTATTATTATCACTATAACTAATAACAATAAACCTATAATGTCATTTTATAACAAAAAATAGCTGTTAATTCTTTTTTTTTACATAGAATTTACTTTAAATAATTATTAACCGGGTAAAATTATAATTTTACCCGGTCTTTTCAAATCAATATCAAAATATAAGTTTGTTTTAAGTTCTAACTGTTTCAAATTGTTGTATGGGTAGTACCCTAGACACTTTCTGCCCTTTTAGAGTCATTCCTTTACTAAAAGGAATTAAATAGGCAAATTGTCTCATTCAATAATACTAAAAATATTATAAAAAAAATAGGCTAAAAATATTTACTTTTATCTGTATTATTCGATTATTTGTTATATGTTTTGTGTTGTTCTAGACTATTACATAAACAAAATTCAAACAGTTTCCTTTTGCCTTTCGTCAATAAACCATCATTTAAAATTATTAAAAAAGTTACTTTTGACTTGGTAAAACTGACTTATTAAATTTTTCAAAAACCAAGCTGCCTAAACTTTGCCATTTTTTATGATTTTTTAACTGCACATCTAGGGCGATCTAACCATGGTGACAAAAACCAAAAATTACGAAGCGTAGCTCAGAAATAGGTACTGTCCCATTCAATAATATGTCCCATTCGTGGGTATTTTTTGAATTTCTAGGCATTACATTTACACATTGTTTGTTTTGATTTACTTTCCATTTCTGTCTAGAAATACTTTACTTATACTCTTCCCAGCGCAAGCGCTCGAAGAGCATAATACGGTAGTTTCAAATAAAAACAAGGAATTTTGAAAAAGGCCGTCTGTCCTTTCGTCACGTTTTTTGTAAGCACAATAACTCAAGAACGAATTATTCGATTGACTCGAAATTTTCAGGAAATATAAAGTAATTTTTTTTAGTAAAGATTATTTTTTTTACAAGGATCAATCCTACCAATTAAAAAAAAAATAGATAAAAAAAAAGTTATGTTAAAAAGTCCAAACCAAGCGCTAGAAGAGCATAATACGGTAGAGGAGCATAATACGGTAGTTTCAAATAAAAATAAAGAATTTTGAAAAAGTCCGTCTGTCCTTTCGTCACGTTTTTTGTAAGCACAATAACTCAAGAACGAATTATTCGATCGACTCGAAATTTTCAGGAAATATAAAGTTGTATGAGAGGAAGATCCCTATTGTTTTGAAAGTAATCCCCCCAAAAACAAAAAGTTATGGGTGGTTAAACTTTTTAAACAATCGAATATCTAAAAGAAAGTCTGACTAACTGACTTGATTTTTAACCGACTTGTAACTTTGTTTTTTTATGTTTGTTTCCGCATAACTTTGGAACGAATGAACGGAATTTGATTAAACTTTTTGCAACTTAAAAAGGGCATTCATGAGGTAATCCCGTTTCAATTTGACGCTCGGATAATGCCGGGTAAGCCGGATAATTAAGATAAATCTAATCATTTTAACGCAATTTCACTTAAAAATGACTTAATTTGGTTCTACTACCAACCAAATTTTTTGTGAAATATCGGATAACTCGGATAAGCCGGATAACTTGATTAAGGGGTCACTTAAACATTACGGCACACTTTTAAATGCCGCTAAACTCGATTCTCTGGAACTGTAATATTAAAATACCGAGAGAAAATGATAAATTTTGTGATTTTGCCATAAGACGTTATTTGATTATTACTTAACGCTTAAAGTTTAACAAGATTTTCTTGAATATTTTGTTTAAAATAAGGTTGATTGGACAATTGGGCGCTGAAATAAAAATATTACTTTTATTTTTTAGAAATATATCTTTAAATTGATGACGTTGTGACGTCAGCAGTGTACCGAGATGGAAGGACAACTATAATTTAGCTTAGATAACGTTACAAAGCTACAAGTTCTTTGTCTCAGAAAAGTAAAAAACAAAAACTTTTCGCAAAAAAAAATGAACCGACTTCTATGCCTCTAAAAAGTAAAAACTAAAAAATACTTAAGTCGGTGCCAATTTCACAGCAAACAATAATAAAATAATAAAAAATAATTGTTAGAGATTACATTAGGCAGTGATTATAAAGGAGTATTCTTCTTTAATCAATGCATTAGGGTATGGTGAAATTGGCACCGATTTAAGTATTTTTTATTTTTTTTGCGAAAAATTTTTACTTTTTTTTAGTAAAGATTAGTTTTTTTACAAGGATCAATCCTACAAATTGACAAAAAAAATGGATTAAAAAAAGTTATAGGGGACGCAATTATTAAAAATTTATAAAAATTAGAAGGAAACGTCCGATAAAAACCAAATATTTAGAAAAAAATATTTTGATTCAAAGAAATATTCTTACTAATTAAAAAAAAAACTCATTTATAAACAAAGAAGTTATAGGGGGAGCCACTTTTTCATAGAGTAGGTATAGAAAATAAAGTGCGCACACGAGATCAAAGCAATTATATTTTGGGAGTATAGAACAAATGTGGAGGTGACTTTCAAAACGCAGTTTTTGACAAATAACACATTTCGAGATATCAACCAAGTATTAATTTAGGAACTATAAAAGCTTTTATAGTACCAATGAACATCAGGTATTATCTATTTTAGAGAGAATAGTTAAATTACATTGGCGATTAAATCAGTTTCAATAATTATTAAAAAAATTGCATATTAAAAAAATCAAAAACTGTGTTTTGAAAGTCAAAGCATAAAAACTGCGTTTTGATAGTCCAGCATTTAAATGAATATGAATATTATTAAAAGAGTCTCTTGTGATATTGATTTTTTAAATATTTTTTAGGTAAGTATAGATACAAATAGTATACAGGGGCTGTCCATATATTATAATTACATAATTATGTAAAACCTTTTTTTACTATTTTGGACCTCTCTGTGTAACGCTTTTTTCATTTAACTCAACACACAACATGTCACTAGGGGGAGAGGGGGTCTCCCTCCATAGTATTACGTAACTTATAAATAGACCCATATTGTACATTGTACATACATTCTCAATGTATGAGCCTATTTTGCTTTCCCATTTTAAAATTTTTTAAAATATCGGAAAGCCTTGTATTCGTGCAAAATTTTTGCGTATTTTTGCGTTTTATGACGTTTTATGTCGATATAAATCCATTTCAAGCAAAGAAAAAAAATTGTCGATCGGTCGGTCGATCGGTCTGCCTGGGAAATCTTGTGGACACGATAACTTAAGAACGCTTTAAGCTAGAGACTTGAAATTCGGTACAGGAATGTTACCAAAATTTCTCGCTCGGGATTGTTTTTGGTGAACATTGGGGTGCGGCAAGGGGGGCAAATGGGGAAAAATAAAAAAAATAGTAAAATTTGAAAATTTCTATATAATTTAATGTAATTTTATTTTTTGTCCAACTAACTACAAAAAAGATATGTGGAAAAAAACGTGTTTTAGGGGACTTTTAGGGGCCAATATTTTTCTGTGTGCCTCTTAGAGTGGTAGACTTTATTCCATAGTGTTTCTTGACCCAAAAACCATAATACTACAAATTTTAAACGTTTTGGTGAGCTTAGTCCCTTAAAAACTGGGGCGTATATAAATAAGGGCGTACAGGGGTTTCGTAAACCCTAATCAGATTAAGCTGAAATTTTGCATAAATGATCCTTAGATATATTTAAGATATTTTGAAAGATATTAAGTCGATATATAAAAGGGTGTTCAAATGGCAGCCAGTCCTAAAATGTTTTAACAACGAGTGAGTTACGACTTTAAATGCGTTATATCTTCCAACCAATAGAAATTAAGGGAAAAAAATATCAAGCAATTTTATTGCATTTTTTGTACTCTTTCATTTTCTGTGCAGTTTTTGTTTCTAGTAGGTTGCAATCAAAAGTTATAGGGCAAAAACGAGTTTTTAGGGTGTTTTAAGGGCCGTTTAAGGGTCTTCCGAAACTCGAAAATCGATAGACTTTTTTTTATTGAATTTCCCATCCCAAAATCTATAGGAATACATACTTTTTTTTGACTGAGGAATTTTGTAGCAGTTGAAACCTTTATTGACTGTAGTATAATTAATTAAAAACTGCGTTTTGAAAGTCAAGCTTTGGTTCAAAAACTGCGTTTTGTTTTTCCACGTGGTTTTCTAAGTAAATTTTTAATATGAAATAACAATTTTTTTAATTTTTTTTTTGGATCAATAGATCGAATATCCATTAACTCAATTTTTTAAAAAATGTCAAAAACTGCGTTTTGAAAGTCAAGCTTTGGTTCAAAAACTGCGTTTTGTTTTTCCACGTGGTTTTCTAAGTAAATTTTTAATATGAAATAACAATTTTTTTAATTTTTTTTTTGGATCAATAGATCGAATATGCATTAACTCAATTTTTTAAAAAATGTAAAAAACTGCGTTTTGAAAGTCACCTCCTGAAATGCAATATACGTTGTACGATCCGCTGTGAAAAGTATACTAGGGAATGCGAATCATTACTATTTTTACGGCTTGTTATACTATTCACAGCGCGTAAGCGTTAGAATAGTATAATACGGTAGTTTCGAATTTCCCAAAATCGTCAAAAAACGTCTTATACAAAAAATTCTTGGATACAAATATATTTCATGAAAATTAAAGAAACTTTTAAAAATTTTAATGTCCTCTGGTCCGGCCGTCCGTCTGTTTGCCCGATGTCACGATTTTTGTAGACACGATAACTCGAACTAATTATAATTATCGGATCGGCTCGAAATTTACAGGAAAATCAAGTTCTATGAGGGGAATATTCCCATTGTTTTTTAAAATAATCCTCCCAAAAAAAACAAAAAGTTATTGGAGGTTATTTAAAAAAAAATAAAAAAACTGTCATAAACAAAATCAAAAATTTTTTGTTTTTCGTATAAAAAAAATGTGATTTTTTTTTATTTAAAATTTTAAAAAGTATTTCGTCTTGTAAATTTCAGGACGTCGTATCTCAATTTTTTTCGATTTTGAGATTTTGGACTTAAACGCTTTATATTATCAATTTACATCTAAAAAATAAGTTTCACCTGCTATTTTTTTTTAAATACCAAAAATATAAGCAAAATAATAATGTCGTATCTTAGATGATTATAAATTAATAAATTTTTAAACCTCGTACCTCTTAATTCTAGTCAACTGACTATTTTGGAAAGCAATTTTTGCATTTGGCGAGGCCTTTTTGACATCTTATGTATGTTATAAAACTTTTTAAAGTTTAAATGTTTCAATAATTAATAATATTATTATAATAATTAATTATATTTTGTTAAAATATTAATAAAATAACGTTTCAAAGCTCGTATCTTAAAAATATTTATTAATTTTGAGCATCAAAATGTCGTATATATAAACATTAGGTTTTTATTTGTATTTATTTATTTTATATACAATAAAATGATTTAAGGTTCATCATCATCAGAAGCGGTGTGGTTATTACCAAGTAATAGCCACGGCACTCAGACCTGAGATCCATTGTGCATGCCGCAGTCATCTAGATGACACATCATTTGATTAGGATGATATTCCATGGGGGCAGGCATCTAAAAAGGCGATGATCTGCCCCAATGAAAGTTCGACTAAATCGCTAGGTTGCACTGATGGTGAACCTAAAAATCGCAGTCTTTTTTGTGAGAAGACAGAACATTGTCCCAAAATGTGGGATGCAGTTTCTTTATCATAGTCGCAGAATCTACAGCGTTCGCTTTGGATAATTTTCATTTTATAAAGAAGATTGTTGAAAGTACCATGACCAGTTAGAAAACTGGTTAGTTAATCATTAAAAATGTATTACGTTTATATTAAAAAAGTACATTTTTAACCTATGAATAATGCGAGAAAGAGTTATTTCTCATTCCTGTAAAGTTGTCTTTTTTGAGATACGACGTTCTGAAATATACAAGACGATTTGTGAAAATGCAATTTACTAAAATGCGAAGCTTGTTTGTTATAGCTTTAGCTCATTCTTATTCCGAATAACAGCCGAATATATCTTATAAAGCATCCTCCAGAGCACAAGAAAATTGAAAAGTGTCGACACTATGTCTAAAATGTATTAAAACTAAATTCAAAAATATGTCTGGCAGTTATTCTCCACATAATGCAATTTTCACATTTACAATTTTCAAAGTTTTTCTTTAGACCTTCACGGAAATAATTTTCAATTTTTTTTATATAACTTAGATAACTCAGGTCCACAAAACAAATATTCATGCACTCTTAAGTAGAATTATTTTTGTGCGCTAAACAGTAACAGATAACTTTTTAGTTACAATTAAAAAGTTATCGCGCGGTTATAGCTACTCATTAAAAATACATAATAGTTTTAATTTATTATTTGGTCTTATTTTGGCCTTATTTGGTCGGTCTAAAGCCAAAGTGAACTAAGCGCCACTTTTACAAAAAAAATAGGTTTTTATTGCAGACTGTAGGATATCAAAATCTGCACCATGGACTACCAATAGTAAAAAAAATGGCGCTTAGTTCACTTTAGCTTTAGACCGACCATTTTATGAGTAATACGCAGTATTGGAAAAATATTTAATTAAGCATCATTTCAGTCCAAAGTAAGTACATAGTGACCAATGTTTTATTTCCAAATGATAACAAATACGTTATAACACATTATACTTAAAAATATTTTATCCAATACATACAGATAATAAGACAATTACCAGCTTTATTTTAAATAGATAAACTCAATAATTACCCCCGCGTGGCTTTTACTTTATTGTGTGGATAATTATTTATTTTACCCACTCAACTGTCACTTGTCAAATTATTTTCTTGTAAATGTCATTAAAATTTTTAATAAAAATATGAATTGCTAAGCTATTTATTGGATAAAACCTTGTATGGCACTCATGGGTAAACCGATATTGCCCTCTCGAAAATTAACCTGCTTGGCTGACCCCTCGTTTGGACTTTTGGTTAATTTTCTCATGGGCAATATCTTACTTTACCCACTAATACCATAAATAACTATTATTCACGGCCGTGATCAGTTGTTTGCAAACGCCAAAAATCTTCTCACTACACACCAACATGGGTTCTTTAAGGGTAGGTCTACTTTAACTAACCTTCTGCCTTTTTTGGACTTTTTGTCTAAAAGCTTGGATGATCGGGTACAGGTGGATGCCATTTATACAGACCTAATCCTTCTGCCTTTTTTGGACTTTTTGTCTAAAAGCTTGGATGATCGGGTACAGGTGGATGCCATTTATACAGACCTAATGAAAGCTTTTGATAAGCTTGATCACAACACTTTATTCTACAAAAGTGATATGTTTGGTATTTTTGGTCAACTCTTGTGCTGGATTAAATCTTATTTGTCGGATCGTTTTTTGTTTGTAATTGTAAATGGATTTCAGTCTGAAAGTGTTCACGCAACCTCTGGTGTACCTCAAGGCAGTCACATTGGACCTTTGTTATTCCTTATATATATATATTTGATATATATTTGTGTTTTGTTTATTGCTGTTTTATTTTATACGCTGATGACTTAAAAATATTCATGAGAATGGGTCAGTTTTTGACATATCTTTATTTCAGCAAGACATTAATAGATTTTACAATTACTGCAAGTCCAATTACTTATTTTTAAATATTAAAAAATGTAATCAAATCACATTTACAAGAAACAGAAATGTCCTAAACAGCACTTACTACTTTGATACTCAACCAATAACAAAGGTTGAATCAATTAATGATTTGGGCATAGTCATTGATAACACTCTTTCATTTGAGAAACATATTGATTCAATCGTAGCTAAAGCTTATAGAATGTTAGGGTTTGTAATGAGAATTACAAAGAGCTTTAAAAACATTAATTGTGTTAAAAGTCTGTATTTTAGCCTTATTAGAAGTATGCTCGAATATAACACGGTCACTTGGACTCCTCACTATAAAAAATATATTGAAAGAATTGAAAAAATTCAGCATGTATTTTTAAAGAGGCTAAATTATAGATTTAACCCGGAGCTCGTTGCGAGCACTTATACTGAAAACCTAACAACCTACAAGATTTTAAGCTTACAAGAAAGAAGAATCTTACTAGATGCAATTTTCTTACATAAAGTAGTCAACGGCAAATTCGAATCAAACTTACTTGATCACATTCATTTTAGAGTACCTAGTCATAGAAACAGATTACAGAATAGTTTCGTAATTGAGTTATCAAAAAGTAATTTGGACCAGAATTCTACCTTTCAAAGAATCCCTAATTATTATAATAATAACATGTGATATTGACATTTTTGGTACATCCATTTATCTTTTTAAGAATAAAGTTATTAACTATCTTATATCAGCTAGAGCAATAGAATAAAATTTGTGTATTAATATTACCTTTAAAAAAAAATTTTTATTGTACAATTTAATTTGTTATTTAATTATTAAGTTTTAGACTAAGCTACTATTTTATTTTTTTTGTTAATTAGTGACTCCCTTTTATTGGGACTTGTCCTGTTGGGTGTCCTTATGAATAAATAAAATAAATAAATAAATTAATAGGCCTATTAATCACGGGTCTGTAAAAAAAACCCTTTAAAACTTTAAAACGACCGTGGATTAAGAATAGTATCCTACTCGCGTATAATAGCTATTAAATTATTATACATCATTAAATAATATACTATGATCCACGGCCGTGATTAATAGGCCTATTAGTCACGGGTCTATAAAAATAAACCGTTTAAACTTCAAAACAGCCGTGGAAAAAGTATAGTATTTTACTCGTGTATAAAAGCTATTAATCATTGAGGGTGAATTTTGGGACACGAGCCGATAGGCGAGTGGTCTAATCACCCGAATGCAATTATTATACACTCATTGAATAATATACTATTATCCACGGCCGTGATTAATAGACCTATTAATCACGGGTCTGTAAAAATAAACCGTTCAAACTTCAAAGCAGCCGTAGATAAAGTATAGTATTCTACTCGTGTATAATAACTATTAATCATTCGGGTGATTAAGCCACTCGCCTATCGGCTCGTGTCCCAAAATTCACCCTCATTGATTAATAGCAAATATTATACACTCATTGAATAATATACTATAATTTTGCGTTTCTAACCTTAAAATAATGATTTATTATATCATTTATTTAAACAACTAAAACTTAAAACTACATCATTTTCTTGGCCGATTAGTTTTTTAGAATTATTATTATTATTAATATTTACTAAAAAAAATCCGTCGTTACTATTTTCATACCAGAAGATTTTTTTACTTACAAACCGACATGGATGATGTGCATAATAAGATAATATTTATATCTCACCTTTGACAGAAAAAGCTTAACTATTTAGACAAATCGTCGCTTCCCTTGCAAATGGGCTTATCTCATTTTTTGTGAGTTTTGATATTATTAATCCGGGTAGCTTCAGGTAACTGTTTTGATGCCACCAGAGGGCCTAACTCAATTTATAAATTTTTTGAGATAAGCTCCTTTGTAAGGAAGGCGATATTATTAATCATGGTAGCTGCAAGTTACTGTTTTGATGCCACCCAAGGACCCAGCCCAATTTAGCAATTTTTTGAGATAAGCCCCTTCGTAAGGAAGGCGAAGAAATGTCTATGAACATGTAGCAGTAACCAATAACCACACAATTAAGTGGCTACGTACGTTACTACGTACGTAGTAACTTTTGTAACGAGATCGTTCCGTTCAGTTACAAACACCTAGCAAGATCGTAATTGTTACCCTTAAATTTTTTCCCATTTCCATTTTGGTAGTATCTACGTAATTACTATGTAACTATAGCGCTCCTGTAACTAGTCGCCGCTACTTCATTTATTTCAATTGAGTTAATGATCACGTAGCGGCAACTAAAAATGCTACTTGTGTTTAGTATTATAATAATATTTTTCTTCTTGTGTATACATGCTGTTTGTATTTTCAGTTGCGGTAAAAGTCACCCTTATTTATTAGCTACGAAAACTTTAACCAGTTACGTTTAGACAACCCTCCTAATATGCAGCCCCTAGGTATCTCTGTTGTCTTAAGCCTAAGTTTTAATCAATAACTAAATGATTTTAGTAAAAATAAGAACAACTTTAAGTTCAGAACTTATAAGGTAATACTACCAAATAATTAAAAAAAAAACACTTTTTTTAGTAAAATAATACGAACTTATTACTTTGTTTGGACTCGAGTGTACTCGAGTCCTTTTTTTACTCGGCAGTCGCCTCGTAAAAAAATATGCACTCTCGTACACTATAAACTAGGTTCGCGAACTCGTTGCGAACACATTTCGAAAGTTTTAAAACGTCAATGTTTTCTTTATTATATTTTGATGATTTTCTTAATGTAAAAATAGCGTACACAACTCGTCGCTTACCTTTACTATATACTATTGATAAATATTGCGTCCCATATTAAGCGGTCTTAGTGGGTTTTCAACAATAGCATTTTAATAGCTTTTAATTATATTATAGTAAATTCAGTACTAATAGATTTGCGTTACAAAATTTTAAATTGGTGTTGCTTAAAAGTTATTTCTTTGACAATTTTCATCGCCAAGTGTTAGTAATTACTGTTAAGAGCTTCTTTTTCGCATCAAATAAATTATTTCTTGCGTCTCTTTATTTAAAACTTTGTCGAGGCTAAAATTTAAAACATTATTTTCCCGTTTATTTATGAACAAACTTAATAATTAATACATACAAAATTATTAGACCCAAAATTAATTATAAATTACACAGGACCACAAAAAAATAAAGTCAGTTTTTCAGAAACCAGACTAATTTTTTTCTACGTTATGTTTGGTTTAAAACGAATATGGCAATGAAAAAAATTCTTGACATAAAATTTTATTAGACGCAAAATTAATCATAAATTTACACAGGATCACAAAAAAAATAAAGTAAGTTTTTCAGAAACCAGAATTAATTTTTTCTACGTATTTTTGGGCGCTGAAAACGAATATGACAATGAACAAAATCTTAAGATATAGCGCACAATGGTTTTTTTATGCATTCCAGGAGAAAAAAATCAGTAACATTTTTTTTATGGAAATATTGATAAATAAAAATGATTTATGTCATTACTTGAAGATTTTAAATATTTACCCTAGTTAATTTTTTACAGGGCCTCAAATTACAAATATGGAACTTTTTTCGTGTTTTTTCATATATTTCATTAAAAATTTTATATAAATAATACAGATACAGCCAAAAATTTATATATGTAATACTACTACATACATATGCTTTATAAAATAGTTATTTATGGTACTAGTGGGTAAATTAATATATTGCCCATGAGAAAATTAACCTGCGAGGCATCAGCCAAGCAGGTTAATTTTCGAGAGGGCAATATCGGTTTACCCATGAGTGCCATACAAGGTTTTATCCAATAAATATCTTAGGAATTCATATTTTTATTAAAAATTTTAATGACATTTACAAGAAAATAATTTGACAAGTGACAGTTGAGTGGGTAAAATAAATAATTATCCACTCAATAAAGTAAAAGCCACACGGGGGTTATTATTGAGTTTATCTATTTAAAATAAAGCTGGTAATTGTCTTATTATCTGTATGTATTGGATAAAAAATATTTTTTTTTATTTCCAGTGGTGGAGAGTTTAAACTTGCAAATGTTAAATGAAATGAAATAAAATTGTCTGATTTCCTTAACCAGACTGTTTTTTTTTAGCTGTTTAAACAAATTTGATAATAAAAGACCTCCCTGATCCCTAATTTGTTTCAAAACCACACGCACAGTAGCAAAATTTTATCATAAAGCTGGTAAAAACCGAAAATAATTTTTTTTTTGCGAAATTGGTAGCATTTTAGGGGTCGTCCATTTTAAAAGTAGTAATAAATAAAAGCTCAATAAATAAAATGGCGGATTTAATATGTTGGGCAAAAATAATAAGTTAATTTTTTTTTCATAAATATATTTATGTATACACAGTTTCCGATTTTAACATTTTATTCTAACGGGGAAGCATTATTACTTTTTGTTTCCTTGTTAATAAAAAATTAAAATAGAGCCGTTCAAGTATTAACAGTTTATGATAAAATTTTGTCCTTTGCGTGTGGTTTTGAAACAAATTAAGGATCAGGGAAGTCTTTCATTGTCAAATTTGTTTGAATCGCTAAAAAAAACTTGAGAAAAACAGTCTGGTTAAGGGTATCAGACATTTTTATGATATTTCTTTTGACATGTGCAACGTTAAACCCCCCAGACTCTCCACCACTGGAAATAAAAAAAAGATGTATTTTTTATAAATCATATGTATGTACTAGTATTACATATATAAATTTTTGGCTGTAACTGTATTATTTACATGTAATTTTTAATGAAATATATCGATGTTAAAATACGAAAAAAGTGCCATATTTGGAATTTGAGGCCCCGTAAAAAAATAACCAGAGTAGATATTTAAAATCTGTAAGTAATGGCATAAATCGTTTTCAGCAATATTTGCATAATTTTTTTTGCGAAATCTTGCGGATTTATTTTTTTTGACTCGAATGCATACAAAAACAACCATTGTGTGCTATATCTCAAGATTTTGAGGTTCATGAATTTTTATTGACATATTCGTTTTCAGCGCCCAAAAATACGTAGAAAAAAATTGTAAAGAATATAAATACCTACATACATGCAAAAAGATTTTGTTTGTTTTGCCTCAATTTTGCTCATTTTAGCAACGTTAATGATTTTGGTTTTTTTGCGGAGGTGGAGCAGCGTCCCCCTACCCCTTCCCCTCACTTTATTTATCCTCAAAAATATGTCTGGTCATAATTCTAACGTTTACACATAAAAGGTCATAACAAAAACATAGTAAAGAGAACGTAATAAAATCGTTTGATTTTATGGACTTTTTTGAAAAAAATCTATGCATTTTTGTTTTTGGTATTAAAATAAAGTATTTAAATTAAACTAATGTTTACACAGAAAAAAAAACAGTAAAAATACAGAAAAAAAGAAAAAGTATTAAAATTTCATGATTTTATGGACTTACGCCTTTTTTGAAAAAACTCAACGAACGCTTATTTTGTTTTTGGTCTTAAAGTAAATTATCAGACGCAAACTATTAAAAACCGATAAAAAATTAGCTGTTCATTTTTTTTTGTAAAAAAGTTACTTTCCACACACCGTGTTATATTCGAGTAAAAAAATGGAGTTTGTATAAGTTACCATAGTCATCATATACAAAGTTGATTAGTACACCGACAATTGTTCTTTTACGATACAAGGTATCGAAATTTACTTGTCGATATCCTAAATTCTGCCAAATCTATCCGAAACCACTTTTCCCTAAGAAGGAATCGAGGTCCTTTAGGGGTCAGCGAGGATTTGCCTTGTCAAATTATTTTAGGGCCCAAAAGTACGTAAAAAAATACAGTCTTGTTAGTTAGTAATTGACCTTAATTTTTTTGTGGGTCTGTGTAATTTTTTGTTTGTTTGTTTAACCTCGTACCATTCTACTTAATTAAGCATCCCCTAAGTCCAGGACTTGTGTGGGCTAGTAGTAGAGGGAACCACCGGTTTATACTGACTTTCGAATCAGTTTTTATAGAGAGTGTCCGCTTCACTTATCGCCTTCGCCAAATTTCAATTATTAATTAACTGAAAAGGAAAATCGGCGACAGTGAGAATTGGACTCACGCTAGTTGGCTAGTAGACTTGTCATGTACAGACGTGGTGGACCACTACACCAATCCTCCCATAATACACCAATCCTCCCATAATTAATGGTTTTAAAAGATATTTTTCAAGATATTTTCACAATTTGATAATATAATTATAATTTTAATTGTGTTTGAAAACTCCCTATTAATTAATTACTATTAGTTATTACTAGTAAATAAGTAATTAGTAATTGAATACTAATTATTCATCAAACATAGTTCATTAAAAAATATATAAGGGTGCTGTGCACCTGCAGCAGGTGACTGTTTTTTGACCTATTTCGCACTTTTACTTTAACTAACAGATGGGAGATGGAACCTTATAGCATTAGTAAAAAAATTAAACAATTTATGGCTTTTTTTCTGTGTTCATTCTTCAAAAAAAAAAAAAAAAATGTCACCACGATAAGTGTTGAAAATGGGAATTTTCGTCAAAACTTTTTAAAAAAATCAAACAAATTAAATTTTAACACCTTCAAAAAATGTTTAAAAAAAAATAAAAATTACACTTATGGTCAAACGGGGAATTTAATAAGCTTTAAAATGATCTATCACACGACTCCCTTTTCATTAAAAAAAATCCCCTTTAAATATGTAAATACCAAAAAATATTTGTGTTATTTAAGTTACGCTTGTCTCGGGTTAGGGGAAAGTTAAATAAAAAACAGTATTAGATCAGCTTACCGGTTTCGGGCATATATTTACCCTTCTTCAGAGCTAGAATATAAATGGTAGCAAAGAAACATTAAGAAAAAAAGGAAAAAACAAAAAGTTAAATAATAATTTAAAAGATAAACACAAAACACAAATGTTGTACATGAATTATTGAAAATCAGAGAAAGAGCAAAAAACTCTAATATTATAAATTATAAACATACTGTATAGTAATAAGAAGTATTGTTTATTATTTGGTAAGTATATCTAACTATAAAACACAAAAACAGCAAAACAAAAACGTAAAAAACTATATAATACAAACACTTACCATCAATCTTTAATATTAATCAACAAAGCTAATTCTGAGTCATCAAAAAATGCCCGAAACCGGTAAGCTGATCTAATACTGTTTTTTATTTAACTTTCCCCTAACCCGAGACAAGCGTAACTTAAATTATTTTGGGAAAAGAACTATTTATATTATTTGTGTTATGTTATTAACGTGTTTTAAATTTGAAGTTTATAGACCGTTCGAAACAGTGTTACCAGATTTAGCATAGTTTTATTTCTACCGGCACTATTTTTATTGTCGGTCCTTTGTTTGGTAGTTTTAATTGTTGACTAATAATTAATTGACTATTAGAACTGTCAAAAAAAGGACTGTCAATGAAAACCGTGCTTTTATTAACGGCCGTAGAAATAAAATTATGCTAAATCTGGTAACACTGGTTCGAAAATTAAAGGGGCGGGGGGAGGCGGACTTTAGACACGCACTGTATAAATTTTGTCATCGTAATAAGTGCGTGTTTTAATTAAGTAACGCCTATTATTTTTTTTCCGTTTTCTACGGTTTTATGATTATTATACAATAATTCGATTTTTTTATTACACAATATTCGATTTTTTTTATTAACCGAGGTTAAAACTAAGGCAATCTTTAAAAAATAATTTCCTGAATTAAATAAAATTGTATAATATTTTAGGTAATAATTTTTCCTAAAAATTTAGAGTGCCCTGCCGAGATAATAGTGTTCTTATCTGTAAACTATTTGAAGGTAAAGTAGGTACTTTTAATTTCAAGTACAAACAATAAACCACATTTTTTGATAATAAAATATACCCAAACAAAGGTAAAGTTACTGACTTATTTTCAACAAAGAGCGTTTTGTTGAATTTTCAAATTTTTACGGCAAGAATATTTAAACAATTTAAAACAAATAGTGAATCTCGCTTTTTCTCGGCCTTTTTACTTTTTTTATTTTAGATAAATACATCCAAAAAAGCTCAATATGGGCCATGTGTGACACTATTATTATACTATTTACAGAGCGTAAGCTCTAGAATAGTATTATACGGTAGTTTCGAATTTCTCAAAATCGCCAAAAAACGTCGTAGATAAAATACTGCTGTCAACAAAATAATACTTTCCCCTATACAAAAATTGTTTTAACCCCAATCCGATTTTTACCAAAAACAATACCATTCTAGAACTTTGGATAATGGTCCAAATTTGAAGTATTTAGCCCGAAGCGTTCGTGAGTTATCGTGGTCACAAATTACCCGGACAGATCGACAGATAGAATTTTTTTTTGACGGAAATCATATTTTTTTTATATAAAACATCCAGAAACGTAAAAAAAAACTATATAAAAAACAAGTTTTTAAACTTAAAACCCTTCTATTGATTACGTATTATGTATAACTAAAAAGTAGAAAACAAGATATACCAATTTACAAAAACGAATTTTTTAAAAGAAAGGTTTTGGAATTTGTGATTTCTTTATTTTTGCCAACATTTCCAAAACCCTTCTTTTAAAAAATTCGTTTTTGTAAATTGGTATATCTTGTTTTCTACTTTTTAGTTATACATAATACGTAATCAATAGAAGGGTTTTAAGTTTAAAAACTTGTTTTTTATATAGTTTTATTTTTAAGTTTTTAGTTATAATTTATTAATGTGTGAAGCAACCCGGGAGTAAAACAGAGATTTTATGTAAAATTATATTGTCACCGGATGTAAGCATATGTACCGAACTTTAGCTGTCTAAGTCGGTAAAAAGAGTTTAATTTAGCCGCATGTGCTATGGTGGGGGGGGGGGTTAATTTATAAGAAAAGTTTTTTAAATTGTATATAATTAATATAGTAAAATTTTATTATGATGAGATGAGTACGTAACCCAATTTTTGTTTTAAATTAACTCACGTGGATAAAAAAGGGTTTTGATATTGTATGAGTGGGGGGGGGGGGGTTGGGGGGTAAATTTTATATTTAATTATTTTGTTAGGGTAGAAAATCATGTGTACCAAATTTCAGCTCTCTAAGTCTATTCTAAGTGGGTGAAAAAGCATTTGGCAAATTTGAGGACAAATATACCTACATATATATATGGAAGTGAAGTGAATAGAAGGGTTTTAAAAAGCAATAATTTTTTTTCGATTTTTTTTTACTAACGCGAGACTTTTCTTGGGGAAAGTTTAATTCTTGGATACAAATATGTTTCATGAAAAAATAAGAACTTTGAAAATGTCCATCTGTCACTCCATCTGTCCGTCTGACGTCACATTTTTTGTGGACACTATGTCCCAAGAAAGAATTGTCCTATCGACTTAAAATTTTCAGGAAAAATCATGATTGCAAGTACTATGAGGGGAAGACCTCTATTGGTTTTAAAAAATATATGGGGGGTTAAACTTTTTAAAGAATTAAAAAAAAAGTATCTGTTTCAAAAAAATTATTTTCAAATTTTTTCGTTTTTTTTTTTATTTAATATTTTTTCTGGAATTTTATATATTTTTTAACCACTAGCTTTATCGCTTAAGATACGACATTCATAACTTGTAAAAATTGTATGAAAATAATATTTTATATTATAACAAATGTAGTAATGGTTTGGAGCGTTATATTTTGGTAATTTGTAATTTTATTGGAATTTCTAATAAGTAGTTTTACAAGCCAACCTTGCCTCTCAAATAGGGAATCCAGTCCCGATCCCGAAATCCCGAAATCCCGAAAATTTTAAAAAGTTCGGGATCCCGATCCCGATCCCGAAATTTAAAAATGTCTCATTTCATCAGAAATTAATTATCTTATATTAAATAAATAAAATTATAAAATTTAAACCAAAAACTTTTATTAAAATAACCAGTATTAACCATATTTTATTTAAATTTATATTTTACTAAATTAAGAAAAATAAAAAATAAAATAAACACTAATAAAAGCAAGAATTTTTTTTTATATACAAATTGTATGTGTGCATCACGAAAAAAAAAATATATTCAGTAAAATATTTATTATTTAAAAAAAACAAACTTTTTAAAAGTTAAAACAAATAAATTAAATAAAAAGTTAAAAAAAAACAAACTTTTTAAAAGTTAAAATAAATAAATTAAATAAAAAGTTAAAAAAACATACTTTTTAAAAGTTAAAATAAATATATTAAATAAAAAGTTACATCTATAGCTACCAAGTTGGTAGTACCAACAAAACGAAACAAACAACATTAAAATATAAATTCATATAAAAAAAATATATATAAAAGTAATTATAAACAAATTTAAAAATTTTAAATTAAAATTATGTATTTTATTAGCTTAAGAAACATATCTTTTAAAAAAATGGCCATGAGCGACCTCTAGATTTTTTCAAAACTTCTGAAAAAATTCAGGAATAATACTCTTAACCCTAGACTATGATCTTCTTTAGGGGTGCATTTTCACCATCGTAAACAAAAAATATTATACGCAAATCACAATTACATATCGAGTAACCCGATTCTAGTTGAATAAATAAATTCTAATTTTTCGGGATTTTCGGGATTTTTTTCGGGATTTTCGGGATTTTCGGAATTTTTCGGGATTTTGGGATTCAAAAACCTTCGGGATATCCCGAACTTTCGGGACTGGAAACCCTACTCTCAAAGCAAGTCTTGCCGTTCGCAGCAAGTCTTGCATCCGATGCTTTTCTGGATTTTTTTAGTATCTTATGCATACTTAAAAATACAACTCATACCTAATAATTGCAAGTAATATTTAATAAAGGAAGTAATTATATTCCAAAGAAGATAAGGCGAAATTTAATAGCCTATATCTATTACAATATAGTATACAGTGTGTTAGTGAAAGTATAACTAGTGTATTTTATCGGTAACTATAAAAGGTAACTTTTGTAATTTTTAGTGCTCATATAAAATCATAGAAACTCGCAATTTAACGTACTGTAAAACATAAGGGTAAAATTAAACAGTAATAGTTCAAGCAAATTAGACGAAAAAACGACGAATAGAAGAAACTATTTATAAAGTTTTGAAATTTTGGTTGTGAACTCCCATTAGGAACCCAAATACAGATCCGAAGAGCTTCATCTTCTTTTGCTAAAAAAAACACCCCTAAAACATGACCTCATGACGCTTTTCTGCATTTTTCTCGTAAACCGTTACTCCGATGAGAAAATGTTAGAGGACTTTTGTATATTCTCCATTAAATTCTGTATAAAATTTGTCCTATAAAATCTTTGTGTATCTCCCACCCAACGCTCAAAAATGACGTTGGAAAGTAAGCACAGAAGACAAAAACACTATCACACAAAATGAAATTTTGCGTGTTCTTATAGGCACATAAGAGGTCTCTACTTTTTTTTCTTTTGGGTTGGCAGCAGACAAAAGTCTATCTCTTGACGTTTGTCGTGCAATTGTGAACGTCGGTTTAAAGTTTAATTTTCTACAAAATTTTGTGTTTAGGTTATGTTTTACCGTGTTAAAATTGTGGCTTGGTTACTTGCAGTGGAAAAGAGAAGACATGACTATAAAATACATTAAAATATCATTTTTTCTTAGAATTTAAAACATTTCGAAAACTGTAATGCCAACTCGAAACGTAAATCCCTAATTAGTCATCATACATCATACATAAATGTAAGTTTTTTAAAATTTCAGAGTAAAATATAAAAAACTGTATAAAGCACTCGTTTCGAAACACGTTTTTAGGGTACTAGTACTTGTACTCGTGCGCTAAAAACGTTATGAAACTAGTACATTAATATACTATAAAATTACAGTATGACATTCGACAAAATTTTACATTTTTTTTTAAATTCTTTTACCGAGAGTTAATTTTTAGCGAGCAAAATATATGTTTGACGAGACCCATTTTTTTACTAATTAAGGTGCCTTTTTTGTTATAAAACCAATAAAAAATCTTACATGTAGCTTTAAGCCAAAAAAAAAACGATTTTCATTTGTTTCAATAAAAAAAAACGAGATGAAGTGCCGATAATTGTTTTGGTTTCTTCTGTTTTCCACCTGACTCTCCAAAATATGTTTAAGTTCTCATGTCTTAGCTAGTGTATGTGACCCACCAATTGAACCTTTCTAAGAAGGGCATTTTCCCAGCTATAGCTATAGCCCTTTCCATACGCTCTTATTTGTAACTCTATCTACCCCCATTTTATTATTAACTTTCTCCTATAGCACCACATTATAACTTAATTTGTTTTATCTGCCATCCATCCATTCCTATGGTATCCAGTCGCAGCGTGGATTTTAAGGGACGGATGTGACCACTTTGGCGGATTTACTCCAACATCAGCCTTGCTATGCACAGGACTTGATTAATTTTATTTTTTATATTATGTAATGTCGTGAAAGTGTTCGTTTAATTGTAATGTTTTAAGTGAGTCGTGAGTCGTATTAATATGTGATGTTAAATTTAAATTCAATTTATTTCGTTGTACACGTGGATAACTTTTTATGAGTTTCTCAACCGTTTAGATGCTGCAAATTTGGAACTCGAATTTTGGAACACCCTGTATATTGTATATTCTTAGTGAAAATGTTTATTTTAAAAAACTATTTACATACATATTTTTACAGGTAATTCAATTAATTTGCAGTAAAACCCAATTAAATTTTCCTGTAATTAGTAGATTCGCAAAAGTTATATTTGCGGAAGTGTTTGACAAAATTGTACAGGTTCAACCTGTAAAATCATTGATTTTAGATTTAATTAGGTTTAGGAAATTCAAAGTAAAAACATACAGATTACTAAAAACAGCTACGTAATATTCAGATGAAGTGGCTCAAAAGTTTGTATATCCGCAAGTACTTAAATCAAATGAATTTCTTTCCCATTTTGAAGATTTACATCGGCACTTAATGCTACTAAGAGTGCCGATGTATTGAAATCTTCGCCGAAAAGTCAAAATCTTTGACCACGTTTTTTTACATCTCTCGACGTTTCAGACCATTCTGAGTCGAAATCAGTAAAAAAAAAATTTGCGTCCGTCTGTCTGTCTGTCTGTCTGTCTGGGTGTAAACTCTTTAACTCCATTTCTACATGAGATATCGACTTGCGGTTCTTTGCATATTGTTTCTTATCGTATTCCGAAGAGCTGATTAGATTTTGGGGGTAAACGATTGGGGGTAAGGGGGTAAATAAAACTCTTATTTTTAGTGTTTTTTGTTTATAATTAAGGCAATTATTATTGTATTTGATTAATTTAGCACTTATATAAAAGATAATTTTAAATTGGTCAATAAATGTTATAAACAACGTTTTCCTTAAACGCACTGATTTCGAGATATTGGCGTTTAAAGCAGTAAAAGGTTTTTTTAGTATATCTCACATATTTCTAACCCGATTTCAAAAAATTATATTTTAAATCAAATCTCTTTTTAAGCCCTATAAAAAATGTTATATACAGTTTTTTGCTAGAATATAATGTTTTAAAGATACAGAAGTTAAAATCAAACAAAACACCTAGTTTGAAATTTGCAAACTAGATGGCTCTAGTGTACAATAGTGCCGATGTTTTGACAGGGTACTTGCAACGTTTCATCTAGTTTCTTATTGAAGTTGAATACGTATTTCACTTTAATTAGAACAAATGGTTAAAACATAAATAAATAAATAAAATAAATTTCTTGTATTGAGTTTTAAATAAAGTTAAATGAATGGAAAGTAGATATTTATACTGAGTATTTATTTATTTATTTATTTATTTAGCATCATACAACACCAAAAATAATGAAAAAATATGAAGCTGAAGTTTGCAACGTTTTTTTGCATCGAAAATTCAAATAGTATATTAAAGCACTTATTCCGTAACACGTTTTTAGCGCACTAGTACTTCAGAAAACTCGCCGCAAGCGGCTTGTTTTATAAACTTGTACTCGTGAGCTAAAAACGTGTTATCGAATAAGTGCTTTAATATACTATTTGAATTTTCGTTGCAAAAAAACGTTGCAAACTTCAGCTTCATGAAAAAATAATATTATTACCTACTAATTTCTTGCTAACAAATATAAATTGAACTTAAAACAAATTATTGAATTTGTTAAAGCTAGTGAAATATATATTTGCAACAAGTATCAAAAATACCTTATAAGGTATACAGGGCACACGACCAAAAGTCTATAACTTCTGTAATTGTTTATATGAGTTAATACATTTTTGGCAACATTATTACCATATTATAGTGCTCTTTTTAACATATTGTTAAAATCCTAGCACTTTCGGTTTTACAGGAAGTATACATTTTCTTTGGTGATTTTTAGTCTAATTTAATGAAGCTGAAGTTTGCAACGTTTTTTTTGCAACGAAAATTCAAATAGTATATTAAAGTACTAGTTTTATAACATACGTTTTTAGCGCACGAGTACAAGTTTAGAAAACAAACCGCTTGCGGTGAGTTTTCTAAAGTACTAGTGCGCTAAAAACGTGTTATGGAATAACTGCTTTAATATACTTTTTGAATTTTCGTTGCAAATAAACGTTGCAAACTTCAGCTTCATCTAATTTAATAAATTTTAGAATACTTTATTAGAGTAATATATGAAATTTATTGACATAATTTAAAGTTTTCAGAACTTCCGGTTATACCGGAAATACATTTTTTTGTTGTTACTTTAAGATTATTTTCGAATTTTGAGTTACAGGTTTGTAAATTGATAAATTATTCAAAATAATTCTAATTTGGCACTAGTTCCGGTTAAACCGAAAATTATTTACATTTCTGCCATTGTAAGATAATTTTTATAACTATACTACAGAGCCTGTCACAAATCCGCCCCCCCCCCTTTAACTTTTGAACGGCTTAAAATATCAACTTCAAATTTGGAACACTTAAACAACATAACCCAAATATTTTTTTGGTATATATTTTGATATGCCTAGGATGCACAATGGAAACATGGGACAAGGGGGGACATTTTTTAAACCGAAAGGGGGGTCGTGTGATACCTCATTTTAAAGCTTATAAAATTCTCTATTTGCACACATATTTTTAATATTTTTCAGACCAATTTTCAGATGTTTAAAATAGGGTTAAAAATGGGAATTTTCTAAATTTCTAAATTTCATCAAAACAAATTTGAAAAATGGTTTATTTCATGATGCAAATAGGACACTTATACTCAAACTAATTTTAAATGATATAAATAAAATTTTAAAAAAAAATTATAAAAAATCGCATTTTTTATCAAAAAAAATTAAAAATGAAAACCTTAAAAAAAAAAAAAAAAATAAAAAATATATGGTCGAATAAAGAATTTTATAGGCTTTAAATTGATGTATTACGTGACACACCTTTCAGTTTAAAAAATGCCCCCCCTTGTCCCATGTTTCCATTGTGCACCCTAGGCATATCAAATATGTACCAAAAAAATATTTGGGTTATGTTGTTTAAGTGTTCCAAATTTAAAGTTGATATTTTAAGTCGTTCAAAAGTTAAAGGGGGGGGGGGCGGATTTGTGACAGGCTCTGTATAGTTATAAAAATTATCTTATAATGACAGAAATGTAAACAATTTTAAATGTCCCCCCCTAAGCATATCAAATATATACCAACAAATTATTTGAGTTATGTTATTTAGGTGTTTTAAATTTTAAGTTGATACCTTAAGCGGTTTAAAATTCAAAGGGGCGAACTTTTGATTTTATTAAAACTCTTATAATGAAATATTTTTTAACTTATTTTAACTTATTTAATTCATTCGATGCTATGACAAAACAATTTAAAGTTGTTCAATCATTACAAAAATTAAATTGTGGAAACGTTCAAGTATTACGTAAAGCAAATTTTGATCAACTATAGTTTTCGTATGAACAAAAAAATAAAAAGAAAAACTAAGAAACATTTGAGGTAAGCAAATTTGCTGTCAAACAATATTCCGCACTTACTAATCCCAACATAAAAATTAATACGCATTTTTTTAATATATTTTTTTTATAATTATACCTTTTGAAAATTAATTTTGGGCGGCAAGGATAAATTTGAAATTTTATATTTCTATGACATAAACCTTCCCTTATATTTATTTATTTCGTATGAATAATCCAATAATGTCACAAAACCAAGAAAAACTAAGAAACAATTGACATAAACAAAAGGTAAGCAAACTCGCGACAAGCGAGAACTGCAACTAGTAGTCTGCAACAACCTCAAAATTTATATTTTTTCGTTGTTTGCAACTTTCTGGCTATATTTATTAATACGCGCTTTTCTTTATTAATATGCACTTTTCTTTATTAATACGCACTTTTTTTTTTATTAATACGCACTTTTGTTTATTAATTTTAAACCTACAGTTTTTAACAAAACACATTTTTTAATAAAGATATAATTCTTAAGCGTTAGATCAAACAATATTCCCAATATATTAATCTTATTTAAATAAATACACTATTTTATTTATATTAATTTTTATTTTTAAATCACATTTTGGTGTCGGTGAACTTACCGGACACAAAAAATAGGACTAGTTTTGCACTAATTTTTCACTGTGGTACTAAAATTAACAATTATAAATAAAATTAGATGCGGAAAACGTTGTTTTATTACTAAAAAATAACTTACATGGAGGAAAATGGTAAATAATAATTAATTTTATGAACCGCCATAATATTGCTGACATATTTCACGTGTGTACAGAGGTGCGGCGTTTGGACTTTTTCTTGTATTATTCGGAATGATTTCTTGTTTGAAAAATTAACAATATTTTTGCACTGATTTTTGGTTTTATTACTAAAACTTACTGTTTTGAATATAATTAGGTGCGGAAAATTCAGTTTTTTGTTTTATTAGAATTTTTATAACAATTTAATGGACGTTGGTTTACGTTAACATTGGTTTACGTTAACGTTGGTTTACGTTGGTTTTTTCGTTATTTGTTTTTTTTTTTAATGGGGGAAGTTGGTTTACGTTAACAATGGTTTGGTCTGGTAGTTTGCTGGTTTGGTGTTTTTTTTTAATGGTTTACGTTAACAATAGTTTGCTCTTTTGGTATTTTTTTTATGGGAGAAGTTGGTTTACGTTAACGTTGGTTTACGTTGGTTTTGTGTTGTTTGGTGTTTTTTTTTATGGAGGAAGTTGCTTTACGTTAACGTTACATTTTTTGTACTATTATTTTAAATTAAATAAATGTACAAACTGACAACGCTGTTTATTAACTTAAAATTGTACCAACTTAAAGTGAAATGCGGTTAAAATATTAAGCTGAAGTTTGCAACGTTTTTTTTGCAACGAAAATTCAAATAGTAAGTAAGTACTAGTTTCATGACATACGTTTTTAGGGCACGAGTACAAGTTAGAAAACAAGCCACTTGCGGCCAGTTTTCTAAAGTACTAGTGCGCTAAAAACGTGTTATGGAATAAGTGCTTTAATATACTATTTGAATTTTCGATGCAATAAAACGTTGCAAACTTCAGCTTCATGTTAAAATCCTTAAACTTTGTTTTAAACATGCACTTTTTTTATTAATTTCTCGCTAATTTGTGAGTAATACGCAATTTTTTTTTGCAAAAATACTATTTAAGGTAAGTACTTTTTATTGGTTTAAAAAAAAATAAGAATTCGTGTGTCCGGTAAGTTCACCGGCCCCCACATTTTAAGCGGAAAATTTAAAAATTCAGTTTTCTTCATAAAATTAACCATACCTTATATTTGATTTTTGTTTAAATAATCCAAAAATGTTACAAAAATAAAAAAGATTGGAGACAATAAAATATGGTAAAAATTGTTATTTGTTAGTTGGTAACTATAGGTTTGTTTTGGTTCTCAAAAATCGCAGTTCAGAACTGATTCGGAACCGGCGTAGTTGCAACTGGGCAATGCTCAGTCGCAACTGCGCCCGTTTCGAACCAGTTCAGAACCACGATTTTCGAGAACCAAAACGAACCTATTGTCTTTGCATTAGATGTCAAAGATTACATGTGCGCACATTTTTAAAGAAAAGGTTTATTAAATGTTACTCTAAGTCGGAAGAAAATGGGTTCCATTTATTTAAAACTTTATTTGGTAATATCAGAATTAAAAAAAAAATATGATACATCCAATTGAAGAACAAAAAAAGTTCAATAATATGCGAGGTTTGACAAACAAGTCTATCTTTATAGGTTTTAGTAAAAAAAGAACATTTTTTTAATGAAGATGTCACTCTTAAGCAATTTTGCGTTAGGTCAAACAATATTCCGCAAGAGTATTTAATATTTTAATTTAAGTAAAATAAATTTAAATAAATCCATGGAAGTTCATACTCGATTTATAAATTAATATGCTATTTTATTATACATATATTGTAAATATTGTATATTTGTTTTATAAATTTTAAAATACTAAGATTTTAAGCGTCAAATTTCACATTCAGTTACATCGGCACTTTTGCTACTAAGAGTGCCGATGTATTGAAATCTTCGCCGAAAAGTCAAAATCTTTGACCACGTTTTTTTCACATTTCTCGACGTTTTAGACCATTCTGAGTACCAATCAGTAAAAAAAATTTTTTCGTCCGTCTGTCTGGGTTTAAACTCTCTAACTCCATTTCTACATAAGATATCGACTTGCGGTTTTTTGTATATTGTTTCTTATCGTATTCTGAAGAGATGATTAGATTTTGGGGGTAAACGATTGGGGGTAAGGGGGTAAAAATAGGGTACAACTCCTATTTTTAGCGTTTTTTGTTTATAATTAAGGCAATTATTATTGTATTTGGTTAATTTAGCACTTATATAAAAGATAATTCTAAATTGGTCAAAAAATGTTATAAACAACGTTTTCCTAAAACGCATTGTTTTCGAGATATTGGCGTTTAAAGCAGTAAAAGGTTTTTTAGCATATCTCACATATTTATAAACCGATTTCAAAAAAATATATTTTAAATAAAAGCTCTTTTTAAGCCCTATAAAAAATGTTATATACAGTCTTTTGCTAGAATAAGATGTTTTAAAGATACAGAATTTAAAATCAAACAAAACACCTAGTTTGAATTTTGCAAACTAGACGGCTCTAGTGTAGAATAGTGCCGATGTTTTGACAGGGTGCTTGAAACGTTTCATCTAGTTTTTTAATAAAATAAATCTTACCTGATATTTAATTTTCGTATGAATAATCCAAAAGTGTCACAAAAATAACCAAAAAACTAAGAAACAATTGACATAAACAAAAGGTAAATACACTCGCGACAGGTGAGAACAAAATGTATTTTTTCGTTGTTTATAACTTTCTGGCTCTATTTATTAATAAGCGCCTTTCTTTATAAATACGCACTTTTGTTTATTAATATTGAACCTATAGTTAATAAAAAAAAAACATTTCTTTAATAAAAATGTCATTCTTAAGCTATTTTGCGTTAAGTCAAACAATATTTCACAAGAGTATTTAACTATCTAATTTAAATAAATCTATGGAATTAGAAGTTCATACGTAGCCGATGTATAAATTAATACGCTGTTTTATTTATACTTGGTTTTATAAATTGTAAAATCACATTTTAAGCGTCAGATTTAAAAATTCAGTTGTTTTATAAAATAAACCTTACCTTATATTTAGTTTTCGTATGAATAATCCAAAAGTGTCACAAAAATAACCAAGAAAAACTAAGAAAAAATTGACATAAACAAAAGGTAAGCACACTCGTGACAGGTGAAAACAAAATGTATTTTTCGTTGTTTATAACTTTCTGGCTCTATTTATAATAAGCGCCTTTCTTTATGAATACGCACTTTTGTTTATTAATATTGAACCTATAGTTAATAAAAAAAAACATTTATTTAATAAAAATGTCATTCTTAAGCAGTTTTGCGTTAGGTCAAACAATATTTCACAAGAGTATTTAACTATCTAATTTAAATAAATCTATGGAATTAGAAGTTCATACGTAGTCGATGTATAAATTAATCCTCTGTTTTATTTATACTTATTTTTATAAATTGTAAAATCACATTTTAAGCGTCAGATTTAAAAATTCAATTTTTTTTATAAAATAAACCTTACCTTATATTTAGTTTTCGTATGAATAATCCAAAAGTGTCACAAAAATAACCAAGAAAAACTAAGAAACAATTGACATAAACAAAAGGTAAGCACACTCGCGGCAGGTGAGAACTGCGAGAACCGCACGCTAGCGCGAGAAACGTTCAAGGTAAACTAATATTTAAACGGATAAATTGAACGCAACAACGGTAGAATCAAGTAGACGTAAAAATGCGCGGCGACTATTGGCCGAACGGCCTTAGCGATACGCGGTTTTTCGAAAATTACCTGCGTTTGTTTGGATTGGTTACCAATGGTAACCTACACACATATATTTAACTAAGTTTGTTTGTTTGTCCCAAAATTTCGAGATATCTTGAAGATTTTCTTGTTCGGGTCTCGAGATTCCGATAGGATTTATGAACAACAAAAATTGATATATTTTTTTTGTTAATTATTTTTGTGGTTAAAATTTCTTTTGGTAAATGTTTTTGTTTTTTTTTTTAATTTTTTGAACAAATACATATTTTTTTGTCGAAAATTTTGACGAGGTCTTGAACCAAGTCTTTCATAAGTCGTTCAAAAATGTTGACAAAAATCTCATTCGAAAATCTCGAAATTCCCTATAGAAATATTTGTAATGTTTTTTTTTTGTTTTCCTTTCTTTTTTTTTGAAAAATATTTTTAAATAAGCTCCCTAGCATCCCCACAGGGGGTGCTCAAGTGTAGTTGGAAAACTTAAGGGGTAAAGGGAAACTGGTCAGTAAATTGTTTACAGGGAAAATTTGGAAAGGTTAGGAATTTTTTTTTAGTCATCAAAAAATTTTACGGTCGGGTTTAGTAAAGCTTTTTTTGAGTTGGCAATTTTTCAGAGGACCTTTTTTTTAGTCAGAAAAATTTCACGGTCAGTTTTTTTGATTTGGGAAATTTCTCAATTTTACATTTTTAATTGGGAAAAATGCTTCAGAGCACCACTGAAAATATTATAAAAATTTTCTGTTTTTTTTTTTAGTTATGGGCCTGGCGCTATAGCATGTAAAATCAATAGGTTAAAAAAATCGTGAAGTCAACCACTACAAATCTGTACACGGACCTCCGAGTTTTTTTGTGATTTTTTCAACTTTTCGATAAGATTTCTGAAAAATTTGAAAAATCGAGAATTACCGATTTTGTTAATAATTTTGAAATACTTTTTCGTTTGGACGAAAAAATTACTTTTAATTAATTTTTATCATTATACCATTTTCGAATTTCCCAAAATTGCCAAAAAACGTCCTAGACAAAAAATTCTTGGATACAAATGCGTTTCATGAAAAAATAAGAAACTTTGAAAATGTCCGTCTGTTCGTCTGATGTCACAATAACTCAAGAACGAATAATCCGATCGACTTCAAATTTTCAGGAAAAACCAAGTTTTATGAGGGGAAGATCCCTATTGTTTTTAAAAGTAATCCCCCAAAAACAAAAAAATCACTTTTTTCAATTTTAAAAATTAAAAAAATTTGAAAAATATTTTTCAGTTTTTCTTTGTTATTTTTTTGATTTTTTTTGAAATTTTTTCATTTTTGCAAAAAAAAATAAAAAATGAAAGTTTTTTGATTTTTTTTCCTTTTTCGCAAAAAGAAATGAAGGATTTTGAATTTTTTTTTGAAAAAAATATTTTTTTAATTTTTTTTTGTTCCAAAAGGAAAAATAAAAAATTTAAAATTTTTAATAATTCGAATTTTTTTTATTGTTTATTTTTTTCGTTTTTCAAAAAAAGATCCATTGAAAAAAAATGTATTTTTTTATTTTTTTTTTGAAAATATTTGGGATAATTCAATATACTATTTACTATGAATAGTATATGATGGAATGCGTAGCATTACATATCTTCACGGCTTGTTTTTTTGTTTCTTATCGTTTAACGAGGAAAGTGCGAGTACAAATTTCTGGGACTCTTTCAAAAATGTTCTTCCTAAGATTTTTTAGAAGTACCAGAAATCGAAAAGATGAAAAATATTTTTATGTCTCAAGAGTTATACAAAAATCTCGGAATTCCGCGGACGTCCGTATACATCTACATATCTGTTCTCCAAAAAAATTGAAAATTTATTTTTTACACGTTTTGATTAGTGAATTGAAAGTTTAAACCTAAGTAAAAAAAAATACTGTAGATAAACATGTCTATGACAAAATTTTAATTAGAATTTATAAATTAAAAAATATGCAGGGTGTTTAATTTTGTAATTTTATAAAAATTAATAGTATACACGTTCCCCCAAGCGGAAATAGGTTTTAAAAAAATAGGTAACTTAGGTAATGATAAATTATGTGAGCAAAGGGTCTGTACAATTCAAACCCTCTGAGAACGAAATCCTAATAAGCGCCAGTTCGTAAATATTGCTAAAAGTTCTTCCGCAGACTGCATGCTAAACAACAGTAACAAACTGCGAATTCTTTTGCACAATTCTAGTATTTTTGTTTCTGATTTAGAATCTATTTAGATCAAATCTGTATCTCTTTCCGTTTTTTTCCCTTTCCCTGCCGAAGTTTCGAAAAAGTTAAAAAATTTCATTTTAGGTGGACAATAAATAAATTATGGAAGCACCTACGCAGGTTTTATATAGCTTGAATTCAAGTTACATATTTGCTCTATAAAACCGTATTGAAAAGTATCTGGATTTTATTTCCGGTGTCCAACGGAAGACTAGTTTTTAAGACATTCAGTGTTACTGTTTAAGACTATTTTGGGCAATATATGTCATATTTATCAAAATTGACAAACACATAGGCTTGACAAATATAATAAATTTGACGTTAAATTTTTAAAACTGCTTAACAAAGATAAATTCATCTTCTTTTAAACAGCATTGCAGAGGCTTCAAAAGCTATTCATTAACTGAACTTTTAAAATGATTTTCAGACATATTTCGTAATTATTTTATAGAGCTGCTATAATAATTTAAATATGGGCCTCTAGAAATGACATATTTTAATTTTTATAACATTTTGGAACGGTTTTTCTCAAAAATGGGAACAGATAGAGATTTTATCTAAACAAAATCGAAATCAGCAACAAAAACACTATTAGAATTGTGCAAAATAATTTTCAGTTTGTTAATGTTGTTTAGCATGCAGTCTGCGAAAGAACTTTTACCACTAATTAAGATATGGCGCTCATTAGGATTTCGTTCTCAGAGGTTTTGAAGTTTACAGACCCTTTGCTCGCATAATTTATCACCTAATTTTGCTATTTTTTTCAAACCTGTTTCCATTTGGGAGGATGTGTGAGTAGACAGCTTTATTGAAATTGGTCAATATTTTCTTTCACTTAAAACTGGGAAACCCTGTATATGTCATATTAAATGAGGAGCTCCCGTTCGAAACCAAATAGTACGTTAATATATAATTGGTTTTGAACGTGAGCTCTACAAATATTCTGGCAGAAATAAAACAAAGATCTATTTTAATATATGTATTTTATTATTGTATAAAAATTTGTACAATATGTGTTTTTTTATTATTTATTAATTAATATAAATATATTCTTAAAATTAATTATGGTATAAAATTGTCGGTATTTTGATCTTCATCTTATCAAAAATACACAGCCATATTTTACCCTTATTTAACATATTAGAATAATGTTTGAAAA
>OY294045.1:63572815-63612187 GCA_958510825.1 Brachypterus glaber | reverse complement strand
ATATTACCACACACAAAGAAATAATTACTAAAACACGTACATATTATTCAGATGAAATGGCTCAAAATTTAGTATTACCACAGGAATGTTAATTATTTAAATTAAATATTTTAATTTATTAAAGGTATATCTAAATACGAATCTTACTTAGATCAAGAAGTCAAGACTTAAATCAAGTAAAAGTGCTTAGTTTGAATAATAAAATTTCTTGTATTGGAGTTTAATGAAACTATAATTAAAGATAGCAGATAGATGTTTATTTTATATGTTTAATTTATATTAAAATAGGTTCTAAAACTAATGAAAAATATACTCTATTTCATTTCATTATTATGGTCTGTTTCATCAAGCAAGAAAGTAAATTAAAAATCACACAGTAAATATTTTCAAAACAGATTCGAATATTGGATGTGCTATTGGCACTGCGTAGTTTATTTTCTAAAATATAACACAAAATATAAATATATAACAGAAAAATAAAATAAAAACAAAAAAAAATTGTTATTAAAACTAAAATCGTGACTCTTCAAAATTGTGATGACCTTCTTGTTCATAAAAAAGTATGTAGGCTTCTCCTGAAACTATCGATCTTGGTGAAACTGAAGAAACCCTAAAGTCGTCATAAAACATAACTATATTCTATACACAAATATATACTATTCAAACCTGTTGCAAAAATATTTACTGTGCGATTTTTAATTTACTCTCTTGCTTAAAAAAAAACAGACCATAGTAACTATTTAGTTCTTTTAATTTTTATGATTGGTGCTAATATTAGTTGTTATGACTAAGGTTGCAATCATGGTATCAATACAAATTTGGATTCTATCATAGCTAAGCTTAACGAATTTCATCTTTTTATTCAACAACACAAACCGACATGCTTTATAATTTCCGAAACTAAACTAAATCCTTCAATTCCAAACTCAGTCATCAAACTCCAAAATTATACTATATATCGTTGTGATCGAACTAATGGCCAAAGAGGCGGTGGCGTTTGCATATTCATAGACAAACTGTTCTTTAAAAACTACACAATTAATCGCATAAATAAGCATATTGACAATATCGAAACTGTATGGCTGCAATTTGTTTCAAATAGTTTCTCTTTTACTCTTGCTGGATTTTACAGAACACAGAAACCAGGTGTTGTTTCTGACAGGCTCTTAACGGATGAGATCGAACAAGCTAGCAGGATTCACCACAACCTTATAATTATTGGCGACTTTAATTTTCCCGATATAAATTGGAACACTTTACAGCCCTCTGACAACACGAATGCAGCATCACTCTTTTGCAATATGGTTATAAGCTCCAACCTTTCTCAACTTATTACAGACTTTACCAGATACCGAGCAAATAACATCCCTTCCCTTCTAGATATTGTTTTGACAAACGATGAACACTTGATTAGTAATATTGAAATGCTTCCACCCATTGGAAAGTCTGACCACGTTGCGTTTATATGTCATGTTCAAGCTATAACACACAAAACATCAAGAAATATTACAAATAACTTTAAACGCATCAACCACACCCAACTTCGCGACGCTATTTCACATGTAAACTGGGATTTACTATATGATTCACCAAATGTAAACGCAAAATGGAATATATTTCATGAAACACTACATCAAGTCACAAACTTAAATACAACAATACACAAAAATATTAGAAATACTGTAAAACCTTATATTACAACAAATTTAATAGCTCGTTCTAAAGAAAAACGTCAACTCTGGCGTCGCTACAAATCCACACTCTCTATAGAAGATTACGAGGTACACAGAGAATTTTCCAATCAGTTGTCTAATGATATTCGTGCACAGAGACAAAATTATGAACATTCGCTTGCCCTCAAAGGACCAAAGGCTGTTTACAAGTACACTCGCTCACAATTATCTTCTACGGTAAAGGCACCAATTGTAAAAAAGCGTGACGGTGTACTTTGTATATCAGATGCTGAGTCAGCTAACACATTAGCCGATGTATTTGAAGCAGTTTTTACGCAAGAACCTGATGACGTTCTACCTAATATTAACTGTCCTAGAGCAACTGAAGAACTGACTGAAATAACGTTTACTGAAGAAAAAGTTATAGCAGAACTCAACAAACTATGTCTTTCAAGCGCACCAGGACCCGATGCTATCTCAAACTTGGTCATACGAAACTCTGCTAGCACTTTGGGCAAACCCTTGGCAAACATCATGCACCATTCTTTTGAATCCTCTGAGCTGCCCGATCCATGGCTTACTGCACATGTTACTCCAGTATTCAAAAAAGGAGACAAACTGGACCCCAATAATTATCGGCCTATAAGTCTTGTGTCAACCTGTGCAAAATTAATGGAACGAATTATATGTAACGAGCTTGTTCAGTTTATTTTGACTAACAAAATCATACCTGATACGCAACATGGATTTCTGCCTGGTCGCTCTACAACCACCAACCTACTCTATTGTTTGGACAAGTGGACTCGTGACATTGATAACGGTCTCCCTGTAGATGTGCTGTACCTCGACTCATCAAAAGCTTTTGATCGTGTCCCAACAAAAAGACTAGTGCACAAATTAATACATTTCGGAATACGAGGAAAACTACTAAAGTGGATTAAAGCATTTCTATCTAACAGGAAGTTTTTTGTTAAGATTGGAGCATCACTATCGTCATCTCGTTCTGTTATATCAGGGGTCCCCCAAGGCTCAGTTCTAGGCCCCATTCTCTACCTTATATACACTGCAGACATACCATATCACCTAAACTCACTGCATGCCTTTTTCGCTGATGACACTAAGATATTTGGAAACCCATTCGAAGACGAACTCTTACTAAAGCAGGACTTAATCAAATTAGAAAAATGGTGCCAGGATTGGCTGCTTCCATTAAACCCAGACAAATGTACTGTTCTCCATATAGGCAAAAATAATCCAAAAATTGTTTATAACATTAATGGAACAAATCTTAAGGTTGTGGAGAGTCAGGTTGATCTTGGCGTAACAATTAATAATACATTATCATGGTCGGAGCATATAACCAACGTAGTAAGAAAAGCCAACTCATCTTCTTATATTCTTCGAAAATCCTTCCGCTCTCCTAGTCCTCAACTATTTCTTCCTCTCTACAAATCCTATATACGTCCCCTCCTCGAATACAATGTGGTCGTATGGAGTCCCAAACTTATTAGAGACATCAAGTTATTAGAGAGTGTACAACATAAAATGACCAAATGGTGCGATGGTTTATTTAATATTGACTATCATAGACGCCTCGAAGTATTGAATATACCACGCCTCACCGAACGAAGATCTCGGGGTGATCTAATTCAATCATACCGAATTTTACATAATACCTTTACCGTTGATCTAAGTAACATATACACACAAAACATGGATAACAGACTCCGTGGCCACTCCCTTAAACTTGCAAGAGAGAATTTTAAAACTTCAGTTCGAGAACATTTTCTACCTAACCGAACGTTTTACAAGTGGAATTCGCTTCCAGATTCTGTTGTATCTGCACCTTCCATTAATACCTTCAAAAACCGATTTGATGAATGGGCTTCTCAAGAGCTAATATAGTATTTTGTATATATATATATTTTTTTAATTTAATTTTTTTTTTTTAAATTCCTATTCTTTTTTTTTTTTGTCTAACTTTAGTTATTGTTTCACTTCTTTTTTTTTTATTAATTATGCGGTACATAAAATTATAAAATTCAATTTTTAATTTATTACTTTACCATTTAAACTTTTTATATATTATATATTTTTTGGGCAAAATAGGTCTCCTCTGCCCTAATCTGTTATTAAATAAATAAATAAATAAATAAATAAATAAACTTATGAGAAAATAGGCTTTAGATTACTTTATGACTGTGATTTTTTTGTTTTAGTGAAATTTTACATTATTTTGATTACTTAACTTTTTATTTTAATAAAGTTTATGATACCAATTTTATAAAGTCCAAACCTATTTTATTAAGGTATACATAATTAAATTTATTTTTTAAATGGATTTTTCTTATTAGGGTATGCCATACCCCACAACACTTACCGTGTGATTTTTTCCACCACACTGACGTAGGGTTAATCGCATGACACAGTCTACACTGTGAAAAATACCGGAGTCATCTTAGCAACAAACAGGCCAGCAACAAAATTTCGGCCGGTCCGGCCGACTAGTCACGTTAGCAACAAAAGTTGGCAACAAAGTTTTGGCCGGTCCGAAATTTGTTGTTGGCCGGTTTGTTGCTAACGTGACTAGTTCGGCCGACCGGCCGACAAGTCACGTTAGCAACAAAAGTTAACAACAAAGTTTTGGTCGGTCCCAAATTTGTTGTTGGCCGGTTTGTTGCCAACGTGACTAGATCGGCCGGTCGGCCGAAATTTTGTTGCTGGCCTGTTTGTTGCTAAGATGACTCCGGTGTGAAAAATGTTTCCGGTACTAAAATTTAATTACCGGCTATATCAGAATTTTAAAAGAAATTGTAAAATTAAAAGTTTACTGTAAAATTACATATTTGCTTTAGCTTTAGACATTCAAATTGAAAATTTTGCTAAATTTGATAATGTAATTTAAAAATAATATTGTAACTTTAAAATCTTGATTTTAGTATAAAACTATAATGTTACGTTGTCATCGAGGTTTTCATCTTAAAATAATTAATAATTAATTAAAAGAAATTTTTAAATATTAAAATTTTATAAAATATTTTTTTTGTTTTTCTTTTTTCAATTAAAAGTAAAATATATTGTTTTGTTGGCAGCAGTATTTAAATTATATTCCTCTTAAATATATTTTTTAACATTAATATTGAAATTATTATATGAGATTTTAGTATCAATGTACAAAGAGAAATGTATTAATAATAAATGATTATATTTAAGTAAATTAAGTCATATATACATCTTATTATAACATGATATGATAAGGGGACAACCAAAATATAGCGACGAGGTAAAATAGGGGGAATAACGAAAAAGACAATCAACAATTCTTATCTCTTCGTCTATAAATTAGTTAAATTCAATTAAATTTTAGACCCATTTTTCTGGTAAGATTTTAATTTAAACCCTTAAGAAACAAAAATTAAAATCTGATACATTATCATTTTATTTAATAAATAAAGTAAAAACGCATAAAAACTAGTAAAAAAAATCTTACGTAAGGAAACGTTCAAGTATTACGTAACGCAAAATGTACCAAAATTAATACACTGTACCGTAATTAATACGTTCACTGCCAACGGCTAGTTTTGACAGCGGAGCAATGGGTATGGGCAAGGGAAAAATAGAAAGAATTGATTAATGTTGTTAGGGGCGCCAGTTACTTTAGCTTTTACTCCTTTAGGTAAGTAACAACCTAGTGTAAATACTTAAGCTTTTCAGTTTGAGAAAATATAACCCCTAAATAAAATAAGATAATTCATTTGAGAAATTTATTATAAATAAACTTAATGAAAGCACATCAAGTAATGTATTAATATATATAAAAAATATGTGTAATTATATTAAGATATAATTAAAGAAATCTTAATAAAAATTACTAAATTCAGAAATCATTCGACTTAAATGTATAAAGAAAACATGAAGTTCAGCAAGCACCAAGAAATGTATGTAAACAACAATCATTTCTTGCAGTGTATAAAAGTCATGCTTAAATTAGAAATCATTTAATCAAAAGTATGATATTTAATAATTAATAAATGAGATTAAATGTTTTAAAAAAAATAAGTACCTAAAAATGAACAAAAGCCAGAAGGGCATATAGTATTAATCAATACTATATCAGATCTGATAAAGTTTACAGTTATAAGAATATTGAAATAAAAGAATTTAAAAATATGAAATATTGCTTTCAAAAGTTTTCAGAATGAGTACTTAGCTGGTTTCTGCAAAATCCATGAGGTATGAATTCCATCGTCTCCATCTGTACAAGTCTCCCCTATGCTGATGAATTCATTTCTCAAATGAAAGAAAAAAAAATATAGGCTGTCCCATCTACTTTGGAAAAATCATCTTCCAGGATAAAATGTACGATTGAAAATGTTGTCCGGGATAAATATGCTTTTGAAAATTATGTCCAATATAAAATTGTCTGCTAGACGGTCATATAGAATTTATCTATGCCGAAAAATACAGAACCATGTTCCAACAGAACATCACTCCATGCGGAGAACTTGTATATCAAATATACCAAAATAAACTTCAACTTAAATTAATGTAATTCCATATTAATGGTATAGAAATGGTGAGTAATTAATGGTAATTAATTAATTAATTAATTAATTTAGTAATAATGGTGCTAAAACAATAATTATATCTCAGAAATATTCTAAGAAACAGAAAAACTTAACTTACGTGTCATTCTAAGTCTTCGATGTCCATCGAAACGTTATAAATGCGTAATTGTATAAAATAACAGTTATAATATCTTCCGCATTGTTTAAATATTCATTTTCACTAACTTTAAATAAAAATACATGAAGGATTACTTCGATGATTACAGAAAATAAACACTCGTCAAAATGACACCACCATTGCATTCGAGTTCTTCAAGAAGGAGCGAAAATCGACCTTATCAACCGGTATGAACCCTTCAGGTAAATAAAATCCTATTTCTGAACTATTAGCGACATCTATGCAAGTCATTATCAACTACAGTTTTACCGTATAGGATTCCTAATAAAGGTAACGAAAACTACACCAAAAATAATAACAAAAAGACTATTTCCTAATAAATCCGTATTAGTGATATCTAACCTCAAAATATTACTCTAAGAAACAAATATAAACAATACTTATTGTTTATCAGCAAAACTAATAAAAATACGAACAGAATACTAAGTGTCCTGTGAACTAAGTATAAACAAAATACTGAATCTAAGTGAGCAGTTCCAGCAAACTATTTTCAACAAATTCTGGATTATCCCGAAGAAATAAGCATACGAAACTTTCCAGGAGAAACAAGCTACAGATGAAAGCCAGTGAAATCCAACCCTCAATAGACTCTGAAACATATAAAAACCAGGTAAGTCCATAGACAAATGTATTATAGAGAAATAAGTCATATGATTCTTTATTATTAAAAATCATATTCTAATTATGTTTTCTTTATGTTATTTTCAGGTAGAACTATGGAATAGAGACTCATATGGTTAGAATTCAGTTCCTGCTACAAAATAGTCCCAGATACAAAATAGTTCTGTACGTACGTAACTATTTATATACAAAATAAACATAAATTATAACGTAAGTAAACGAATAGTTTAATTAACCCTTGCTATATTACAAAGTGACGATTTATATCGTTACAACACTTCATACCTCGGTTCTCGCGTTATTCAAGGCTGTAGAGATTTCATATTTTGGCTACCCCTCTAACACACCCCCTATTAGGGGGGTAGCCGAAATATGAAATCTCTATAATCTATGATAACGCGAGAATTGGGGTATGAAGTGTATGAATTTTGGTACAATTTGCGTTACGTAATACTTGAATGTTCCCTAAGACGGCCTAAGACCTTCCCCTATGTAAGGTTGCATAAAGATTTACCAAAACCTTAATTCTCTTACACACAGAAAAAACAATATAAAGTATTATTATAATATTTGTGTCTATTTAAATTCTTTAAAATTGGGAGAAATGCAGGGATAACAAGAATGCTGATAAAAACACATAATTTTTAAATTAAGGAACTACGGGGAATAGCTATGGAGGGCCACTTTGAAGAATTTAAGACATGGTCTTTGGTTTTACTTGTTTATGGTTTTTGCTGTCAACTCAATTAGTATAGTGGGGTGTCTCAGGAACAAGCCTTGGCTTATTTGGGACACCCTATGATATCAATGATTGATACTTTGCTTTATCGAACGATAAATAAATAAATAAATTTGTAATACTTCTTGAATAAAAATACTTCATATAAAAAAATATTCAAATACTTTAAAAAAATCAATGATTTGTTTTAAGTTTAAGTACCGTCAACTGGGGTGACTTCGTACGGTGTGGGTGACTTCGGACACTTTTTCTCAAAACCAAGGCACAAAGTTTTGGGATTGGATGCACATAACCCCCCAATTTGTGCACACGTGCTTTGGTTCAGAGAGTTTTGCGAAAAGGTGTCCGAAGTCACCCAAAACGTCCGAAGTCACCCACACCGTCCGAAGTCACCTTAGTTAACGGCATTCTTTCCATGAAGTTACTATATTTCATTATTTTTATTATTATTAAATTATAGTATAAATATCTACTTTACATCTTTCATTAAAGTTTCTTAAAAAGTCGATAGGTACAAGAAATTTTATTATTTAATCACTTTTACATGATTCAAGTGTTAACCTATTCTATATAAGATACGTATTGAACTTAAATCAATCAAAACATTTGATTTAAGTACTTAAAATGCTTGTGGATATACATACAAACTTTTAAGCAACTTGGTTTGAATATTACGTACTTGTTTCTAGTAATAATTTCTCTGTGTGTAAGAAATACATGATTTCTTATAGAATTCTAAAAATTTAATAATTAATTTTAGCGTTTTTTAATGAATTCCTTGAGAAAAGCACTTTTTGTAATAAATTAATTAGGTACATTTTTCTATAAGTAAAAAAAACATTAATTTATATTTTTAAAATTAAATCTCTTGTCCCATTGCTAACCTCTTGCTGCTCCGCTAAGGGGTAATAAAAAGTATACTTACCAATATAACATAATTAGTTGTGCAGAAGAGATCCTAAACCATACTATAAGAAAACATTGAAATAAGAAATATATATTTACAGTAGCCTAATATACTAAAGGTCTATTCACAGTCAAATAACTAAGAAATCGCCTTGTAAATTCCGAAACATCGTATCTGAAAAATGGGAACTTGCCAGAGACTAGAAATTATTCTTTTTATGGAATTAGTAGGATAGTAATTTAATAATTGACTACTTTATATGGTTTATAACTTATTCTTTTTTATATGTAATTAATAAAGTTCTAAATAAATACCTTATTAATTGTTTAAAAAAGGATCATTTGTTATACCTGTCATTTTTCAGATACGATGTTTCGGAATTTACAAGGCGAAATATGAACTCTTTTATTAGCTCTGGGAAAAAATAGCGCTGGTCAAAATAGCGTGACCCAAAATAGCGCGTACAAAAGAGCGCTAGGACAAAACAGCGCTGGTCAAATAAGCGCTAGTATAAAACAGCGCTGGTTAAATAGCGTGTCCCAAAATAGCGCTGGTCAAATAAGCGCAAAAACACAAAATACGTTAACGCAAACCAAAGTTTCCCAAAAAGTCCAAACCAGCAAAAAACTAAACCAACCAACGTTAACGTAAACCAAGGCCCCCACTTTTTTTTGTGGGCCTGATGCGCACCGTAATCCTAAATTCATTCAGAAAGCGCACTTTTGAGACCCGCTACTTTGTCCAAGCGTTCTTTTGAGACGCGCTATTTTGCCCAAGCGCTCTTTTGGGTCGCGCTATTTTGTCCAAGCGCTCTTTTGGGTAGCGCTGTTTTGTCCAGCGCTCATTTGACCAGCGCTCTTTTGGAGCGGAGCGCTTTTATTATCGTACTATTCACAGCGCGTACCGCCAGAATAGTAGTATACGGTAGTTTCGATTTTCCCAAAATCGCCAAAAAACGTCCTAGACAAAAGATTCCTGGATATAAATTTATTTCATGAAGAAATAGGAAAATATGAAAATGTACGTCTGTCCGTATGTCGGTCCGATGTCACGATTTTTGTTAACACGATAACTCAAGAATGAATTATCCGATCGACTCGAAATTTTCAGGAAAATTAAGATATATAAGGGATATTGTTTTTAAAAAGAATTCCCCCAAAAACAAAAAAGTTATGGGGGGGTTAAACTTTTAAAAAAATTTAAATAATGTATTAAAATTTTTTCGAAAAAAGAAGTTATTTTGAAACAAAGATTTTTTGAAAAAGAAACTTGCATATTTTTTTCTTTAATTTAAGTTTTTTTCCAATTTTTTACCTTTTTCAAAAAATAAATTCTTTGAAAAAAAAAACTTAAAATTGTTAATTTTTTTCGTTTTCATAAATCTTGGCGTACTGTCACTGTTAAAACGCAAAATAAAATATTGCTGCCAACAAAAGAATAGGTAATTTCCCTGTAGGCGGCCTACGGTAGTATTCTTTTGTTGGCGGCAATATTGTTTTAGTTGCGTAATTTGTATATGAATTAGTTAAAAATCTTGCTTTTAAGAACATTTTTTATAAAAAATATATATACAGGGTTATTCACGGAAGTTTATGGAGAACCAGTAATTTAAAAAATCTGATATTTTGCACTTTGGGGTTTTTGAATATGGCGAATCGATTAAAAATATTTTCATGCTTGTGTCACTTCCGGTTGTACCGGAAGTGGCACTCAACTTTGATTTAAACTACTCATATATTTTTTAATTTTTGAAACCTGCATTAAATTTTTTTTATTTTGATATTAACACTTTGTGGTAGTTTTTGAGTTATTCAAGTTTAAAAACTTATCAAATTCAACCACCCCTAAAAAACATAATTTCTCCTTAACTTTTAAATTGGAGAAAAGTTTTTTGTGCTTTACTCAGTAATACTTAACCGAATTATCCTAAGCCGAAAAAGAACCCAAAATTTATACAGGGTGTCTAGGAAAGCGGGTCAAATCTAACAAATTTAAAATAGCCATAAATCATATTTTTTAAATGGAATCTTATAGTTTTTTTTATTTAGTTAAATAGAGAATAAAATTTTCTTTAAAATGAATAAAGAATATCCTATAACTAACATTAACTGTTTTCTAGTTATTTGCAAATTATTTTGAAAAAAGGCGTATTTTTGTAAATTTTTAAAGTTGTATTTAATCAAGTCGGCCGGTAAATGACATTTCGTTTTTATTTCTTTAACTTAAATGTCATCGTGATAAATTAGAGTAAAATAATGGCAGAGGCTTATTCTTACCCTGTTATTTTGGATGTATTTGCCATTTTTAGTGAAAATGATTAAATAATTAGTAGAACCGGTTCTACTAAATATTTAACCTGCAGAAATTTTGATAGAAAATATCCAGTAAAAAATTTTTCCCAATTCGCGAAAGAAAACGCAGTGAAATCTCTAACAAAACCAATTAAAAACAACAAAGATAATGAAGTCAATGTTTTGGATTACTTTTATGGTCATCCACATGGCTAAATTGGGAATTTCCTTTTCCTATCATAATATCCAAAGAATCTTATAAAAACCACAAGATTCACGATTACAAAAAAAAAGTACAGGCTTTAAAACCTCATGATTTTCAAAAATATTTTAGCTAACGTCAAAAGGGTAAATACCTAAATACAAATTGATTACTTTTACTGGCCTACTTGATTAAAAAGTATAACAAATTTTAACAGAATAATTTGCAAATAAGGGAACGTTCAAGTATTACGTAACGCTCCTAGGGGGTCATTTTGGAGTGTTACGCCCATATTAATGGTATAGGAAAATAGCGTTATAGGGTCCAAAATGATCAAAATTTGCGTTACGTAATACTTGAACGTTCCCTAACTCGAAAACGGTTAATTTTATAAAGTAAATTTAATTCTAAATTTAACTAAATAAAAAAATATATAGGATGCCATTTAAAAAAAAAATGAGTTATGGCTTTTTTAAATTTGTTAGATTTGACCTGCTTTCTGAGACACCCTGTATAAGTTTTGGGTTCTATTTTGGCTTAGGATAATTCGGTTAAGTGTTATTGAGTTTACTACAAAAAATAAAGTCTAAAAACGTTTTCTTAATCAGCGTGCAGAGTTGACTCTTGGTACTGAAGAGGGCCAGCAGTCCGAAACTGTCAGTCTATCAATATGACTCTGTACGATGATTAGAAAATAGAATGATGTAATAATAAATACAAACAACTTTTCACCAATTTAAAAAATCAAGGAGAAATTATTTTTTTTAGGGGTGCTTGAATTTGTTATTTTTTTGCTAAAAACTTGAATAACTCAAAAACTACCAGAGATAGACATAAAGTGTTACACATCAAAATAAAGCAAATTTTAAAAATTTAAAAATATATGGGTCGCTCCATTTAAAAAATCAAAGTTGAGTGCCGTTACAACCGAACGTGGCACAAGCATGAAAATATTTTCAATGACCATATTTAAAACCCACAAAGTGCAAAATATCAGATTTTTTAAAATTATTGGTTCTCCATAAACTTTTAATATACCACTTCCGTGAATACCCCATATATTATTAAAAATGTTCGTAAAGTAAGTTTTTTTAATTAATTTACTCTTTTATTATATAAAACGAAATACCTTGACGTTTATTCCTTAATAATAGTCTTAATTATTTAATTGTAAATAGGCCTTAAAGCCTAAATAATTTAAATAAGTATAACACGAAGTACACTGAAAAAGAGACAAACGAATTAATTTTTTGCTATTTTTGCTGTTTACTTAGAGCAATGTCAATCATCTGACCGCACACTATCCATATTATTGACAAAAGTTTCGTCAATTTTTCTGTTCAGTCGAGTTGTAGATCTTTAGCTGTGATGTCCCTAGTATGTAATAATATTATGTTACTTATTTACTTATTCAATCGATTTTAAAAGGGTAATTTTCATGAAAACTTAATAACGACCCCAATATCGACTTCAATATTGCTCGCACACGATCAGTAATATTGTCATTATTTTTATTTATTAGCAATACTGGATACTGGATAATTGGGGTTAAGGGTGCTGACATATCCATGCGCAGAACATGCACTTGGGCTCACTGTACTACCTCCCTTTGCATCTAATCCCCTAACCATCCAACCCTTTGAATGTACCTCAGTAAAGAATTAGGGGTGATTTTGCTTATACCGGCCATGTCGAGCCAGTACTCTTCTAGCATGGACCCTCGTTTTAAAGCTAACGCTGGACAGTGACAGAGCACGTGTTCCATTGTTTCGTTTTCTAAGTTACATCCTCTGCAAAGTGGGCTATCGACAAGTCTCATTGCATGGAGGTGTTTATTTAGTTTGCAGTGGCCCGATATAAGGGCTACAAGTAACATTAAAGTGGTTCTCTTAAGTTGCAGGCAGAAGCGCGCCTTCCTTTCACAAGGAATGAGAAGGGCTGCTCTAGTATGTCTGCAATTGTCAAGAGTGGTCCAGCTGTAATTATGTTTTATGCGAGTATCTTGGTTTATAAGTGAGGTGTCATGATTATAGGACAGTGGGACTATAGTTTCAGGACCAACTGGTGCCGTTGCCGATCCCATCCGTGCCAATCTGTCAGCCTCCTCATTTCCCGCATTTCCGCTATGTCCTTTTACCCATGACAGTGTAAGAGTGTTTTCTGCTCCCAGATCCTGTAATGATAGGTGACATTAAAGTACTAGTCTTGATGTTATCTTGGATGACACCGTTGCTAGTATTGCAGCTTTGCTATCAGTTAAGATAGTAATGGTTTTATTACTGATCCCCTTTCCAGTAATACTTTTAGCAGCGTTACTTATACCCATAATCTCAGCTTGGAATACTGATGAGTATTTCCCTAGGGGGATGCTCTTTCCCAGTTCTAAGTATGCGGAGAATATTCCTGTCCCAGAACCTTGAATTGTTTTAGAACCATCAGTATAAACCGTTATATCGGCGTTTCTGAGAGTTGTGTCCATTGGGGCGGTATTTGCCGTGTATGATCTCTTAAAGACATACTGAGGAAGTATCGAGTCAGTTGCAGTTCCAAGAATAGGCATCTTAGAGATGACCTTAGCTACCGTGCCTCGATCGCGTCCCTCCAGCATACCATGCTCCCATAGTTCTTAGCCTCAAAGATGTTTTTGCAGCCTCACCCTCAATGTATGAGTATGAGCAATACTATTGACCGTATGCTTTAAATCAAAGCATCATTATTTTAGTAACTGAGCTCATGAGGTTTGTAGTACATAAACCCATACTATTTTGATCCAAAATAAAATAAGAAACCCCTTAAGAAACCCTTTAAAAATAAATGGTTATATTTAAATTCGCCATTCATTTGGCATATATCAAAGGCATAATTCCTGTGAATACATGCTTTATTAATTTGATTCGCGGAATCTGCTTATTCAGTGTACATATATTAGATTTAAAGAGAGGTTATTATATTACTAAATGTTCATGCTTTTTTTAACATATCACCATAAAGTCTAGTTTGTGTCTAGGGTGTACATTAAAAATTATTCTATTGGAATTGGATAGATCTCGTGTATGATATTGAATTGGAGAGAAAATACGCATATATGCAACTTTTGTCCGATTAAATAACATCCAATTTGCTTGTTCGAGAAAAGTTTTCATATAAAAAAAATATGTCATTAAATGTAATCTTATATCTTACCAATATATATCTATCTATCAAATTACTTTTATCAATTGCGGTTAGAATCTTACAAAATCCTTGTCCGATTCGGACAAGCGCATTGAATTGGATATTATTTTTGTTTTCTTGAGAGCATTAAAGCCGGTCCCACATCATTCGCAACAACCAAACGAATATTCGGTCAAGTGATGAAAACTCATAGTTTCACTAAGAAAGTGTACATTTGATATCGCTTAATCATCTGCGTATATGATGTTGCTTTACTATTAGAAACAAAATATTTTTTACCTTTTTGTTTTTAATAATAATAATAACAACAAACTTTATTGCATAACGTATAAATGGCCATCGACCGTAGTCCTTCAGCTTAGTTTTTGTTTTTATGTTTCATTAAAATTATTTATTTTTTTATTTTATTTATTGTTGTACATTACAGAAAAAAAAAATCCAAGGTGTACAATACATAAGAAAAAACAAGTTTGTAAAAATAACTAAATAAGGGAGGCATAGCGTATACCGGGAGGCATAGCGTAGTGGCTAGCGCGTATGCATAGCAAGTCTACTACAGTGAGTTCGATTCTCACTGGCGCCGATTTGCCTTTTTCAATTAATTAATAATTTAAATTTGGCGAAGGCGATAAGTGAAACGGACACTCCCTAGAAGCTGGTTCGAAAGTCAGTATAAGCCGGTGGTTCCCTCTACTACTAGCCCACACAAGTCCTGGACTTAGGGGATGCTTAATTAAGTAGAATAGTACGAGGTTAAACAAACATGTATGTAATATAAGTACTAAGTACTTATAAAAGTAAAATAATTAAATATTTTTAAGATATTTCTTAAAACCTATTAAGCTTGTGTTAAAAATATGAATATTGCACTGATTTAAATTTAAATTATTAAGAAATTAATAAAATTGTTTGGAAAGGCTAGCCTATATGGAAATTTATCAGTGGAAATGGAGTTTTTTTAACTATTTTTTTGTAACTTTCTTATTCATATAGTGTAAAATAACAATAGCTTCGTTTTTTTCTCGAAAATCGCAGTTTTAAACTGGTTCGGAACCGGCGCAGTTGCAACTGGGCAATAGTCAGTCGCAACTGCGCTCGTTCCGAATCAATTCAGAACTGCGATTTTAGAGAAACAAAGCAAACCTTATAGTAAAGGTCATAGTCTAGGACTCCTAGAATGACAACAAACCACTACTTACTAACTTAATTACTACTTACTTACACTTGACCGAATATTCGTCGTACTTGACGATTAGTGTGGGACCGGCTTTAAGCGCATAGAATCGGACAGAAATACTTTTTTTGTATGATTATACGCGAATGCCTTTTCCAGGTACGCCTTCACCGAAGCATTAATCCATTAAAAAATATATTTTTTTTTTGAATACTTACGAAACTGATATGGTATTATAAAACCAATCTTTCCAGCCACTGGAATTGCTGGAATCTATCCTGGATTCCATCGTTTGACACAAGCTCTTCCGGTCGTGCGATCTTCCGGAATGCAAATCGCACAGTATCTTCTTCTTGCACTCCATATCACAACTGGGCCTTACTGGACTAGCCTTATAATAGTACCTACAAATTAAGAAAAGTTAGGGCTCCTCTCATATAAAAAAAATCTACAAAACGTTTCTTGTCCATGATGTAGAAAAATAAATAAAATATGTATGTGTGAGATCCGATTACGATTGGTTAAAATGAAATTTTCGTTTCATTTATACGATAAAAACTAAAACGAATCAAAAAGGAAAAAAAAAATCAGTTTTTTATACATACATTTTTCGGCTGAATTCCAAAATGTAAAAAATTACAGGGTTTTTACCAAAGTTTCGTTTTTATCGAATGAAGATTAATTTTAATTTTGGGGGTTGACATAAATAAAACTCACCAGTATGTCTATGACAGTTTTTAAAATTAACTGTAATAATATATGATATTAATAATATCATATTTATGATTTTTTGTATACCTAGTTATTAACATTGCCAGGTATCTATTTGATTGAATATATTTACAATTATGGTGAAGGCGCGTGTCTTATTGTTAGGTAATACATAAATACAATCGTATTTTGGATGTCACCGATTTTACCATGGTAATTTTCTGTAGATGATTCGTAACAGCAAATTATCATGTTAAACTGGATGATAAAATGATAATACTCAAAATAATACATATTGATTATAGCCAACTGTTGCCTAGTAAAGGCAAAAATGAGCTTTGGGGCCCATAAAATTACCCATGCCGCCCAGTGAAAAATCATTAAAATATCCCATGCAAACATTCCATCTATTATCTTTCTGAATGTTTGTGATTTTTTGAAAGAGATTACCAATTTATAGTCTTACACACGGTAAGAAAGCTACGACAAAAGGGGGAGGTAGGTTCAAAACTAACAGGACACCAACAAAAAACGCTCTGATTCAAGCGAATTTAGTGTAAACTTGTGAGTAGTTAGATTTTATATTCTAGTATAATTTTTTGCCGCATTCTTTCGGTAGCATTACAACCTTGTGTCAAACAATAAACGCTGGATTCAGTAAAGATCTTTTTTTAGTTTCAGCGACCTCAGAAACCCCCGGATACCAATTACCATAAAAACATTGGTACTGAAGAGGGCTAGCAGCCCGAAACTGTCAGTCTACCAATATCACTCTGTACGACGATTAGAAAATATATTGACGGAATAATAAACATTGTAATAGTTAAAAGTCAAAAAAAATATGCCAGATATGATTTTGCCAAAAAAAAAATAGATTTTTGTTTATTTTTCTAAAATTAGTTTGTTGTTGTCCCATTGCAAAAAAAAACACATTTTTCTTGAAATTGAAAAACTATGCTTACATACCAAATTTCAGGTTACTTGAAAAATTTTTGACCGCCGCCCAACTCAGTAATAATAATGAGGTATTTGTATTATTCAATTTCTTACATTATTAGGGGCTGTCCATATATTACGTAACGCAATTTTTCAAAAAATTGACCCCCTCCCCCCCCCCGTGCAACAAACTGTCACATTTACCCCCTGTGTAACGCGTAACAATACAAAAATTTGTATTTTTTTTTCATATCTTGATACAGAATTCCGCATAATGCATATTGTATTAGCTTTACGGACAAACAGACAGACTTACTTATAAAACAATTCGAATAGCTTAGGATCATTCGTCATCCTTTCTACTAATTCATCCCAATCCTTGGGTCTTAAAGCATCCATCCCAAATGCCTGTCTCGCAGTGTACAATTTAAACCATATGGGATATCCATATAAATTCGCTTCCCTAAGGTTCATTGTCCAAGATTCATGGTCAATAACTGCCTAAAAATAAATGAATTTAAAATTTGCATACATAGGTTTGTTGTTTTTTTTGAAGATTTTTCTTGTTCTTTTAATATACACCGCGGTCTAAAAGTCACTCCCCCACTCTTAACTTTTGAACGAGTTTAGATACCGACTTGAATTTTGCAATTCCCAAATAAGATAACTTTTTTTTTTGTATATGTTTGATATTTTCAGCTCTTAAAATGCGGACAGGGGGCACGTGAGAGATTTTTTTAAAAGGGGGTGGGGGTCTTGTGGCGCCTCCTCCCCTACCTCCCCCATAGGAGAACCCCTACTAACCACTTATCACGTTAACGACCAGCGCTGAATTTTGAAAATTTATTCCTGGACCAGAGGAATTTTTTGTTGAATCTAGCTAAAAGGAAGTTTCATATATGAATATTTTTTAACAAGTTTTTAGGAAGAAAAATATTTTTTCTACGAGCGTGTGGAAAGATGTATCTTTCCGCACGCATATGCGTGTGGAAAGAAAGTCTTTTCCGCACGCATAATTATTTCATAAAAACAAGTAGCTTGATTATGCAAATGTGTAACATTATTGGCTAAGACACTTGTTTCCATGGCGACCGATCTACATGATAGCGTCCTAAGCTAGTTTGTTGGCGTCAGTTGTGTTGTCAATTTTAATTGTAAAGTTTTTGTAAAAGAATATGATGAACCTTAAACAAAAAGATGAAAGTTACCCAAAGGAATAAGGGCCACTTGCACCAATGATGGTTTAACTTTAAACTTGGATTAAATTGACTGCTGACCAATCAGAACGCAGCATTTTTAACTTAAACTCGGTTTAGCTGGGATAATCCCAGACAAAAAGTTGGTGCAAGTCGCCCTAATGGAAATGCAACTGAAAACTGCAACTTTATCATTAATGTTCAACCAAAATAGAATTGGTAAGAAGTAATGTTAGATTCTTTTTAATAATTGTTAATGTTTAAATCTCCCAATTGTTAATTGTTTTTCTATTGGAAAAAATATAAAAATAAAATTTATTCAATTAAGTATACTTATGTATATATAACTCGCTCGTAGAAAAAATATTGTTCCTAACGCATGCGTAAAGAGGCTTTTCCGCACTCGATTGCTTGTCCAAATGTAATCTAGTGCGGAAAAGAGCCTTTATCCACACTTGTTAAGAAAATAGCTATTGTTTCCCAGGGAACAGACCTACTAAACACTACATTTAAAACCCATCTAGCTAGGTAAGACCCACACAACTTGCAACATTACCAACCATGTGCCCAAATAGGGTCACACGGTCTGTACAGAAAACAGGGTGTGCACCAATATGGTACACATGGTCGTTAACGCGTTATACCAAATCGAATAAAAAATTAAAATCCACCTACTCTAGTTGATTTGTCATGATCTCCATCCACATAGTATATCCTGTATCCAGGATTTAAATCGTAGTAAGGAGACACAGAAGGACCAACATAAGCTATACTGATGGGTCTGGTGAGGTCTTTGTGGTCATAAAATACTTCGAATTCGTCGTAATGCGTGTGCCCGAAAAACTGTGCGGTTATGGTAGCCTCGTATCTGCTTATTATTGCGTAGTAATTTCTGGACCAGACTTTGAGACAATCAGAATGCCCTGGGGGGATATGTCCTAAAAAAACACATACACTAGATTAAATCTGGATCATAGAAAATAATAGGAAAACGTCCCCCTATTATTTCCCATGATTTACATGTACATTAGAAAATCGATTTCCAGCCAGCTGACAAAACGATCCTTATAGATTTTCAGTATCTAAAGTGACCTGTTTTGAATTTACATATTTCAAGATAGAAATGTCTAGGTATTTTTATCTCAAAATATATAGCTCAAAAGATTCTGAACACTAGATCTGTAATCTATAAATCATTTTCTGCCCCACCGATCTAGTGTCCTTAGATAAAATAGAAATTTAACGTTAGAATAACGTTTTTCTAACGTTAGAAAACTGTATAAAAGTACGTTATAAAATATGTGCAAATGTCCCGCTTTTTAACGTTAGAATCAAACGTTGGTTACAAACGTTAATCTAACGTTAGATTTTTAAGTTGGAAATACGTTATAAGTAGGTTTAATTTCTAACTTTCGGAGGGGGCGTGGCCAACTAGGAAATTTCTACCTGTATCATAAAATGGCGACAAATTTATTGATATAAATCAATCTAAATATATTTTAGCAATCATAATATTTTTAAACATAATTTCGTTACATTTATTTATAAAATAGCCATCTTTTTAGGTGGCCCTAAATATTTTTTGTGTAATATGCTGTTATACTTCGATAAATACGTTTACCTCTCAGAAAAACTTTATATTTAGTAAGTTAATATTTATTTATACATTCACATCTTAAAATATTTTTTCAATTGTAATACAGCGTTGCCAGCCTTACTATAATTTTGACTTTTGAAGGATATTTTTTAAAACTTATTATAGAAATTATAAATAATTATCAAACCTAGAGACATAGCTGTCTGAAATGAGTATTTTCTACTATAGCTTATGTATTAATAATGGAAATTTAAAAAATATTTAAAGTTAGAATAAGGTTAGAAAAAGGTTAGAATTTAGTTGGGAAACTAACGTTAGATTTATGTATTTTATAACGTTTTTGTCAAACGTTAGTTTTTAAGGTTAGATTTATATATTTTATAACGTTTTTGTATAACATTTGAGACTAAAAGTTTGATTAGAAAAAAAAAATAAAAATGTCACTAATCTAATGTTATGTTAAGTTAGATTTATTCAGCGATTCAAAATTGGTAAAAATCGTATAGTTGTTTCAGTTGCTTTACAATTTTTTATATAAATCCGGAAAAAACAATCACATTTTTCATATTTTTTTTACCTATAACATGGACCTTTTCTCCATTGAATTCAGCAGATTGAAGTTCGTAGATAAACCATTGCAATTCTGTTGCTGGGTCTGTGCTATTCAGAAGAAGCCACCTTAAAGCAAAATATAAACAAAATCTTTAACCTAATAGTTTTTCAAAAATATAATAAAAAGCTAGATCAATCGTTTTACTTGACAAAATAAATGATCAAAAAGTATTTAGTTTAAACAGCAAATATGCGTTAAATATCTAGGAATCAATGGTGACTAACACCAAAAATGGAAAATTTTATGTGCTTACAGCTAAGTAGGTAAACACGTTAAAAAAACTTGGGGCTGTAAAAAGCTAACTTTTTTCTGTTTACGGGTGGAAATCAACCCAAAATTTTTTTTGCATTTTTGGGTTTAGAATGTCATAAAACGTCGAGATAATGTGAAAAAAAGTAGGTGTTGCAAAAAGGCGGTCTGTCTGTCTGCCTGTCTGTTTGTAAACCTTATTACTTTTTAACGGAATGTCTGATTAAAAAAATTCTTTCACCAAACGATTCAGGACCTCCACTATTTGCGTCACATCAAATATGGTTAAAATTGGCATAGGACAAAGGGGGCAAAACGGACAAAAACTATAATTTTTAGAGCTATTTAACTTATTAATTTTAATAGTAGGGCAATTTATTTTACACGGATAAAAACATATTTGATCATTTTTATGGTAACACCATTAGTTTCCGAGATACTGGCATTTAAAATTTTCATATTTTTTAACTTACCAATTTTTGTTGTTACAGTAGTTCATATTCAGCGAAATTAGCCTGAATCCGGGTCTGACTAAAACGGAATAAAATGCTCCTCTTCTTACTGTATTACTAACAGAACTTGGTAACCACTTTCTCCACTGGACATCGAGTTCGTCGTATAACCAAGAGATGGAACTGTCTGGGTTGTCTACGTATGGTGGTGGAAAACTAATAGAAAGGAAATGACACTGAGTTAAAAAAAAAATCAGCAAAATAGGATCTTACACAGAAAAAACGAATTCCTTAAAAGAAGGAGTATAGCCGAGCGGGTTAACACATCTATTTTAAATCCTTCTAGCATGAGTTCTATTCACACTGGCGCCGCTTGCCTTTTTCAGTTAATTAGTAACTGAAATTTGGCGAAGGCGAGACGCTCCCTAGAAACTGATTCGAAAGTCAGTTAAAGCCGGTGGTTCCCTCTGCTATTAGCCCACACAAGTCCTGGACTTAGGGGATGCTTAATTAAGTAGAATAGTACGAGGTTAAACAAAACATGTAATGTAATAGGTATGCAATGTGTCGATATGTTCAAAGTCATAATCTCTTGTTTCAAGGCTAGCATTTCTTTGAACCAATGTAAATGTCCTTGAATGAAGAGCACGGGGTTTTAAATAAAGATCCGCGCTCTTCATTCAAGGACATTCAACGAAATGCTAGCCTTGAAACAAGAGAATATGACTTTAAACATATCAAATGACACAAGTCCTTGGTTCAGGGAATCTTTCTTTCCATATATACATTAGGGTGCCCAGTCAAATTTAAAAAATTGATTTTTTTAGGGTCCCATTCCCTAAAAATGTTCATTTAGGTCAAAAACCAACCCTCAATTTTTCTTCAGATTTTTAAAAAAATATTTAGAGGTCGCGCCCGGCGGTTTTTTGGGAGAGAAAACATGTTAAGCCTTTTTATCATTATTTAAATATAAAAAGATTGAAATCCGGCGATTTTTTAAGAAGGGTAACTTATTTTTGAATAATAAGGGAATATTAAAAAAAATACCCTTTTACAGGGTAAAAACATTGTAAAAATTGATGTATGAAGCTTATTTATACTACAAAAAAGGTTACTTAGAAAATTTTCTCATAGGTCATTTTTTTTATAAATTCATGGATAGATACCAATTAACGCCCCATATTTATTTTTTCGAGAAAAAGAACAGGATGTACAAATTGCTTTGAAATGTATTTATTTTTATAACTGGGTGTTGTAGTTTTTTTTTTCGGATTTTTAAATATATTATAATAATTAAAAAAAAAAACCTTATTTAATGTGTTTTATTACATAATTTAACATATTACAAGGCATTTAGAAAACATTTTTTATTTATTTTCTACAAAACTGACATTTTATTGCAATTTAATGCATTTTTTTAACTTTTATTGAGATATTTAATTATTTTTTGGACACCCTGTACTTCTTTTCAAAAAAGTAAGTATAAACCCTGAATTCAGACATATTGGAGAATACCCTAGGAAAAAATTACTCTGGAAAAAATTCTAAGTGCAGTTTTTTCTAGCCTTTATTAACCTTATTTGTCAATTTTTACCATTTTTACCTCATAAAAAATCCGTTTTATTTTTTTAGAGGGACATAAAAATTGAGAATATTCCTTTATTATCCAGAAACACTTTTTTATTCCATAAACTTTCAATATTAAAGTTTTTATATCCTTAAAAAAATAAAAACCCTTTACATGATTTTCTATTTAAAAAAAGGCCGGGCGGGACCTCAAAATATTTTTTTAAAAATCTAAAAAAAAATCAGGGTTGCTCTGTCATCTAAAGGAACAATTTTGAGGGGTGGGACCCCAACAATTCCGTAGGTCCTGGGCACCCTAATATACATGTATTCAGGGCCGGAAAAGGCCAGCCTGGGCACCGGGGAACCTTTTTGCCGGGTACCCCATTTTGCAAAAATAAAAGTTTTCGCCACTGAAAAAAAAAGCTTTACCTCTGGCAGAAAAATTTTGCCGGACCCCCTCGAGCCCCGGGGAATCTTCCCTCCCCCTGAATCTGGGCCTGCATGTATTTTAACAGCAAAAATCAGAAAATATAGATATTACGGACAATTTTTTGTGGATAGCGATTAACGAAAATCTTGTATTTAAGCTAGAGTCCCTCCATATGTAGGCGGTGTATTTATTCTTACCTGTTAACTGGTGCAGATTCATGATTTCCCAAGGCGGGAAAAATGGGAATTCCTGGGAACATGTCAGACATTTGTTTTACAGTTTCCTTCAGAATTTTAAGGTTTTCTTCTTTGGTTTGGTTCCAAATATCGTGAGGTGGTAAATCTCCCGTCCAGAGGATGTAGTCTATATCCTAAAACCAACAAAATTTATTTATTAAAATATGTATATTAGGGTGCTCAGTCAAAATTAAAAAATGGATTTTAGGGTCCCACCCCCTATAAATGTTCATTTAGGTCAAAAACCAACCCTCAATTTTCTTCAGATTTAAAAAAAAATATTTAGAGTTCGCGCCCGACGTTTTTTTGAGAGAGAAAACATATTAAGCCTTTTTATTATTTAAATATAAAAAGGTTGAAATCAAGCGATTTTAGGAAGGGAGATTATTTTTGAATAATAATGGGATATTCAAAAAAAAATACCATTTTACATGAAATTTACCAGGGTAAAATTGACGTATGATGCTTATTTATGCTACAAAAAAGGTTACTTAGAAATTTTTCTCATGGGTCATTTTTTTTAGAAATTCATTATCAAGTACCAATTAACGCCCCATGTATATTTTTTTAAGAAAAAGAGCAGAATTTCCAAAAAAAATCACAAATCCCATAAAATGTAAAAAAATCACTTTATTTCGATAAAAGAGATGATATTTGGCCAAAAAGCATAATAATATGTACACATTGCTTTGAAATGTGTTTATTTTTATAACTGCGTGTTCGCGGATTTTTTTTCAGGTTTTTAAAAATAAACGTCCTATACTTAAAAAAAAACTTTATATAATGTGTTTTATCATAATACAACATACTACAAGGCATTTTGAAAACATTTTTTATTTATTTGCTACAAAATGCATATTTTATTGCAATTTAATGCATTTTTTTAACCTATATTGAGATATTTAATTATTTTTTGGACACCCTGTACTTTTTTCAAAAAAAGTAAATATAATCACTGAAGAATACCCTAGAATAACTCGTTGGAAAAAAATCTAAGTGCATTTTTTTCTAGTCTAGTCCAAAAAGTCCAAACCCCATAAAAACGAGAATATTCCCTTATTATCCAGAAACACTTTTTTAATTATTATTTTTTAAAAAAGTTCAACCCCCCATAACTTTTTTGTTTTTTGGGGGATTACTTTCACAATTGGTAGATCCTTATAATAAAATTAATTTTTCCTAAAAAAAGTTATGTTGATCGGAATTTTTTTACAGTTTTTTCGACTTTTTAAAAACTTTAACCCCCCACCACTCTTTTGTTTTTGGTGAGATTACTTTCAAAAATAATAAGGTTCTTCCTCTCGTAAAACTTGATTTTTCCTGAAATTTTCAAGTCGATCGGAAAAGCCTCCCCCCCACCTATCTTGAAATCAAAAAAGTTGCATATTTCATGGATTAAAAACATAAAAGTTGCATATTTCATGGGTTTAAAAAAAAATAAAATAATAAATTTTTAATTTTGGGAAAAAAAAGTTTTAAATTTTATGGCTTAAAAATATAAAAGTTGGGATTTTTAAACCTTAGAATAAATTTTTTTGCATATTTCATGGATTAAAAATATAAAAGTTGCATATTTTTTCATGGGATAAACATAATTTTTTTTTAATTTTGGGAAAAAAGTGGTAAATTTCATGTATTAAAAATATAAAAGGGATTTTCAAAAAACTTGCATATTTCGTGGATTCAAAATATAAAACTTGCATATTTCATGGGTTAAAAATAATTAAATTATAAATTTTTAATCTTGTGAAAAAAGTTGTAAACTTCATAGATTAAGAAATATAAAAGTAAGGATTCTCAAACCTTGAAAAAATATAAATAACTTAACCAGAAGGTGTAATTTGATAACTTACTTTTTAACGCATTTTTAATTTTGGAAAAAATTTGTAAATTTCATTGGCCTTTTTTTTTAGTCATGAACTTTTTTTTTTTGAGTTTTGAGAAAGGGTGGGACCTTTTTTTTTAGTCATGAACTTTTTTTGTCGAGGAAAAAGTGTTTTTAGGCTAAAAAAAGTTGTAATTTTTGACCCCCACCAAATCTCCTTCGCTACGGCCCTGCTTTAAATATACCCCAAAACCATTTTAGGTCGCGACTAGTGTTTGATCTTTAGAACATGGTCTCTAAGCCTAGAGTTGGTGTTTAAGTAGGTATATTTTATAATCAAAAATTTAATAAACATTAATTATGTAATACTTACAACATGTGTTTCTTGAATATGTTGCAACATATTATCAACCGTTATCTTTGGTGTATCGCATTTTCTGTAATCGCCCCACCTTAAAAAATATAAAAATATTAGGCATAAATCAATTTCTACGAAAACAATCTTATCTGAAATTAAAAAAAAAAACTTTTTAGAAGGAGTCAAATTTACACATATGCAGACTGACGTCATCACAAAATAATACCTAAACAAGCCGTAAAGATATGTAATGCTACACATGCCATTATATACTATTCACAGTAAATGGTATATATACCATTTACTGTGAATATTATATAGTATATACTGCATTTTCCCAAATAATTAAAAAAAAATTAGTTAATTAATTAAAAAAAAAATAAAAAATCATTTAAAAAAAAAATCATATTTTTTTAATATTCTTTTTGCGAAAAAACGAAAAAAAAAATGATAGTTAATTTATTTTTTTTTTGTTTAACCCCCCATAACTTTTTTTTGTTTTTGGGGGATTACTTTTAATTGGTAGAATTGATAGAATTGACCCTTATAATAAAAGTATTTTTTCCTGAAAAAGTTACATTAGTCGGAATTTTCTTTTAGCTTTTTTCGATTTGTAATTATATTTCCGTATCTACTTATAAATAACTAATAATAAATATTATTAATTATGCATGCGTATTAATATTTATTCTTTTATTTCTTTTAATAGATCTGTATTGAATTCAAGGATATTAAATTGTTTAACTATACACAGAAAAAAAGGAAAACGTTTTTCTAGCGTTTTATTTCTACTGTTAATTTTTTTTTTACGTTGCGACGATTTATACTATTTTTCCTACGACCTAGTAGTAGTAGTTAGTGCTTATTTTCCACCAGTTGCCATGACAGCGGTCGGGAAGTGAAAACAAGTGAACGTTAAACACACAACGTCAAATTAATAAAAATTATTTTAAGACATTTTCTGCGTTTTTTTGGATGTATAGGTGTTAGGTCGTAGGAAAAATAGTATACGCACCTCGATCAAAACCTATTTCAGTGCACTTCAAGTGCTTTTTTTTACTCGGCTCCGCCTTGTAATAAAGTAAGCACTCTCGTGCACTGAAAACTAGGTTCGCGTACTCGGTGCGTAATATACTATTATACCAAACAATACCAACATAAATTAATTCATAATATCTTCTATTTTAGTCATTATCCCACAAACAAAGTTGGTAGGCCACTGCCTTGTTGTCAAGTTAACTTGGTAAATAAATAAAACAGAATATATTATTATTTTGTTATAGTTGGTATCAGTGTCGCACTGGGCAGCCCGAGGAGGTAGTGAATTTTTTTTTACCCCTGCCAGAAATTACAAAAAAATATAAAAAAAGCTTTACCCCCGCCGAAAGTTTAAATGACCAAATAAGCTCATAACCCCCAAAGTATGAAGATCCCCTAAAGGTGGAGGCCCCGTGAGATTTTTCTCACTATCTCACCTGTCCAGTCCAGCGCTGGCTGGTAAAGTAAAATATTTATTTATTTATTTATTTATTTATTTACGGGATACCCCCTTTTTTAAATATTACAAAAATGTTTTCACATTAAATATGTTAAAATAAATTAATAATTAATAATAATTAAGTTAGAAATATATGAAATAATTATTAAATACATAAAAATCAGATTACATAATAGAATGTAGGAAAATAAAATAAAATACATATCTTCTAACGGGGAGTGACTGAAACTATTGAATGACTAGCTCAGTACGTTTTAACCTATATTTCAACTGACCTAATGATATTCCAGTTATATTAACCATCGGATTTAAATTTGATAGTCGCATCATTCTGTTCAATGGGCTATGGTATGTATAATTGGAGTTATGAAAACCTATATAAAATAAAAAATTTGTTCGCGTCCTGTAATTTGTGTTAAAATTGATTTTAGCCAAAATAGTGGGACATTCTAGTTTTCCAGACAGTACTGAGTTAAGAATGCAAAGATCAGATTTATAACGACGCTGAAGTAGAGTGTCAACCTTTATCCGATCGTTAATAGCTGCATAGTTATAAACAAAGTTTTCTCTTGTTATACCAAGTCTATATCCTGCAATCCTCATAAAGCGACGTTGGACAGATTCTATTAAATCGATATTGATTTGGTAGCATGGTGACCATATTACTGCTGCGTATTCAAGGTTAGGTCTTACTATAGTGCAGTAAAGGTGTTTATAGGTCTCAACTGTGAATTCACCACTCATTCTTGTAACATAGCCTAGAATTTGTAGGGTTTTCATGACACAACCCCGTATGTGACTGTTGAAGTTTAACTGTTTGTCGAAGACAACTCCTAAATCTTTAATTTCTTCAACTATTTGTAGTTGGGTACCATTCATTTCATAATAGCTTTCTAAAGGTCTTAAGATTCTATGAAACGTAATTGAGTAGCATTTACTTATGTTTAAGGTCATACCATGTTTTTTAAACCAAATAATTAAATTATCCATGTCACACTGAACAAGATACTGATCACAGATTGACCGCACCATCTTATATAACTTTAGGTCATCTGCAAACAGTAGTATTTCACAATATTTTATTACCAAAACAATATCGTTTATAAATAAAAGAAAAAGGAGAGGTCCAATATGTGAGCCCTGAGATACTCCAGAGGTTACAAGTATACAAAAGGAAACAAAGTTTTTTATTTTCACTTGTTGTGTTCGGTCGGATAAAAAACTGACAATCCACTTCAGTAGCATACCATAAATACCTAATGCTTCCAGCTTTTTAAATAGAAATTTGTGAGGAACAGTGTCAAAAGCCTTTTGTACATCTGCATAAATGGAATCTACTTGGTATCCTAGTTCAAAAGCATTAAGTATATAATCCTGATAGAGTAGCAAATTAGTCACTGTGGATTTTCCCTCGCAAAATCCGTGTTGAGCAGTGTTGATAATATTTTTAGTCGTCCACGTTAATTCTGCTGTAACCAAGCTATCCAATATCTTTGGCACAGCAGATTGTTTACATACCCCGCGATAATTTGAGATATTTTCTTTATTACCTGATTTGAAAATTGGCGTAATGTAGCATGATTTCCACATTTTTGGGAAAACTCCCGTGCTCAAAGATAAATTAAACAACTTGGTTAAGATCTCCACAATTACATCTTTACACCCTATCAGTATTGAATTAGGTATTCCGTCAGGTCCGCATGAATTAGTGGGTTTTAGTTTATTTATAGCTCCTAAAACATCACAAGAACTGAAAGACATTTGGTTTATTTGAACGGTATTATCAAATTTGTATTCCTGAGGTGGGTCAGAAGGGTTATCTGTATAAACTGAGGAAAAGAACTCAGCAAACAAGTTTACTGTATCTTTTCCGTTTGAACTAATCTTATCATTAAAATACATTGTGTTTGGACATTCAAATCCCTGGTTTTTTGTGCTAGCATATTTCCAAAACTCGTTGGCATTAGAGTTGATTTTCTCCTCAATATTATGTAGGTAATTCTTAAAAGTTTGATTGGTTAGTTCTATGCACTCTGAGCGCAATATCATCTATATTTTCCAAAATACTATGAATCATCGCATTGTAGAAATTCTTCCTATATAGGGATGTTCAATGAACATGATGATGATGAACATTGTTCATCATCATCAGAAGCGGTGTGGTAATTATAAAGTAGCAGCCACAGCACTCAGACCTAAGATCCATTGTGCATGCCGCAGTTATCTAGGACCACACATTATTTAATTAGGATGATATTCCATGGGGGCAGACATCTAAAAAGGCGATGATCTGCCCCAATGAAAGTTCGACTAAATCGCTAGGTTGCACTGATGGTGAACTTAAAAATTGCAGTCTTTTCTGGGAGAAGACAGGACATTGTCCCAAAAAGTGGAATGCAATTTCTTTATTATATAGGAATGTTACTTACTTTCCTGCTGCTTGTTCTTTGGACGCCGCAGGACCATTGGTCAGTCTGCAACATAGCGGTTCTGCACATTCAGCATTACTTCCTTCCATGTAATAAGGGTCGTAATGTGTATCTGAGAGGTGAAGCACTTTAAATGACGGGGCGCTTAGCTGAAATAAAAATTAGTGGTTAATTTATTTATTTCTTAATTTTGTTAAAAGACAAAATATCTTCCCGGACAACATTCATAAACTCATATAGGCCTCATGAGAGCATCATGTTATGATTTCCACGTTTTGTACTCATACGAACATCATGATGAGCACATCTCATGATTTTGTGATCATGTTGTGAGTTTGTTATGAGGTGTATACATTTAACGTTAAATCATTAAATGATGTCATAATGATTTCCACGTGAAATATCAAATGTTGCCCGGGACTCGATTGAGAACGTTTGCCGAATAGTACAGGCTCCTGTAATGTTTCAATTTCAGTGCACTTGACAGCGTTATGCGATAGGTGGCGCCACATGTTATTTTCTACCGCTAACTAAACTTTTTAAACGAATAAAGGAATACTAGTATTAAAATGCAGTTGTCTTTATAAGGATATACTACTGGTAATAACTAGTAATTAACTTACTGGTCATCTAATTCGATACACATTATCGGATTGGTATGGTGAGCCGTAGATATCTGGAGGCTTTAGTCTAGACGAATTGGTGCCCCCAGTCACCTTGGAGAACATTTACACTGGGAAGTTCCCAGTGGGAAAATCCCGGTGTCCTCAAGTTGTTGAAAATGGATTTATGTGAGGGGGTTGATTTTTTCGTTATTTTTTTGGTATCTCTTCGCGTTTTCAAGATATGAGCAAAAAGGTGTGTTTCTTTTTTTTTTTAATTTCCCGGGCAATTTAAATTTCGCGATTAATTTAAAGTTTGCACATGCGCATTCCGTAGACCGCTGCTAGATCTTCATGACATGATCTCGTAATGACTTTATAATGAGGAGTCATCTGTATGCCTTCATGAACTCATTACATGATGTCATAATGACTTCTACGTGAAATAGCAAATGTTGTCCGGGTTAAGGTTAAGTTTAAGAAAAAATTACTAAATTCTTATAATATCACTAAAAAAAGATCTGGGTAGGGCAACCAGATCAATAGTTAAATACGGAACAACTATTTGTCTGGTAGCTGCAACCAGAAATCTGGTAAGGTCAACCAGATAAATTTTTTTGCTTGCCAGAACCTTAAAATCTAAGTTTTGTTTCTGGTAACCATATCAATTTGTGTTGTTGCCCATACCAGATTTCTTCTGGTGCAACCAGAAAATTAGTTATTCCGTAATTAACTATTGACCTCGTTGCCACAGCTAGATCTTTTTTCAGTGGCTGTTTAAAAATTTTAAGAGTGGTATAACATTTTAGAATTCATAGAGAGGGTACAGAGCTCGTATGATTTAAACAAAATTGGCTGCGGTGCTTTTCTTGCTTAGGGTGATTGTTTAAAATATTTTTTAATATAATTTCCCCTAAAAATTATCCAGTTTTCCCATAACCCCACTAATATTTATCCGCCAATGGTTTGGACTTTTTTTTTAATGAAATTCTCATATGTCATGTTTTGAAAATATCAAACACCAAATTTTAGTAATTATTTGTACAAAAACCGTTTTAAAATCAAGTATATTATGGTAACGGCATACAAAACTTTCCAGAATATGTGGAGTTGAAATCACGCAGAAAATTTTAAAATTAACACTTCGAAGGAAGATCTAAAAGAAGCAGATGCCAATATATAATAATTTTTGTAATTTGTATCGATTTGTATTCAAAATTAATGGAGAGCCTCTAGCACAAGCATATGCTTATTTCGGACTCTCCATGCCCCTGTATATTGTCCAAATAAATCAATCAATCAATAATTATATTGTAAAAAGAAAGATTCTTATCAGTTTTTTGCATTTTAACCTTTAAAAAAAATATTTGTACAAAACCTAGTTAAAAGGAAAAGTTAACCTTTAAAAAAAAAATTGTACAAAACCTAGTTAAAAGGAAAAGTTAACCTTTAAAAAAAATATTTGTTACAAAACCTAGTTAAAAGGAAAAATTAACCCTTAAAAAAATATTTGTACAAAACCTAGTTAAAAGGAAAAATTAACCTTAAAAAAAATATTTGTACAAAACCTAGTTAAAAGGAAAAGTTAACCTTTAAAAAAAATATTTGTACAAAACATAGTTAAAAGGAAAAATTAACCTTTAAAAAAAATATTTGTTACAAAACCTAGTTAAAAGGAAAAATTAACCCTTAAAAAAATATTTGTACAAAACCTAGTTAAAAGGAAAAGTTAACCTTTAAAAAAAAAATTGTACAAAACCTAGTTAAAAGGAAAAGTTAACCTTTAAAAAAAATATTTGTTACAAAACCTAGTTAAAAGGAAAAATTAACCCTTAAAAAAATATTTGTACAAAACCTAGTTAAAAGGAAAAATTAACCCTTAAAAAAATATTTGTACAAAACCTAGTTAAAAGGAAAAATTAACCTTAAAAAAAATATTTGTACAAAACCTAGTTAAAAGGAAAAGTTAACCTTTAAAAAAAATATTTGTACAAAACCTAGTTAAAAGGAAAAGTTAACCTTCAAAAAAAATATATTTGTACAAAACCTAGTTAAAAGGAAAAGTTAACCTTTAAAAAATTATTTGTACAAAACCTAGTTAAAAGGAAAAGTTAACCTTTAAAAAAAATATTTTTACAAAACCTAGTTAAAAGAAAAGGTCAACCTTTAAAAAAAATATTTGTACAAAACTTAGTTAAAAGGAAAAGTTAACCTTTAAAAAAAATATTTTTACAAAACCTAGTTAAAAGGAAAGGTCAACCTTTAAAAAAAATATTTGTACAAAACTTAGTTAAAAGGAAAAGTTAACCTTTAAAAAAAATATTTGTACAAAACCTAGTTAAAAGGAAAAGTTAACCTTTAAAAAAAAAAATTTGTACAAAACCTAGTTAAAAGGAAAAGTGTTATTTCCACTTTAAAAACTTACTAAATACATATCTAATATTTATTTAGCATAATATTCACTGAACACATGCTTAAAATATAAATGTATATTATTACCGTTAGTGATAAATATAACAGTACTTATTGAGGCGTGGATTTTTTAAAAATATCAGTAACTCTCTGCAGAATACTATAAACATAAAAATATTGCTGACAACAAAATAATACCTTCCCATGTAGGTCTAGGTTCATTAAAATAAAAACAAAAATGGAAAACAAAAATATTTTTCAAAAAGAAATTAAAAATTAAAATAAAAACGAAAGGTTTGGACTTTAAGGTTTTTACCCCCTTACCCCACCTCGATTTATACCAAAAACAATCCCAGCTTAGATAAAAGTCCAACCTATGATCCAAATTTAAAGTATTTAGCTCAAAGCGTTCATCGTAGTCACAAATTTCCCGGACAGACTGACAGACCGACAGACAGTTTTTTTAAGAAAATCATATTTTTTGGATATAAAGGCCGAGAAAAGTAAAAAAAAAGACGATTTTTAAATCTAGAGGGATTTTAAGGAAAATATAAAATAGGCACTATTTTTTACATACACATGTTCTTTAATATCTGACTAATTTATTTTCTAGTTGATCAAGTGTCCCTACTAATAGGTCTATTATTACTTATTTGTAAAATGTATGTAAAATAAATTTAATTAAAATGAAAAATACGTAATATAGTATTTTTTTTTTTAGTTGGTATATTAATCAAATCAATGTCCTAGGATGGAATCTGGGGCAGGGGCGTAGATATTTTTTTTCTGGGAGGAGTAATTCTTATAACTTTTGGCCTTTACAAGTTTAAAATAATCAATTCAATTTTTTTATACTACCCGCTTCTCTACAAAAAAAACAGAGGCGAACAGGTAAAATTTTTTTTAGAAATGGTTTTAAAATTCTTTTTTTTTTAGATTTTTCGTCCTATAAATCAAATTTATTGACCCTTTTTGGTACGTTACTAAATTTTTAATTAGTTATCATTATTTTTTTAAATAATTATTTAATAAAACTAGAAAAAGTGCCGTTTTTTTGGCGTTTGGGCCCATTTCGAAGGTCTTTAATGGGATTTGGTTAATTTTTATACTGTACTAGTAAGGTTTTATAAAAAATTCAGCTTATTTCAAAATAAGGCCTATTTTTTTTGTAATAAAACAAATTATTTCCCATGATTATTTTACTTTTTGGCTTTTTTTGTTCGTATTTGATTACAAGAATTAACAATAATTTTTGATGGAGGTGAAAATTTTATATAAATCCCTATTGAGCACCTACGATACGGCGCGACGTGGCGCTCAAAGTACACTTTTTCATAAATATTTTATTCAATATGGGTCTTATAGAGAAAGAACTGCTCTACAATTTTGATTTTATACATTTTTTTGCTCAAACTAATGGTTTTCGAGATAATCGCCGCAAAAGACAGCGCTGCACTCATTTTTGTCTTCAGTTCGCACAAAGATAAAAAAAATATACCGTACACAATCACGTTCATCATTCAACAACTGTCCCACCGGGGATTATCCGTGCTACTTCGACAAAAATTAATTTGAAGGTGAAATTTCACGGTTTGTGGACGAAAAATTAAATACTAAAATGTTAAAAACCAAAATTTTAATGATTCGGGGATATTCTATATTGAAAACTAAGAAAAAAAGTTTCTATACAGTATTGTCGAAAAATCGCTTTAAAGCTACTATGGTCTTTTAAAAATTGTTCATTTTTAGGAGACCATAGCCCCCTTAGGATTGATTTTTGGAAGTACCTGTATGTGAGGTTTTTTCTAAGTTTTTGATGTACATTTACCCTTCATCATTAAAATTTCGGTTATCAACATTTTAGTATTTAATTTTTCGTCCTCGTACCCTGAAATTTTACCTTTAAATTAATTGTTCTCTAAAACGGTTAGTCCTACAGTGTTACAATAAGAGTACCTTTTTTATGTAGTTTGGTCTGAGGAATCACATACCAAAAATAAAAGCACAAAAAAGTTACACAGAAAAAAGTTTGGGACAAAAACCGATAGGTCCCCCCGTTTCGCACGCTCCTGGTAAAAAAAGTACATGAAAATAACATACAAAAATGGGCCTTATTGAGATTAGTTCACGTGCAAAACCTCGCTAGGTTTGGATTAAATAAAAATCGATTTTTTTAGCCAATTTCAAAGGGGCGTAGCTCCCTTACGACGATTTTGAGACATATGTTTATAGGAACTTTTTGTCATATTTTCTGATGTAGAATCATCCCTTAAAATTTCGGTTTTTCAAATACACCGTATATACTTTAGTTTCGAAAAACAACAAATCAAAAAAAAACTAAAATAAAAAAAATTTAAGATCATTTTTAGTAAAAAAAATTCGAAAAATTTGTATAGCTTTTTTTACCTTTCTTGACATTTTATATAAAAAAAATATTGCTGTCGAAAAAAAATCAGTCGGTCTGTCTGTCGGTCTGGAAAATTTGTGACCAAGTACTTACCTCCGCGATTCTGGATTCCACAACCTTGGGTTTGGGTACTGGTGGAAACATAACTTCCCATTCATGGTAAGGATTATAAACGTCTCCACAAGCATCCCCGATGACAAAACTACAGATCTCATTAGGCCCTAAAAAAGATTTATTTATAAACAAAGATATGTAATGCTACGCATTCCATTATATACTATTCACGGTAAATGGTATATTGCATTTTCCTAAATACTCAAAAAAATAATTTTCAATAAAAAATAACATTAAAAAAAGTCCAAACGAAAACAAAATCAAAAAAAAATTCAAAATTTTTCAATTTTTTCTGTAATTTTCTTTTTGCCAAAAACAAAAAATTTAAAAAAAGAATGAAAATGATAGTTTTTTTATTTTTTTTTTAAGTTTAATAACTTTTATTTTTGGGGGAATAACTTTCAAAAACAATCGGGATCTTCCCCTCTATGATTTTTCCTGAAAATTTCGAGTCGATCGGATAATTTGTTCTTGAGTTATCATTCTTACCAAAAAAAGTTACATCGGACGGACGGACAGACGGACTTTTTCAAAATTTCTATCGCGCAAACGCGCTTTGAAGAGTATAATAATATTACATCAAATCGAATCGAATTATTTAAATCATGAAACATCAACACCCAGATAGCACAAAGATGTTTTAAAGATATCTTGAAGATGTCGTTACTCGTCATTAAAGACGTCTTAAGAACGTCGGTTTTCTCAGTATATGCATCTCAAAGACCTCTTAATGATGTCTTATGTTACAAAAGGTAACGTCTTTAAGACGCCTTACTAAACACATCTTCAAGACATCTTTTTAAAGACGCTTTACTGATGCCTAGGCGCCTTTACAACATAATACTCCCTCCCATTTAGTTTGCTAAATACGGTCGTATTGATATATAAAGCGCAATTAGAATAAGGTAATTTTTGCCTTATACATATATGGGTATTTCTGTACGAATCCATACCACCTTGGTGATTGAATGTCACGGATTTTCGTTAAACTTTTTTTATATTAATACTATTATTACTAATACTAAAAGCCTTATGCAAAAAAAAAAGAATTAAAAAAAAAAATTTGGCTGAGATATGATTTTTTTTAAATTTTGTAATTTTTCAATTTTTGACGATAAAGAAAACAGCTTTATTTTCAATTTATTACTATAAGTCTTACAATTTTAATCCAAATTTGATGAAATTTGGTGCACCCATGTAAACTTAGATGACAATCTTGAATTTTTTATAATTTTTTTTAATAGTGGGTCTCTGCTCTTCTTCTTCTTCTTCAAAAATATTTTTTTACGTTTTTTTATGTTTAACCCGATTTTTCGTAAAGTGCCCCCCCTACGATTTTTCTCAAATTTTGTTCAAATGTACTTCTAAGTGTCCTTTTTTCAATGACTTAAAATTTATTCTGGCCAAATCAGGTTTACTATATATTTTAGCCATTTTAAATTTTTACGACAATGAGGAATTGCGCTGGAAATAGCTGTTTTACAAAAAAAAGGCACATATTATTTTTTATATGTTTTTAATAGTCAAATGCTTCATTTTAAGACAAATACAAAATAATTAATTGTTGGTTTTTTTCAAAAAAGGCGTAAGTCCACAATTTTATTACTTTTTTATTTCTATATATTTTGTAGGCGTTTTTTTTTTCTGGTGTAAACGTAAGCTTACGTTAAATACTAAGTCTTTAACATCAAAAACTATTTTTATTTATTTTTTAACACAATATGTTTTTTGGTTTTGTTTTTGATCTTAAAAATGCCTGAAAGTTGGTAAACTGTCAGAGTAAGAAAATTCTTTTTTGTTATAAATCTTTTTTTAATTCGCAGCTCAGAGAAAAGTTTTCTATGCCGGGGATAAATCCTTAATAAAAATTAATTTAAAAAATATTAATTTATTTAACATACTAATTCTTTATTTACAATTTATTTATGTCTTATTATTTAACTTTAATTATTATACAAAGCTTATCAAAATCTTTTAAATTTTTGTGAAGCGCATCCATCGCTAAAATATAATGAACTATTTTTTTATTTGCTTGTATCCCAAAGTGACATTGTTCGGTTAGAACTGTTAAGTTAAAAGTGACAATTTTGTTAACAGTTTGTCTTTTGTTTTACTTCGGCGTTCCCTTTCAGAAAATTGTATAGCGGTTGTGCTTGAAAAAACAAAAACAAAATTTTGTTGGCCCCTTATGGAAAATTGTCAGATGTCGTATGTAACTGGCAGTTGTTTTACGATTGACAGGCCGCGGCATGCCGGTTGCCTACACTGCGCGAGCGAAAAAATGTACTTTCCCGCACGCTGCCATGGTAACGTGCGGGAAAGTAAAAATCTAAGAAATAGGATATTTTGCGGTCAGAAAACTTCATTTGTTTATGTAGAAATGTTAACTTTTCTATTAGATCGTAGAAAAACGATTTTTTATGTGTATTTTAACGCAAAAAGGTAAAAGTAATAGGTAAAATTAGTTTTAATTTGGTTCTGTCAGTTATCTTACAATTTTCCATAAGGGTCCAACAAAATTTTGTTTTTGTTTTTCAAGCACAACCGCTATACAATTTTCCAAAAGGGAACGCCGAACTAAAACAAATGACAAACTGTTAACAAAATTGTCACTTTTAACTTAACAGTTCTAACCGAACAATGTCACTTTGGAATACAAGCAAATAAAAAAATAGTTCATTATATTTTAGCGATGGATGCGCTTCACAAAAATTTAAAAGATTTTGATAAGCTTTGTATAATAATTAAAGTTAAATAATAAGACATAAATAAATTGTAAATAAAGAATTAGTATGTTCAATAAATTAATATTTTTTAAATTAATTTTTATTAAGGATTTATCCCCAGCATAGAAAACTTTTCTCTGAGCTGCGAATTAAAAAAAGATTTATAACAAAAAAAAAGTTTCTTACTCTGACAGTTTACCAACTTTCAGGCATTTTTAAGATCAAAAACAAAACCAAAAAACATATTGTGTTAAAAAAAAAAATAAAAATAGTTTTTGATGTTAAAGACTTAGTATTTAACGTAAGCTAACGGTTACACCAGAAAAAACAACGCCTACAAAATATATAGAAATAAAAAAGTAATAAAATTGTGGACTTACGCCTTTTTTGAAAAAAAACAACAATTAATTATTTTGTTCTTGTCTTAAAATGAAGCATTTGACCTAAACTATTAAAAACATATAAAAAATAATATGTGCCTTTTTTTGTAAAACAACTATTTCCAGCACAATTCCTCATTATCGTAAAAATTTAAAATGGCTAATATATATAGTAAACCTAATTTGCCCAGAATAAATTTTACGTCATTGAAAAAAGGACACTTAGAAGTACATTTGACCAAAATTTGAGAAAAATCGTAGGGGGGGCACTTTACGAAAAATCGGGTTAAACATAGTTATAAAAAAACGTAAAAAAATATTTTTGAAGAAGAAGAAGAGCAGAAACCCACTATTAAAAAAAATTATAAAAAATTCAAGATAGTCATCTAAGTTTACATGGGTGCACCAAATTTCATCAAATTTGGATTAAAATTGTCAGTTATAGTAATAAATTGAAAATAAAGCTGTTTTCTTTATCGTCAAAAATTGAAAAATTACAAAATTTAAAAAAAATCATATATCTTTTTTTTGCATAGGGCTTTTAGTATTAGAGTGGTGATAATATAAAAAAAAATTAACGAAAATCCGTGACATCCAATCACCAAGGTGGTATGGATTCGTACAGATATACCCATATGCCATAATACGCAAAAACTTACCTCGCATTCTAATTATTTTACTCCAAATCAAAAAAAGCTGAAAAAAAATCCGACTAACGTAACGTTTTTGGAAAAATTACTTTTATTTTAAGGATCAATTCTACCAATTTTGAAAGTAATATCCCCAAAAACAAAAAAGTTATGGGGGTTAAAGTTTTTAAAAAATAGAAAAAAGCTGAAAGAAAATTCCGATTAACGTAACTTTTTTAGGAAAAATTACTTTTATTATAAGGGACAATTCTACCAATTTTAAAAGTAATATAGTTGATTGTGGTTAATTTATTTTTAGCGATGAGTATCGAAGTTAAGACGTCTTGTACCGATAATTAAAAGACATCATAATTAGATAGCTTTTAAACATCCCTAAAAAGAAGTCCATAAGATATTTTTTTATGTCTTTAGGCGTCCAGATATAATTCAGATTTAAAAAAGAAGTCTTTAAGATG
>OY294045.1:63083230-63572615 GCA_958510825.1 Brachypterus glaber | reverse complement strand
CAATGCTTTCATGGAATACTTCGAGAAAAAAGCTATTGAGTCATTTCCATTAAAACCTAAAATTTGGCGCAGATACGTAGACGATGTCTATGCTATTTGGCCCCATGGCATGGAAAGCCTTCAAGGTTTTCTAAACAACCTCAATTCCCAACATAAATCTATACGGTTTACGATGGAAATTGAGAACAACGGATCACTTCCCTTTTTGGACGTTTTGGTTTACAAAACGGAAAATGGCTCAATAGGACACTCGGTATACAGGAAAAAAACCCACACTGACAGATACCTAAACGCATTTTCACATCACCATCCCTCTCAAAAACGCTCGGTAGTTAATTCACTTGTTCATAGGGCTTTCATGATTTCAGACAAGAATTCCCTAGACACAGAACTCCTTAAACTAACCAAAGCCTTGACCATGAACGGTTATACCAAAAAAGACATTAATAAGACCATATACAAATACAGAAATCCCAGACCCAAACAACAGGACAATAGTGACAATGACAGACAGACACAAGTTATACTTCCCTATGTAAGCGGTATCACGGATAAAATAGGTAAACTTTTGAAGAAGTCAAATATTAAGCCTATATTTCGGTCCAACCAAAAATTAGGTCAATGTTTGACTTCAACAAAAGACAAAATACCCCTGAGTTCAGAAGGCGTATATAAAATACCCTGCTCCTGTGGTACGGTTTACATAGGTGAAACTAAGAGAAAAATTTCTACAAGACTTCAAGAGCATGAGCGCAATATAAGAAAGAAACAAATTTCCTTATCGGCAGTAGCCGAACATGTACATGAAACAGGTCATAAAATCAATTTGTCTGAAACAAAACAAATATTAACAGAAAACAGAAAAATGCCAAGGAAGATACGGGAATCGATAGAAATCATCAAGCATCCTAACAATATCAATCGGGACACTGGTTACCACTTACCTGCAATATGGAAGTCTTTGATAGGAAAAACCTCGTCACGGGTGAATAACCACAACTCGTCATAAATAGTGACACAAGTTGATTCGAAACTTAGTTTCAGATTAATCCCTGAAGATGTCTCTAGTAGTAAGAGACGAAACGTCGGAAAGTGAAAATCCATTAACACGGTCTAAACCCGAAAGTGAAAGTTCTTTATATCTTAATGGCCGTGAAAGCTTAAAATCTAAAATATTTATTTACTTATAATAAATATTTTTTATCATGTTTTCAGACTGTGAAATCAATTTTCTGCACCTAGTAATAATAATTTTTTCTCCCCTAAAGTTTATTTTTTTAAGGTATAGTTATTTTAAATTTGCCGCTAAATACTCCACAAAGTCCGATTTACACTGAAGCATGTGGCTTGTTTTGAATGTCAACATAACCAAAATTTATAATTTTTGTTTACTTACTTTGTTTTTATGATGTTTTGATGTAAAAAAAGAGAATTGATAAAGCTGTTGCTAAAAAAAACTTTTGTATTCCTGTAGAAACAAAATTTGCTTATAAAATCGTTTATTCCAATAATTTAGAGGAATAAACCATTGTTTTGTTCTCGTCAACGTTTTACGGTTGTGTAAATTCGGCCTAGTCATTCCGCTTACGACGCATGCGTATCTTACGTTTCTATGGTAATTTCGAGATTGTTTACAAGCGGGAAGGTTTAAAATAACTATACCTTAAAAAAATTAACTATAGTAGGAGTAAATTTTATAAACAATTGATTTCTGTCACTTTAGATGTTTCAGTTCTTTGTGCAATTTTTACTAATTAAACCCAAGAAAATAACTTTTTATTTATTAAATATAATTAATTATAATTATTACCAATTATTACAATCAATAATTAGCTAAATATTAAGAAAAAAAAATTAAAAAACTATATTTTGAAACGTCAGTTCAAAGTATTTATTTGAGCAAATGTCATTGATCAAGGCTACTTGATTTTTATGAAAATTTCAAGAAATATCATTTCTGTTAATAATGTATTTTATTATCATATATGAATAAAAATAGTTAAATAGCACTATAGTGCTAGTAGTGAAAAAACTAATATATAAACTACGGTAGAGAAGACTATTATAGCCTCGCACTCTTAAATCCCTTGCTGCTACGCAGCTCGGGATTTAATACGCTCGGCTATAAAAAATGTCTTCTCTACCTTTGTATATAATTACTATTAATCGCAAAAAGGGTCACTTTTTAATAAATAGGTCAATGTGAACAAAAGTTTAATCTCTTACTTATTAATTGAAACAAAAGACGGTTTAATACAGTTCAATTTTAATGAAATTCAAAATAAAAAAAAACTAAATAAATTTTGATAAATTTTAATACATAATTAAAATATTTAAAAATATATATTTAATTTTATTTGAAATTTTTTGCATTTTTAGATTAAATCATATTTTATTTTCACTTAACAATCAAGAAAATGTTATCTTTGTTCAAATTAATGTATTTATTAAAAAGTTACGAAGGTCATGTGATCCTTTTTTTCGATTAATAAACGTTTCGCCGAATAGTTTATTTGATTTTTGGTTTTAAATTAATAATTACATTATAAGTAAACAAAATATACAAGAAAACTAAGTCTTTATCAAAGTCGAATGGAGCTCTCTACAACTAGAATTATGAAACAAAAGACGTCTACCCTATCTCTATCTCATTTGTGCTACACTTTCCAGCCAACCAAATAAATACTGTATTTGTTTTTCATACAACAAATACAGTATTTATTTGGTTGACCGGAAAGTGTAGCACTGAGCGGCATGAACGAACATAACTAATGTCACATTAGTAATGTGAATCTGTAGAATAAGATAATTCTACTAAAATTTAGATGGCTCCAGTAATTTCTTTAATAAAAATAATATAGTTACACTTTTCGCCCGTCCAAGTAAATATTGTATTTGTTCAACAAAGAACAAATACAGAATTTGTTTGGTTGGGTGGAAGTGGGAGTGTATGTATGCTTTTTGGGTAGAACTTTTGTCCCTGTCTAATCTAACGGGAGAAATCGCAGAAATTGCAATAGAGTGGTTACGAGTCTATAGACTAGATCTAGATCTAGATCTATTGAAGCGGTAGTTAACGTGTAATTGACAGATTGTTTCATGCTGAATTCAAACCCTTGGCAGAATTTGCACATCTTTTCTGGTTTTAGAGTAATTTGGATACGAAAATGTCCAAAAATGGCTGCTGTACACTTTTAAATTGAGATTTCTCACCGCAGTAGTCTACATGTAGAGTCTACATTGTAGACTACACATTTGGCACCCAACATCCTTCAAATCCACCTAGTAGAGTCTCTGTCAGTTCCCTGACAGTACAGAAGTTCTAAGAAGATTCTAAGAATAATCCAAGAATATTTTAAGAGTATTCTAAGACTATTCTAAGACTATTCTAAGAATATCGTGCTTTTAAGCATCTGTAATAATAAAAATGTTTATATTACCTGCTCTACATGCAGTGCAAGACACTTTGGACATAACAGAGTTTTCTATTTCAAAGGCAACTTGTTTTAAATTTAATAATTTCAGGGCTTTATCCACGAATCCTGGTAAATGAGTAGTTTTTTCTTGATCCAATTCCCATAACAATCTACCCTAAAAATATACAAATTATAAATATAAGTATTTATTTTTCATTTCAGAATACAGAAATTTTTCACAGTAACCTGGGAATTTTTTTCTAGACCAGTGCTAATCACAGAAGTGGTAACTTGTATTTTGGCCATTTTGAGATATTAATAGTTTTTAATTTTCAATGTTCTCAGTCACTAAAAATTATATTCCAAGTCAAAAAAATCAAATTTGATTTGAATCAGAAAGATAAAAGGTTATATTAGTTGTTAATGTTATAAAAATGTTAATTATTGGATAATTAAATAGTAAAATACTCGGTAAAATAGAAATTTTTATAGTTACCACTTTAAAATTTATTATTTTTAACTTGTAATACTAAGCGGATTTGACGTATCTTACAAATTCATGAACAAACCTTGATCTTCTTTTGTTATAAAAATACTTAAGATAAATTATTTTAAATAATAAGAGATTGCACTGGATAAAGCAATTTAATTGTCAACGAAAGTCCCGATTGTTTCCATAACTATTACTAAGGACATATCCCGTTATTAAGACAAAATAGCCGTATCTCTTTAATTATTAGTATTATACTAAGGCATTTTATCGTAACTTTTTAAGTTACTATAGATACGGCAAATTGGCTTAGTAAATGACAACTTTAAAGAAGATACGGAAACTTTAATTGAGTAATTTTATTATGAAATAATTAATATAATCGTTTAATAATATGATAAAAATATTCATCGATTGATATAACATCATCTTGCAGTCATAACTCTTTTTTGACAAAAAAGTAAGTTACCACTTCTGTGCTTATAACGGCAGTATGGTTTTAAACACTAGGATAAATAGATACGTTACTATTCTAGTTTCGTAATGCAATAGAAAAGAGGTATCGATATAAGTGACCCTCGACGAAATAGATTTCTTTATTTAGTGCGTCAAAAAATAGGTTTTTGACTTAATAGTGGATTTGTGTACCTGAATGTATGTAGAACAACATGCAATAGGTGAATATAGTGAACAAAATTTATTTAATGTCTTAAACTACATGATATCAAACAGAAAAAATCAAAAATATAAAAAAATAAATGAATTTTAAATTCATTTTTTTTATTCGGCAATTGTTTGAATAATGGTTGTTAGCAGTTTAATTTATTTACTTTTTCAGAGACTTTTTCACTATTTTTTTAAACTTTTTTTAATTTAATTAATTAACTAATTTATTTATTTTTTTTTTAAATATTTTTTTCTATTTCTCAAATATTTTTTTTTAATTTCGGGTTTGTTTCTTCTCACATAGTATTTTTAATTCGATTGATTCTAAAAGCGACACTTTTTGTTCGTGTCTTACGGGCGAAAAGTTGAACTTTGTGGCCCTAGGGCCAAAAAGTTTTTTTCGCCCGCTAACTAAAACTTGTTATTTTTAAGCTTTTTAAAAAAAGATGCTTTACCTTTACTGTAATATTTATAAAGAAATATGACCTTTTGGCCACTTTTGGTCTTGAACTAACCGTTCTTTTTAACCAGATACAGTTATTATAATCATTTCATACAAAATAAAAAAATTTCCATAACATAACCTCATAATATATGTCAACTGATTAATCTGTATTCACCCACTAAAATAAATTAAAAACACAAAATTGCAATTGTAAAATCACTTTCAATATTTATAATATTCATAGAACGGTATTATTTTCACAACAGACACATTTTAACAAAAATTAATGAAACCGCAAATAAAACGGTTTAATTCTTTTTGTAGCGATTTGATTGGACAACAATTTGTCATGGATAACTAGAAAAGTAATAAGACAGTAAAAAGAAATATTTTTTGCACTTTAAAATTAAGTATATTTTAATAATTTATTATAATTAGTAACAATCGAATAAAAAATATTGTATAATACACGGGCAAAAAGTTAAATTTCGATTACGTAGGTATATTACCCTCGGGCCTGCCCTATCGGCCAGCCCTCGGCTTCTAAAAACTACTCAATCGAAAACTTTTCGCCCTTGTATTATAAATAACTATTTTTGCATACTGATTTTTTTTAATAACGTATTAGTCAAATATTCAAGTAAATCCACTTTGATAACAATTGAAAATCAATTGTAATCAAGTTACACACTTGCGCAATTCGCGCAATTTTAAACGCGTTTTTCTCGAAAAAATTTTTTCGCACACTACGTAGGTAGCTCTTTTCGTCGGGGGTCACATATGCAAAAAATAAAATAGGGATTTCAAAACTATACCTACTTACAGTGCCATTGGCAGTCGGGGGCAGGGTATGATTTCTTAGGAAATTTGACAATACTGGGATTTTGCTTTGCTCTAATTTGTAGTTCCAGTCGTCCTTAAATTCGTCTTTTTCTGGGATTATGGTACGAATATTGTCTAACATTACAGGAACTCCTAAATTAAAATTGAAAAACAAATTTTTTCTCAATTCAATAAAAAAAATGTTTTGTTTGGTATGGCCCACCCTATTATAGCTAATTATTTTTTTTTAATTTTTTTTTTAGTCTCACTTTCTTATATTTGTTGTAGTAGGCGCGATTTTCTTAACAACAGTCGCTTGTTTTAATAAAACCCTTCATTCCGCCTGCAATATTGTGCGCAGTGTCGTCATTAATTTTACGACGTCACTGTTCAATTCTTATAGCGTGCCGACTCTACTCACTGCCATTTTAAAGTTGTATTTCAAAGAGCTGTGTATTGTAAAGTATTCGGAAAAATATTTTTCAGTGCAAAATTAAGGTATTATTTTTATGTGTGTATAGTAGGGCGCCCAGTGAAAATTAAAAAATGGATTTTTTTAGGTTCTACTCCCTATAAATGTTCATTTAGGTCAAAACCTTATTTTTTTCAGATTTTTAAAAAATGTTTAGAGGTGGCGCCCGGCGGTTTTTTAAGACTTATTATTATTATTTAAATGTAAAAACGTTGAAATCACGTGATTTTAGAAAGGGAAATTATTTTTGAATAATAAGGGAATATTCAAATAAAAAATTACCCTTTTTCATGAAAAAATGGCTTTACCAGGGTAAAAACATGGTAAAAATTGACGCATAAAACCAATTTGTGCTACAAAAAAGGTTACTTAGAAAGAACAATGTTAAAAATAGGCCGTTTTTGGCCCCTTCGGTCAAACGTATGAAACATACGGACATGCTGAATACGATCAAAATTACAGAAACCGTGTGGAAGACTTTTTTTTTTCGTAAAAAGGTTAAAAAAGGTTGATTTTGAGTTATTAATGCCAGGTGGAAAAAAATATATTCTTTATAGATTTGGCCACGCTGAACACGATTCCGTTCTCAAAAGTGAGAAAAAAGGCGTGGAAGACTGTTTTCTTTTTATATAAATTAAATTATAACAACTTACATACTAGATAAGATAAGATAAGATAAGATAAGATAAGATAAGATTTATTTGGTGATATCACAATAGTATTACACAAGTCAAATAAAAGGAAAAATATAAATAATTATAATGCACGAGCACAATTTTAAAAAATTTAAATATTAAAAAAATAAATAAATTGTACATATTTATACAAATAAAAAACAGAAATTAAAACTTTACTGCTGGACAGACCTTCCCCAAAAACTCATCTGTGCTATGATAAGCTTTAGATACCAAAAATTCTTTAACCTCCTTTTTAAACTGCTTTAAAGGGAGTTCTTTTAGAGAAGAGGGTAAATGATTATAAAATAGTATACCATGGTAGTTGGTGCTATTTCTACTAGAGGCAAGCCGAAGGAATTTCACCCTAAATTTTTTTTGAGAACTAGTGTTATAATTGTGAAAATCACTATTTGTTGCATACTCATCTAAATTTTCATGAACATGTAGTAAGCACAAATATACGTATAAGGAGGGTAATGTTAAAATACCCAACTCTATAAATTTACTTTTTACCTCGGCTCTAAAAACCAACCCTGTGTGGTATCATCTGCGAAAAGAGTTGTGATGGTATCATCATTTACTGACATATGTAGATCATTTATATAAATTAAGAAGAGGAGGGGGCCCAGAACGGACCCCTGGGGCACCCCATATTTAACATACCTCCAATTAGATTTTTTATTATTTATAAATGTGTATTGTTTTCTTTCCGACAGATAAGAATGTATTAAAGTACAACTAAGTTCGTTAAAGTTTAAGTATTTAAGTTTTTTTAATAGAACTGGATGAGAAACGCAATCGAACGCCTTTTGCAGGTCGCATAATGTTACTCCAACGTATTCCCCCCCCTTCCATTCCAAAAACAATTTCATTTATTAAATTTAAAATGGCTGAATTTGTAGAAAGCTTTTTTCTGAAACCATATTGCTTACTGTAAAAAATATTATTATTGTCTAAATGTTCACATAGTTGATTTTTTAAAATAGTTTCATAAATTTTTGAGATTACAGGGACAATAGAAATTGGTCTAAAGTTATTTGGGATTATATCCCCACCCTTATGTGTAGGAATAACTTTAGAGACTTTTAAGGTCTCTGGAAAAATACCACTTTTAATACTTTCATTAATGAGTTTTGTTAATGGAATTATAATAATATTTTTTATTTGTTTTATAATATTGGCACTTAAACAGTAATGATCTAAGCTGGTTTTATTATTGAGTTTATTTATAATATCTCGCATGTTATTGTATGAAATTGAATTAAACTGAAATGCAGGAAACGCGCTGGCCCCCAAATAATCACTAAAATCTTTATTTGGTTTATCTGTGTTTTGTGTACTTAAAGTTTCAGAGATGCCAACAAAAAAGTTATTTAATATCTCAGGATCTACATCAAATATTTGCTTATTTTGCTTTGAATTTTTTCTATTTTTATTTATAATAATAATAATAAGTTTCTATAATTATAGTTTAACTTCAGATAATAGTTTAGTGTTTTAGTGTTCGTTACAACTGTGACTATTATTTGTATAAACAATACCCTTTGATGTGTCCACATGCACACACACTTGGGGTAGTTGTGGACGAATGTACCTTTTTTTTAATGCTTTCGAATATTTTTTTAGGTCTGGTTTTTATTATATATTATTATTAACCCTTTGTTTCGTATAAAATTTATCTAACTTATTTTTTTTATGGAACTTAAGAAAAATGGCACGTTTTGAAAAAAAATTGTCCACATCCGCCCCCCTCTCCCCTATAGTTAATCTTAATCAGTGATTAATAATCACAGATTTACACATCTTTCTACGACTGAACTATTTATAAAAAAACTGTCAGCCTTTAAACCGTGTCTGTAAACAGAATAATTGGCTATTGTAAAAAAAAAGATAATATATACAGTGATGACTCCTAATGCAATTTAATAGTTTATACACAAAAAGAATCAACATGTTGCATGTAAATTGGAGAATGCAGTTTTGAATTGACAATAATAATGTGCCGTGAAGATATGAAATGCTTCGCATTCCGTTGTATGGAGTCAAAAGGGACTCTGCAATTTTCTCGAGAACGGTTGGACCTACGGTATTACATAAAGAAAACCTTTTTAATGCATTACAGATAAAAATGTTTGGGGCAAAAAAATGGCATCGCCCCCCCCCCCCTCATTTGGTACGTCCCTAGTTAAAATTACCAAATAAAATTACATAAAATATTAAAGCATGTGCAAAAATTTGTTACTGTTAAGGTTCCAGAGCTATTAAAAAAAACTACCTTTTAGATGCACGCCTATGAACTTTAAAATTTCTGAACTTATTTCTTAATAACCCTGTAGAATTGCTGCTATGCAGTGGCGAATTAAAGGGGGGGCTAATGGGACTAAAGGTGGAAATATATAGAATATCAATTTAACATAAGACAGCCAACAAAAGCGCCACAAGGGCTTAATCGAATGCTGCCGATGCATCGCGATGAGGCCAATGGGGCCAAGTTCGGGCCTGGCTGCGAAGAGTTAATAGAATTGTCTGTACTTACCTTGAATATTTAAAAAGTTGCAGAAACCACATATTGCTAACAGGAGTAATTTGTTTAACATACTAATCTGAAAAAGAAGAAATTTGTTTTAATAATAATTCATAAAATTTCCCAACTGAAACTGTATGACGGCAAAATGTTAAAATACACTGCCCAGTAAAAGAGCTTTCCCATTTTTCATCTCCGCCCGTAAATATGGATTTATTATTATCAGATTCACTTTCAGCAACCATAAAAACCTTAATATACCAATTTTCAGGAAAACTACCCTCTGCCCCTTCTGCCTTTCAGCTTGGGAAAGGTCCTATCTGTGTATGTTAAACCTATATAGATAGGACCTTTCAGCTTAGAACGGCAGCCTTTAGGGGTAAAGAATTTTTTTATAATCAGATTTACTTTCAACAACTTCAAAAACCCCAATATAACAATTTTCACGAAAACTACCCCCCACTCTTCAGGGGGTGGATTTAGAAAAATTTTATTATCAGATTTACTGTCAGCAACCTTAAAAACTCCATTATAGCAGTTTTCACGAAAACTACCCCACCCCTCAGGGGGTGAAATTAGAAAAAAAAGTATTATCAGATTCATATTCGTCGACCCCAAAAACCCCTATATACCAATTTTGAAGAAAATATTAATAATATTGAAAAATATTTACCCCCTCACCCCTCGGGGGTGGAATTAGAAAAGTTTTTTTTATCAGATTCAATTTCAGCAACCTTCAAAACCCATATATAGCAATTTTCAAATTTTTCTAAAAAAAAGTATTTTTCCCCATTTCCCCCCTTGCCGCACCTTAATGTTTACAAAAACAATCCTGAGCGAGAACTTTTGGTAACATACCTGTATGCCAAATTTCAAGTCTCTAGCTTAAAGCGTTCTTAAGTTATCGTTCCCACAAGATTTCCCGGACAGACCGATAGACCGACCGATCGACCGACAATTTTTTTTTGCTCGAAATTGATTTATATCGACATAAAACGTCATAAAACGCAAAAATACACAAAAAAAATTGAAAATTTTTGCACGAATACAAGGCTTTCCGAAATTTTGAAAATTTTCAAAATGGGAAAGCAAAATAGATTAATTCAGGGGGGCTGGCGGGGTGCAGTCCCCAAGCCCTTCAATTTTATTTTTTATTTATTATGTTTTAACTATTTTGCTTAGAAAAGTCCAAACAATTTGATAAATGCTTATTCTTGTAAGCTAAATAATTTTGATTAATAGGTTTAATAAAGTATGATCCATCAAACTGTAAAATGTGAAACTGCGGCGCTAAGCATTATTACTATATTATTTAACAAGCGTATAATAATTGCTATTAATCAATGAGGGGGCACAATGAGGGGACACGAGCCGAAAGGCGATTGACCTAATCACCCGAATGATTAATAGCTATTATACGCGAGTAGAATACTATACTTTATCCATGGTCGTTTAAAATTTTAAATGATTTATTTTTACAGACCCGTGATTAATAGGCCTAATCACGGCCGTGGATAAAACAACTTATAACTGTAATATATGCAAATAAATAATAAAGTGTGTCCCTAGAGCTTTCGCATATCCATGTGAAGTTTTATAAAATAATTTGCTTTCCAAAATTGCACCCGTTATGGAACAGTGTCATAACACAAAATTTTGAAAAATGTGTTTAGTGTATTATTACTGCTCTTATTGAGATCTATCGATCTGTATAACTGGTATATTACATATAACTATGCTAGTATATAACTGGCATATTACATATAATTATGCTAGTTAAATATAATATGCCAGTTATACAGATCGGTAGATCTCAATAAGAGCAGTAATAATACACTAAACACATGTTTCAAAATTTTGTGTTATGACACTGTTCCATAACGGGTGCAATTTTGAAAAGCAAACTATATCTATCTATCTATCTATATCTATCTATCTATATACTCGTATATACTATTCTCTATGTTTGCCATTATTTTTCTCCTCAATTCAATAAGGAAAAATTAATTTTCTACACACCGTTTTATAGCTGAAACATTCCTCTACAAAATAAAAAAAACTGAACTTTCAATCTCTAGTAATGAAGCTGGAAATTAATTTTAACCGCGGCCGCTACATTCTATCACACTGTTCACCTGGCTAAATTAGGACCTAGATCTAGTGTCCCATATTTGAAGTTTTATAAAATAATTTGCTTTTGCAATTGCCTGTTATAAATACTTGTAAATATTTTATTTCATTACCAATATGATACTATAATTTTAATTAATAGATTTTATTAAATTATCTGCTTGTCAAATTCTGAGGTGTCTGGCAAATGCGAAAACCTAAGATTTTAATTTTTTTTCCTGCGGCGCAAAATGTTTTTCTTCTGCCTATTTGAACTTTTTAAAATTAAATTACTTTTTAAAATTTATAAAATAAATAGCTTTTTAAATTGCGAGGTGAAAATGCGTGACCTTGAAAATCTAAAAAAAAATTCTGCGGCGCTTGCTGACCAATATTATAAAAACAGTCTGGCTACGTACGCTCCTTGTTTGTGAATAGTATAATAATATACAGAGTGGTTCAAAAGTCACCCCCCCCCCCTCTTAACTTTTAAACGAGTTGAGGTATCGACTTCAAACTTATAACTCTTAAATAAAACAACTTAAAATATCTTTTAGCATATATTTGATACTTTCAGCTCTTAAAATGTGGGTAGGGGGCATGGGAGGATTTTTTTTAATGGAAAGGGGGTCGTGTGATACATCATTTTAAAGCAAAAATAATTCTCTATTGGACTGTTTATTTCTGATTTTTTTAAACATGTTTTTTAAAGTTTAGATTTTTCAATTTTTTGTGCTAAATAATGCCATTTTTTAATTTGTTATTTTGTAAATTTTTATTTATGTCAATTAACATCACTTTAAAAGTATAATTTACGTTTTTTCATCATGATATAAGTAATTTTTAAAAAATTCTTCGATTTTTTTAGAGAAATTTTGACAAAAATACCCATTTTCAACCCTATTTTAAACAAAAAAAATTTTTAAAAATATTAAAAAATATATAGTTAAATGGAGAATTTTATAAGCTTTAAAATGATGTATCACAAGACCCGCCTTTCCATTTAAAAAATGTTCCCCCATGCCCCTGCCCAAATTTTAAGAGCTGAAAGTATCAAATATATGCTAAAAGATAGTTTAATTTGTCTTATTTAAGAGTTCTAAATTTGAAGTAGATATCTCAACTTGTTCATAAGTTAAGAGGGGGAAGGGGGTGACTTTTGGACCGCTCTGAATAATATATATTATAATGATTAGAAAAATACTGCCTATTATTATTATTATTATTATTATTATTATTATTATTATTATTATTATTATTATTATTATTATTATTATTATTATTATTATTATTATTATTATTATTATTATTATTATTATTATTGCGACTAGAAACAATAATTAAAATGAAAAGAAATAAATAGTTTTTTAAAACTAGTGCATTAGTGATAATGCTATCACATTTTGCGCAAAGTAATATAGATATACCGGTTGTTTTTAATAACCAGAAACTTTCAAATATCTTGAATACTAGCAATAAAAAAAAGATGTCGCACAAAAGTTGTTTATTTTAATGGGGGAAACAAAATGGCGTATTTATATTTTAAGGATATTTACGTTTTCAAGGTCATTTCAAGGTCAAATTTGTTTTTTTAAATAGAAACATATATTTTTTCACTGTTATTTAATTCACCTCAAAAAAATAAAAATCTTTTGTAAAAGAACTTTTTTTGATCGGACTTTTAGTTGCAGAGATAACATAGCCACACCAAATTAAAAAAATTGCATCTTCGACGGACTCGACTAGTCAATCCCGATGTATTTTGGGCCGCTGAATTCGAATCTGAGGTCGTATTTTAAAAGTTAGCTCCCATTTTCAACATAACCTCAAAAAAACATACTTTTCGCAATGATATATGTTTTTTGAGGTTATGTTGAAAATGGGAGCTAACTTTCAAATTCTGACCTCAGATTCGGATTCAGCGGCTCAAAACACATAGGAAATGACTATTCGAGTTCGTCGGAGATCTAACTTTTTTAATTTTGTGCGGCTGTTTAATCACTGCAACTAAAAGTCCGATCAAAAAAAGTTTTTTACAAATTTTTTTTATTTTTCTGCGGAGAATTAAATAACAGTTAATCAGGTCTATTCACATGTACCATTGAAATCTATTCAATATTGACAAAAATTACAATCCCATGCAGTTTTAATACAGTTGACGTAAATGACCTTGCAATTATCGTCAATATTGCCACAAATCTCAATCTCAATGGTACATGTGAATAGGCCTGAATATGTTTCTATTAAAAAAAACAATTTTGACCTTGATATGACCTTGAAAAGATTAATATCCTTAAAAAAATAAATACTCCATTTTGTTTCCCTCATTAAAATAAACAACTTTTCTCTCTCTCTATTTATTTGGTCTTTTTCTTCCGAATAATTAACCAGGGTTTCTCTATATAATCATGAGGTTTCCAGTGCGCAAGTACTAATCGGATATGTATCCTGACTTGCACACTATCACTGATAAAATACTACTGTAGTAATTTCCACGCTAATATAAAAAGTTATCATTAAAAACACACAAAAAAATTATCTTCAAACGTCCATTATTATTCACTTAAAATTCAACAGTTCGCACGATTAATAACCATATATATGGTTCACTTTTACTTGTACATAAAACATTAACATAAAAATACTCGAGGCACATCATAAAAGATGACAAAACAAAAATACACGAGGCACATCATAAAAGATGGCTTAGCACGATGCTGACGGTTCATCGCCCAGTACTTGAATGATAAACAACTTTTGTCCGACATCTTTTTTCTTAAATGCATAGTATTCGACATATTCAAAAGTTTCAGGTTAAAAAAACACCGGGTATAATGTAGGTATAAGTATATGCTTTCATAAATATTTCAATTTCTAACCTTTTGTATAAAATTTATAAATTAGTATGGCCTTCAGAATGAAATTAATTATAAACTTTATTATGTATATAATTGTAGGTAATTCTATAATTAAGTATAAAATTTCACACTAAAATACTTCCTTAACAAAAACTTTAGCATCTCAAAGTCCAAAGTTTTTTCATTGTGTTATATTTGATTTTCCGAATTGTAGTTACTAATAGTTTCCATATAAGAAACCCGCGCTGTTAATGTTAATTTATATTATTTAAAGTTCATTAAAGGTTGCTCTACAAAAATAGACTTTTTTATTTAGGTTAAGATTAACTTAAGAATTGACAGTCTATAATAGTTATTTTTATACCAAGGGACTAAACTGGCTGTTTTAGTCTCGCTGCATAAGTGTTTAATGAGCGAGCGTAGCGAGCGAGGGAAACAGAAATGCAAGGGACTAAAACAGCCAAGTTTAGTCCTGAGGTATATACACTATTTTTTGCAGGACCAAACATAATTTAGGTAGGTAGATAAAATTAAAATTAAAAACCACGCGTCTAAAATCGTTTTTTTATTTTCGTAATTTAATCAAGCTGCCTCTCCATGGAGAGATAACATTTTTCTATGGTTTATTTAAATCAACTCCAATATGAGTAAGGATCAAGAATTTCTTAATTTAATAATTTATTACAAAACACCACCAAACCTAATTTTTGAACCAGCAAAGCACATAGTAAGTATAATATTTTAATATTATCAAGGTTGCCGTGATTTTTATTCCCTAGGGAGAAAAACGGCAAGTTTAGTCCCAAAAATAAAAGCGTAAAATTAGGTTTTAGTCTTGGTCGTGCAAAAAACTATATACTGCACGTTTGTCGGTTAATAACCGAAAAAAAATATATAAGTTATCTATCTGACCACATCAGTAGATGGCAGCATGCTTTTATATCTATTTAACGTTTTATTTGAATATTAACTATATACAAGCCAAAATCTTATTTGGGGCTCTCCATGACTCTGTAATAAATAATAATAATAATAATAATAATAATAATAATAATAATAATAATAATAATAATTATTATTATTATTATTATTATTATTATTATTATTATTATAAAAGTAATAATAAAAATAATATACAGGATACACAGTGCTGATGATTCCCAAAAAGGATGAAATGGTACTATTCACTGTTTCCTGTCCATTTGATTTTAACGTCAGATAGACGAGGCCGAGGCCTTTTAGTCCGTTTTTTTTTGTGATCAGATCGTTTTTTGAGATACAAAGCACAATGGTTTTTGTCCATAGTTGTCAACAAAAAAATTAAATTAAAAAAAAAATATTTTTGTCGCGAATTGGTTCACAATTTATGAGGCATTAAGCAAAAAAAAGCGAGTTTTAAAATCTTTATTTCTTTATTTTTTAAAAAATTACTGACAATAAGCTTACGCATTGAGGGCCCTCTACTCTGGGATTCCGTGCCTATCTTTTTAATTTAGTTCCTTATTGTCCCTCATATCTCTAAAAGTTTTAGTCATAGCTCAAAAATGAATCACATTTTTTGTAAAAAAATAATTGAGCTTTCTTTTGTTTTTCTTTATACGTTACACCCCGGTCTGGAAACGATTTTTAGCTCAACTTTCATATAAACCAAGTTTTTTTTCATAATTTAATTATTTAAGGCTTTGGCGTCTTTTTAAGACCAAATTTTAAAAAAATTATCGACGCGTTTTTGAGAAAAACCGATTTTCATAAATAAAATATAAAAAAACTTGGGTTATATGAAAGTTGAGCTAATAATCGTTTTCAGACCGATGGTTAATTAGTAAGCTGCGGTTAAAATTTCCCTAAAACATGTTTATTTAGCTTTTAGCGGAAAGAGTATTTTTCATTTCGAAGAATTTAAATTTGAACGGAAATAGGCATGCCTTCATACATTACATTCGTAAATTACAAATAAAATTAACTTTTGAATGCTTTCATAAAACTAGATGAACAGTTGCAAGCGTCATATCAAAAAATCGGCAAAACATTATGAAAAGGTAAGTTGTGTGAATTGGCAACCATTAATACACCTGCGTGTTATATAATTTATTAAAGTTTGAAAGTCTGTATCTCCAAAATGTTATATTCTAGCAAAAAAACTGTGTATAACGTTTTTTATAGGGCTTAAAAAAACTTTCATTTGAAAATTAATTTTTTGAACTGGAAAATAAAGTAGTTTTGCCAAAAAAAATATTTTACCGCTTGAAACGCCATTATTTATTTTAGGAAGATAAAATGTTTATAATTTTTTTGAGCAGATAATTGTTTCATTTAAGCGCTAAATTAATAAAATTCATTAATAATTAACTTAATTATAATCATAAAACGCTAAAAGTAGGTGTTTTATCCCATTCACATCCCCTTACTCAATGGTTTACTCCCAAAATCTAATCAGCTCTTCTAAAGATAGAAAACAATATGCAAAAAAACCGCTTGTCGATATCTTTTCTAAAAATGGAGTTGTCGAGTTTACAGACAGACGCAATTATTATAGATAGGTACTATTCACAGCACTTAGCGCTAGAATAGTACCCAGATAGTGATAGTGATACTATGGACGTTCAATGGACGTATGTTCATGGACAGCTCTATGTCCATAGGATGACAATTTTTTCTCTATGGACGTCCCATGGACATCCATTCAGAGTCCAGATGACACAACTGTGGTGTCCGTTCAAACGATCCATCCAGCATCTTTTGTTTACTTAACTGGTTTTTGCGACTGTGAAAAACTGTTATTTAACTTGCAATGTCTGTGCATGCGTAGGCATTACATATCTTCACGGCTTGTTTTTTTTATTGATTTCGACTCTGGAAGTTCTAAAATGCCAAGAAATGTGAAAAAAACATGGTCAAAAATTTTCACTTGATTTCAATACATAGGCACTCTTAGTTGTACTAAGTGCCGATCTAAAAGTAATACAAAACGTAAGTTCATCATTCTGTGAAGCCAAATAAAATGCTATTGTTATTGTAGGTGCTGTTCACATAATTAAATCCCTATAACGGAATTTACCTATTTGCGCAGCTTTTGGACAGGATATTTAGGGAATAGACAATCGCCATTTTGATACAGTGTGTTGTTTTCTCTTTCTAACTGTAAGGACAAGCGCCTAAATGCAGCTCTCTGTGCAGGATTTTGTTTTGGTTTTTTCTTGGTTTGGTCTTTTTTTTTAATGAGAGGGCCCCGGTTTACGTTAACGTTGGTTTGGCGTCTGTTTGGTTTGGACTTTTTTGTAAAAAAATGTTTTTTATTTAAAATAACATATTGCAAAACGGTCAGCGCATGCGCAGTTTATCGAAACATTGCATAAAGAGCTGCACATAGGCGCTCCTCTGTAAGGACGAATAATACATGTTTACAAGAAATTGTGAACAAGCGGCAACGCTGTCTCGACAAGTGTTTTGTTTAGTTTTTAAGGTGATGTTTGTGGTATATTTTTTCCAGTTATAACGTTTTTTTATGATTTATTTTCATTAGTGCTTTGGTTTTTAGGACGTTTTGCATTTTTATAATCATGTAAGTGTTGTTCATAGACCAATAGCTAGATATAAACCATATAAAGTTATAAATTTAAATTTACGCGGGCGAATTTTTATGTTGGTTGCCTATATTTCGCATTCTAGATATATAACTGCTATCTCTTTGTTAAGGCCAGTAGGTGATAGATTTAGGAGCGCCTATGTGCAGCTCTTTATGCAACGTTTTGATAAACTGCGCATGTGCACGCGCTTGCGCTGACCGTTTTCCAATATGTTATTTAAAAAAAAAAAACATTTTTTTACAAAAAAGTCCAAACCAACGTTAATGTAAACCAAGGCCCCCTCATTAGAAAAAAAAGACCAAACCAAGAAAAAACCAAAACAAAATTCTGCACAGAGAGCTGCATTTAGGCGCTTGTATAGATTTATGTGGTGCTCTTTTATTGTACGCGAATTAGATTGGACGAAAATTAAAAAATATTTGTATCAATTTTTTTTTTATTATACTGTTTGATTTTTTCGAATCGTCACCATCCAGAGGCGTGCCTAGACGGACAAAATGTGTAAAGCTTAACACATTTTTCCCACAAACTTTTTTACATGTATTTTTTTTTTTTATTTTTGTAAAAGACATCGATTCCTTAAGTAAAAATAGTTAAAAATGTCATAGTGTAACACAGTAAAAGCAACCATTTAAAAAAATGCAATGTTACTTTTTAAAAGGCTATTACTTCTTTAATGTTAAATTTAGGTGTTTCGATGAAGAATACTTTTTTCTTAATTTTAAGTGAAAAATCACCCTGCAGCCTAAAATTTTATTGGTGCTTTTTTGCTCCTTATTTAACTTGAAAGAGCTGTAGTTCCCTTAGGGCTCAACTCCGGACCAATCTTTATAGGATGTAGAATCACCTCTTAAATTTTGGCATGTCAGTTACCTTGTAATAATGTCGACTCGTGGTGTAGAGATCAGCGTATCCCGCAGCCATCCGAAAGTCCAGGGGCAGGGAATCTGTAGATTCTAGTTCCAGGCTTTGGTTACTTAACTTGTCGCCCTAGGCAATGGATTATATGCCGCCCCCACCAAAAAGAAATATATTATGTGACCAAAAAAAAGCTCAAGAGCAAACTTCAGTCTAGAATATCCTCATCACAAAAAACAGGTCATCAGTAAAAATTTACCGCCCTCTAAAATATACCGCCCTCCAAAATTTGCCGCTTAAGCGGCCTAGATCTAGGCAATTACCTAGTATTGCCAAATGGAAAATCTGGCCCAGTCTAGATCTAACATCAAAACAATGTTGCTTTAACCAAAAATTCTTACTAGGGAAAGTAAAATGCATTATAAAACTATTTATTTTGAGCATGACAGGCAATTCTCAAAAGTACTTTCCCTTCTTTTATTATGATGTAACATGTTTTGCCTGTTTTTTAGTTAATGAAAATTTAATTTATTTTCTATAGGTGACCGTAAACTAAAATTACCTTCTAATTACAGTGTGTCTCAAAATATTAATAGACAACCAAATCAAACACAAACAACAGAACACTCCTGTTAGTTTTTCACCAAGTGATTTGCGTAAGGGGTGTCCGATATCTTGAATTTTAGGGGTGAGTGCAGTTAACTCGGTAAACGTAGGTAAATATGCATCTTACGATAAAAATGTGTATAATCAATTCTGTTAAGAAGAAATTTTTCAACAATTTTCGTATGAATCATTTTTTCATAATCATAATAACAATTCGAGAAAAATCGAAAAAAACAATTTCACCCCCACCATTTTTAAATATTTATAACTAGGTTGTTATTAATATATTTCAAAAGTAATCCAAATAAAAATTCTTGAAAATTTCCTCCTTAACTAAATTGGTTATACGAATTTTTATCTTAAGATAGATATTTAGCGAGATAACCGCACTCACCCCTAAAATTCAAGATAGCGGACACCCCTTACGCAAATCACCCGGTGAAAACTAACAGGAGTGTTCTTTTACCATCCACTACTACCCTTTAAAATATTCACCCGTGTACATTTATTGCAATTTCAACATAGGAATTCCTCGTTATTTGACTGCAGTCCTTGACTAGTCCATGGACTAAATATATAATAAACGTTTTTCGATTAAAAATAAATAGATAACCCAATTATAATTCATTTGCGAAAAATCTCGACCGAATCCAAAGTTTTTATATCATTTATCTATACTGCCTTCTAAGCTGAAAGGTCCTATCTGTGTATGCTTAGCACGGCAGTATAGCTGTAAAAGATAACTTGACAATACTGATCCAATTGGATTATATTTTTAAATGAAATATTTGGGACACTCTTTATATTAAATATGACCTTATATCTACTTGAACTTCATTTTGTTGTGAAAAAATGCAGTTTGATTACAAATACAATTTAATTAAGTGATGCTTTTTATGTTTATATTTTTTTTATCGATAACTTTCTCTTGAGCATTTGAGACTGATCTGTTTTAATAATATTCAAAATTAAAAGGATATGATTTTTTTTATTTTAATCAATGTTATAAAAATATCGATTAAATACTAATATCGAAAAATCTTTAAAAAAAAATCCAAATTAGGAAAAGAAAAGATGTCTGCGTCTAAAAATACAGGGTTATTCAGAAATAAGCTCAAGAATTTTAAGGGGTGATTCTAAATTAAAAAATATGAAGAAGTCAATGTTTTGCTCCAAACTTTTTCATCTGTAAATGTTTAGATTTTTTATTATTAAAATATGATTCTTTTATTAGAAATGTACAGGGTGTATGGATAGCAAGTTTTTAAGGGGTGATGAAAAAGAGCTCATTTTGAATCTATTATACCAAATATACCCTTATGCAAAGTCTCACCGTTTTTGAGATATCGGATATTCAAGATATTTTTACGAACTAGTTGAATTTTTCCCTGTACATGTTATTTTTTATGATACTAAATACTTTTAGTTTTCCTAAATATTTTTTTAGATATTCTTAATATGCACTTCGTTAAAACAACGCTGTTCAGAATGGAGTTAGAATTTTTGTATTATTAGATCAACTTTCAGCAACCTCAAAAACCCCAATATTCCAATCCAATAATTCGTTCGTCCACAAAAACGTGACATCGGACGGACAGATGGATGAAAGGACGGACAGACGGATGAAAGTACAGACGAACGTACAGACGAACAGACGGATGGACGGACGACCGGATGAACGGACGGAAAATCGGACGGACAGACGGAGGGACGGTCTTTCCGTCCCTCCGGACGGATGGATGGACAACCGAACTTAAAATCGGACGGATGGACGGACGGACGGACGGACGGACGGACGGACGGAGGGACGGACGGAGGGATGGAAAGACGGACTGACAGACGGACAGATGGACGGACAGACGGACATTTTCAACATTTCTTATTTTTTCATGAAGCACATTTGTATACAAGAATGTTTTTCTCTGGAACGTTTTTGGGCGATTTGGGAAATTCGAAACTACCGTATCATACTCTTCTAGCGCTTAGGCGCCCTGAGCCTAAATATTTAAATTTAATTGAATTTTTGTTTATTAACTTTAAAAATTAGTTTTTAAAAAAATTTTGCGACCGCAATAAATAAATAGGTAAATATTTCCCGAGTCGTACTACTAATGTTGCATTAATGCATAATTAGTGCATAATTATGCACTTATCAGGTGGAAAATAGTTATTTAATTTATTTTTGCAATGTTGTGTGAAAATGTTATTAGAAACTTTTACTGATTATATTGAATACATTATTTATGCATATTCGACCGTGTTTAAAAATTGTTCTTCTCACGCTAAAATTAAATTTCCAATGATTGAGTTTGATTTTGTTGGAGAGCTGGTGACCATTTTCATTTCATTATTTTCTCCCGGCTGCATTTTATACCGGGTGTTTTTCAAAGGTGGCTCGCCCCTATAACTTTTTTATTCCTAGAGATAATAGAATTAAATTAACAGAGTGTCTATAAGAAAATGTTTTGAATCATATCATGTAAAGTATTTCTTTTTCGCTTCCGGTTTAACCGGAAACAACCTACTTTAGATTTTTAAATTGAACACCCCGTATATTTTTACATATTTGGATTCTCCATTAAATTTTGTCTTATCTCAAGTTATGGTCAAATTTTGGCAGCTTTCGTCATTTTTTAAATAAAATGTTGTTTTAGATTTTTTATCTGGAAAGTCATTAAATCTATTTATTTTGGATCAAATATTAGTAGAAGAAAACGATTTATTAAAAATAATGTTTCCTTTAATTTTAGATGAAAACTAAAGTTGGAAAAACACATTTTTCGCTTTTACTCGAATTTATGGCTCGTCGATATTACTAAAAAAAAATATTTTTTCTCTTTAAAATTATACCAAAAAGTTAATATTAATTTTTGTAATCTTTTTAAAATAAAAGAAGTTTGTAACTAATAATACGCCCCTGTTTTTCTTTGCTGCTTTATCAAAGGAACGAGCGTCATGCGACACGTCGCGTGTATTTTCCCAACTATTTACCCAATATTCAGACTTTCCCAACTTTTTTACATATGACGGCAAAAACTTAATGACTCTAAAAACAGGTCATTATTAATGACCTTTAACTCCATGATTTTCCCAAGGTCATCAGTGGATTTTTCCAACTGGAAAGTGAATTTTTTACCTACACCTACTTGTTTATAAATATTACATGAATAAAACGATTTCTGGCAACACTTTTCTTTGAAATAAAGCATACTGTCCTTGAACCAGAAAAACAAAGTTTAAAATGTCGTGTCTCTTGTAATAAAAAAATATATTTGCATATATGTTATATTATTCACATGATTCGCCTCTGCAGACTACATTTTGGTACGAAAATACTCAGTTATTGTTTAGTTAAAGAGTGGCTTGATTGGCTAACGTCGCGACGTCGCACTATGTAGTCAAACAGAAAAAAAGTGGTTAAAAATATTTTTTTGGTGAACTAAATCTTAAATGGTTTACTGTACATGAATAACTATTTTTGTTCAAAATTAAGTTTTAAAATTGAAGGGTTCTGGGTAAAAAGGGTAAAATTTGATATTAAAAATTATTAACCCCCAATTTGTACGCCCCTGAATAAATATTGTTCTTGGACAATATTTAATTAAAACCATTCAATATATTAGATTAAGATCAAAAATTCATATCATTAGCTTAGACGGTTTCTAAGATATTAAATAAAAATCAAATTTTAAGGTGTCCTCTTTAAAGATTTTTCAAAAACCACGTTTAAATATTTTTTTTGTTTGTATATTTTAATCTAGAAGAATTTCCAATATAAACAATTGAATAAACTTATTGATTTTTTTTAAATAAAATTTTAAGCCTACCTGAAATAATGCTTATTTTTGCGCATATAAATGCTTATAACTTTTTTTTGTTTTATTTCGGTTATCTAATAAATACACATTTTAACAACTGTGTATATTAGAATAATTTAATGTATATATTTTAAATGCATGCTAATGCGTACGCAATTATTTTCAAATTTTATCATATCAGTCCTATAAATGCAAAACTCGCTCTTTGCAAAAAAGTAAAAAAATTAGATACATACGTCATCTTATAGAGAATTTACGACTTAACCTAATATTAACAGTAAATTGTCCCAAAAAAATTAAAATAGGTTAAAAAAAATAGATTAAAAATCAATGTTATATGCAAAAATCACTTTTTGCTTTAAACATTCAGGTACAAAACTAACTATTTGCCTAAAGCTAAATATTTTAAAAATAATCTAGTTTTCGCTGACAAATAAATGTCATCAACAATTAAATTTTAATGTCATTGTGTTGCAATTTGGATTTTTTTTATGTCTGATTGTAATTGTAAACAAAATGAAACGAAATCTTGTACTTTCTCCTCCGGGTAAAGGAAGAAAAAAGTTAAAACAAAAATCAAAAAGAAGAAGGCAAAAAGAACAACAGGAAATGCCAAAGGAGTTTGTAAACGGGGGAATAAGGTGTCTCTATTAAAGCCCATACCAGTTCCATATAGGCGAACTTTAAAAGGGGACAAATCCTCGATTAACAAATTATTAGTAGCACATTATGGAGAAAACTGGCGGGATAATGTTAACCTTAAAAAACTTTTAATTTTAAAATATAAAAAAAAAACTAAAAACGCTATTTGTATAACTTTTGTGTTTTGCAAAGAATAGTGGAAATATATTCTGGTTGTTTGGTTTGCCAGAGAAGCTCAAACCAGAAACATAAATGTCAAATTAAAAAGTAAGTTTTGCATATTATGAGCAAATTCAATGCAAAGCTTTCTCTTTGACAGCAGTCACTTACAAAACTTACTCTTTGCATTTTTAAAATTAATATTTACTCTTTTTCCCTAAACTATGATTTTTAAAATTTAATTTACTAAAACTGTGTTCAAAAATGTTACTTGTTAAACAAAAAAATCGTTTCAAATACATTTGTAACAGTTTTTTTCTAAATATATCGAAGATGTTGGCAGACCTGTAATCTGATAAGAATTATCTATATCTATCTAATGTGTAGTACTTTTGTGCAAACATTAGATGGCGCCACCAATTTGTACGCTCTCGATACAGTTATACTTATTTTTAATAAGTATTTAAAATTTTCAACAGTCAGTGCGAAAGCCACCATACCAATATATGCTCACTGATGATCGCAAAAAAGCGTGAAATAGCAGCTATATGACATTTTGGTAGGGATTTTCTTATTGATTGTGAAAATTCTGTAGTAGGGCAGTGCAATTTCTTTATAGATTATTATTATACTAGGAGTATACTACTAGTAGTACTAGTATATATGAGTATATTACACTACTAGTAGTATACTCACAGTATAATACTACTATACTATATAGTATACTCACAGCGCGTAAGCGTTAGAATAGTAAGTAAAATACCCGTATACGGTAGTTTCGAACTTCCCAAAATCGCCAAAAAAGGTCCTAGACAAAAAATTCTGGGATACAAATGTGTTTCATGAAAAAATAAGGATCTTTGAAAATATCCGTCTGTCCGTCCGTCTGTCTGACTGTCTGTCTGTCCGATCTCACGTTTTTTGTGGACACAATAACTCATAAACAAATAATCAGATCCACTCGAAATTTTCAGGAAGAGTCAAGTTCTATGAGGGGAAGATCCCTATTGTTTTTAAATGTAATCCCAAAAAAAAAAAAATTTTTTTTGTTTTCAAAAAAAGATTTATTTTTTTTGATTTTTTTTTTTAATTATATCTGAGTAGTATATGGAATGCATTCAAGATATGTTTTTTTTTGTAATTAACTTTGTTCCTAACACCTCACAATTTTATAAACAAATTATTCCATAATATTATTTACTATTTAGTTTTAATTACAATAATTGTAATATTTTCCCATACATACTGCAAATGTTCAGAAAATGTTGAAAAAAAAATTGATCTAGGTTTCCAATTTAAATGTTGTTCCACACTAAGATACTTTTTACTCACAAAATTTGATAAAAAAAACAAATCCGGTTTACTTTATTTGATTCTGCAAACTGCTGATTGTTTTGGTATCATCAAAAACATTCATGCAATCAAGTGGAACAGACATAATGAATTTCCGTAACCGTAAAATTAAGAAATGAAATGTATAAATTAACGGGTCTTCGTATTTTTAAGTAAACAAATAATTCTGCTGCCAACTAAACAATATTTTTCCCCATAGTTAAAAAAAAAACGAAATTAATAATTGAAATTTGGCGAAGGCTATAAGACTTATAGTATAAGTGAAGCGCACACTCCCTATAAATTGGTTCGAAAGTCAATTAAAGCCGGTGGTTCCCTCTACTACTAGCCCAGACAAGTCCTGGACTTAGGGGATGCTTAATTAAGTAGAATAGTACGAGGTTAAACAAAAAAAAAAGGTATAATTATCATATTCAGCACAGTCCCAAAGAGGGAGGTCGTAGGACCCAGGCCAGCCTATTTAAAAAAAATTATTTTTTAAAATTTAACTTTTTTGAAAAAACGCGTTTAAAACATTTAACAAATTGTCTGTAAAATATTAAAACTTATGAAACCTGCCCGCCATATTAGATCCGCCATTTTGAATTTTCATTTATAATAATAGATTCAGTATTCTTAAAATACACTAGTTATAGTATCGTCGAAACCCCCTAGATACTACTTTTTATCAAAATCTATTATTTACCATATTTTGGCACTATATTGGATCCGAATTTTGAATTTTTAATAGTGAAAAAACAAATCAAATTAATGCGCTACTCATTCAAAAGTTATTGCGTTCACACTTCGAGGTAAGAACCTGTTTCTTCTGGGAAAGTTGGTTAAAAATGGCGCTTCTTTAAATATTGATAGATAATTGGTTACGAGTCAAATAAAAAAAAAATCGAGTACGGACCTGGGTTTCACAGCTGCCGGGCTCTGATCATGTTAATGCAGTAGCAATATATGTTTCTGCAGTGAAGAAACGTGTTTACTGAGTGCGGTTGACAACATTTGCTTCTTTCAGTCCGCTGTCTAGTTATAACTTACTTATAGATTTCAACGATCTCCCCCCATAGAGTAGTTTACCGATAGGATATCCGTCGATAAAATGACCCTGAAAAAAATTCCGGCGACAAAATATTCGGTCCCAAATATTCTCAAAAATATGTGCTTTTGTCTCAGTTCAAAATATCTCAAAGAAAAAACACTGGCGACAAATTTCTAGCGACAGATTATCCGGAAGACAAAGTATCCCGACGAAAAAATATTCGCACGACAAACTATTCGGACGATAAAATATCCAACCGACAAATTATCCTGGCGAAAAAATATCCGGGCGATAAATTATCTGGGCAACTAAATATTCGGACGACAAACTGTCCAGACGAAAGAAATATGGTAATATTTTGGCTTGTTTTACTTGGGATTGGATTTGCTTGAGACTGGTTTGAATGGGGTTTTTCGACTTGGATTGGGTTCAAGTTTCTGTTAGTTTAATTTCGCCTAATAAATCAAACAAACAGTGGATGATTATTATTATTGCATTAACAGGATATTTTGAGAAAGGATATTTTGTACCCAGAACTTTTTTAGCTATTTTTAGTCTGAAAGTTTTAGGCTTTTATTTTATTTTGTCGCCGAATATTTTAGTTTGGACTTTTAGAATTATTCAATTTATTATGCTGTCCTCTAAGACATTAAAAATTTTAACCAATATTCATGAATGAAAAAACTTTTCTTTTGTCCAGCTTAATGATATTTGAATCAGATATTTTAACAAGAGTCACGACAGAGAATAACAAGTCCAATTTTTTGGGTTAATGGGTTATATTTTGTTGTAAGTTGTAAAATACGACATAACTACATTTTAAAGTAAATTGGAATATAAAAATGTATATAGTCGAGTCAAATAACGAAAAATCCCCGTGTTAAATTTCAATAAATGTACACGGGCTGTTATTTTAAAGGGTAGTAGTGGATAGTAACAGAACACTCCTGTTAGTTTTTCACCGGGTGATTTGCGTAAGGGATGTCCAATATCTTAAATTTTAGAGGTGAGTGCGGTTATCTATCAATTTTGTTAAGGAAAAAATTTCCAACAAGTTTTGTTTGGATCATTTTTTTATTATATTAATAACAATCGAGTTATAAATATTCAAAAATGGCCATGTTGGGGGTAAAATTGTTTTTTTCGATTTTTCAGCCAAATTATTCATCGGAGGATATGAGGTTATGAGCAAACTTATAGCTCTTAAAATTCTCTATAAGTTTTATATATTACGAATCTTCATAAGTATTTTGTTACGGTTACAGTGGGCGGTGAAAGTCGAATTTCGCCGTACCAAAGTACCTATGAAAATTTATAACATATGAAACTTATAGAGAATTTCAAGAGATACAAGTTTGTTCATAACTTTTTTTATTGTCCGATGAATAATTTGGCCGAAAAATGGAAAAAACCAATTTCACCTGTAGCATGGCTATTTTTAAATTAACTCGATTGTATTAAAAAAATCATCCAAACAAAAAATGTTGGAAATTTCCTCCTTAACAAAATTGGTTATATGCATTTTTATCCTAAGATGCATATTAAGCAACTCACCCCTAAAATTCAAGATAGCGGACACCCTTTAGGCAAATCACCCGGTGAAAAAAGTCCAAATAGGAGTTTTCTATAAACATCCACTACTACCCTTTAAAATATCAGCCCATGTACATTTATTGCAATTTACATTTATTATTTGACTGGACTATTAGTAATAAACTCAGTCAAATCAGCCGTTACATTTTAAAATACAGTAACCCAAATTTTATCTACAAAATTTGTAATTTGTAAAACAATGCATTAATGGTGAATTTCATTTAATGAAATTCATTGTATATCAAAATTAACTGTATATCAAAATTAACACAATAAACCAATTTGGCTGAAATCTATTTAAACAATTTAAAGAATTGTAAAGCTTTAAAATGATGTATCGCACGGACCCCTTTCTTTTTAAAAAATCCCCCTACCCACATTTTAAGAGCTGAAAATATCAAATATATGCAAAAGATACATAAAGTTGTCTTATTTACGAGTTCCAAATTTAAAAAAGTCGATATTTCAACTCAACTCAAAGTTAAGAGGGCCCCTCTTAGAGGGGAGGGGATAAATTTTGGTCCGCACTGTACAGTAGGCTGGGCCAAAAAAATAATTGTGGCCCACGGAATCGAAATGGCCATTGCAAATTTATAATTGGTCCCTTAGGGCCCTACCTAGGGCCTAGGCCCCTAGGAGTATGCATTATAAATTTTTTAATTTAACTATTCTAAGTTATTTTATTTTAATAATATTTTAATAATTATAAATTCCAAAAAAGCCCTTGGGTTGCGGCTCTAGTTTTAGGGCCTTGGGTTTTTATTGTTTAACACATGTTAAAAGGACGTTTTTATTTAGTGTTAAATGTTTTGGAGCATTTATATGATGGGTTGAACCTTTTACGAACCAATATTCGAGAAAAATGAATTTTTTTAAATTACTGCCCAACTTCAACGAAAAGTTACTTCGGGCAAAGTCTTATTTATTTCGCTAATTGTTTTACATGTTTCGAAGTAAGAACTAACTTTTGGGGGGGGGGGATATGTTTTTGATTTTTGCTTTTGTTTATTTTTTTCTCGGGATTAAACTAAAAAAAACACATTTTTTCCGCAGTTTTAGGACAAATTTAGGGGTTCGGCCCCTAGTTATGATATAACAGTGGGTTATATTATTTTAAATAACACTTACTAATAAAGAAAACAGTTTTAATTAAAAGTTATAAGTTTTTTTCCCTTAGAAAAATAATACTTTTTAGAATAAGGCATATTAAGACTTTTAGGGGCATGTAGGGCCGGTCCTGATAACTCTATATAACTGATTTTTTCTGAAATAACTTTTTGGACCAGGGGGAAGTCTTTTCGAGTCATTTCTTTCCGTGGGCCACAATTATTTTTTTCGGCCCAGCCTACTGTACAGTATACGTATATCTTCACGGCTTGTTTTGAAATAAAATTACTCTTTCTGTCTTTTTGCCGAGACAGCCGACTAGGAGACAACATATTTTTTTTACTAATTTGTCAGTCAATGACCATCGTAAGACTTCTGTAAAATAAGGAAGTCAGTTAGTTATAGATACGGTGCACTATGGGCTAGAATTTTTCTTACGCGGCCAAAATTAACGAAAATCGACTTTTGATTTTCCAAAAAAGGATTTAAGCACTTGATTTAGGGATAGTTTAAATATTAAATATATTTGTAAAACAAATAAAATGTTTGCTGTTTTTTTGAAATGTGTTGATTAATAAATGTTAAATCAACATAACTAAACTCCGCGCATTATCTATCTGAGTTGATGGTCATTTGTTTCTTGTTATTTGGTTGGCAGAATATATTTAGTTCCTTATGTAAGGTTTTCATCTTGTTTAAAATTTATTGTCAATCAAGACATTATTTTGACATTTATAAAAAAATCCAAATAATTTGCTTTAGCTAGAAGAAATAACAAGAAAAGTGCATAAAAAGAAAACTAAAGCATCAAGCTATAAACATTTTCTTTAAATGAAGTAATATAATGCAGTGCTCTATAAATTTTTGAAGTAAACACTATAACAGAGAATTTTTTGGTTAAAATAATACTGGTCCGTAATTTTATTCAGGTAATGTTAAATTTAAGTTTATAATAGCACTTTAGGAATAAAAACTTACTTTTATTATAATTTTGAACAGATTTTGTTATTATTTGTAAGACGTAAAATGACAGTCAATTTAACCTAAATGTTAAAAATTATCAAAAGCACAATGGGCTACAAAAATATTACTAAAAGTCATTTTTAAACCACTAATCAGAGCTTCCTTGATCCAATTTGTTACTCAGATAGATAATGCGCCGAGTATATGTTAAATTTATTCTAAAAATTAAGGATTTGTCCGATAACCATAATATTTTATCAAAAAAAATATACATTTATAGGAAAGTGCGTACTTTCATTAACAGTCAATTTGGCTCAATCCAACCAATTTTAAACTTATATACATCAATTTGTAGCTTATTCTATAGCTATCATGGCAGGGTTGCTCATTTTTGCTCATATTGATATTTGTAGAAGATATCAATTTTTTTCTACCTTAGCGCATATTTCTTATTTAATATAATATACATAATATGTCTATGTGACCATATTATGTTCACATAGACATGTTACTAAAAGTTCTCGCTCTGGACTGTAATTGGTAAACATTGAGGTGCGGCAAGGGAAAAAATCCTTTTTTTTACAAAAATTTGAAAATTGCTATATAAGAGTTTTTAAGGTTGCTGAAATCGAATCTGATAATAAACATTTTCTAAGTCTACCCCCGCGTGGTTGAGGGGGTAAATATTTTAAAATGTTTTCAATATTTTCGTCAGTTGGTATATAGGGGGTTTTGGGGCTGACGAAACTAAATCTGATAATAAAATTTTTCTAACTCCACCCCTGCGCGGTGGAGGGGTAATTATTTTTAAATATTTACAATATTTTCGTGAAAATTGGTACATAGGGGTTTTTGAGGTAGCTCAAACTGAATCTGATAATGAAAAAAAAAGTCCACCCCAGGAAGTATTTAATCTAAAATATTTACATTATTGTCGTGAAAATTTTTATATCGAGGTTTTTGAGGTTGCTAAAACTTAATTTTGGAATAAATTTTTTCTAAATCCACCCCCTGAGGGGCGGGGGGTAGTTTTCGTGAAAATTGGTATATAGGGGTTATCGAGGTAGCTAACTAAATCTGATAATAACAAAAATCCACCCCCTGAAGGGCAGGGGTAGTTTTGTTGAAAATTAGTATATTGGAGTTTTTGAGGTACTAACCAAAATCAAGCGACCCCAAAAACCCCTAGACACCAATTTTTATAAAATTTATATTTTTTCCGCCATATTGGATCCGCCATTTTGAATTTTGAATTTTTAATGACGGATTCGAATTTAGCGGCCCCAAAAACCCCTAGATAACAATTTTTATCAAAATCCGTCAAAATTTAGAAAAAATTTCCGCCATATTGGATCCGCCATTTTTAATTTTCAATTTTTAATTAACCTCTACTACTAATTTACAGAATTTTGGCCACGGAAAAAAAATTCTAGCCCATAGTGCGGTGTGTAGAAAGTTCAAAACATGACGTTTAGACATTTTATACACGTAACTGATAAATACGAGTAAATTTTGTAACATTTATTCGAATTTATTGGGTTTGACCTAATATTTACAGTATAGTGCTGTTTCGACCTCATTCCCATATAGCACACGTTTTACGATGGATATCCCCAGGATATACTTTTGTTACTAAACGGGAAGTCGAGCGACTTCCGAACCATGGATATACCTCAAAAACATCCCAAATGTTCTTCGTGTCTCCCAGGGATGTCCCGAGGGGTATTTCCCGGGGACATACTGCCCGTATATCCCAGGGATATCCCGAAAGGATATTCCCTCGGGACGTCCCTGGAATGTAAGAAGGACATACCGTATATCCTTGGGATATACGGTCAGTATATCCTCAGGACATACCTTTTGGGATATACGACTAATGTCCCGGGATATGCGACATTAAAAGGACGTTAAGGGGATATCCGGGGGATATTGTGTGCTATATGTGTTTGGTCTCATCAGCACAGTGTATTCCCAAAAGAATAGAAAGTCCATACTACTCCGGCGATGTGTGTCATGTCGCACCCGTTGCAGAACAGTGTCATAACACAAAATTTTGAAAAATGTCATTAGTGTATTATTACTGCTTTTCACTGAACCACTTTGTGGTATCGAAAAATTGTCGGTCAGGCCGCTTTTTTTTCAGAGGCAAGATCTTTTTTTGTTAGGCTTTTTTTCAGAGACAGGACCTTTTTTTTGTAGTCATCAAAATTTTTGCCAGAGGCATTTTTTTATTGTCATTATTTGGTAATTTTGACTTCATTAATCGGTATTTTTACCAGTCACACCCCCAGGCCCGGATTCAGGGAATGGGAAGATCCCCGGGCCCGGGCCTCCGAGGGGGCCCGGCATCGATAGTAGGGGACCGGCAAAAAATTTCTGCTAGGGGTAAAGCTTTTTTTCAGTGGCGAAAACTTTTATTTTGGCGGCAAAAATGGGGTGGCTCTGTCCGGCCCTGCACACCCCCCCAAAAAAATTGACTATATCCGGCTCTGAAATTGATTTTTTTCAGAATTGTTAAGGGTGTAATCGTAATCTTTCCTGAATGGAATTTATCGTTTTTTTTCCTGTATTTTTAATATTTTTTTGAGACGGTGTTTGTAATAAGTATTAATTTTTTTTTAAACTAGGTAGCATTGATCCTTTATTGTGGGCTGTGAAGAGTATAATAATAAAAAAAGTTAAATAAAAAATTAAAAAAGTTAAATAAAAAATAAAAAAAGTTAGTCGAACACGTGAATTGAACCGCGGACCTTTGTCTTAGATGTTGTTCAATACACGCCTCTATCCACGGCCAGATTGAAATAGAAGTGAATTATGGTACAATAAATTTATGAATCACCAAATACTCTGTGCGCCTAATACTTTTATTTTAGAGTTAAATTTCCACACATCTACAGGGTTTGCTGTGATCCTGTTACTCAATTTAAAATATTCTTATTGAAAATCGTGGAAATCTCGTGAAAATTGATGGAAATCCGTTTAGCATCACCGCAAAGGTATCGAGGTATCAAAAGATTTGCTAAAAGTTCGTGAAAGCTTCGTCAAAGCTTCGTGAAAGCTTTGTTTTTTTAACGCATCTTTGACAAAGCTTAGTTTGTTCAGGGATATGGGCTACCAACTTTGTTTAGTTGGATAATGAATGAAACAGTAGATATTATAAATGAATGTATGTTAGTATAACTGGTGAAATAATTACGATACAATACCCTATCTTAATAAAAATCGAACTATAGAAAAAGATTATAAAACGGCTACAGGCTCTAGCCTACAGCTTTCTTGATATCAGAGTTATTTTCCGACTCATTTTCATTCCGAATTCGGAAATTAGGTACTCCATTCATTTAACACCCTGTATAATATTCCTCAGAGTTATTATAATATTAATTAAACTTGATAACAATGGTAAATATTATTATATCCCATATAACATATAAGAAAGTTAAAATTATCAATTTTTATATTATAATAAATTTCACATGCATTCTACTGAATGTATATTTTAGGGCCCCAATTTTTATTCAAATTATCTAAAAGATCTTGTATATAATTTCAGGTCAATAGCTCAACGATGACACGCGCCGTCAACCCGTCCTAAATATGGGACACAAACTTTTTGAAAAAGTATTTTTTATTCTAATTTTTTTTTGTTCCGTGCATTTTTCCAATAGGACCTGCCAATTGGCTTCTCTACCCTTAAAAATATATGGGCTCGATGCTATCGACTTTTTACTAAAAAGTTTTTAGACAATTTGAAACAAATATTGCGTCCCTAAAAATCTATTTTTTCTATTTTACGACTCTTATAAGCTCATAATCACACGCATTTTGCGTGTTCTTATAGGCCTATAAGATGTGTGTACTTTTTTTTTGGGTTGGCAACAGACAAAAGCCTATCGCTTGACGTTTTCCCCTCAAATGTCAATGTCGCTTTAAAGTTTAATTTTCTACAAAATTTTGTGTTTAGGTTATGTTTTACCGTGTTAAAATTGTGGCTTGGTTACTTGCAGTGGAAAAGAGAAGAAATTACTATAAAATATATCAAAAAATATTCGTTCTTAGATTTTAAACATGGCGAAAACTGTAATGCCAATTCGAAACAAAAATCCCTAAATCAGTCATCAATTTAAATGTAAGTTTTTTAAAATTTTAGAGCAAAATAGAAAAAATTGTATAAAGCACTCGTTTCATAACACGTTTATAGCGCACTAGTACTTTAGAAAACACACCGCAAGCGGCTCGTTTTCTAAACTTGTACTCGTGCGCTAACGTATGTTATGAAACTAGTACTTTAATATACTATTTTAAGGACCACGCTAATAAGTAATGTAAATAAAAATTTTAATTTGATATCTTACGTCTCGACGTAAGATAGGTAAGATACGTAAGATACGACGCGTCGTTTAAAAGTAAGAGACACTACATTATTTAAAATAATACCTAACTGTATAATAATTAAATAGCTACTTATTTTCTAACAATGCTCATTAAAATTATTTATTTATCGATTATAAAAATAATTATCTAAATATATTATAATACAAATAATTATTTGAATGTACAGAGCCATCCAAAAGTCACCCCCACCCCTCTTAACTTTTGAACAAGTTGAGATATCGACTTAAAATTTAAAACTCTTAAATAAGACAAACTATTTTATATTTTTAGCTCTTAAAATGTGGACAGGGGGCGTGGGGGACATTTTTTTTAATGGAAAGGGAGGTCGTGTGATACATCATTTTAAACCTTATGTAATTCTACATTTATCAATTTTTTAATTTTTTTAAACATTTTTTTTTTGGTTTCAAAATAGGGTTGAAAATGGGTATTTTTGTCAAATTTTCTCTAAACAAATCATTTTTTTTTAATTACTAATTTCATGATGAAAAAACGTAAATTATACTTTTAAACTCATTGTTATTGACATAAATAACAATTACAAAAAAAAAAACTTAAAAAATCGCATTTTTAGCACTAAAAATCAAAACGTTAAAAAAATTGTTTAAAAAAATATAAAGACCAACAGAGAACTTTATTTGCTTGCAAAAAATATGTATAACACAACCCCCCTTTCCATTAAAAAAAATATCTCCCCATGTCCCCTGCCCACATTTTAAGAGATAAAAGTACCAAATATATGCTAAAAGATAGTTTAAGTTGTCTTATTTAAGAGTTCTAAATTTGAAGTCGATATCTCAACTCGTTCAAAAATTAAGAGGGGGGGGTGACTTTTGGACCGCCCTGCATAATATTATATTTGTAGATAATTGCATGTTAAAATAGTTTTAAAAATATTTGCAATTTTTGCGAAGGCGCTTTTCAAAGAAAAAACCGACATTCGATTTTATCTTTTAAGAATACGAAATTTTTTAATTTTTATTTATCGATAACTTTTTTCCCACCTTGCTCGTTTAAATGGAATCATTAAAAAAAATCAAGATAAAAATGTAAACATTTAAAACCTCGCGTCAACGCTAGAGTCGACGCAGCGCCTATGCGAGTACATCTAACGTAGGTACGGGGGGGGGGGGTGAACATCCCTAAAAATTTAAAAAATGTCTTAATTTGTGTAGTACTAATACCTCTAATTTCATAAAAACATGTACTAACTGAACTTGAAACAAATTATTGAGCTTTTTAAAACAAGTTAAATATTAAAAGTATTTTTATACCTACAAATACCTACCTATTACAAATACTTTAGATTAGATTTTCTTTTTCTGTGTGTACAAATAATTATAATTATTATAAACGACAATATTATTAGGTGCATTAAAAGTAATGAATCATAATCACATATTATTAAATTAACAGTGATAATTTAACGCGGTTGTTTGAACGGTCTTAGCGCTAGGTTCCAAAAAATTGGGTTAAACTGTACTTAAACAGTTAACGCGAAATTATCATTCAGAGTGAGCTATATTTATAAATTATAATAAATTTTATAAATCTAGGTTATTAATAAATAAATTTAAATTAAATATTGAAAATCAAAAGCAGGATTTTAACAACGAAATTACCCAAACCAAAAGGCCGTATGCGTTGCGGTTCTGTTGTAGAAATCGAACACATTGTTTTTACTTTTATATTCTAGAATTCTAAAATTAAAAGTATTTAATTTTTTTTTTTTAAACGTTTATACCCTAGTAAAAACTTAACGTTAGATAGACGTTTTTTCTGACGCGTTTTTAATGCATTAATGTCCCGATTTCTTACGTTCCCAATGTTGCCTAACGTTAGAATAAAATTTATCTAATGTTAGATATGACTCCTAACGTTAAATAAACGTTATTATAACGTTAGACCCTAACGTTAGGCATCTAAGATTTAAACCAGATACATTTAACGTCGGGTGAAGTATTTTTCACCAAGGAAACAAAACAGAAACGTCGCGATGGTACAATATATCCAGTTACACAAGAAACAATGTCCATTTCAAGAAAATTTTAAAAATTCTGCGACAAAACCGCAACAATAGAATCGGAAATTTAGCCGTAGTCCAAGTAATTTAATTATCCTAAACGCAATAACTCGAGGACACGATGGTTAAATACTTCAAATTCAGGGGCGGATCCAGGAAACGGTCCTGCGGGGGGTTAAATCCAAAAACTAAGAAAAAAAAAGAAAGCCCTAGCGCCGCAGGCAAAGTTTTTACAAATTCGATGGTCTATTTTAATTTTAAACCATTCTTTTAATTTACAATTAATTAAATAAAATTTACAAAAATACAAGGAACTCTAGCACCGCAGACGAAAATTTTCCTACAAATTTTGAAATTATTTTATCGTGGGGGATAATTATCCCCATTACCCCCCCGTGAATCCGCCCCTGTTCAAATTTCGACCACAGTTTTCATATTTAACGTTCTTGACTAGGATTGTTTTTTTAAGGGGCAGCAAAAGTTTATGAAGCTGAAGTTTGCAACGTTTTTTTGCAACGAAAATTTAAATAGTATATTAAAGTACTAGTTTCATAACATACGTTTTTAGCGCACAAGTACAAGTTTAGAAAACAAGCCGCTTGCGGCGAGTTTTCTAAGCACTAGTGCGCTAAAAACGTGTTATGGAATAAGTGTTTTAATATACTATTTGAATTTTTAATGCAAAAAAAACGTTGCAAACTTCAGCTTCATAAAAGTTTTTCATGAAGATTAAATTTCGAAAAAAAAGTAAGAAAATGTTTTTTTTAAAACACGTTTTGTATTGTTTTTTATTATTATTTCTTTGTTTCATTTTGCAGTTTTTGCTTCCCCTTATAAAATAAAGCTCTGAAAAAAATCGAAAATTTAGTTTTTATTTTTTTAGTTTTTCTATGCTAAGCAAGGTTTCCGCGATTAATTTGGTGAAGTAAATTTTGTAACCACCATATTTCTTTGTTCCCGAGTTTGTTCCCAAACTTTATTTTTGGAAAGTCTATATGGGGCAAGCCGTCACAGAAAATTTGATAATAAAAAAAAAAGGGGCAATATTTTAAAATAAATATAAAAAAGGCTGCTAATTATTAAAAAAAAATGTAAATTTACCTTTTGATAATATCCAACTAAATTAATCCTAATATATTATTAATAAGTCATTCATAAACACTGCTTCTATAAAATTTCGAAAAAAAAACTGAAAATTATAAAAATGTTTTGAAAACACGTTGTATTGCGCCAAATGCGTGACGCGTTCGATTCGAACTATCGCCCGCGACTAACTGATCGAAGCAGTCCGCGACATATTTAAATTGGGTCAGCACGTTGAAATTTCTCTACAAGAATGCCCCATCCGATCTGCCAGCAAAAGAAGAACCTCTTCGGAGAAGCTCTCCGGAATTTACCATCAAGTTAATCTTTTTAATAAAACAAACCGTGAAGATATGAAATGCTACGCATTCCATTATATACTATTCACAGCGAGATTCACAGTATTTCCCCAAATAGGTACTTAAAAAAAATAATAAAAAAATACAATTTTTTTAAAGCATCTTTTTTTGAACAAAGAAAAAAATTTGAAAACACTTTTTTTCAAAAAAAATAAATAAATAAAAAACTTAAAGAAACTTTTTAACATTTTTTTTTCTTTTAACAAAAAAAAAATAAGATAGTTTTTTTGAAATGTTTTTTATTTTTTTTAAGTTTAGTCCCCCGAAACTTTTTTGTTTTTGGGGGGATTACTTTCAACGACAATAGGGAACTTCCCCTCATAGAACTTGATTTTTCCTGAAAAGTTCAAGTCAGTCGGATTATACGGACGGACGGACGGACTGTGAATAGTATAATAATGGACTTTTTTTAGGGGGAAGGGGGGCGATAAATATTTTTCCTTAATCTTGAAATTAATTATAATGGCACCGCAGGCGAAAATATTTGCATATTTTTCTAAAAATATTTTAAAAGGCAGGCCCCTCTGGCCACCTCCTTGGATACGCTCTTGCCCTGGACGAATATTCACTAAGAAAACAGTTCCAAAATACTGCTGCCAACAAAATAATACTTTTTCCTGTAAGCGCGATTTATTCAAATAAAAATCCATTTATTTTTCAAGAAAAAAAATTGTCAAACAAAAAAATTAAAAAATATATATATAAATTTTTTTTAAATACAAAATACGAAAAATTGAGAGAAAAGAGAATCTATCAACTATTATTGTTATAAAATAGGTAAAGCATTCCCTGGACATTAAACTAATAAATAAAAAATATTCACTTAGAAAACTGATTAGGGAACGTTCAAGTATTACGTAACGCAAATTTTGATCATTTCCCCTGTAACGCTATTTTCCTATACCATTAACATTAACAAATAAATACTTTTCTTTCATTAAAAAAAATTAAAATTCAAAAAACTATTTATTTTCGAAAAACATAAAACTTAAAAATAAAAGTAATTAAAAAAAAATCAAAATTTAACCCTTTCGCTCCGGATTTGTTTTCTTTGAATTTCGAAAACTTTTTTTATTGTAGGTATATAAAATAAAATGGTATCAAAAATACGAAACAAGTGATTTTTTTTCTAAATGTTCTTTTACAAAAAATAAGTGCGATATGTTTGTCCCAATATAGAATATTATGTGACCCTGCACAAACAAACCCTGTTAGTGTGTCAAATAAAAATAAATAAATAAAAACTTCGGATTCTTATGTAAAAAACTTTTCTAAATTAGAATCCGACAAAAAAAAGAAATACGTTAATTTGACACACTAACTGGGTTTCTTTGTGCTGGGTCACATATAGTGTTTTAAAGCTGGATAAATGTATCCCATTAGCAACCTATAATTAAGTATTGATATCACTTGATATCAATTTTGGACTTTAATAAAATAATAATAAAATAATAAAATACTAAAATATTATATGTTCGAACATATAATAAGATCTTTTAAGCTATAGGATTTTTTAAACATCTACTGGGACATATATGTCCCTACAGGAGCGAAAGGGTTAAGAAATTATATTTTTTTTCTTTTTTTTTCGAAAAATTAAATTAAATTAAGTATTTTTTTTTAGAAAAGATTTTACCCCATTACAATTTTTACAGCATTCGTAAAAAGTTTAGCCTGCAGCGTAGTTAATGAAAGACTTAGGTCTGTTTTTTTTTATTCATCACTTTTTGTCAGGAGGAGCACAACTTTCATATATACTTTTAATTAAAATTTAAAAAATACTGTTCATAAGACTAATTATTAAGACAAAGTTTAACTTTCCCCCCTTGGCCCCTCTCCCTTAAAGAAAACCCATGACCGCATCAAAACTTTTGATTCAAAAGATTTAATCTTTAGCTGAAAGAAGTTTTTTATTTTATTTTTCTTAGTATGCAGAAACCCAAAGGCCAGTTGGGTTGTAACAAACAAGAAAAAAAATATGGGTTTGCCCATACATAAAGATTATCTTATACCTGCTGGCAGCAGGCTGCTGCAATTTACAGCCTGCAAAAGCTGCTTTTTAAAGCATACACTGCGAAGAAAAAATCCCTCCCACGGTTGCATTCAACGCACTACACGCAGTACCTAATAAACAGTATTCGGCGTAAACTCAGTTATGACTCATCAACGTTGAAAATAAACACAGAAACATAGGCTTGCGGAATAATTTTGCCGAATTATGAGGGAAATTTTTATAAACATTTGACGACTAATTTGTTACCCACAACAATATTAACTATACATATTAACTATACATACGTATATATATCCATGTTTTTTAAAGAAAAATCGACATTCGATTTTTATCTTTTAAGAATACGAAAGTTTTCAATTTTTATTTGTCGATAACTTTTTTCCCACCTTACTCGTTTAAATGGAATCATTAAAAAAATCAAGATAAAAAGAAATAAAAATGTAAATATTTAATAAATCGCCTCAACGCTAGAGTCGACGCGGCGTCTATGCGAGAACTGGAAATTCACCGACTATTGCTAATAAATCCACGCAGGGCCATAGCGAAGATTTCATGGGGGGAAGCAGGAGCGGATTTATTTCATTTTAAGGGGGCATCCATATGGAAAAAAATGCGCATTCACCAAAAATATAATTTTGGAGGTATTTCTATGCTAACATATATCTCGCCCTTCTCCCCCCCCCCCAAATACGTTTCCACTACTGCTAAAATTACAACTCTTATATTTTTAACCCATGAAAGTAGTGGTATACTTTGACGCACGGATCTGTGGCTACGGGAAATATGTGAGGAATGTATGAGCAAGTGAGAGGCCCGTTGAAAGCACGCACGCCTTATAACGCTTTTGACGGAAAGAAGAGAGCGCTCATAATACCTCCGCCTTCCGTCGGAGACTTTGTGTCGTGCGGAGAACTATATTAATACAACTATTAATATTATTATATTAATAGTAATTACTAAGGACACTAAAGGAAGTTGCGGCGCCTAGGTATAGGGAAAATCTTTTTTTTATTTTAATACCTAGTTCATAAAAACAAAAAAAAATCGAAAAGGGCTTTTCCAACATTTTTATTTGCATAAACAACTTTGAGAAACGTAGAAAAGAAACAAATTTTTATTATTTTTTTACCAACACGTTGGAGCGGTGATCCACTCTCGGAACCACTACACACTACACGGGCTTCCAAGATTTTTGTATGACTTCTAGAAGAATCTCAGCTGAGATTTTCGACATAAAAATAAATATATGATTTTCGGTAATATTTCTGAAAAATACCTATGTTCATAATGTTGTCGAAAAATACCGAGAAATTTTTCATTTTTGTGGAAGACTTTCGATAGTGATTCACCCCTCGCGCAGCACTTCTGAGAAAGAAAAATTGTTCCTGAATTAAACAAAACAAACCCATTTGTCTCGAAAAATTTGTAACCACGAATCGTGGTTATCGTGGTCCACAAAGTTATTGACGAAGATTTTTCAGTCGCAAAAATCTTACCGAAAAACTTTAAAATCATAGATTTTTATGTCGAAAGTCATACAAAAATCTCGGAAGTCCGTGAACATACATGTAGCTTGCAAAATTGTTTTTATTTTTTTTTCCTTTTTCATGTTTTTTTATTTTTAGTTAACCGCTCCTAGATGGAATGACCCTAAATCGTTTTTTTTTTTGGGAAGCCCCATTTCTTTTCAGCATTTTTTTCTTAGTTTCTCGATCTAGCGGTAATTTTGTTATCAATGTAAAATGGTGATTAGGAATCTTGTTCCAGCAGTAGCTAAAGCAGTCAAGTCACTAAAACTGCCACTAGATGAAGCGCCAATCCGTTTAATTTAGGTGATAACTGCTAGATGGAAGCACATTTATATTTTTATTTTGTTAATTTTTTGTATAAAGAAAGAAGCTTACTTATTTCTGTTCTGTGTTTAAACACATTAACACTTATTCTTAAAATCGAATATCCCTCAAGAAAAAACATAGAGTATTTTAGACATTTTACCATACATGATTATAGATTTTACAGATTTCTGTAGCTAATAAAAATCGTGTAAACCAACCTTAAAGTTGTGCTGTTGTTCACAACTGTCAAAAATTACAGAAAATATGACAACTTGACAGTGCGAATAAATTATAAACGTTTTAAATACTTTATATTTTTACAATATGTTATCCTATCTTCTAATTAAGTGTATTGAATAAAAGTGATTTGGTTCTACTTAATTAATAAATAGAAAAAGTGATTAAATTATGAAAATAGATGTAAAAATTTAGATTATACACGTCACAGAAATGTACCCTTCAAATAATTTGAGGGGCTTCAGCGTTTAGTACTGAACTCTTTTATTTTAAAATGCAAGCTAATTCGAAAACAAAAGAAATGTTTATTTTAAGGGCCTTGGAGAAAATTCTCAATGATAAAGAAATTAAGAGATCACATCATTCTCAGCTGAAAAGAGCATGTGAAGTTGCACTAGGTAAGTGTCCTGTTTTCCTTCGAGTGAGACTTTAAATAAAATTTACTGTGAATATCATGCAAAATGCTTACACATATGTTTTACTGTAATGATCACGTAACACACATTTATGTGAATCTTTTCATAATTTAAGACATAATCATTAGGTTTGTTCACTGGGGACTGCACTTCTTGCACTGACATACACTTTATAGTCTTTACAAAGGTGTAAATCTTTTGAGAATAAACATCACATTAAGTACAATATTTTAAGGAAACAAAGATTTTGCATGTGTCCAAGTTTCAAATCTCCACATCAAAGTGTTCTTCAAATATTGCAGTGTAAAATATTGCAGTGTAAAGTTGTTTCACAAAGAACTTGCACCTTTAACCCCTTTCCGTCCATTGTAGCCCTGTATGGATATTGTTAGGTATAGCAAAATTTACCACAATATCCACAGTTGGATATTCATATATGGATCAGTAAAGTACAAGAATGCACTTTCCACATACTTAAAAAAAATAATTTTCAAAAAAAAAATAAGAAAAAAATAATACATTTTTTGAAAAACGAAAAATTATTGAAAAAAAAATCACAAAAAGGTTTTCAAAAAAAAAAATAAATTTTTCATTTTTTTGTATTAAACTTTTTTTTTTGCAAAAGACGAAAAATTAAGAAAAAAATGAGAAAAAAAAATTAAAAAAATTCAAAATTTTTCAATTTTTTTATTTATACCGGGTGTTTCAGGAAGGTGGTTCACCCCCCTTAACTTTTCTTAACTTTTTTATACTTTGAGCTCCAAATAAAATTTGGAGATCATGCATAAAACAAAATTTGCGATTTGACATATCAAACAACTTTTTTTCACTTCCGGTTTCACCGGAAATGACCTTAACTTTCGATTTTTAAATGGGATACCCTATATATTTTTACATATTTTGTCTTAGAAATCAATTCTGAATACAACCATATATAACTTGTCAATTTTTGACAGGTCATGTCATATATATATATATATATATATATATATATATATATATATATATTTTGTAGAATTGATCCTTATAATAAAAGTAATTTTTCCTGAAAGAATTACGTTAATCGGAAATTTCTTTCACTTTTTTCGATTTTTTTAAAGTTTAACCCGCCATAACTTTTTTGTTTTGGAGGCATTACTTTTAAAAACAATAAGGATCTTCCCCTGGTAGAACTTGACTTTTCCTGAAAATTTTAAGGTGATCAGATTATTCGTTCTTGAGTTATTGTGTTTACAAAAATCGTGACATCAGACATACATTTCAAAAAAAAAAAGTTGCTTATTTTTTCATGAAGCAAATGTACCTATATTCAAGAATTTTTTGTCCAGGACGATTTTTGATTTTTTTTGAAAATTCGAAACTACCGTATTTATAATATTATTCTAGCGCTGGCGCTGTGAATAATATAATAATACAGCGTATAAAATACTACTTTTCTCTACAGTAATCTTTTTACAGAATATAATAAAAAAAAAATTTCATAATAAAAATTCTACTGCCAACAAAATAAAATTAAAAAAAATATATTTTGAGAAAGATTGTCTAAAAAAATTAAAAACTTATTTTTCATTTTTATTTTAACTATTAGATTTTGACTCTTAACAATTTTTACCAAAAGCAATCTCGGCTAAGAAATTATTTAGCTGAATTTTTTTTCAAGTTATGCTTAGAAACAAGGAGCTGATTTTCAAAAAGGCAACAAGTCCAAAAATTCCCCTATTTAGATTGAGATGGTGCTTGATACATCAAATTGAACTTTTTACTTTGGCTAATACCTTACCTTTCATCAAATAATAATAATTTGGGATGCCAAATAAGTGTTTAAGTTAAAAAACTTAGTTTCTATAGTTTGAAAATATAAAAAAATAGAGCTACATTTTTATTTATTTGTATTAAAAATAAAACTAAATAAGTTAGGCAAAAAATTATTAAAAAGTGCGTAAAAGGTACTATTATAAACGCCTACTTCACAATGCCAAAATGCATATATAAGGTCAGTAACCTGCAGAGGAATTTTTAACACCCTCTGGAAGTTCGTACGAATTTGATTTTACTGTAGATATTTTTATGATAACAAATTAAGTGATTTATATCAAAAAGAAACTTTTACACGGTTGTTAAACTAGATTAACGCTCAGGGACGCTGTGTATCATAGACCGAATATACATTTACTCTATGGTATTATTTAATGATAACTTATCAGTATCAGTAACCACTGCTGCTTACGAGTTTTCAAGCGAATTTTGTACATTTATGCATAAAATTTAATATTTATAAAGGGTACAAATATATGTGGCTTGGTTCTAAAAGAGCCAATGTCACTTTTTCCATATTTTGAGTTACACCTAGATCTAGTGTCCCTAGTTACACCTCCGAACTAATTTTTTTCAAATCTATATAGGTACCCTAAAAAGACCAATGTAAGATAAATGTAGACTTTAAGCGACAAGGGTTGACGTGTGTTTTCGATAAACATTTCTGTTAAACTGCTAAAACGGCCAATGTTTGAGTTATACTGCTGAACTAATTTTTTTTAGGGACCCTACATATAATGACATTAAATATGGGGTCCCTAATTTTTTTCAGATCTATATTACCAAAAAAACCAATGTAAGATAAATGTAGAGTCTACATTGTAGACTTCAAGCGACATTGGTCGACGTGTGTTTTCAACAGTCATCGGCGAATTTCCAGTGCTCGCATAGGCGCCGCGTCGATTCTATCGTTGACGCGAGGTTTCAAATATTTATATTTTTATTTTCTTCGAAAAACACCGATATATTTACATATTTATAGTTAATATGTATATTCAATATTGTTGTGTGTAAGAAATTAGTCGTCAAATGTTTCGATTTAGTGACCTTTATAAAAATTTCCCCCATAATTAGGCAAAATTATTCCGTAAGCCTATGTTTCAACGTTGATGAGTCATAACTGAATTTATTTCGATGAATGGTTTTCAATAAACATTTTTGTTAAACTGTTTAACTTAGTGTATCTGTTCAAAATTTTTGACATTGGCCCTTTTAGAACCAAGCAACAGATATTATTTAAAGTACACTAGTAATAAGGATTTCTTCAAGAATTACGTAACGAACTTTTTGTCAATTTTGACTCCAGCACTTTCCCATACCATTAACTTAAAAATAATTGCCCACGTCCCCCTGGGCGGAGTTAGAACATTTTTATTTTCATTTTCACGAGAATAACTATGCCAATTTTCATAAAAAAAATTAAGCATTGATAAAAACCGTCCACCCTACTTGGGGCTGCAGTTAGAAAAAAATTATATGCTACGACCTAGTTAGTAGTTCTTATTTTCCACCCTGTAAAAATCAGCTGATTTTACATATCGCACCCGTTACAGAACAGTGTCATAAAAATAAAAAATTTTAGTGTATTATTACTGCTGTTATGAGATCTACGGATCTGTATAACTGGCATATTTCTAACTATCATAGTTATACGTAACATGCCAGTTATACAGATCGGTAGATCTCAATAAGAGCAGTAATAATACACTAAAAACACATTTTTCAAAATTTTGTGTTGACACTGTTCTGTAACGGGTGCGATATCTGCTGCAGAGTAAGTAAATGTCAAATTGACAAAGGAGGACGTCAGGAAACAGCGATTTTTGGCCTCGCTGCGAAACTTTTCTGACCCTTATAAAATCATTGTTTGGGTCCTCAGAAGACAGAAAATAACCATAATTTTTCCCAGAAGTGAAGGGAACATTGTTAAAATGAACAGTGAACTTAGAAAACCAAAAGTCAGTCATAAATGTGAATTTTTGCATAAAACTATTTTTATTATCGCTGATTACGAATGTAAAAATAAAAATTGTAAAAAACCAAATTCCGCGTCACTAGGTTGGTTATTCTTTTTTTGTTTTCGTCCGATACTGATAAAATTTGGTATGTAGGTTTCTTGTGATGACTTATGTGTGGATAAATAAAATAAATAATAAATAAATAAATTTATTCGTCAATAATTTTACAATTATTTTGTTCTACATTGTGTCCATACCCGAAGTTTAAAATTCAAAAAGGCGTGGAAAATATGGCAAAAGAAATTTATTAAACAAACCGAGGTGCTAAAACACCCGACAAACAAAAAAAAATATTACCTATGTTACTGGCATAATTAAGACGAATCTGTTGCTGCCTCGATCGTTAATATCGGTTTAGTAGTTTGGGCTTAGGTGGGAACAAACAAACAAACCAAAAATATATACAAAACTCCCGTTTCGCGTGATGTGGTCGAATTATATAGCCGAATTGCTGTCCACGTGCGGTAAGTAAGTAACAAAAAAATTTTAATGGACAAGACAATGTTTATCTGACTATTTAGATAGTAACTAGTTAATAAAGTGGGGCACCACTTTAGCCCCCCACTGTACAAGTGCCTTATAAGGCTATAGCTACGGGCTGCGCGTGACAACTTTTTTTTTGGAAAAATGAGGGCCCGAATAAAAAGTTTCCCCAGGGCCAGGGCCGGCTCTGTTCGGCCAGATAAAACAATTACACCTGTTTTATGAAAACAATGCTATCAGCATAGAGGCTTATAAATCTTTTAAACCCTGTGTTAAATATTAAAAATTGTATTAATGAAATATTAATTTACATTTTTTTAATATGTTTGTAACTGTATTTGTATTGTATTAATTTTATTTCTACTTTTTAATTGTATTTTTTAATTTTGTATTTTATTAACGTGCCCATAGATGTTGAGACATCTCAAAGGACTAATAAATATTCTATTCTATTTTATTGTTTTATTTATTTTATTTATAAAAACAACCAAAAAAAGTTTAGAACTTTTAAAGATATTACTTTTCCCGAGGAAAGTCTTGTATTAGTCAAAAAATTGGGTGACTAACATTTTTACTCTTAATTTCCCTTCTCTATAACGTCTCTACGCCATAACATCCCTACTCTATAACAAACCTACTCCGTAAAATCCCTACTCCATAACATCTCTACTCCCCAACAACTCTACTCCGCACTATATGCATTTGATTAGCCACTTTATAATAAATTAGTGGCTCGTGGAAGAAGGAACTCTCTTCTATATAATTTTATATTTTTCCCAGAATAGTATATTCTGTAACTAGTATGGAATAGACAATATTCCGCGCGAGCGGAAAGTTTGTCATATGAGCCTGCAGGCGAGCGCGGAATGACTATTCCATACGTGTTGTAGACTATACTTTTTCTTTGACTGCAAATATGAAACATTGTATGGCTTTAAACTGCGAACAACGTTAACAACAGTGTTTTTTGTGACTCGACATTGCAAATGCAACAAAACATATATTTTTAAATATAGCAATTAATGTTATTTAATAATTTTATCAAATCAGTACTTTTTATTTAATTTTAGCACATATTTACAAATTATAATGCAAAAATTAAAGGTTATGTCAGATTGTTGTGACAGATATCAGGTTTAAATATTTAACAATTTTAATTTTTTGAACTAAATTGATAAAAAACTGGTCAGATATTAAAAAAAAACTAATAAACGTTATGTAATTTTAACGCAAATCCTTAAATTGCATTAAATTATTCAATATTTCATGGTAAAATATATATTTTTTTGCTAATTTTGCTACAGTTTTCTTTACTTTTATAAACAATAGATGGCACTACATGTGCCCATTCTAACACTTGATACGGAATATTCATACCGTATCTAGAGCTAGAATGGATTCATTCTGTGTTTAAAAAGTGTGTGTATTTGCTTACATTCTATAGCAGTCGTAGAAAAAGTACTATACGTAAAATTCTAGAATAATCGCAAATGTGTTATTTTAATAGTCTGTTTGCTCGCGTTCTCATAACTTGTATTAATAAATCAGTAATTAATACACTACATATTTGACAGTGACTTACCATGACAAATATTTTTTTGAGTTATGTCAAGTGGCTAATCGAGTCCATATAGTGCGGAGTAGAGTTGTGGGGGAGTAGAGATATTATGGAGTAGGAATGTTACGGAGTAGGGATGTTAAGGAGTAGGGAAATTAAGAGTAGATATGTTAGTCTGCCAAAAAAAAATGAAAAAAAAATATTGTTTTTTTACGTTTCTCGACGTTTTTATCAAAAAAAAAGATAATTTCCGTAAAAAAAATGTGTCGGTATGTCAATTTTTTTCAAAAGCATTTTTTTTCAAATTTTTTTCCAGTTTTTTTTTTGTTTGTCGAAAACTTTTTACCTTAAGGTAACTTTTTTTGAAAAAGAAAATGTTTTTTTTTTTTTGTTTTAATGAACCTATGTATGAACCTATGTACAGGGAAAAGTATTATTTTGTTGGTAACAGTTTTTTCTCAAAATGTTATTGTTTTTTTTTTCAAAATCGTATTGTTTTTTGGCAGCAGTATTTTTTTATTTTCAGAACAAATAAAGAAAGAAATAAACGAAACCGCAAACGAACAGGACAATATATCCGCTGCGCTACCCCTTCCAAAAAGCGGCGAAGCAAATGTGCTGACAACGGAAAAGTATTTCTTACCGTTCGAATTGGCTTGTCAGAGCAAATCCGCCCGCATCGTGAGTACGGCCCTGGATTGTTTGCAGAAACTGATCGCATATGGACATTTGACTGCCAACGTGCCCGATTCGACCACGCCTGGAAAATTGTTAATCGATAGAATAGTAGAAACGATTTGTTCGTGTTTTACTGGACCACAGACTGAAGAGGGTAAGTTAACTGACACAATTGGACATTATCGAGGCCCGTAAAATGTTCATTTTTATTATTTTTTTTAAACAAAAAAAGTTTAAAACATAAGTATTTAACACGTTATTTGTAAATATTAAAAATCAAACTTTACCGCCATATTAGATCCGGCATTTCGAATTTTTCATTTTCAATAATGAATTTTGTTTCAGTATTCTCAAAATACATTAGTTATCAATTTTTTATGAAAATCCATTAAAATTCACTAATTTTTGCCGCCATATTACAAATATATATAATATATAATATGATATTGGACCCGCCATTTTGAATTTTCCGAGGAATTTTTAATAGTTAAAAAAAATCGATGCACTCATTCAAAAGTTATTTATTCTTCGAATTAAGAATCTTTCTTCTGGATAAGTCGGATAAAAATAGCGTTTCTTTAAATATTTAAAGATAACTTGTCAAATATTATGTCTAAATGCATTTTGGTTAAAAAAAAACATTTTTGTTCAAGTACGCCGTGGGTATCGCGACTGACGGGCCCTGATCGTTTTGTAATAAATTTTGTAACTACATAACATTTAATCCTCACAAATTTTAAGGAAAACTTCTCTAATTTTTCTCTTTTCTGTTCTTTGTTTGGTCACAAATTTCCCAAATAAATATTAAAAATTTCTCAACTTTTTACCCTGACGAAAAATATTGAGAAAAAAAAAGTTTTCTGGACTATTTAATTTACTCACCAAAGAATAAAAAAAAGGCCTGCATCTACCAATTTCTCAACTCTTCCAATCAATTTTTCCAAGTGTTCTACCAATTTCCCGACTCTGCCACTGAATTTTGCCAACTATTTCCCAGCTGGACAGTGGATTTCACCAACGCAAGCCCAATTGGGAAGGCATACATCACCTCACTCCTCGTCCGTAGAAGAGGTTAACCTTAATAATTTTGGGTGGCAATTGCCCATGTCTTGCGCTCACTGTGCTAGTGGCAGCGAACGTGTTAAAACTATTTACATAATAATAATTTTACCTGCTAAATGTACATCCCATAAAATAGCCAAAAATATTATTCTTATATAAAATTTGTTTTTCAGGTGTCCAGTTGCAAATAATTAAAGCCTTACTAACGGTTGTAACTAGTCAGCATGTTGAAGTGCACGAAGGTACTGTCCTTATGGCCGTCAGAACATGTTATAACATATTCTTGGCCAGCAAAAACCTTATCAATCAAACAACCGCCAGAGCCACCTTGACTCAAATGCTAAACGTAATATTCACCCGAATGGAAAACCAAGCAATCGAGGCTGAAGTCCAAGCAGAAATACAGTCCGATGCAAAACTAGATAATAAGTCCGTAAAGTCAGCTATAAGTGAGAATAATATTAGCAGTATATCATCAGAATCTAGCGAGGAAATAGTAAGTAGTATTTTATTCGAAATACAAGAAAACGTTTTCAATGAAATAGAAAGCAGAAAGGTCGATACCGCTTCTATCATCACGGAAAATGATGGAAGTGTTTATAGCATGGACGCAATAAGCGAAAACGATTCAGTTGTTACGGCAAAGTTCACTCATATACTTCAAAAGGACGCGTTTCTAGTTTTTAGAGCGTTGTGCAAGCTTTCGATGAAACCATTACCAGAAGGAACGCCCGATCCAAAATCTCACGAACTTCGTTCGAAAGTTTTGTCCCTACAACTGTTACTATCAATTTTACAGAATGCAGGACCTGTTTTTCGTTCGAATGAGATGTTTGTCACAGCAATCAAACAGTATTTATGTGTAGCTTTATCAAAGAACGGAGTGAGTTCTATACCCAAAGTCTTTGAACTATCTTTAGCTATATTCTTAGCACTTTTAAGCAATTTTAAACTACATCTAAAGATGCAAATTGAAGTGTTTTTCAAGGAAATATTCCTAAACATTCTAGAAACTTCGAATTCATCTTTTGAGCATAAATGGATGGTTATTCAAGCGCTTACGAGAATTTGCGGAGACGCCCAATGCGTTGTGGACATTTATATAAATTATGACTGTGATTTGGCCGCTGCAAACTTATTTGAAAGATTAGTGAATGATTTATTTAAAGTAGCTCAAGGCAGACATGCTTTAGAACTTGGTGCTTCACCAAATCAAGAAAAGGCCATGAAAATAAGGGGTTTAGAGTGTTTGGTGTCTATATTAAAGTGTATGGTAGAATGGAGTAAGGATCTCTATGTTAATCCAAACTTACAGTCCACTGTGGGTGAGCCCAATCACCACCAGAGCCACAACGATACAGTTTCCTTGAAGTCTCATGGAGGTTCGTCCAACAGTTTACATTCCAGTGAAAGCTTGGAGGGGAATAAAGAAATTTTGGACTCTCCAGAACAGTTGGAAGTTCTAAAGCAAAAGAAGGAAGTTTGGGAAACTGGAATAGATAACTTTAATCGTAAACCTAAAAAGGGATTAAGTTATTTGCAAGAGCATGGCTTATTAGGCAATAAGCAAGAAGATATAGCGCATTTTTTACATAACGAGGATCGACTTGATAAGACTAATATCGGTGAATATCTCGGGGAAAACGATGATTTCTCCAAACAAGTTATGTATACATACATTGACCAAATGAATTTCTCAGGAATGGATTTCGTAGCGGCATTGAGACACTTTCTTGACGGTTTTAGACTTCCAGGTGAAGCGCAGAAAATTGACAGGCTTATGGAAAAATTCGCCAGCAGATACTGTGAATGTAATCCTAATAACGGATTATTTGCCACTGCAGACACTGCCTATGTCCTAGGGTTTTCAATAATCATGCTTACCACAGATCTTCATTCGCCCCAGGTCAAAAACAAAATGACAAAGGAGCAATACATTAAGCTAAATAGGGGAAATACAGAAAGTAAAGACGTCCCAGAAGACTATTTATCTCAGATTTACGACGAAATAGCAGGTCATGAGATCAAGATGAAAAACACAGTAAATAAACCAGGAAAACAACAAATAAACAGCGAAAAACGTAGAAAAATTTTGTTCAACATGGAAATGGAAGCCATATCAACTGCGGCTAAAAATCTTATGGAATCGGTATCTCACGTTCAAACTCCGTTTACACTGGCAAAACATTTAGAACACGTTAGACCGATGTTTAAAATGGCTTGGACGTCTTTCCTAGCTGCTTTCAGCGTGGGTTTGCAAGACTGTGACGATCCTGAAGTAGCAACATTATGCTTAGATGGAATTCGTTGCGCTATTAGAATAGCATGCATATTCCATATGAGCCTGGAAAGGGATGCGTATGTCCAAGCTCTAGCCAGGTTTACTTTATTAACAGCTAATAGCCCAATTATGGACATGAAAGCTAAAAATATCGACACAATCAAAACGTTGATTATGGTTGCACACACGGACGGTAATTACTTAGGTTCCAGTTGGTTAGATATACTAAAATGTATTTCACAACTGGAGTTAGCGCAACTGATCGGAACTGGAGTTAAACCAGAATTCCTTTCGGGACCTGGTTATAAACCGCCAGACCCCAGTTCAAAGGAACATATAGGACAGACTAGTTCTCAAAGCGTTGTTGTTGCAGTAGATAGAATTTTTACCGGATCTACTCGACTAGATGGTGATGCTATCGCATATTTCGTTAAGGCATTGTGCCAAGTTTCGTTGGATGAGCTGGCCTACAAAGAAGGTCCTAGAATGTTCTCGTTGCAAAAAATTGTGGAAATTTCTTATTATAACATGGGCAGAATTCGTTTACAATGGTCCAGAATCTGGATGGTTTTAGGTGAACATTTTAACACAGTAGGAACAAATTCTAACGAAGAAATATGCTTCTTTGCGGTGGATAGCTTGAGACAACTCTCAATGAAGTTTATTGAAAAAGGTGAATTTGCAAACTTCAGGTTCCAAAAAGACTTCTTACGCCCATTCGAACATATCATGAAAAAAAGTGAATCTCCTGCGATACGAGACATGGTAGTGCGATGCGTGTCTCAAATGGTAAACTCTCAAGCAAATAATATCAAATCAGGTTGGAAAAATATCTTTTCAGTTTTCCATCTGGCTGCGAGTGACCAAGAAGAAGCGATAGTGGAACTAGCTTTCCAAACTACTGGAAAAATAATCACGGAACTGTACGAAAAACAATTTCCTTCTATGATAGATTCTTTCCAGGACGCAGTCAAATGCCTGTCAGAGTTCGCCTGCAACGCTAAGTTTCCAGATACCAGCATGGAAGCTATACGTCTGGTGCGTTCCTGTGCGCAGTCTGTCAGTGTTGCGCCTCAACTGTTTGCTGAACACGCTGGTATGGAGAATGACATGGCTGTTAGTGAGGAAGACAGAGTCTGGGTTAGAGGATGGTTCCCACTGCTGTTCTCTTTATCATGTGTTGTAAACAGGTGTAAGTTGGATGTAAGAACCAGGGCTTTAACGGTGCTTTTCGAAATAATAAAGACATACGGTGATAGTTTTCAGCCGAACTGGTGGAAAGATCTGTTCAAAGTGTTGTTCAGGATATTCGACAATATGAAACTTCCAGAAAAACACACAGAAAAGGCGGAATGGATGACCACAACGTGCAACCACGCCCTCTATGCTATAGTAGATGTTTTTACGCAGTACTTCGACGTTTTAGGCCCTTTATTGCTGGAAGAATTATATTCTCAATTGCATTGGTGTGTGCAACAGGACAACGAGCAACTAGCAAGATCTGGAACCAATTGTTTAGAAAATTTAGTTAATTCAAATGGACAAAAGTTCAATGAGGATACATGGAATAAAACCTGTCAGTGCATGTTAGATATATTTAATTCAACGATTCCTACCGGTTTAATGACTTGGAAACCCGATTCTATGAAAACAACTGCAGTTATAGAACAAAATGGCGACGTGAGAGGCATCCTGAAACGGCCTAGTTTGAACGAGTACGATTCTAATTCGGATGTGAACATTTTCAGTGGTCTCATGATCAAGACTGCTGTGCAATTGGAACTTATTCAGACCATTGATAATATTGTATTTTATCCCGCGACTTCGAGGAAGGAGGACGCGGAAACTTTGGCGCTGGCCGCTGCGGATATGGCGGGAAATGGTAGTTTGACTGAGTGCCAGAGGGAGGAGCAAGGGATGTACAGATTGCTGACTTCCCCGCATCTTTTGCAGCTTACGGAATGCCTTTTTCAATCACACAGGTTAGTAGTCTTGATAATATTTTCATGAACTTACAGCAAAAAATTTTTAGTTAGCAAAAACCTAAAGCTAGTTTTTTTGGTTTAAACCACTTTTTTTCCTAGCTAAGTAAAAATTTGCACGTTAGCTTATAAAGATCTGCAATATAATGTATTTAACTGTCTTTAATCTATTTTTCCAGATTTGCCAAAACTTTCAACCTTAACCACGATCAAAGGAACCTGCTGTGGAAATCCGGCTACAAGGGTTCCGCGAAGCCAAATCTACTTAAACAAGAGACTCAAAGTTTGGCTTGCCTGCTGAGGATTCTCTTCAAGATGTATTGCGACGAGACCAGACAGCAGCATTGGTCGGAAATCGAAAGCAAGTTGATCGTAGTGTGCCAGGAAGCTTTGGAATACTTTTTGAAGTTGCAGAGCGAGTCTCATAGAGAAGCTTGGACGTCTTTGCTACTTCTTGTTTTGACTAGGTTGCTTAAAATGCCTGATCATAGGGTAAGTATTGTGCTTTTAATATTGATAATATAAATGTTATCAATAAGTAATTGCATAATAGGCCCAGCCTAACACAATAACTCAAGAACGAATAATCCGATCGACTTGAAATCAGGAAATCAGGAAAAATCAAGTTCTACGAAAGGAAGATCCTTATTGTTTTTGAATTTAATCCACCAAAAACAAAAAAGTTATGGGGGTTAAACTTTTAAAAACTCGAAAAAAGCTGAATTTTTTGTTATTATAAAGATCAATTCTACCAATTATGAAAGTTATCCCCTTAAAAAAAAAGTTATGGGAGGTTATTCTGTTTTAAGAAATAAAACACTATCATTAAAAAAAAATATTTTTTTTCGTTTTTTGCAAAAAAATAAAGAAAAAACATTTTCAATTTTTTTTTGATTTTTTTTTTCGTTTTTCAAAAAATAGGTTCTATTTAAAAAAAAATTTTTTTTTTGAAAAAAATTTTTTTTTTGAAAATTTTTTTTTTTTTTTTGAAAAAGGAAATAAGAAAAATTTGTTTGTGACAGGCGACAAATAGGGCAGCTCCAAAAGAATTAAGATTAATTAAGTTTATGAAAAAAACTTTTCGCAATGATATATGTTTTTTAAGGTTATGGTAAAAATGAGAGCTAACTTTTAATTTTCGACCTCAGATTCGGATTCAGCGGCTCAAAATACATAGGAATTGACTAGTCAAGTCCGTCGGAGATGCAACTTTTTTAATTTTGTGTGGCTGTGTTATCTCTGCAACTAAAAGTCCGATCAAAAAAAGTTTTTTACAAAAGATTTTTATTTTTTGAGGGGAATTAAATTACAGTAAATAAATATGTTTGTACTTAAAAAAACAAAGTTGACCTTGAAAACGTAAATATCCATAAAAAATAAATACGCCATTTTGTTTCCACCATTAATAAACAAATTTTGTCCGACATTTTTTTTCTAAAATGCATAGTATTCGAGATATTTAAAAGTTTCAGGTTAAAAAAAACACCCGGTATACAGGCTACAGGAAATCGCATGATTTCTGCACTCCAAAAGCATAATCTCTTCGCAACACCACTTGTACGGGAAAAAAGAACGCTTGCAGGGTCGAATGGTGAATTGTTCCCCCACTCGGGACTTTCGCAGGTGCGAAATTCAAATTTAAAAAGTAATGTTTTAACGCGGAGTAAAAATGTACCTGTTGCAAGATCAAAAAAATGATATTGTTCTAATTATTTTTTTCTTTAGTTTGCAGTGCATGTTTCGAGATATTACCCATTACTGTGCGAAATAGTGTGTTTCGACTTAAAAGCCGAGCTGCGATCAATCCTCAGAAGAGTCTTCCTGCGAATAGGACCTGTATTTTCAATAACAGTAACGTAAAATTGCTAGTTTTGTTTTATAGAATAGTTTTATACTGATTCGGTACAAAGCATCACACAGTGTGATTTTAGGAAGATTTAGTGTGATCCTGGTGCATTTTTTTATAAATCGAATACAGATCTCTGCAAAAACAAAATAAAAAAAAATGACGCTTCTTTTTATTTTTTTTTAAGGTAGGTAGTACCTGGCAGGTGCCATCTGCCCTTCCAGAACGTTTTTTAAAAAAATGTACTTAGAGTACCAAAAAACTACATAATGATTTAATATAAAAAAAACTTGCTTTTGCCAACAATTACCTAATATAATAAGGTACTTTCATACCGAATTTAAAGTGATAATATTTATTTGTCAAAACGTTATAGCAAATAAACGTGGACTCCCAGTGTTAAAGGGGCAAATAGCTTTTAGGGCCAAATGGGGTAGATCGGTCTGATTGACCACACCGGTTTGTAAGACCGTGAAAACTAGGTTAAAATATTTATTATAAAGGACCATTAATCCTATTTTTTCCTTCGATATAATAAACTTATAAAACATAGGGTAATTAAAGGATAAATCATACAAAATACGCCTCTGCACTTATAATAAAAAAAAGGTACTCACTTTTTTTCCTATGGAATTGTCGTATCTAGGGCGCTAGTTATAAAACATAGGGTAATTAAAGGATAAATCATACAAAATACGTCTCTGCACTTATAATAAAAAAAAGGTACTTACTTTTTTTCCTATGGAATTGTCGTATCTAGGGCCCTAGTGTTAAAAGGATGTCATCTTCGAATTATCCTTGAAGATATTTGTTAAAATGTTGGACATATACATTACACATTAAAATATTACACATTAATTTGTCAAGCATTATTTACTAGCCGCGTAGATATATTTTATATTCGTATCCGCTAAGTGGCGGGAGAAATCACTCGTACTTTTATGTGTCCGTACACATCTATTCGCGCATTGCTTCAGTAGTGGGCTGTAACCTTATTTGAAAAATAACTTCCAAGCGCATATTTAATGCATGGAACCATTATTATATAGTTTATTATTTATTATATAATTTATTTATCTGCCTTATTTAACACCCAGTATCCAAAACTATTAGTGTCCACGTTTATTTGCTATAACTTTTTAACAAATAGAGATTATCACTTCAAATTTGGAATGAGAGTACCTTATTATATTAGCTAATTGTTCGCAAAAGAAAGCTTTTTTATATTAAATCATTTACAAGTTATGAATGTTTTTGGCACTCTTACTACATTTTCTTAAAAAACACTCTGTGCCCTTCGGCATGTAGAACCCGGCATTCAATCATATCGATGGTGGCCATTGAGGTATAATGATTATGGCATATTTATATAGAGTTTATACTAGTTCTTGACCTGTAGATTGTTTTTTCAGAAATTCATTTATATAAAATAAATAAAATTAATAGTAAATCTTCCCAGAACACAACGTGATCATTCATAAATAATGATTAAAGAGAGCATATCGAATTTCGAAACGTAGTATCTCAAAAAATCAGTTTTCGGTTCCTTGTACTAATCAACTCTGTACATATTGGCTGGTAACTTATACAAACTTGTTACTCGAATATAACGTAACTTATAATTTATAAGTTACGTTAAATTCGAGTTTAACTAATTGAAATAGTTAATTGGAGTTTGTATATGTTACCAGTCATCATGTACAGAGTTGATTAGTACAAGAAACCGAAAATTAAATTTTGGAGATACGATATTTCGAAATTTACAAGCCGATATATTGATAAAAAAAGGAATTTTAAAAGCTGTTTTTGCTTTTATAATTTTTGGTCAAAACATTATCAGACATTTAAATACTATTATTTTTGTGCACCCTCTTTGATTATATATTTACCGAACGTTCCATTTTAACAAATTAGTTGATTTTGAAATCAATTTAGGACTAAAATAAACAAAACTAATTTGTCTTTTATATGGAGCAGTAGTGATTTTTAATTATGTTTACCTCGTTTATTTTGTCATTAATAGTGTATATAGGATACATCATAGTTATCATTCCGTACTAAGTGATAAAAAATTAAATTTTAAAATTTTTAATAAAGTATTGTAATTATAAAATGCGTCATGTTTTGATAGTGTTAAAGGGTTACAACTTTTTTCTATTCCTGGCAAGGAGTTGTTCATAAATTACGTAAGGCAGGTAGGGTAGGATCTGTTGAAACAAAAAGCAAAAAAAATTTTTCTACTACCTAATTAAGTGCTAGCTTACATATTTACCGTTGTCAAGGCTTGTTTACCTTGACAACCAATAAAATCAATGGTCATTTATTATTGACAGTTGTTAAGCATTGTTTATTGACGGCGGCCAATAATGAAAAAAAAAAAATTAAGACAACTACAGTAGTAGTAACTAACTTTTTTCAACTGATTTGTCAAATTGACATATGTTGAAATATTTTTTAAATTACCTTTTTAACTGATATTTAGGGTTACTAGCTTTTGGTAGTAGAAAACATATTATATGCACCACGTATGCAAACTGTGTCCTCAACTGATGTTTTTGCCTCGACTCCGTCTCAGCAAAAAAACTTTAGTCTCAAACACCAAAGACTTAGTTCGCATACTAGGTGCATAATATACTATTTTTAAATAAGAGACAGTAACTGTTAAAGAAAAGCCAAAATTTGCGTAGTCAGCCCTTAACTTTGAATATTTACAAAACGCCTCGTTTAGATATAATGTATTTTCTCAAATTCCAGAAAAATAAGTGGGTAGTTGTTACTTTTTAACACTTGCAGAGTCATTCATAATATGTACGTCAATTAATAATTAACTGGGCTTAAATTACATAAATTATTTACAAACCGTCTTTTTTATTCTATTGTATTAAAACAGCTATTTTTTGTATAACAAATCTGTATGAAAAGATTGACTTTTTGCACTAGTGCGAAAAGTAATATAGGCGGCGTTGATTGATTGACTGATATTGAAACTGATGACATTTGAGGTTAAACCGTTCGAGTCAAACGTCATTTTTTTTGTTCAAACCTAGGGGGGGGGGGGGGTTGGGGCTTATCCCCCCAAATAATTTGGGGGGACATGGTTACTCCCCTGGGTTTACTTTTTCGGCCTAGACTGCAAAAGTAAAACAATCTACGTTGATTGGTTGATTAATATTGAAACTGTTGACATTTGTATTCTAACCTCAGATTTGTTGTCAAAAATACAAATGTATTTATTAATATATTACAATCCAATAAAAAATACTGTGTGATACAAGGACGAAAACTATTTTTAGGGCGATTACGGTTGCCAACCTCGCCCTCCGAGCTCCGTAATCACCCTGAAAACCGTATTTTTCGTCTTTGTATCATAAACTACCATTTTTGTCCTTGTAACATTTCATTATAACTGTGACTTTTTTCGTGGAATCGCACCGTACAAATACTGAGCTGACGATGCCAAGTCAGGCAAAATCAGACCTGTCTGTCATTTTGGTAATTTTGGTACTTTCAAAGCTGTACAGTTGCAGTTCAGAATAGAAATAAAACTTTATTGAGGCCGCAGTTGGGTTTTGATCGACGGCGGCATATTCTCATCCTCCTCCTACTACTTATCTAGCATCCACTTTTTCTGGAACGGCGCTTCTTCCTACTAGAGTGCCTAAATGTGACGTTTTTCTTGACAACTAAATCATAATATTCGGATCTGTTGTGTTTTTTTAATTTTTCTTTTACTTAAATAAAAACGTTAGGGGATTTTCATAATATTTATATACTTTTCTTTGTAAATGTAGAAGTTTGATAGCTTATAAAACATTTTTATAAAATTATTATTAATTTGTTGTATCCGGCTATGGATTTTGACGTCACGACTCGGTAAAATCCGATCTCTAGCGATTACAGTTGGCTACCCCACTCTCCGAGTTCGCTGGTAACGGTAATCGCTCTAAAACAGTATATTTATTCGATTGTATGTAAAAGCGCCTCTTTTTGCATGATAAACCTGTACGCAAGGTTTAATCATAGGCGTAACTAGGGGGGGCGTGACGTTTTTCTTGACAGAATATGTCACATTTAGGCACTCTACTTCTTTCTGCAGCTTTGCCTACAGACTCTGTATAAAAATGACGTCCTAGTAAATAATAAAAAAGTTATGTGCCTTGAATTGAAATATTGATTGTTATTGTCGTTTTTAAGAATTTCGTATTTTTATCTCTATCTGCATAATGGTAGGGTCATCTAGCGGCCATTCTTTGGAACCCTCGTTCCCAAGAATGGGCGCTAGATGGAGTTATCCTAAATGGAACATGTGTCATTGGGATATGGCAAATAATTTCCAGGACTTCTCATCTTTTAGACTTAATAGAAACTTAAAATTAGGTTTAGTCAAAAATAAATTAAATATTAACTGTTTATAAACATCTTACATCTCACATATTACAATAAATCCTTGTAAACCACGTAACTGTTTGAAAACTTCATATATTTTGATAAAATTTGTACTATATAAAGCATATTAACCTCCCACTTCCTTAAACTTTTAGCGGTACAGAAGTATATGTATAGGTAGCATGAGTAAAATAGAACTGTGATTTTATCTGATTTACAGGGTGGCCACATTTTGGAAAATCAGGCATTTAATACATAAGGGAAAACCTCTATTTTTAAAAAAATCAGGAAAACTGCTTAAAAAACTTAGTGGTGGTTTAAAATTTTTAAATTAACGTTTTGATTTGTTTAGTTTTACAAATAAGTACTTACTGAAAAATTTGGAAATTCTGGAGGCTATGAAAAACCTAAATGTCTATGAAAAAATGCACAAAAAATCACATCAGGGAAATTGAAAAGCAAACTTTGTTAGGATAGCCTGTTTTTAATTGTTGTATCCCATATATGCATACAAGCCGAGTAAATTTTATGCAGGTTTAGAATAAAAATTAAAAAAAAATTGTATTGTTATGATTTTCGGTTGCAGATAAATTGTGTTATAAAAACCATATTATTTCGAAAATTTTAAGTATTTTTTTGTAAATAGTTTCATATTTATATTTGTTTCATTATGTTTTAGTTTTTCCACATATTAAATTATTACTTTATTTTAGTATCTAATCTCCATATTAATCAAAACGAATTATTATAATATTTAGGTATAAATTACACAGGCCCACAAAAAAAAACAAAGTGGTCTGTGTCATGGATAGGACCATGATATTCCATGTATTTTCGCCAGCTGAAACTGAATCTGAACTTAGTTTAGCCCCTACACATCTGGATTTTTCTCTGCAGCCGCACTATGATACCAAACGTGAAAAAAGTGACCAACATTATTTTATTGTGTATTTGAACTTTAAATAACACATGAAATAGTTATTTACGGTCCTAGTAGAGGTAAGTGCATTTTTCTGTGTGAGGTCGTATTTTGTGGACCCAAAGCGGAGCTGAGGTCCATAAACACGACCGAAGACAGAAAAAAACTTACCTACGAGTAGCGCATTACGTTTTTCTCACTACCAATGAGTTAAAATCTTATTTTATTAATAATATTTTTGACATTTATGTGTCACAGTTCAAGAAATCATTTTTTTTTATGTAATTACTCTATAAAATTTAAAATAGTAGACTTGTGTCTAGATGTCCCCCTGCGGTAAATATAAGCACACTTGTTTTCCTTGTAAATCGTTTTTTATTCTTTAGTTACGGTTTTGTTTGTATTGATTTCATCTATCACTAAGTGTGCTCGATATAGTACTTTCCATTTAATGGAATACAGTAATACTATCGACTTTTTGATTAAGTAATGTCAACTTAACTAGTTTGTAGTGGGAAAAATGTTTTTTTAATATTTTCCATTGAAGAATTTAGACCAAAAAGGAAAAAAATGGGAAAAAAGTAACCAAAATCATTTTATTGTGTATTTCAACTGTAAATGATTAGTAAGACATAAAAAATATGTTTTTTTAATTTTTTAATATTTTCCAATGATTTCACAGTGCTTTTTTGGGGGTATTTTTTGTTTTTATTTTTTTGAAACCCTGAAATTGCTTTACCATTCGATAGTACCGTCCATCTATATGATTTTCAGCGAAAATTAAAAAAATCTACCGAGCGCTTCGTTTTTTTTTAAACAAAATAAATGCAAAATGAGCTGCGAAGAGTAAACCAAGCCGTGAAGATATGTAATGCTGCGCATCCATTATATACTATTCACAGTAAATGGTATATTGCATTTTCCCAATTACTTATTAAAAAAAAAAATAAAAAATAAACTAAAAAAAAATCAACAATTTTTTTTTATTTTCTTTTTTTTTTAAATTAATTTGACAATAATGCAATCTACTATTTACTGTGAATAGTATATAATGGAATGCGTAGCATTACATATCTTAACGGCTTGGTTTACTCTTCGCAGCTCGTTTAACATTTATTTTTTTTAAATAAAAAACGAACCGCTCGGTAAATTTTTTTAATTTTCGCTGAAAATCATATAAATGGACGGTACTGTCGAATGGTAAAGGAATTTCGGGGTCTCCAAACAAACAAAAAATACCCACAAAAAGCACCGTGTATTAATAATATATTATTTATATTATTAAAATATTAAAAAAATAAAAAACATATTTTTTATGTCTTACTAATCATTTAAAGTTGAAATACACAATAAAATAATTTTGGTCACTTTTTTCCGTTTCTTGGCATAATACAGCTGTAGAGATAAACACAGACGTGTAGGGGTTAAACTAAGCTCAGATTCGGTTTCAGCGGGTGAAAATAAATAGGAATATGGTCCTATCCATGGCGCAGACCACTTTCATTTTTTTTTGTGGGCCTGTGTTATTAACATTTTTGTAGAAACGTAGTTTAGTTAATTAAAACTAAAGAAACTGTTAGGGCTGGTTTGACGACTGGTGTCTTCTCAAGAAGACGAAACCAAAATTCAGGGACTCTAAATTCATCAAAAAATTGTCCAATGAAATGCCATCTAGTTACTGTCTTTCGTTTCATTGGTTAAACTCCGTATTAGTTGATTCAGTAATATTTGCCAATTACTAATTGGACGGTGTTTTTTGATAGTATGTTAGAGTCGGCGCGCTATAAAATTGGGCCAGTGACGTCATAAAATTAATGACGACACTGCGCACAATATTGTAGGCGGACTAAAGTTTACTCAGTATACGGTTATTCCAACAAGCGACTGTTGTTAAGGAAATCGCGCCGTTGCTAAGGGGCGTGTATTAAACAATCAATTATATAGCGCGCCGACTCGAAACCAATTTGTGAAATGACGCTAGGTTTCTGAACATTTTATAATATCTTTTAAACAAATTGGGTTAAAATTTTTACATTTTGTACGTGTTGTAATGTAGCAAATGCTTTCAATATTTTATTCACAACTTTTTAAAGATATTAAGGAAACAGTTCACCTGTATCCTACAATGTGGGTTAACATATTATTGCATAACATAATTTAATTATACATAAACCAGTCTTTAGTCAAATTGCCCATTATATAATTATTATAATGTAAAAAATTACGAAAAATTTGTCAAATGTATTTTTTGCGAAATGCCATAATATTCCAAAAATACAAACTTGGTAAGTTTTTTTAGAGCTATTTTTAAAATAAATTATAGTTAGGTATTTAAATTATATTTAATAGTTTATTTATATGAAATGAACTATAGTTTTTAAATACTAGATTTTTGGACAATTTGATTAACATAAACTTTTTTAATGGTGGAAAAACTACTGTATTTGGTACACTTGTTTTATTACCATGTGATGCTTAAAAATATAAAAATAATATTAAAAATACCATTTTTTTAGTTCTTGCCTTACTCTTCCTTTGGCGTTAAAAAAAAAATTGACATCATGATATCAAAATAAGTTGTGTTTTTAAATAATGAACAATGACATTTTTTTTTCCCATTTTCAAAGTTGAGAAAAACGAAATTTAAAGGTTTGCAACTACTGGTGAAATAGTTTTTAATGACATTTAAGTGCTTTTTGAGTAATTTTCTCAATCAAAAATTCATTAGAACCCCATGTTGAATCCAAGCACGAATAAAAACTTCATGTATACCCAACATTTTTATTCATTTCAAAGATGTAAACATTCAAATTCAAATTTTCAACCGCAGTTTTTAGTGGTATCTCATTGTTTGTCCCCTGTAATTTTTTGTAAGTTGATTCTTCATGTTACAAGCAAACAAAATGTCAACTTCGAAAAAAAATGGAACCTCATCGTTTTTTCACTGGACCATTCAAATCTGGTGTTAGTATTCTAGTAGAAATAAATTACATATAAAAAATGTGAATAAACATCATAAAAACATAACTCCTTCCGCGTCGTAGTCGGGTAATAAAACATGGGAATCCCATGATGAGATACTTAAATACCATCAAGAATATTAAAAAAAAAATCATGAAAGGCACTATTACGATTTAAAATCATTATAAAATATCAAAAAATATATAAAACATTAATAAATAATTATTCTAATAATCACAGTAACTGAAAGCATTTACAAACTGGTAAGACTTTTAGATTGTTTTGGAGGCGCATACGAAGTTCTGGATTTAGACGATAAGTTTGAACTTCTTCCAGAATTCGGCGCAGATTTAGGCCGGTTTGCCTTTTCCAATTTATGCTGTCTGTCTCCTGATATGATTTGCATTTGTTCTTTGACAGATAACTCGAAAAACAAGCCGTGGAAAGCATGACATGCCGCAGAAACCTGAAAACGAAAAAATATGGTTTAGTTGTGTAACAAAACGAATTTTATTCAGGCGCCTCGTTTTGCCCTCGGGGTCATTGGGTTCGTGGAAAAGGTTTGGTTTTCATAAAAATCCATATATTGAACAAAAGTCAACATCCTTACAACAATTTACACATATTCTTCTTATAATAATATGGAAAACCTTATAAACTAATTTAATATATTTAATTTAATATATAATTTTGATTTCAATATTTTCATGAGTTAAATTCGACTGCCTGCTCGTTTTCGGCAGACCTGAGTAGGTACTGTTAATTCCCCCACTACTGACAGCGGGGTAGTCTAATTATTACACTATACCAGTAACACAGGTCTTCAGCTCAAAAGGTGCCTGGGTCCTGTCAACGGATTCTGACTCTACCTTGTGCCTAGTTACTAGCCTGATAACAGGGGCGGATTTAGGGGGGGGGGGCATCAAGCTAGTAACCAGGCTTTAGGTAGAGTCAGAATCCGTTCGCAGAACCCAGGCACCTTCAATTTTTGTTTGTAGAGCTGTGTAACCAACAAAAAAAAATAACGTCAATGGAGCTCTCCACAACTAGAATTATGAAACAAAAGACGTCTACCCTACCTCTATCTCATTTTTGCTACACTTTCCAGCCAACCAAATAAATACTGTATTTGTTTTTCATAAATAAATACTGTATTTGTTTTTCATAAACAAATACAGTATTTATTTGGTTGGCCGGAAAGTGTAGCACTGGGCGGCACTAACGAACATAGCTAATGTAGAATAAGATAATTCTACTAAAATTTAGATGGCGCCAGTAATTTCTTTAATAAAAATAATATATTTACACTTTTCGCCCGGCCAAGTAAATATTGTATTTGTTCAACAAAGAACAAGTACAGAATTTGTTTGGTTGGGTGGAAGTGGGAGTGTATGTATCTCTTCTATCCTTTTTGGGTAGAACTTTTGTCCCTGTCTAATCTTAAGGGAGAAATCGCCATTAACTATCACAACCAGACTATATTTTTCTTACGTATTTTTGGGAGCTGAAAACGAATTTAACAGTAACCACAATAACTTTAGAATGCATTGAGCTTAAAACTACATATTGGAACATAGGTTTCATATCCAAAGTTCTTGACTACCCTGCTGAAAATAACGGATCTGGGCGGGTATAAATGGTGCATAAACCGGACTTGAGCGAATGAAATTCACCCGCTCAAGTCCGGTCTATGCAACATTTATACCCGCGCAGACCCGTCATTTTCAATAGGGTAGGATTATTTTTTGAAAAAACGTACTTACTTCAATGAATACTTTCCCCTACATCTAATTAAAAGTTTTAATAATTATTTTTTGCATACAAAACGTAAAGAAACATAAAAAAGCAATATTTTTTTTTAACTAACTTTTCTTGGGGAAGTTAAAAATAAAATGTTGGGTTTGACAATGTATACCGTTTGTCGCTTGGTTTATAGTTTTTTTTTTAATTTTATGAATTATATAAATCAAATTATTGCTAATTGAACTATCTTCCATTTTTATATCTTTTGGAAAAGTTGCGCCCACTATAACTTTTTTATTTTTGAAGGGAAACCAATATGCTTCTTCCTCATATACAGTAAGTGCCATTCCAAAATTTAAGAGGTGATTCTACATCTAAAAATATGAAAAAAAAATCCATAAAGGATGAGCCCTAAGGGAGCTACGGCCCTTTGAAGATGACATACTGAATGGGGCACAAATAAGAGCATCAATAAAATTTTAACGCTGCAGGGTGATTCTTCATTTAAAACTGAGCAAAAAAGTATTCTTCACCAAAATACCTAAATTTAATATTAAGGAGTAATAGCCTTTTAAAGTACTAGTACCAGATTTAATAATTAAAAACCTTATTTTTATTACAATTTTAAAGGGCTGTAGCTCCCTTAGGGTTCATTTGCGGACCAACCTTTATAGCAACTTTTTTTATATTTTTGGATGCAGAATCACCTCTTAAATTTTGGCATGACAGTTATTGATTATCCTGTATAAATCAAATTATTGGTAATTGAACTTGCTCTTTCATTTTTATATCTTTTGGAAAGTTGCGCCCACTACAACTCTTTTTATTTTTGAAGGGAAACCAATAGGCTTCTCCCTCATATCAAACTTTTAATATCATAAAAAAAAACGTGACACACAGACAGAGATTATGTGAATTGTTAGGAATTTGATTTAGGTATGTATGTTTTTTCCTACCTGCTGTATCAATCTTCTATGTAGTTCTACATCATATTCGTCAATATTTTCTGAATTGTGCAACTGCAGAGCACATAAAAGAGCATCCTTAATGGTTTGTATTAAGTCCTGAACTTTGTCCGTTTTTAAAAGTCTTCTTGTTAGGTAGCCTTTAACGTGCGCACTAATTATACTAGCAGCCCATCTCTAAAATAAAATATAAAATTTTCCAAAAAATATTTTTCAAAAAAATTGGAAAATCTTGAAAAAAAAAGTTAAAATATGTTTTTTACCCCCATTTTAGTCTAGACACATTCATGAGTTATCGTCCTAAAATTTCCGGATAGACAGATCGAACAACTGACAGACAGATTTTTATTCACAAAAATCGGATTTTTTGCAACAAATTATTAAACAGCCCTGGGGAATGGCATTAGTGAAAAAAATAATATTTTTATTGTTTCTTGACTTTTTTATGTGAAAAAGCTATACTTCAAATATGGCAGGGCGGATTCTTTTCATTTTAGGGGGGGGGGCATCCAAAAGGAAAAAAATTGCGCATTCACCAAAAATATAATTTTGAAGGTATTTCTATGCTAATATATCTCGCGGGGAGGGGGACATGGCCCCCATGCCCACCCCCTTACTCCGCCAGTGACATATGGACCATTGATATTTTTGGTAGCAGAGGTAAGTGGCAAAAACCATTTATGTGACGATTAACATGGTAAAATTTATTGTTGTAAAAGTCTTCAAAAAAAGTTTAGATTTTTTAAATCTTTTTCTTTTCTTTTTCTAGCTCTAAAACGCTAGCACGGTTCTGAAATATATTTTTGTCAAGGATTTTAGTTTGTGTTATAAATTTTTGTCAAATTATAAGACATTACTGACCTCTTTATCTTCTCTTATTTTGGTGCTATCAACTTCTGGAAATAGTTCCCTATTAAAAGTTACATTCCCTCCTCTAATACTTTGATTACTAGGTTTTTCTGACCCAGTTTTAATAGTATCATCAGAAGACGTTACTGTGTAATAAATACTCTGACTAGGTGACACAGAACTTGTATTGCATGATACAAATGAAGCATTTAAAATATTACTCTGCACTGGATTATTTTCCAGTAACTCTGATTTAAGTTTCTCATAACTTTGTAGCTTTTCTTGTTGTTCTCTTTTTTGTTTTTCAAGCAAATCTATTATTTGTTTTGAATAATTTTCAGGTATGTTTTGTAATAATTGAAATAATTGTGCTTCAGTATCAATATTTGTAGTTTTTGTTGCATCATTTATGATTGAATGTAGTCTACTATTATCGTTAGGTACTGAAGATGTATTTTCATTAAAATTTGAGTTTACAGTTATTTGTTTTACAGTTAAATCAGTCTGTACAACTTCAATTACAGAGTTATCATTTTTAATAGGCTTTACTGTATTTTGTAAGTCTTTTGGTGTGCTAGATTTAAGTTCAGTTTCCTTATCTTCAATGGTATTGGTGCAATTAAATGGTATATAGCCATTATCTATGGATGACCAATTTCGTGATGCAAAACTTTGATGTTTTTCATGTTTCATGTGGGCAAGAAGGACAGGACTTGGAGATTCTAGAGTATATGAATTACTTCTGATAAGTCTAGATCTTGGATGTGGAGATTCTAATGGTTCAGGATCACTGAGATCAGTTACAATGCAGTCAAGTTTTGATGATTTATCTGAAACTATTGTCTCATTTGATGCATCTGAGTCTCTATTACTATCGTCCTTAAATTCTATATCTTTGGGTAAATGCGAGATGTTTGAACTTTCATTTCCTAAAGGTGCGTTATCTAAAATACCTAATTTATCTATGTGATCAGAAACATCAGCAAAGAAAGTGTTTTCTTCAGGATTATTCTGTGGTGAAAAGCTTACTTCATGTAAATTGAATTTTAAGCTTTGTTTATATTGTAATTCTTTCTCAATTTGTATGGCTTTTTCCCGATCCTTCTGTAACTCTACTCTTCTTTCTTCACTTATCTAGTGGAAATCAGAAGTTATACAAGGTTATACAATGGTAAATTATTAACTTACGACTGGTGGTAATAATGATATTCCTTTTATTTTAATACTTGAAACAAATTCACGTATTTTCTTTGATGAAATCATACTTTTATTTATATAAAAGAAAAATTTTAAAAATTGTTTACCCGTCCGTCATTTTTTTGAAATGTCAACACAATGTTCGTTTATCAAATTTTCATTTGTTAAAAGTATCATAAAATAAAAAAAAAATATTTGGATTTTTACACGAAAAAACACAGAATGTTAAATTAATAATTATTTACTTTATTTAGCAAGTCCACAATAATTTTATTTTGTATACTATTTATATTTTATATCAATAATAAAATATTTGAGAAATATCAATTCCCATTAGACAAAATGTTCGTTGGATAAATAACCTTTCGCTGCCAATTTAAACCTGTCCAAACAAGTTTACCCGGCAAGCGATCTTAAAACCTGAGGGTATTCTTTAAGATTCGTTTAGAAATTGGAATCCCATGGGTTAATAAAATAAATTGTTAAAATTTCCCCATATAGAAGGTATGAACACAAACTTTTTTTTGATTTTTAACGGTTTTCATATCGCGCGAAATCATCAGTTCTTCGCTGTTTTTCTTGCAAACTGGAGTTATTTCTAGAAAATTTTGAAGAAAATCTATCTGAAAAAGCGTTTCCACGATGGAATCACCATCGAAAAGACAAAAAACCAGCACACCGATAGGAGTTCGTGCTCCAGGCAACAATTCCGATATTTCATCGATGGATATTCCTTCAGATTGCTCTGATGTCGCCAATTTGGAGTCCCTCCATGAAGAAGATGAACTGAGTTCATTGAAGTCTTGTGAAGAAAATCATAGTAAGATTAATTTTAGTAATTTTGTATTTTTTTTCATGATGGGAATCTCTTGCAAGGGGGCAAGGTACTAGCCAGGGGCGTAGATGAGGGGGTAGTGGGGTAATTACCCCATCATAGGAAAAAAAGATATATATAAATTTGCCTTTTTTTCAGTTTTAATTTCGGAAAAAATATCTATAGATCTTATAAGATCTTGACCAATACCCCCCCCCCCCACCTATTTTTAAAGTTGCATATTTCATTGATCCAAAACAAAAGTTGCATATTTGATTGATTTAAAATACAAAAGTTGTATATTTCACGAAAAGATGGGGACCTTTTTTTTAGTCATTAACTTTTTTGTCAAAAAAAATTACCATATTTCAGGGATTCAGACAAAAGTTGCATATTATTTTGAACCTTTTTTTTTTAGTCATCAAAATTTTGGTTTGGGGTAAAAAATTTTTTTTACTTGTACAAACTCTTACAGACAAAAAGCTTGTTTGGAGGTGATGACCTAAAAAAAGTTGTAATTTTTTAACCTTCTCCCACCCCCCCACGAATTTTTCTTTGCTATAGCCCTGACCCTAGAAGAAATCTAATGTTAGATAAACGTTTTTTCTAACGCATTTTTAATGTATCAATCAAAACTTCTATGTTAGATAAATGTTATTCTAACGTAAGACCCCAACATTAGGCATCTAACATCCAAACTCCATTTATATAACGTTAGGTCAAGTCATTCTAACTTTATTTTCCACCAGGGTATATATACGCTTGAGTACTATAGTACCTACATATACTATCCATACAAATAACCTTGTCCAGGCAAAATAATGCGGCTGGTAGTCTAAAATGCAATGCACTTCAGACAATAACCTTGAAATGAATTATAAGTAGGGGTCGACCGATACCGATATGTTATATCGGCAATATCGGCGATATCGGCAAAAATTCGCTATATCGGTTATCGGCCGATATGAAAGTCCATATCGACATATTGGCAAATGGTAATTAATAAGTAGTACATAATATGTATAATATAATCATGTTATATTAATATATTATACATATTATTTACTTCTTGTGCGGTTCAAAAGTCACCCCACCCCTCTTAACTTTTCAACGACTTTTGATATCTTCAAATTTGGAACAATCAAACAATCATATATTTTTTTATTTTTTAAACATTTTTTTGCTTTTAATTTTTTATTTTTTTTGCTAAAAACTGCAATTAAAAAAAAAATTGTAAAATTTTATTTATATTATTTAAAATTGGTTTAAAAGTATAATTTACTTATTTGCATTGTTTGCATGATCATGAAATCAACGATTTTTCAAAAATTGATTGTTTTCTTTTTAAAGAAATTCCAATTTTCAACCCTATTTTAACCCCCCCCCCCCAAAAAATAATATGTTGTCAAATAGAAAATGTTATAAGCTTTAAAATGATTTACCACACGATCCCCCATTTAATTTAAAAAAATGCCCACATTTTAAAAGCTAAAAGTTGTTTTATTTAAATGCTTTAATTTTGAAACAGATATCTCCACTCATTCAAAAGTAAAGGGGGGTGACTTTTGGACCGCTCTGTGTATTATATTGCCTGGTTTTAATAATTTTTTTTTTACTTTTTATTATATCCCATTTTGGAAATTTACATTTACATGTAGTTATTATATCCAACCAAAATTTTTTTAATCACTGTTTTATTCATATTTAATATGCCGATATACATATCGGTATATCGGCATATCGGCAACGTCCATATTGGTATCGGCCGATTATCGATATCGGCAAAAAAATCCATACCGGTCGATCCCTAAATATAAGCGATAATAGGTTTGTTTTGGTTTTATGTTCTGAACTGTTTAAGCCAGTCTGGCTAATAGAGCTTCAAATTTTTTGTACCACATGATTAAAATTTAAACCTCTATTGGTCAGAACTGATTTAGACAGTTCAGAACTTGAAACCAAAACGAACCTAATGCGTTCATTACATTGATGGTGGGATATAAAGCTCTGCAGCGCGTGTGGGATCCCCCATTCCCATACCCATTCCTCTCCCTTACCCCATCAGAAAAGTGCATTAGTGATGGAAAACCAAAGTCAATAACTGGTTTTCGGTTAACTGGTTGCTGAAATTACTTCAGACCGGTTCTCGGGTTAACTCGAAAGCAATAATCGGTTAAAACCGGTTTGGAGACCAGTAAACACATTTAGTTAAAAAAAAGCTTTACCCCTGTCAGAAATTTTAATGACTTAAAAAAGGTTTTTTTTGGTAATAACCGGTTCTGATCGAAAACCGGTTACGAGTTTTCTATACCTAATTTGCATGGACAGTCAGTGCCGGACTTTGCAGGACGCCGATTGAACCCCCTGCTTCAGGGCGCTAGCCCAGAGGGGCGCCGGCGATGGCTGTTTTTTCCTTTTTTCCGCCCCTGGATGTTTAAAGTATTTTCAGGGACTTTTTTTTTTCAAAAATTTCAGGGTAAAGCTGCCCCTGTATACCCAGTGAGCAATTGCATACTGCCCACGTTTATCAGTAAGCATTTTTTATTGGGTATCCACTTTTGTAAAACGGCATATTTTTAGCAAAAAATATGTATGCAGAAAATTTTGATGACTAAAAAAAAATCACCACCTCTGAAAAAACAAATTTACCCCTCTGAAAATTTTGATGAGTAAAAAAAAAGGTCATCACTTCTGAAAATGAAAAAACTTTTCCGATAATTTCTTTACGACTCGGACAGAAAAAACGCCCCTCGACGCGCCTCTAGGCTCGCGCCCTTAAGCAGGGGGTTCACTTGATTCATACTAGAGATCGGATTTTACCGAGTCGTGACGTCAAAATCCATAGCCGGGTACAACAAATTAATAATAGATAGATAGATAGATAGATAAAGTGCTTTATTACCCACCTGGGGTGTAGGGCTTGCGACCGAGGTCCTACTGCCCGTCTTTTACAAAAATATATGATATAGAATTATGTATGTTAAATATAATAAAATTATGAGAAAAAAAAAAAGAAAGTCTGAAATAAATATGTACAATCAAAGGACATGGCACAATTTATAGGGAATTTTGGCGCTCGGTGAAATTCGCTAAATTTTTTATATGTTTTAGTTTATACTTTTTTAAAAGGAATTAGGAACGTTTCAAGCACTTTGTATGTACAGTTTTTTTTCTATAACGAAAATAAAAAAATATTTTTGCCCTACACACCTCATAAAAATATTTTTCTAGTAGGCATTGTTTCGTTTGACAACTTGTCAGTGAAGGATATTCTGACGTATTTTTGAAGTTTTTTAGACTATATTGTCAGTTTTATTGGGAAAAAGTACTTCTTAAGGACTAAATTAGTGAAATACGTGAAATAAGTTATTTGCTAACCTGGTAAAAAGTACTAAAACGTATATAAAATTGAACTAAAGAATGAAATAAAAAGAAAAGCAGAAGAAATACGTTTTAAGGGAATCGTTTGTAAAATAATAAGCGATTTTAATGCCGAAAGTGTATCCCTTATTTTTTGTACGGCAAAAAAACAATTATTTCCAAAATTCTACATAGAAGAAATTGAATATGTGTTTTTGTAATATAATGTACTGGAACCCATGTTAAAACTCCAGAACTTAATAAAATAATAAAATAAGAAGTAAGACAGAACAGAAAAACTAAGTTGAAAGTGAAATACTGTGTTTCTGCATAGAATAAATTATCCAATATAACTAAAATACCGAGGGCTTCATAACAGGGCTGTATCAACCGTGTTAACATGTAGCAGATATGCCCCTATGCTATGAAGCCCTCGATATGATTTAAAATATGAACACTAAAAAAAAGGATCCATGAATCAAGAAAATGCATCTTTCGATTATATTTTAAGCCAAATTCTCTTATTTTTGGACTAGCATTTCTTATGAACCTAATAACTGGCGCGGGTCTTTGAATGGAAATCCGCGCTCTTCATTTAAGATGTTAGCCTTAAAATAAGAGAATATGGTGTTGTACTTATCAAAAGACATGTGTCCTTGAATCAATTCTTTTTCACAGTATTACATTAGGACATTTTTATAAAAAAATAAATAAAATGTTTTCATTTCCTCCCATTCGGGGCATCTGCTGTTGACCACCTTGACGGTTGCATACAAAGCAATTTACTTGAAAAAAGGCTCTAAAAGCCATGCTAAATTAATTTTATATTACTAATAATATATAAAAAAATTGACAGACATCAATTTGACTTATACCAATCAAGCTTTTTTCTTAATCATTAAGCTAATTAAACTTATTTTTATGAGGAGTTTGGGGCAAAAATATTTTTTTATTTTCGTTATAGAAAAAAAACTGTACATACGAAGTGCTTGAAACGTTCCTAATTCCTTTTAAAAAAGTATAAACTAAAACATATAAAAAATTTAGCGAATTTCACCGAGGGCCAAAATTCCCTATAAATTGTGCCATGTCCTTTACACTAATTGTTTAAATTCGTCATTAGTTCATAAACTGTCTGTGTGGGGAATCTGAATCTGGGATGGTTAGCTGTATAATTAATATAATTAATAATAATTTTATAAAAATGTTTTATAAACTATCAAACTACTACATTTACAAAGAAAAGTATATAAATATTATGAAAATACCCTAACGTTTTTATTTAAGTAAAAGAAAATTAAGAAAAAACTAAAAGATCCGAAAATTATGATTTAGTTGGACTTTTAAATAATCCAAATTTTATTTAATAGTAGGTATTGTAACATGGTGGCTGGGTATTACTTTTATCAAGTTAAAAAAAACTGCCTGGCCAATCCTTTTCTATTCGCAATAACAGCTCAAGTGACGTTTATAACTTGTGAAAAATGTTTTTAAAAATTTCTTCGAAATTACTATTTTTACTCAAATCTTTTGTTTTTCATATTATAAATAAAATATAAATAAAATACAAAATTAGACAACTAAAACATATAGTGTTTGTAGTAAAAACAAAATACCGACGAAATCTTTTTGTGTTTTATTCAATTTGTGAAGAGGTGACTGGAAGGTGAAATCTATTTGAACTCGTTATAAATATGTAGTCTGCAGAGATCTATAAGTTCTAAACTTGTTTCCGTATGCGTGCGACGAAATAAGTGAGATGTATTATCAAGCGTGTACCATGTAGGTTATTTTATTGGTTAGAAACGTGCATGTGGAAACAAGGTTTTTATTGCAAGTAAATTGAGTTATTTCGTTTGACTTAGCAGTGCGAATTAATTTCTTTTTTTTGCTCTTTTTCGTTTTTAATATACCTATCGGTCATAATCTAATATTCATTTCTCACCGTTCATTTCATTAGCTAAATCCCTTAATAAAATGTTCGTAAAACCATTACTTAAGTAATGTGTTGGGCTTTTTTTAATTTAATTACTACGGTTAATTCGTAGATTAAAGATTATCCAGAACTGGAGTTCGACGGAAATATTTTACACTGCACATTTTGTAAAAAAGACTTAACCTGTGAAAGAAAAACTAATATTTTAAGACATGTGAATACAAAAACCCATAAAGGCGATTAGGAGCAAGGACAATTTAATATTTAAAGTAAGTAAAAAAATCAAAATTAATTTTAATCACAAGTTATAAACATCACGTGACCCTTTATTGCGAATTGGCAAGGCAGATTTTTTTTTTAACTTGGTAAAAGTAATACCCAGCCACCATGCACAATACTATAAAATTAAATTTGGATTATTAAAGAGCCCAACTAAATCGTAATTTTCAGAATTTTTATTTTTTTTAATTTTCTTTTACTTAAATAAAATGTTACAGGATTTTTATAATATTTATATAATTTTCTTTGGTGCTGCAGTAGTTTGGCAACATATTAAACATTTTTATAAAATTAATATGAACTTGTTAACTTATTGTACCTGGCTATGCATTTTGACGTCACGACTCCCTAAAATCCGATCTCTAATTCATACAAAGGCCGGCTCTGTGAATAGTATATAATGGGATTCGTAGCAATACATATCTTCACGGCTTGTTTTTTTGTATACTTTAGTTTCAGTATGGTGTGAAGATTTTAACCAATATTTTGAAGGCTGGACTAGACCTGCCAAACGAGGAAGTAGCTGGAAACTAATTAGGCCATTACGTGAGGATTCTCTTTATGCAAAAATAGTTGAAGAGCCCTTTGATGGAGAGGTAAGGCTTGTAAAGAAAAAAAGTGCCATTCACACAGGGCGCTTTTTTAGGTAAACAATGTACAAATTTTTTTTTAAAGATTTTTGATTTTTTTTCAGAATTTTTTTTGGAATTTTCTTTTCGGTTTTAATTTTTTTTAGGGTGTGGGTAATCAACCTTTACGTTAAATTATTCTTCTGTAGGGCAATACCCATACTACATTTTTTTGCAGTGGTTCATTTAGGGCTTGTTTAGGGAACCTAAACTTTCAATTTTGTGTATTTTAGTACTTTAGTATTTTTTTTTACTTTTTCAGCATTTCACCACATCAGTTTTGGAAATGCTGGATGAATTTTAAACTATAACCTTACCCAATATCCAAATAAATATACAGGGTTATTCAGAAATAAGTTCGGGAAATTTAAGAGGTGATTCTACGTTTAAAAAATATGAAAAAGAGTTCCTATAAAGGTTGGTCCGGAAATGAGCCCTAAGATTGAATGGGGGAACAAAAAAAGCACCCCTAAAATTATAATGCTGCAGGGCGATTCTTCATTTAAAACTAAGCAAAAAAGTATTCTTCACAACACCTTTTAAAAAGTAACATTTTTAGTGGCACAAGATATTACTTCCTCTTAATTGCATTTTTTTTAAACGGTTGCTCCTACAGTGTTACACTATATGACATTTTTTATGTATTTTTTTTACAAAAAATTAAAAAAAAATCAAAAAGTTTGGGACAAAAATGTGTTAAGCCTCACACATTTTGTCCGTCTAGGCAAGCCTCTGGATAAATTCAAAAAAATAAATTAACATAAACTTATTGCCCTTATTAATACTAGTATACATGAAAAAGCTCGTCGCTCTAGCTTAAAGAGTACAAAAGTTATATAAGACCTACCTTTAACTTTTATTAAGACCTTTTAGTAAATCCTCAGTCTGTAACATGGTGCTTTTACAGTTTCCGGTTTCACACTGAGCTCACAATAATTCATAAAAGATTACAAAAATACACTACCCAGTAAAATCGCTTTCCCATTTTTCACCTCCGCGCGTTAAATGGATTTCTTATTATCATCAGATTCACTTTAAGATTCACTTTAAGCAACCGCAAAAACCCCAATATACAAATTTTTACTAAAACTACCCCCCACCCTCCAGGGGGTTGGGTTAGATTTTTTTTATTATCAGATTCACTTTTAGCTACCTCAAAAACCCCTTACCTATTTTCACGAAAACTACCCCCCACCCCTCAGGGGTGAAGTTGGTTATTTTTATTCAGATTTACTTTCAGCAACCTCAAAACTTTACTTTCACAAAAACTATCCCCTTAGTGGGTGGGGGAAAATTATTGTATTTACCCCATTTGCCCTCCTTACCCCACCCCAATGTTTACCAAAAATAATCGACCGACAATTTTTTTTTTGCTTGAAATTGATTTATATCGACATAAAACGTCACAAAACGCAAAAATCGGAAAAAAATTGAAAATTTTTACTCGAATAAAAGGCTTTCTGAAAATTTGAAAATTTTCAAAATGGGAAAGCAATATTTTATTTAAAATAAATAACAATAAATAAAAACGAAATGGACATCAACAAGGGTGCCTTGGTATTATAAGTTATTTAACCAAGATAATTTAACTGCAGATTTTGTGCTTAGGCGTAGAAGGTAGTTCTTAAAAAAATAATTTTTTAGGTCTGAATTTTACCCCCTAAAATCATTGTGTCCCTTTTTTTAAGGCTTGATGCGTCACTTGTTAATGTTAAGCTTACAACCTAAAATTTGGTATAGTCGTGTACCTTGCAAGTCGCTTAAAAAACAATTTTACACTATATTTCAAGAACGCTTTGACACAGAGACTTTAAATTTGAAACAAAGATTTTCTTAGTAGAAAAAATTTGTTCCAAATGTCAAGTCCCTTTGTCAAAGCGTTCTTGAAATATGTGTAAAGTGGTTTTGCAAGTGACTTTTAGATACTTAATAGGGGACGCCCCTAAAAATAAATTTTTTTAAGAACCAACATAGTGTACAAGTTGTTAAAAATTATAATTAGGTATTAATTCTAAAAAAAAATCTTATTATAATCTATTTGAACTCATTTTTAAATAATTGGTCAATTTCTCAGTGTAAGCATTTTCAATTTTCGAGATTTTGGAATCGTATTTAGAGATATTGCTAACAATTTTATCTCTAGCTTTTTTATTACTATTTGCGATCGCTTTGTAACTATTAAAAAATACTACATACTTTTTCTGCCATAGCTTCTTTGATTCTTCACATTCCATTTCCTTCTTCTTGATAAACATTTGGAACTGCTTCTTGCTTTGCTTGAAAGTCTTTTTTGCATTTTCAAAATCGCAAACCAACTTTGAAAGTTGCGTATCATACTCTTTTTCCTTTATTTCCATTGCGTTTTTCATGGTAGCCAAAAAATCGTTTTCCTTTTGAACCGTAGAGTCCTTGTAAGTGTCGTATTCGTTGTTCAGTGATTTTAATTCTTTTAGATATTCGAGTTTTTCGTTTTCCAGTTGGGTGATTTTTTTTGAACATTCATCTAAAACATGGGATAATGTTTCTCTGTATTTTAAGTCTTGTTCCTTTAATTTTTTATTTTCCTGGTTCAGGTTTTCCATTTTCTCAGTGAAAATCTTGCGATATTGTGATTCTATTTCTTTTACTTTTAGAGAATAATCTTTTTGCATGTCCTCTTGTAATTTTATTTCAAGTTTATTTAACTCGTACTGCAATTTTTTAGAAAATTCTTCTGATTTTCCTTCAGATTTTTCTTCTAATTTAAAGTTATTGGTTATAACGTCATTCAACTTGGAAATCTCATTTATGTATTTTTCAATACTTTGCTTTGATTTTTCTACTTCTTTTTCTTGCTTCTCAATTTTTTGTATATAATTTTCTTCTAATTTTACTTTATCTGAAATAACGTCATTCATTTTGATTATTTCAGTTTTTAATCTTTCAATATTTTCCCTTGACTCCTTAAATTCGTTTTCGCGCTTTTCCATTCTCTGAGCAAGATTTTTCTTAGATAATTGTAGTTCTTCCACATTTTTATCTTTAGTACTTAACTGCTCGCGTAGGTTTTGAACAGCTTCATCTACTTGCGCTAATTGAGCCTCATAATCATGGACCAAAGTTAATAACTTTTCATTTTCATTACTTAATGTGAAAACCTGAGCTTCTAGGTCTTTTATTATGAAAGATAAATTGCATCTTTCTCCATCTGCCAAAGTTTTTGCATTATCCAATTCTTCTTTTAAAATTGTGATTTTTTCAAGTGCTGCAGGTAAATGATTTACCAGTGAACTCGCTGTGGAATCCCTAAAGTTTGAACTATCTGATTTAGATTCTGATGTATTTATATTCTCCAGTTCTTTTTTCCATTTAATGATATTTTCTTCAATCACAAACTTTTCTATATTTTTTTCTTTTTTTAAAGTGGTGATAAAATGTTCCATCTCTATTACCAATTTATTTAAAACAGTGAAATTTATATTTTCAGTGGTATTTGATACATTTTTCTGGACATGCTTCATAACTTGACTCAACTGTGTTTTCAGTTTTTCATATTCAGATTTTAGTTCTTTAGTTTCAGACAGATTACCAAAACTTTGATTTTTGGAATTTTCTTTTATTTCTTTTTTTAGTTTCTTGTTTTCTTTATTTAACTCATTGTACTGTTCTTCAATCAGTCTAAACCGAATTTCAGAATCTTTTACTTCATTTTCTAGAGTTTTTATTTTTTCTTCAAAGTTTTTCTCATTTAAAGCTATAATTTTTTCTTCATACTTCTTACAAATATTTTCCAATTCTGAGACTTTGGTCTCTGCTTTTTGCAATTCTTCAGTCATACTTTCCAACTGGGGCATATTGTATTTATGGGAAATACTCAGTATTTCATTTTTGGTTTGTAGTAAATTAGCCTGTATTTTTTCCTGCAAATCTCTATTGATTGAGTTTAAATTTTGGATTTGTTTTTCTCTATCATCCAAGTTTGATTTTAAATTTTTTATTTCAGACTGCATCACTAACAAGTCAGTAGAATGATTTGTAACATCACATTTTTGAATAACATTTTGATATATCCTCGATTTTAGGTTTCGAAACTCTATCAACTCCTTAAAATCAGTCTCATAAAATCTAGTTTTTTGTTTTAAAGAATTCTCTTGAATACCTTTATCAAGAAGCATTTTTTTGATTTTCTCAATCTGAAGCAGCAAAATTTCTTGATCTAATGTTTTATTTTTTAGATCTTCATCATTTAATAATGGGTCATTATTTTCAAAACTTTTAATTCTATTATGATAATGATTATTTTCTTCTGTTAAAACTTCAACTAAATCAATCAGTTCCTTGCACTGTGTTTGAGCATTTTCAAAATTTAACATCATACCATCTATTCTGTTTCTACAATCATTTTCAATATCTTTATTAATACTTACAATTTTCTTTAATTCTGATTGCAAATGATCATTTTTGCTTTCAAATATCTCATTTGATCTACGTATTTCTTCTAATTGAGCTTCAAGTCTTAAAACATGCTTTTCGTGTGATTTTTGATATTCATCATCTTGGCTTAATTTGTTCATCTTAAATGGGTTACTTTCAGCTAATTTTAACTGTAGTTCTTTAATTGATAACATATTCGAATTCTTTTCTTGTTGTAACTGTTTTATAGTTTTTGATAAATCATTTATTAATTGATCTTTATTGTATATTGTCTGTTCCAAATGATTGACTTTTTCAGACTTTTCGAGTAGCAAGCTTTCAGAGTTCTTCAACGTTATTTGTAATTGCCTGATATCAGCTTCAGATAAGAACAGTTTGCTTTTAATACCGTCAATCTCTTTCGCTTTTTTCTGCTTAAAGTCTTCATATTCCAGGTGAAGTTCTTGGAGTTGCTTTTCTTGATGGGCACACAGTTGCTGCAGCTGATTCGAAGGTTGTACATTTTTGAAATTATGGTCGATTGACATTGAAGACACTGTGCTGTTGATGGTTTCATCTTCGTGGGTTACATCGAAGTCTTCTAGTGCTTCGTTTAAATGTTTTGCTATAGCTTCTCGCTGTTCTTCGAGATTTTCGTCTTCTTCACTATTTTGTATATCTATTTCACTTCCTTGAAATAAACTGACACCAGGATTGCCTATTGAAGACATTTTGATGGTGTATTAGAACAAATATTACAGCAAAATCACTTTTACAACGTTTGTTTGTTTTTGTTCTGTCGTACATAACCTCAAACAACTGACATTTCGCGGTAGATTTCTACAATACTACCAACAGAATTTTTAAATTTAAACCCAAACAGCACAAGTGTGTGCAAAATAATTGGTTTGTCGTATCTCCATTTTCGGACATTTTGAAATTTTAAATATAAATCTACAGTTAAGTACTTTAGTGTCCAACAAACATTTTATCAATAAATGCTTGCATTTCTAAAATAATTTGTATCTCCACAAAATATTTTAAAATTTCAATATTTTTTTGTCGTATCTCCATTTTTAAAAGAAGAAAATAGCATTTAATAAAAAATATCTTATATAAAAAAATATAATATAAATATAAACTATTGTACTTAGTAGTTATTATTATAATAGTGTGAAAACAGGTTAATCGAACAAATTTTGTTTCTTTAGTTCTTACATCAGTTAGGTATTTTGTTTACAAAAAAATAACTAAGAATTATTTCCATAACTTCAGTCAAATTTCAACCTAATATCGTTTTGTTTAAATTAACAATCATTTTTAATCAAAACAGTAGTTTAATTGCAGCTGCGAAGGCAAAAAATAGTGTTTTTGAATGTACCTACCTGTCTTTTAGAATTAAGATCAAACCCATATAAAAAAGTAAAAGCGCTATAATCAGACCCAAAACTGGGGGCACCCCTGGCATGATTTTGAGCACCCCCTGGTAAAATATATTTATAAGCTTATAAGCTCTAAGCACTCCCACAGGGGGTGCTCAAGTCCAGTTGGTAAAATTGAGTGACATATTTCGTAAAATATATGTTGGAAAAATTGAGGGGTAAAGGGAAACTGGTCAGTAAATTGTTTACTTGGGAAAATTTGGAAAGGTTGGGAATTTTTCAGAGGTGAGGACCTTTTTTTAGTCAGGAAAATTTCAGGGTCAGGGGAAAAGCTATTTTCAAGGGCGTAGATGAGGGGGGGGGGTAATGGGGGTAATTACCCCCCCATAGGCGTGGGCGCCAATTTTGTTTGCAGGGCGCCAAGTTTGGTAGAAACCGTCAAGGACAAAGCTTTTGTCTTAGGGTATTTTTTTGGGCGCCGTCATTTTTTTTGTAGGGGCGCCACGTTTGGTAGAAACCGTCAGGGACAAAGCTTTTTTTCTTGATGGCATTTTTTGGGGGCAATTTTTTTAGGCGCACAAAGCTTTATTTTAGGGTGTTTTTTCTTTTGCTAGGGGCGCCAAATTTGAGGCTTGAAAGGCCGGCCCTGGGTATTACCCCCCCATAGAAGAAAAAAAACTAAGCCCTTGTGTCTTTGTAAATATCCCTAGTAGAAATTTTACATTAGAAGAACGTTATCCCGACGTAGTTGCAACTACATGCAACTACAATTACATGTAATGTATAATTTGTAATATATGTATGTCCCGATTCCTAACGTTGGTAACCTAACATTTAGGTCTAATATTAATATAACATTTATCATTACTTAGTTCCTGCGAAAATACTTGCTTCATATCTTGCGTTATTAGAGCTCGTACATTGCGCGTGCATAAAAAAGGTATGAGCCATCTAATGCAGGGAACGTTGCTGGATGAAACCAAGCGTTGCCTGTCTCGTATAGTTGCGATCTTTAAAAAGTACTACACCCAAAAATTTTACCATTTAAATCTAACTTGCCACTAAAGTCAATTCAGGACCTAACTAAGTCAGAGATATATAAAACTAAATGTAATAGTCATCTTGTTTGACACATAGTTGTGTCAAATGAGTCAACATGCAACACTTAAGCCAGCAACAAAAATCAATTTTAACAATATCGACACTCCCAAGCAACAAGGACGTAACTCAAGTTAAACCCATTTTGAGTTATACTCATAGGTAAACGCCTTGAAAAAAGACACACATGGTGGTACTACTCAGATTTCTCCACAGGCCATTTTAACCAAAAGTCTACCTAAAAACTCTAAAGTAAAAAATTTTAAACTTGAATATTATCAGAAACAAACAATAAATAAACAATAAATACTTATACAGTTAAATAGAGAATTTTATAAGCTTTCAAATGACGTATCGCATGGCTTCCTTTTCCACTTAAATCATTTACCCACCCTTAAATAACAAAAAAAATATTTTAGAAATTTAGCTGTCGTGAAAAATGACAATATATGAGTTACGGCTTTGTTGCTTGGGGGTATCGATATATTTTGTTTTAACTGCTATTAAATAAGGTACCTTATTGCTTTTCGTTATTTTATTAATTATATATTTTTATTTCTGTTATTATTTTTTAGTTCTATATATTTCTATAAATTGTACAAATAGGAATATATTTTACCAGAAATGAATGTGTTTTATACCGTTTTTAAATCCAATGACAATGTACATAACCCTAAAAATTTCATGGTCAGTAAATCACTTGAAACACCTAAAATTTTAAAAATTTGGTGTACCTCCAGGTCCAGTGATGTAGTACTTTTTTTTAATTCCAAGTGTACCTGTAATTTGATACCAAAATTAAGTAAATTTTCGATAATCTGAATTATGCGGTAAACCGAACAGTGAAACATACATGCATGTACTTTGAAGTCCGAATTTCATTGTTCGGATTACTGCCTCATTCGGAGTATCGAACATTCGGGTTATCGCGACATTAACTGTATAATAAACGCGTAGGCCCAAATATATAAAAAAAATTGAAAAAATAATAAATGGTCACCAGCTCGCCGACTAAACTGAAAAAAAATATTTGGTTGAAAAGTCCAAAAGTATAAGTATATTGGGTTTGTGACGTTAGATAAACGTTGTTTTAGTAATAGATCCCTAACGATACAGACAAAACATTCTCATAACGTTAGGTAAAGTGGTTTTAACGTAAATTTCTACAAGGGTAGTCCCTTGCTTAAGAAAAATAATCACTTTAGGGGCTGTCCATATTACGTAGCGCGCCTAGGGGGGGGTCAGAGAAATTGTTACAGTTTGTGACAGGGGGAGGGGGGGTCTAAGTAAACGTTACGTAACGGAATTTAATAAATTTAATGTTTATTTCCTAAGCTTGGCAGATGTATTTTTATTTCAACATAAATTACTATTTAGTGGCCCATAATTCCCCTTTTCACACAAAAATTCACGAAACTATGCATATTTAAATAATATTGTAATCAGTAAAAAAACTGTTGACATTGATATTAAAAAAAATCTTACGGCCCTGTTCTTGCGTGATCTTGCCGATGAACCATCGGCGATGATACATTTTCGCGCGGAATGTGTACTCACAGAACACCAATGTGTGTACTATTTTGTGTACCTGTGCATAAACAATATACGTGTTATATGTGAGATTCAGTGTAAAAAGAGGTACCTAGTATTTTTTCCCTGTGTGATATTGATTATGAATATTTTTTTAAAGTTTGAGTGATTTTTCGTTTAAGTACATTAAGTGCTATATGTATTATTATAATAAATATGTATCATTTTTACACTGTCTTTTTACCGTCTTGCATTATGCGGAATTCTGTATCAAGATATGTTAGAAAAAAAATACAAATTTTTATATTGTTACGCGTTACACAGGGGGGAGGGGGGGGGATGTTGGTAAATGTGACAGTTTGTTACACAGGGGGGGGGGGAAGGGGTAATTTTTTTTGAAAAATTTCGTTACGTAATCTATGGACAGCCCCTTATTTAATTTGCAATACGTTTTTCGGACTATATGGTGAGTCAATATAATCAACTATTGTATTTCAGAAAGTTTAATATCATAAAATGAAATGTTGTTTATTTCCTCTAGAGGAAAGCTTAATCATAAATGGTATTATGCAGGAGAGTTTCAATCATGGCGTCTTCCCGGTAAAATGCATTGACAATCCTAAAAATTTTGATGTTTTATTTGAAAAGGGACTCTATGGTGATATAATGATGTTTTCTTATTAGGTTGGAAATATACTATTATTTATAAAGAAATTCAATCTGCTTAGCGAAAGAATTTTTGAAAACCGATATTACATTCAAAAGTTAACTTATAATTATAAGGTTTACATACCATAAGACAAAAAGATGGACAGACAGATAGACATTTTTTTACTCTTTACACTTACCACCTCTAACTAGAATAGTTGTGCTCTTTTCCACACCACCCAGGAGGTATGTTGGTAAATGTGACAGTTTGTTACACAGGGGGGGGGAAGGGGTAATTTTTTTTGAAAAATTTCGTTACGTAATCTATGGACAGCCCCTTATTTAATTTGCAATACGTTTTTCGGACTATATGGTGAGTCAATATAATCAACTATTGTATTTCAGAAAGTTTAATATCATAAAATGAAATGTTGTTTATTTCCTCTAGAGGAAAGCTTAATCATAAATGGTATTATGCAGGAGAGTTTCAATCATGGCGTCTTCCCGGTAAAATGCATTGACAATCCTAAAAATTTTGATGTTTTATTTGAAAAGGGACTCTATGGTGATATAATGATGTTTTCTTATTAGGTTGGAAATATACTATTATTTATAAAGAAATTCAATCTGCTTAGCGAAAGAATTTTTGAAAACCGATATTACATTCAAAAGTTAACTTATAATTATAAGGTTTACATACCATAAGACAAAAAGATGGACAGACAGATAGACATTTTTTTACTCTTTACACTTACCACCTCTAACTAGAATAGTTGTGCTCTTTTCCACACCACCCAGGAGGTAAAGCACTAGGTGCGTTACGGTTAACGTGCCGTTCCCCAGTGAGAAAACTTCAGTTCCCCTCTGAGGATCCCTCAGTAGGCCTATACACGTGGAGTATAATCTCGTCAGGCGACAATTTAACATACACTATATATACCTAACCCTTGTATGACAACTGCCCACTTTGTAAGTTCGGTCTCACCGATGTCAGGGTACTACTACTACTACTACTCTCTCTTTCGAGATACCTGGCGTGTATGGGAAAAAGTCGACCATCCAGAGAGAACACCTCAAATGTCCGTCTGTTCCTTTGTCTTGTTCGCGGTTATCCATTCCCCCTTGAGGGAATTTTTGCGGATATTGACAACCTGTGCGTGTAACCCTACCTATCCATTCCCCCTTGAGGGAATTTTTGCTGATATTGACTATCTGTTCGTGTAACCCTGCCTATCCATTCCCCCTTAAGGGAATTGGTGCGGATTTTGGCTATTTAACTATATACTAAATTAAACCTAGGGGAAACTATGCCAACAACCCGGGTTCGTTTCCCGGGTGGGGGAAATTGGCTTGGCTTGAATGGAAAGAAAAAACCTTAACCTTAAAAAAACTTACTGATACTAGCTGTCAATTTTACCTTAAGGAACCTTACAAGTTCTGATTACACTGTCTGTAAAAGTTGTCCTTCAAAGATCTAAAAAATAAAATAACACATTATACATAAAAATTAAAACTTTAATTAAATCCTTCTTTCTGATATATCTGAAATAAATAATATTTACATATTAGTATTAGTCTACCCCAGGTTATTCTACACGCCCCATGCTACCTTAAAAAACATACTATGTTATTATATTAAGGATATTATCCTTAATGTTTATGTTTATAGGCCTATAAACTTCCAAAAACCTACAGTTAATATACCTAGCGTATTTTTGCATAAAACAATATGTAACTATCCTATAATTTTAATCTGATTGTAGATTAAAATTGTATTTGTACCTGTAAAAAAAATAAATACCTGAAAAAAATATAACCAACGAAAATATCCTATAAAACATATCAAAAAAATACATAAAATAATAACATTATAAACAAAAAACACTTATATCCTGAAAGAAATATACATAAATATAACCAAAATTATTATGAACAATATCCTTAACAATTAAAAAATATTAATATACCTAGTAAACTTTCAAATAAAAACTAATATTACATTATAATGTAATTAATACCTGAAAAAAAAAATAAATGTTTAGAATATTTAACCTAAGAACACTTTTTTTTCAAAAAATACCTAATGCACAATATAGGCTATATATTATATAGCATTATCTGAAAAAAAGAAAATAATAAAACCAACATTATATAATATAGTTCTTCATTATGGGGTTTCTATAGAACATAGAACCTTATCATTTTAACCCAGTGATATAATGCATAAAAGAAAATAATAGTACCTGAAAGAAATAAAATACCTGAATTAAAAAATATTACCTGAAAAAAAAATATATAAAAAAATATGTGTGTAAAATAAGAACACAAGCAACACATTAATAAGAACAATGTTCTTTTTTGATTAAACTGTAAAAAATATTTATAACACCGAGGTGACTTCTGACGGGGTAGGATGACTTCGGACACTTTTCTCAAAATCTTCTGAACCAAAGCACGTGTGTAGTGTAAAAGTTGTGGGGTTGTGTGCTCAAGTTGTGGGGTTAATTTCCACAACTTTTACACACAAACGCACAACTTTTACACACGTGCTTTGGTTCAGAAGATTTTGCGAAAAAATGTCCGAAATCACGTACTCCGTCCGAAGTCACCTCAGTTGATGGTACCTGTATAAAATATTATTATATTAGGCTCTATACTCTTGGCGGTTTTAGATTCCAAACTATTTTGCTTTTGTGCCTTATATTAACTGTGCCTTTGGGCACAACTCTTCTATTAGCACTACTTCCACTTCCGTTGTTTTCATTGCAGTTAAAAACAAACTCACATAGATCTTGCCTATATCCTATAACATATTAGTGTTAATTACCTATAGTCCAGTGAAATAATAAATTTAAATTGCAATAAATGTACACGGGCTTATATTTTAAAGGTTAGTAGTGGATGGTAACAGAACACATTTGTTAGTTTTTCACTGGATGATTTGCGTAAGGGGTGTCCGATATCTTGAATTTTAGGGGTGAGTTGCTTAATCTAGCGATAAAAATGCATATAACCAATTTTGTTAAGGAGGAAATTTCCAACAATTTTTATTGGTATCATTTTTTTAATATATTAATATCAATGGTTAATTTAAAAATAGTCATGTTGGAGGTGGAATTGGTTTTTTCCATTTTTCAGCCAAATTATTCATCGGACGATATGAGCAAACTTGTAGCTCTCGAAATTCTCTTTAAGTTTCATACACTATTAATTTTCATAGGTACTTTGGTACGGTTACAGAGGGCGCAACCGCCCACTGTAACCATAACAAAATACTTATGAAAAAGCATAACATATAATACTTCAAGAGCTACAAGTTTGCTCATAACCACTTTTATCCTTCGATGAATAATTTGGCTGAAAAATCGAAAAAAACAATTTCACCCCCAACATGGCCATTTTTAAATATTTATAACTCGATTGTTATTAATATAATAAAAAAATTATCTAAACAAAAATTGTTGGAAATTTTCTACTTAACAAAATTAGTTATATGCATTTTTATCGTAAGATGCATATTTAGCGAGATAACCGCACTCACCCCTAAAATTTAAGATAGCGGACAAATCACCCGGTGAAAAACTAACAGGAGTGTTCTGCTACTATGCACTACTACCCATTAAAGTATCAGCCCATGTACATTTATTGTATTTAACATAGGAATTTTTCGTTATTTGACTGGACTACTAGGTTTTTTTACCTGTACTGTCTCTGTTTATATGACTGACTTCTCCAGCTTATGTAGTTCTGTAACAAAAAGATTTAGTTTAAAAAAATTACCTCAAAATAACCGAGATCAAAGTTAAATAACAGTTTAAATAAAATAACTTAATAAGTTATTAATACGTTTTTGGACGTTAAATCAACATCGGACTGGCGGCTGTAGGACATAACGAGTTCTCGGATGGGATTTTTTTTGATAAAAATCGGGCTTAATATTGGTCGCATAACAAAAATTCGTTTTTATAGGTTTTTATTTTTTTAAGTACTTTTTCGAAAAAGAGTAATATGAAACTAATCCGTATTTGATATAAGAGTTTAACAGCGGCCATATTTAAAAGTTCACAAAAAATGTATGAGGTGGACTTCGTGAGCTATACAGGGTGTATTTGAAATAGCGTCGGAAATTTTAACAGGTCATTCTACATGATAAAATATGACAAAAAGTTCCTATAAACATATGTCTAAAAATGCGTCATAAGGGAGCTACGCCCCTTTGAAATTGGCTAAAAAAATCGGTTTTTATTTAATAACTCAGGAACCCTTTGAGATATGTTAACGAGGTTTTGGTCGTGAATTAATCCTAATAAGGCCCATCTTTGTATGTCATTTTTACGTACTTATTTAAACCAGGGGTGTGCGAAACGGGGGGGCCTTATCAGTTTTTTGTCCCAAACTTTTTTCTGTGTAACTTTTTTGCAATTTTATTTTTGATATATGATTCCTCAGGTCGAAATACATAAAAAAGGTAGTCTTGTTGTAATACTGTAGGATTAACCGTTTTCGAGAAAAGTTCATTTGAAGGTGAAATTTCACGGTTCGAGGACGAAAAATTACATACTAAAATGTCGAAAACCAAAATTTTAATAATGCAATGTTATTCTACATCAAAAACTAAGAAAAAGAGTTTCCATACATGTAGGTCGAAAAAACGCTTTTAAAGCTACCATAGCCCTTTAAAAATGGTGCATATTTAGGAGACCATAGCTCCATTAGGATTGATTTTTGGAAGTACCTGTATATGAGGTTTTCTTTCTTAGTTTTTAATGTACATTCGCCCTGCATCATTAAAATTTTGGTTTTCAACATTTTAGTATTTAATTTTTCGTCCTCGAACCGTGGAATTTCACCTTCAAATGAATTTTTCTCGAAAACGGTTAATCCTACAGTATTACAACAAGAGTACCTTTTTCATGTATTTTGACCTGAGGAATCATATTTCAGAAATAAAATTGCAAAAAAGTTACACAGAAAAAAGTTTGGGACAAAAAACTGATAAGCCCTCCATGTTTCGCACACCCCTGGTTGAAATAAGTATATGAAAATAACACATAAAAACGGGCCTTGGTAGGATTAGTTGACGTGCAAAACCTCGTTGATATATCTCAAAGGGTTCCTGAGTTATTAAATAAAAACCGATTTTTTTAGCCACTTTCAAAGGGGCGTAGCTCCCTTATGACGCATTTTTAGACATATGTTTATAGGAACTTTTTGTCATATTTTATGATGTAGAAGCATCTCTTAAAATTTCCGACGCTATTTCAAATACACCGTGTAGAAATCTATTATTTGCCGCAATTATACACGAGACTGATAGAATTCTATAGTGCACGGATCCGCCAGTAGTGTCATCTCGTAAAAAAATTAATTTAAAAATAAACTTTTAAATATAGCCGCCGTTAAAGGCTTAGTTTACACCATGGGTACTATATTTTAAGTCCAGGTACTTTTTATCCACCTATCTCTGTTTACAAAATGCTATAAACAGAGATAGGTAGACAAAAAGTACCTGGACTTAAAATATAGAACCCGTGGTGTAAACTAAGCCAAAGTGCACATAATAGTGCACTTTGGGAAGTTTAAGTATTACGTAACGCAAATTGAACCAAAATTCATACACTTCATACCCCGGTTCTCGCGTTATGTAAGGCAATAGAGATTTCATATTTTGGCTACCCCCCTAAAACACCCCCTACTTGGGGGGGGGGGTAGCCAAAATATGAAATCTCTATAACGTATAATAACGCGAGAACCGGGGTATGAAGTGTATGAATTTTGTTACAATTTGCGTTACGTAATACTTGAACGTTCCTTTTATAATAAATACTATATTCAAAAATATTTCAAAAAGTAACTGTTTTATTTATTCACAAGTCCACAATTAAACCCCAAAAAAAAATTAAATTTAATAATAATGAAAATTCTAATCCAAAATAACACAGCTACACAAAAAAAAGGTCCGGATTTTTTTTTGGAGACCATTTTATTCCTATGTATTTTGAGGCACCTCATCCAATTAGTTTTGGAGATAACCTCAATAAACCTTATTTTCGAGTAAAACGAGCATAAGGGAACGTTCAAGTATTACGTACGCTCCTAGGGGGGGGGGTCATTTTGGAGTGTTACGCCCATGTTAATGGTATATGAAAATAGCGTTACAGGGGGGGGGGGTGTGTCCAAAATTATCAAAATTTGCGTTACGTAATACTTGAACGTTCCCTAACATTTTTTGAGTTTATCTCCAAAACTAATCGGATGAGTTGCTATTTTGACCTCAAATTCGGGTTCAGCTCCAAAAAATACACGGTAATACAGTGGTCTCCAAAAAAACACTTGACATTTTCATTTGTGTGGCTGTGTAATTAAAAATTGTTCAAAATCATTTTAAAATTACTTACATTTACTCTCGGTTTAAAAATTATTCCTAAATACACTATAGTATTATAAAAAAAACACACAAAACATACACTAATACTGTTTAGAACAAAAAACAAACAAAAACGATCCACTTTATTCGGCAGACTGTAATGAAATGACTAAAATATTTAGTTTTCAATGGCACTTGTTAAAAAATTACATAACATTATCATATGAGTCAGGAATATCGTTGCCGATTTTATTATAATAAACTTTAGAAAGTTTTGTGCAATGATACCGCTCAAAATGAGGGCCCACTTGGGCATGCTCAGCTGCAGCTTAATTTCGATATTTCAGCTGTCGTAAATTGCCCCTCCCCATTTAAAAATTTTCCGTTCCCCAAAGTTACTCATAATTGCTCGAAGTTAAAAAATATTTATCTTAGGGCCACTTGCACCAATGATGATTTAACTTTAAACTTGGATTAAATTGACGGCCGACCAATCATAACGCAGCATTTTTAACTTAAACTCGGTTTGGCTGAGATAATCCCGTACCAAAAGTTGGTGCAAGTGGCCCTTAATAACACTGGTCTACAAAAAAAGAAAAAAAAATCTTCTCCAAAGACCAAAACCTATCATGCGTTAAGTATTTTTGTGTGCTGATGAATCCGAAAAAGTTTACTTTTTTAGGCACGTATAACCAATGTCTAATAAAAACCGGAATTTACTCGAAATCTACGCGGTAGTTTTTTAAATTGAAAATTCGGTTTCAGCACACAAAAATACTTAAGGCATGATAGGTTTAGTCCTTGGAGAAGATTTTTTTTTGTAGACCAGTGTAATCAAAATTACTTACACTCGCGGTTGAAAAATTATTCCTAAGTAGTGCGACAAGCCATATACAGGGTGTATTTTAAATAGTGTAGGAAATTTTAACAGGTGATTCTACATGATAAAATATGAGAAAAAGTTCCTATAAACATATGTCTAAATATGCGTCATAAAGGAGCTACGCCCCTTTGAAATTGGCTAAAAAAATCGGTTTTTATTTAATAACTCAGGAACCCTTTGAGATATGTTAACGAGGTTTTGCACGTGAATTAATCCTAATAAGACCCATCTTTGTATGTCATTTTCACGTACTTATTTAAACCAGGGGTGTGCGAAACGGAGGGGCCTTATCAGTTTTTTGTCCCAAACTTTTTTCTGTGTAACTTTTTTGCAATTTTATTTTTGAAATATGATTCCTCAGGTCAAAATACATAAAAAAGGTACTCTTGTTGTAATACTGTAGGATTAACCGTTTTCGAGAAAAGTTCATTTGAAGGTGAAATTTCACGGTTCGAGGACGAAAAATTAAATACTAAAATGTCGAAAACCAAAATTTTAATGATGCAATGTTATTCTACATCAAAAACTAAGAAAAAAAAATTCCATACATGTAGGTCGAAAAAACGCTTTTAAAGCTACCATAGCCCTTTAAAAATGTTGCATATTTAGGAGACCATAGCTCCATTAGGATTGATTTTTGAAAGTACCTGTATATGAGGTTTTTTTCTTAGTTTTTAATGTACATTCGCCCTGCATCATTAAAATTTTGGTTTTCAACATTTTAGTATTTAATTTTTCGTCCTCGAACCGTGGAATTTCACCTTCAAATGAATTTTTCTCGAAAACGGTTAATCCTACAGTATTACAACAAGAGTACCTTTTTTATGTATTTTGACTAGAGGAATCATATTTCAAAAATAAAATTGCAAAAAAGTTACACAGAAAAAAGTTTGGGACAAAAAACTGATAAGCCCACCCCGTTTCGCACACCCCTGGTTGAAATAAGTACACGAAAATAACACATAAAAACGGGCCTTGGTAGGATTAGTTGACGTGCAAAACCTCGTTGATATATCTCAAAGTGTTCCTGAGTTATTAAATAAAAACCGATTTTTTTAGCCACTTTCAAAGGGGCGTAGCTCCCTTATGACGCATTTTTAGACATATGTTTATAGGAACTTTTTGTCATATTTTATGATATAGAATCATCTGTTAAAATTTCCGACGCCATTTCAAATACACCGTGTATAGTTAGTGTAAAACACAAAACATACACTAATAACGTTCAGAACTAAAAACACAAGAAAAAACACGGAACGATCCACTTCATTCAGCAGACTGTAATGAAATGAACAAGATTAAATTTAGAATGCCTTTTGTTAAAAAATTACATAACATTATCATATGAGTCAGAAATATCTTTGTTGATTTTATTATAATAAATGTTAGGAAGTTTTGTGCAGTGTTATCGCTCAAAATGGGGGCTCACTTGGGCCCCAAAGACTTATACAGCACTTTTACCACTATAGCACCAAGCTAAATTTTCTATTTATTTTAAAAATGAAAGGAAAAATAAATATCTTAATAATCAAAATTACTTACATATACACGTGGTTGAAAAACAATTCATAATAATCCGATATAGTGTAAAAACACAAAACGTAACACTGTTTAGGGCCACTTGCACCAATGATGGTTTAACTTTAAACTTAGATTAAATTAACAGCCGGCCAATCAGAACGCAGCATTTTTAACTTAAACTCGGTTTAGCCGAGATAATCCCGTACCAAAAGTTGGTGCAAGTGGCCCTTAGAACTAAAAACACACAAAAAATCACGAAAGATCCACCTCATTCGGCAGTCTTGAAGTGACTAAAAGATTTAATGTGAATGCCTTTTATTAAAAAATTACATAACATTATCATAAATACAGAAATACGGTTGCCAAATCTATTTTTTTTCGAGCGTTTTAAGTTCTTTATTGTTAGTGGCACCTCCCCAAAATGGGGGCTCACTTGGGCAGATTAATTTTGAAATTTCAGCTGTCGTAAGTTTGGTAGAAACCGTCAGGGACAAAGCTTTTGTCTTAGGGTATTTTTTTGGGCGCCGTAATTTTTTTTGTAGGGGCACCACGTTTGGTAGAAACCGTCAAGGACAACGCTTTTTTTCTTGTGGTATTTTTTGGGGACATTTTTTTTTTGTAGGCGCACAAAGCTTTATTTTAGGGTGTTTTTTCTTTTAGAGGCGCAAATTTGAGGCTTGAAAGGCCGGCCCTGGGTATTACCACCCCCCCCCCCCCATAGAAGAAAAAGATCTACGCCCTTAGCTGTTTTTGGATTTTGGAAATTTCTCAATTTTTAAATTTTTAGTTGGGAAATATAATTTATATTTATAAACTAAATTACCTTTTAAATAATTTCACATCATTGATGTGTAACTTAAAAGCCATTATTTTGAATTTTTATAGAGATGCGAAAATTTCACAGATTTCCAACCTAAATTTTACGCAAATAAGTGAAAAAACTTAAGTTAGTTAGTGAACCATAATAATATAACAATGCTTTATACAAAAATGTAAGTAAACTTGCTTTAATTACACTTATATATTGATTTTTAATTATTTTGAAAAAATGCTAAACATGCCCTCACTTTTTTAAAATTTTAGATGTTTTTGTGATTGTTCAAGTAAATATTAAAAGTTCTTTATTTCCAAACATTAATAACCCTCCTGCACTCTTCCATGGAAACATAAAACCATGTCATTATGATCCTAATTAATTAGTTTTTTGGTTTCTTTTTGGAGATACTACAAACCAGTGCTGAAAAAAAAAACGTAAATTATTATATCTCCAATCTGGTTTTGCTTATATAAAATAAATGGAACCTTCAATTAATTAAATAAAAACACACTTAGATAGTATTTTTATTAAACTATTGTAAGAAAAATTGTTGAAACTGATCCAGCATAAGATTTACAAGATATTTAGAAAATCATCTTACAACTCAATTTCCTGAAAATGGTATTTTTGGAGATACGACAAACTAATACTGTGGTGACGATGTGCCGCATGAGCCCTAAGAAAAGGGGATACAAAACATATTTTTAAGAGTTTAAAAGCCAAACGGTACAATCTATTAAAAAAATATTATTTAGAATATTCTTTTTTTTAAGCGCTTTTGATTGTTTTTTCAATTTTTTTTTATTCTTAAGAATTTTCGATAGGATTTTCCGTTTGGCTTTTGCACCCTTAATACGTTGAAAACCAAAAGAACATATTTTTTTATTTTTTTTTTGTAGATGCCCTCGGTGAAAGTGTTATTTTTACGACTAACAAAAAAACTTTTCCAGGGGTTTCTGTTACTATAGCCTTTTAGGTACCTATTTTGAATTTAATTTTTAACAGGCAACCGCAACAAGTCTATTGGAAATATACCAGAGAAATCCGCAGGTCGCAGTTTTCAACCTTGTTCAGCTTATAGCAGACATATCGGGGTTTCAGAGATTTGACGTCACTAAAATGTATCAAGGAAACCCAGATGTTCTTGTTCAAAACATGGAAAAGGACACAACTGTAAAGGTATTTAATATTGGATGGGACCCTGGTGTAGGGGGTGAATTCACAATCTTGCAACCATGAGGTCGTGGGTTTGAGTCTCACCCTGGCCAGGATTTTTTATGGGCGCCGTTTTTTTAGCGCTAAAATGACCATATGGTTATATAACCCCACACAAAAAAATTAAAAATAAATCTATATAGTTTTTTACCTAAATGTATTTTTTTATGTACCAAGTGCGGTGGATCCGTACCATTTTCAGTTTATTTTTAATTCAACCGTGCCACAGTGTTTTGTATGTCCGAAAAAGTGGTCATATCTTTTTTTATTAAAAAGATTTTCTTACATAAACTTCACACAGCCTGAATATATGTGTGTATATTAGTAAAATGAAATTTAAAAAAAAGCTCAGCACTGTTCGTTTTTTTAAACCTGAATGATATTATTATATAATGTATTACATGAGCCACATTCCCAGTAAGATTTCCGAACTGATAGCTCCTAAGTAGTGGGGGTAGTTACGTCAATTATTGGTTACATCTCAAAAGATGTCCCCCTTAAAATAAAAAAGTCCTTTTTGGGCGTTTTTTCGAAAACTCATTAGTTTCGATTTTATCTAAGGTTAAAGTTTTCGTTGGACAGTATACATAATATGTATATATTTTTTTTTGTTTAATGATTAATTTTTTGATAAAAAAACGTAAATTATACTTTTAAACTATTTTTTTTTTTAATAATTTAACTGAAAATTGAAAAAAATGATATAAAAGTTTTTAATTTTTTTTTATTTCAATTTTTCAAAAAAGATCTTTTTAAATTGTTAATTTTTTTTGTTTTTTTGAAAAAAATTATTTTTATTTTTTTTTTAATTTTTTCGTTTTCCGCAAAAAGAAAATAGGTGATTTAATTAATAAAAAGTTTTATTTAATATTTAAAAATGCAGTTTTACTCTGCCTTCCTAAGCTGAAAGGTCCTATCTGTATATGTTAAACCTATATAGATAGGACCTTTTAGCTTAGTGCGGCAGTACTGTGAATTGTATAATATAATATATTATACAACTCAATTATATTATAATATAATAGTATAATTAAATGCGTAGCATTACATACAGGGTGATCAATAACTGCCATGCTAATATTTAAGACGTGATTCTGCATCCAAAAATATCAAGAAGTTCCTATAAAGGTTGGTCCGCAAATGACCCCTACGGGAACTACGGCTCTTTAAGATTGTAATAAAAATAAGGTTTTTGATTAATAACTCTGGTACCCTTTAAGCTAGAGCGACGAGCTTTTGCATGTATACTAGTATTAATAAGGGCAATAAGTTTGTTATTTTATTTTTTTAAATTTAATTAGAGGTGTGCCTAGACGAAAAAATGTATTAGACTTAACACATTTTCGCCCGAAACTGTACTTTTTTTGAATTTTTTTTAATATGGATTCCTTGACTAAAAATACATAAAAAATGTCATATAGTGTAACACTGTAGGAGCAACCGTTTTCAAAGAAAATGCAATTAAGAGGAGTATTTTGTGCCATCAAAAACATTACTTTTTAAAAGGCTATTACTCCTTTAATATTAAATTTAGGTGCTTTGGTAAAGAATACTTTTTTGCTCAGTTTTAAATGAAGAATCACCCTACAGAATTAAAATTTTATTGATGCTTTTTTTTGTTCCCCATTAAATATGTCATCTTCGAAGGGCCGTAGCTTCCTTAGGGCTTAGGACCAACCTTTATAGAAACTATTTTTCATATTTTTGGATGTAAAATCACCTTAAATTTTGGCATGGCAGTTACTGATCACCCTGTATATTCACGGCTTGTTACTATTTGTGTTTTGTCTGTGGGGTCGAAACTCAAATATACCCCTGATAGGGAAAGTGTTAAGCCGTTCGAGCGAGTTAAAGGGACTTTAGACTGATGTAATGTTTTTTTTCAGAACTCCCTTTGGCAACTCTATATCCCCCTAGCTGAATCGGTGAAAATGGGCATATATTCTTTCTTTCATAATCTGATTATTCAGGCCCACGAAAGTGGAATTTTGTACGACAATTTATTTTCAACTCATTTGCACACATGTTTGAGATCGTTTGCTTGTTGCAAAAATTACCTGGCAACTTCTACCGGCACCATACTCAGTAAGTAAGGGGCTGTCCATAAATTACTTAATGCAGTTTCAATATTTTTGACTATAATAACACAGGTTTACAAAAAAAAAGTCAGGACTATTTCACCGGACTATGGTATTCCTAGGTATTTTGGCGCCCTGAATCAGATCCCGGGGTCAGTTTTGCCCCATCACGTCAGGAAAACGAGATTTTAAGGTCATTTGAGGTCAAAATGGTGATTTTTTGGAAGCGGCCCCGCGACAATATCTCAAGCGACCTGTTAACTTCACGGGTAACTGTGTAGGTCTTGAATACTTTCTGAACGTTTAGATGTTGTCCCGGGGCCGCTCCCAAAAAATCACCATTTTGACCTCCAAATTACCTTGAAATCTCGTTTTCCTGTCGTGATGGGGCAAAACTGACCCCGGGATCTGATTCAGGGCGCCAAAATACCTAGGAATACCATGGTCCGGTCAAATAGTCCTGACTTTTATTTTTGTAAACCTGTGTAATTGATATGCCAAAAAAATCTTATCAATCATGACATGTACAGTAACTTTCGTATGTTTTGGCTAATTTAAAGCCAATAAAGGTACAGTTGGACCCACAAAAAAAATGTTATGAATCATGACATGTACAGTAACTTTCGTCTGTTTTGGCTAATTTAAAGCCAATATAGGTACAGTTGGACCACAAAAAATGAAAGTTTTAAATATGCTAAAATGTCAATTTTATTAATTATTTTATAGTTTAAGATTTTTTTTAGCTCCCTTAGGGCTCATTTCCGGACCACCCTTTATAACTTTATAACTTTTTTTATATTTTTGGATGTAGAACCACCTCTTAAATTTTGGCATGGCAGTTACTGATCACCCTGTATAGAGTACAAAAAACCTTTAAAATACTTTTGTCCAACATTAGGGTACAAATACCCCACTGTGCAAGGGGTGGGCGGGGTCCAAAATTATAAAAATTTGCGTTACTTAAGAACGTTCCCTGTTCCTTGGTAAAAGTATTAATTTTAAGATGATGCTGCAAAAAAAAACATTTAACGATTTTTTTAATTACATAAGTGACAAGTCTTGTCAATCATAAAAAAGTTAGTTACAGGGGTGGCACTAGCCCACCACTTAAAAAGTCCTTATTTACCAAAAAAACATAATTTCTCCTAAATGAGAAGACTTATGATAAAAAATAAAAGACGGAATCAGTCACAATAAGTGTGGCTATTAGAATAAGTTTTAAAACTTATGGAAAGATTTGAGTTTGTGTTTAAATTGCAACAAAAAAGATCGAGTAAAAAAAACATGACTATTTAAGCAATGTAAACTCAGTTTAAACATGTTTCCAACAGAAACCTAAATTAAATAAATAAAAGTTTACGATTTAAGCTTCAAATTAAAAAAAAAATCCATTGCGTAGTTTTTTTGTTACTTGCAAAAATGTAAATTTTTAGAAAAAACCTTATATCTCCTAAACGAGAAAAGGAAAATTAAAAAATTTAAAAAGAGATTACTTCCATTTAATTAGGCTATAAAATCAATTAATTAAATTGTAAAAAAATATGCAGTGGCGAACCATGCGCATATCGAAAGGTGCAGTAAAAAAACATAGCTGTGCACTGTTCATTGCTGCCGGTATAAAAAAAGATGTTTGATAATTTTTATTCCAGTAAGTAAGAGCTAAAAGTTCAAGCTTCAAAATAAAAAAAAGATCGAATAAATCCATTAAATAGTTTTGGAGATATTTGCATTCAAAAATGTGTATTTTTTTAGGTGGGCCGATATTTTTGAGAAGTGTATTACACAGATCGCATAAAATACACGACAAAATTGTAATCAGAAAAAACATCGGCTTGCCAGACCTTTTAGGTGAAATATTTTAAAACTAGCCGTGCAGCTGCTGCAAAGGAGTATAATACGTTTATTTCGGACCCCGAACAAGCAACAATTTTTTTCAAAATCGAAAAAAAAATTACCAAAATTTTAAAACTTCCGTCCGTCTGTTTGTCCGTCTATCCGTCGGTACGTCTGCCCGAATTTCACGTTTTCTTGTCCGCACGATAACCCGAGAAAGAATAATCCGATCGACTTTAAATTTTTACGAAAAATATCAATTACGCGAAGCCTATTGGAATAAAAAAATCCCCCAAAAAAAAAAAGTTTTGAGGGGCATTTTAAATATAACTCGAGAAAGAATAATCCGATCGACTTCAAATTTTTAGTAAAAATAGCTATTACAATAAGCCTTTTGGAATAAAAAATTCCCCCGAAAAAAAATGTTATGGGGGCTAAACATTTTAAATATAACTTGAGAAAGACTAATCCCGTCGACTTCAAATGTTCAGTATAAATAAATCTTGGTAATTACACGAAGCCTAAAAAATCAATAAGAGTAGAAGAAATTTTCCGATCAACTTCATTTTTTAGAAAAAGTTAATTGATTGATCGGTAGTAAAAAAATTGAAAAAAATCCCCCGAAAACAAAAAAGTTATAGGGGCTAAACTTTTTTAACAAATTGAAAAAAAGGAGGAAAAGTGTGCTAAAGGACCACTCATGCCAACCCTGTTCCACACTTTAAATTTAATTCCCTGCAGGTCTGTGAGTCGTCAGCTGATTTTTTATATTTAAATAATTAGACTCACACAGCGGTGCGAGAAAAAAAAGTGATAAAAGTCATTTTTTTGCGTAGGGCTACCGCTGATTACGAAAAAAATGAGAAAATTCTTGCTACGTACAACAGCATTTTATTCATCGCTATTGCCAGTTTTACATTAAAAAGTGTTCGGCACTTTATAATCGCACTGCATATTTTTTTAAATAAAAAAAAAACACGGGCCATCATAAAATTTTTACAGTAATTACCACAGTGCAACCTCGATAACCCGGATCCTCGGTAAACCGGATTCTTCGATAATTTGGACAAGCATTTGGCCGGTTTATCTAAGAATCCTTTTCTAGAAAAGGATCAAGCAAAAAAATACAAATTACTTAACAAAATAATATAAAATGTTTCACTTTTCAATACAAAAACTGTCCCGTTTCAGTAATCCGGATTATTTACTAATCCGGATTGTTTTTTTCGTAAATGAAGGTGCAAAAAATGGCCTTATGCAAAAAAACAGACTTGTCACTTTTTTTCTGGGACCATGGTACCACTGTGCACTAAGGACACTAGATATGTGGCGCAGCAAACTGAACTGAGTTTAAAGATTTAGTGTCCTTACTGTGCACTGCCTAGGCAGGTATGCCTGTCAGCCACAAAGCATCAGATTTAAAATGTGAGATGCCGTTTAAATTAAATTAATAAATTTTTCTCACAAATTTTATTTAAAGTGTCCATTATACCTATATTTATTTTTAGGTGCTAAAATTATGACCTCAATGACCGTAGTTTTTGAAGAATTGGTCCAGAGCGAAAAATCAAAAACAAGTCAGTTAAAAACAATTAATAAATATATAGAATTTCTCAATATCATTTTTAAAGTGACTATGTAAGTATAAATTTTATTTAATATTAGGCAGGTAACAGTATTACTTTTCCTAAGGAAAAATTTTAAATATATTCATTATTCTTTTTTTGAATTTTTTTTGGACTTTTTTTCAATTTTCGAAAAAAAAAATGTTTTTTTTTTTAATTTGTTTAAACCTAGGGAATAGTATTCCCATATTGGCAGCAGTATTTTTTAAAAATATTTTCGTTTTTTGAATTTTTTTTGGACATTTTTTCAATTTTCGAAAAAAAAAAGTATTTTTTAAAAATATTTTCGTTTTTTGAATTTTTTTTGGACATTTTTTCAATTTTCGAAAAAAAAAATGTTTTTTTTTAATTTGTTTAAACCTAGGGAATAGTATTCCCATATTGGCAGCAGTATTTTTTAAAAATATTTTCGTTTTTTGAAAAAAAAAATGTTTAAAAAAAATTAAAACTTTATTTTATTATTATTATTAATAATACAATTTTCAAAAGTTTTTCACTTAAATTTGACGGTATATATAAATATTTTTATACTATTCACAGCGCCTGTGCTAGAATAGTATTAGGTTAGGTATACGGTAGTCTCGAATTTAAAAAAAAAATCAAAAGTCGTCCTAGACAAAAAATTCTTGGATATAAATTTGTTTCATGAAAAAATAAGCAACTTTTTTTTTCAAGTGTCCGTCTGTCCGATGTCACGATTTTTGTAGATCCCTATTGTTGTTGAAAGTAATCCCCCCAAAAACAAAAAAGTTATGAGGGGTTAAAGTTTTAAAAAAAATCGAAAAATTCTGAAAGAAAAACGATTAACGTTTTTTTTTTTTTTTCAGGAAAAATTACTTTCATTATAAGGATCAATTCTACCAATTCTACCAGAATTGTTTTTTTTTATAATTTTTCGTTTTTCAAAAAGATCTTCTTTTTTTTTAAATGTATCAAAAAATTTTTTAATATTTTTTTTTAAGTATTTGGGAAATGCAATATACCATTTACTTCTTCACTGCTTGTTTAGTTTTTTTTTATTTTTCGTTTTTCAAAAAGATCTTTATTTTAAATGTATTTTTTTTTTAATTATTTTTTTTTAAGTATTTGGGAAATGCAATATACAGTTAATTTTAACAAAACTGGAAAAGTGGGGTTAAAAAAAAATACATTACAACTATCTTTCATTTGACAAATATTTGTTTACTTGTTAATAAATTTAGTGTCAATATTGTTATTGCCACATCAATGTCAAAGTAAAAAAATGTTGGTGTATTTTTTTAAAATTGGGAGAGATAAAGCAGAAAAACAAGAATACTCTAAGAATACTGGTGAAAAACCCATAATTATAATTTTTAAATTAAGGAACTATGAGGAATACCTAGTTGTAGGAGACCAATATACTAGTAGTGTTTTTTAAAAATAAAGGTATTTAAAACAAGTTTATTAGATACAAAATATATTGATAAGGGGATTTAATAATATACATTTTAGAATAGGGATATTTTAGAGCAGAAATACAGTAATTAACAATAGAGATACGCTTCAAAATCCAAATAGTATTTACTAAACACAAATGCATAGAATAACATAATAATAATAATAATAATAATAATAATAATATTACTGCTTTATTTCGTGAAAAAGGAATACAATATGTTAAAGAATCTTTAAAATACCATATCTTTTAAAGAAATGGTGTCAATTTTTATTTAACTAAATCTAAGAAACCTTATAATCTAAGAACTCCTTTATGCTATATGGTTCAATATTAATTAAGTATTTTTTTAACTTTGTTTTGAATAGTGTTATACCTGGTTAAACTAACATTATTTTTCAAACAGGCATAACCCCATTTAAATAATCCACATTCACACAACTAAATTTTATGGAAAACATGAAATTTTACTTAACCCCATTTTTCCAGTTTTGTTGAAATCAACTGTACGATTTACTGTGAATTGTATATAATGAATGGAATGCGTAACATTGTGTATCTTCACGGCTTGTTTAGTTTTTTTAATTTTTCGTTTTTCAAAAAGATCTTTTTTTAAATGTATTTTTTTAAATTATTTTTTTCTAAGTATTTGGGAAATGCAATATACCATTTACTGTGAATGCGTAGCATTATATATCTTCACGGCTTGTTTAGTTTTTTTGATCGATTTTAATAACGGGTATCCTGGTGCACTCGTGAAAATAAAATTGAGCAAGACGCCAATAAGTGTTTTTTTTTAGGTTTTATAGCGATCAAAGATGGGTACATGTGCAGGTTGCAGTTATTCAGGAAATGCACAAATGGGTTGTCAACGATCCTGAATTTTTCATCTGCAAACATGAGTATTTACGAACTTATATTGTTAGATTCATTAAAGATATGGTAAGTATACTAGGTAGGATTTAGGGTGACGCGTCGTTTAAACTAATTTTAATAAAACCGTCTTTTGTTTATTATATTAAGTATTCTTATACAAAATTCATTTCAATTGGCTTATTTAATCAAAAGATACGCACGTCAAGTGACCCTTTATTTCGAACAAAACACTGCTCGATAGATTTTTTTATTTTTTTATTATAGAAGATCCATAGGTGACCCATAATAGATTCTTAGTGGCAATAGTTTTGAAACTAAATCCTTTCAAACAGTCACTATACAATAAAACCGCGGAACGATAAATGTTTCTTAACGTTTTTTAAATAGCACCCTATACTTTTTTAATTTAGTTAAATATAGAATTAAATTTGCTTTAAAATGAATATGTAATACCCTATACCTAACATGGACCGTTTTCGATCTATTTGCAAATTATTGTGAAAAAGTCGTATTTCTGTTAAATTTTAACTAACAAGTTCGCTGCGGCTGGCTCCTATAAAAGCCAGTCGGTACCTTGAGCAGGTACCGCAGGCTCCTATCGGAGCCAACCTGTTTCACATTAAACTTAGCCAGTATTGTGGCCATCCAAATAATTAAAAAAAAAACTGGTGGCACCCGAGAAAACCTAAAGTTTTGCATCGGCAGCGAGTGTGTTAATCAAGTAGGCCAGTAAAATGAATCGATTTTTATCTGTGTGAATTCTTCTAAATTTTTTACATGACAATCTTGGTAAATCAGGATATTTTGTAATTAATTTTCTACAGGTTCTACTAATTATTTTATAATTTTCACCAAAAATAGCAAATAAATTCAAAATAACAGGTTCTTAGCATCTGCCATTATTTTACACTAAATTATCACGATAATTACTATGAAATTAATGTTAAACAAATAAAAACAAAATGGCATTTACCGGCGTACTTGATTTTTACAGAAATACCTTTTTTCAAAATAATTTGCAAATTGCTCGAAAACGGTTAATTTTAGGTAGAGGGTGTCCTATATTCATTTTAAAGCAAATTTATTTCTCTATTTGACTAAATAAAAAAAATATGGGGCGCCATTAAAAAATGAGTTATGGCTATTTTAAATTTGTTTGGACTTTTCATTCAGTTAAGTATCACTGAGTAAACCACAAAGTAACTTTTCTTCAATTTAAAACATCAAGAAGCAATTAATTTTTTAGGGGTGCTTGAATTTGCTTATTTTTCGCTAAAAACTTGAATAAATCAAAAACTACTGGATATAGACATTCTGCTGTACATCAAAATAAAGAAAATTCAATGCAGATTTTAAAAATTAAAAAATATATGGAGTTTTCCATTTAAAAAATCAAAGTTGAGTGCCACTTCCGGTACAACCGGAAGTGACACAAGCATGAAAATATTTTTAATCGATTGTCCATATTCAAAGACCTTAAAGTGCAAAATATCAGATTTTCAAAATTATTGCTTTTCCATAAACCTTTAATAGGCCACTTACGTGAATAATCCTGTATATCGTTAAAAATATATTTTATTATTTTTATTTTATCTATTATTTTTAGTATTCAAAAGTGAGATTAAGTGCTTTGGAATTTTGCAAAAAGATTTTGTTTGTACAAACTATTGAAATATATCTGGAAAAATATATTGGGGACATGATGAAAGAAATTTCTGAAAGACTATTAGATGTCGATATTCCAGTAGCCGTAAAGGCGGTTGAAATTTTACAAAAATGCAGGTAATAAAAACTACTTTTTACCACTAGTAAATAATAACTTATTATAGATTTCAGAAAACACAAATTTTTGAAAATTTTAAGTCTCACCTCTTATGTCGCGAAAAATACCATTACAACATTCCGTGCCAAATTTCTGTAAAATAACATGAAATTCATTTAAAAACTGTATTTTTTATAATACATGATTTTTTTTGATCAAACACATCTGGTAAAGCATGTCATGCGAAATGCAAAAATATAAACCTGTGTCAAATTTCAAGTTAAAAAACAAAATTAGGTACCCACCTTCATTTGAAAATTAAAAAATCAAATCAAGGCAATGAAAAAAATTATAATAACATTTTTTATGTAATTTTATTTTACCTTTTAGGTGATTTTTAAATTTTTCTCCTATTGTAAATAGTAAAATAGTTATGTCCAGAAACAATTTATTACATTTTTAGGAGAAGGGGGGTGGGGTCATGGAAAAAAATGATAATTAATTTTTTTTGTAGTTTTATTTTACCTTTTAGGTGGTTTTTAAATTATTATTTTTTTTTGTGAATAGTAAGAAAGTTATGTCTAGAAACAATTTTTTACATTTTGGGGGTAAGGGGGATGGGCACTGGAAAAAAATGATAAGAACATTTTTTGTGTACTTTTATATAACGTTTTATGTGGTTTTTAAATGTTTCCTCTATTATAAATAATAAAAAAAATACGACGGAACCAAAAATTTAACCCCCCTTCCCCCAACCGATTTTTCTCAAATACGAAATTGTCCAAGATAATATAAAAATACATCTGCATACCAAATTTCAAGTCGCTAGCTCAAAGCGTTCTTAAGTTATAGTGGATACAGACAGACCGACAGACATCTTTTTTTTCTTACTTATTTTGATTTTTCTCGACGTTTCACGAAAAAATAAGATGATTGAAGCAAAAAAAAATTGATTTTTTTTTACCACAATAATTTCTTCTATGAGAAAGTAAAAATGCCGCCCTGCCCACATTTTAAAAGCTCAATATAAATTATCAAATATACTAAAAAAGATAGTTCTAGTGTCTTATTTACATGTTCCATATGTTCCATATGATGTCCACTGGATGTCCGGACATATTTTTTTTGTTTTTCCCCACCACGGCCGCATTTTTTTAATTAAAAAAAAAATATCACCAATCGATTAAGAGTACCTATTTCCATACAAGGTTCCAATTTAGCACTGCATTTTAATTTTATAAAACGCATAACAGATATAATATTATTTGATAAAAAAAAAAAAAATCGTGCCTTAAATATAATTTTTAATTTTTTTTCCAATGCTATTTTTTTCAGCAGTTTTATTATGGTATTTTTTACACGAGGAGGGACTTAAAATTAAAAAAAAAATCGTGTTTTTTGAAATGTCCTAACCCTGATAGAGACAATTAACTACTTAACTAAAAAGTATTAAACATTTTTTTAGAATTACAAAACCAGCTATCTTTCCCTCAAAGGATATGGGAATAATAATCTCTTTTTTGTTCAACAAACATCCTCCTCTTGCAAGTGCTGCAGGTTCATTCTTAGTGATGCTAACAAAAAAGCAAGAAGAAACGCCGATTAATGTAATTTTGAAATTGTCCGAATTGATAAATATACCTGGGGTAAGAACCATACTATTAAGGGTGATTTTGAATCTTAAAAAAATGTTGGTTTGGATTGGTTAACATGCAATTTTTGGCATTTGTAAGGCTTTTTTTATCCGAAAATTCTCGGTTATTAATAAGGATATTGATATGGGCTTTTTAACATTGTTTCTTTAAATAGTTGATTGAGTGCCTAACGTCGCCCTTTTTTTAGATTTTTGTTGTTGATATAATATATCGTTCCCCAACTAACACGCTTAGATTTTACAGCTTAAATTGGCTGTCCTCGCATTTTAAACCAGCGTTTAGCTTTATTTCGGTAATTTAATTGGCTGTATTTAGGATTTTTTATTAAGCTGTTCTTAACACTTTACATCTACTGTAATAGTTATAATCGACTTGGCGCAGTCAATAAATAGTACAAAATGAAACCACAGCTATTTGTGTTATTTTTTTTATACTTTAAAAGTATCTTAAAACAATCAAAAATAATAGAAATTTAATGCATTTTAAAACCGCTTAAGCATTATTGCCTAGAGTCACTCATTCTTATGGTTATCCATCCGGCGGTAAATAACGGAACTAATTAATAACAGAAATCTTTAACCTAAAATAATATATTTCATACAGGAAGTTTGTCTTACTTACAGCCTATAGAGCCAGCTAATAGCTTCGCCATTTTTTTGATTTCCTTAGTAAAAAAAGATAAAAATCTAAAAAAAAAATCATAACTTATGAAACTCTTTTACTGTTAAACATAATATCCTGTAAATAACATTTATTGAAAATTTTCGGACCGTGTATAAAGAAAAATAAATAAAAAAATTAAAAAAAACTTTATTAACCCTCAATTTATTTTAACTAATCTTCACTATTTTTGAGGCGCGTGAAATATAACAAGTTTTCATCATCACTATACTGTCTTATTGGCACTTAAATTATGTGTCAAAGAACTTGTAAAAGTCCATATGTTGTCACAATAAATAAGACATTGTTATTTTATCTAACAAATATATTTCGTGAACAGAGAGAACAGAGTAAAGCTTATGACAATATTATATTATTAAATTTCCTAAATTTGTAATAAAAAATTTAGATATTTTTATCGTTTTATGTAGGCAACAAGAAAATACAGAATACAGCTAGCTGCTATAGTTACGTTTTATAAAATAAACTACGCAGTATATTCGCATATCCAATATTCGAATCTGTTTTGAAAATATTCACTGTGCGATTTTTAATTTACTATATTGCTTGAAGAAACCGACCAAAGAAAAAAAATTAAAAACATTTTTTTTTTCAAAATCTTTTTTTTTTCAAAACCTTTTTTTTAGTCATTTTTTTTCAATTTCTAATACCATTTTATTACGTTTTTCGAAAAAATAAACTTTTTTTTGAAAAAAAAAAGTTTCAATTCTTTTTTTAATCATTTAAAAAAAAAAACTATTTTTTTTATCAAAATTTTTCCGTTTTCCAAAAAATTTTGTTTTGTTTTAAGGAACCTAGACCTATTGTAACAGGGAAAAGTATTATTTTGCTGGCAGCAATATTTGTTAATTTTTCGTTTTTTTTTTAATATATCCAAAATTCATAATTATTTATTATTAAATAATAATAATATTAATAATAATAATACTATTATCATTTAAATGATATTTTTGTTTAGTACGAAGATTATTCGTCTGTACTTGTGCAAGGCTGTTTGCCTCATTGCGAATATTTTAAGTATTGGGATAAAATCGTCTTATATTTGCTCCAAACAAACGATTCTATTGAGCGGAGAAAAGTTTTCATCGAAATAACGCACGCTTCCGTTCATCAAGTTCTGACCGACGTTCCACTTCATTTGGTCAATGAAAAAGATCCACGTAAGTGTAATAGTTATTTTTTTTTGTTTTTTTTTTTGAAAAATACGGTAAATTTCCTTTTAAATGGTGTCTTACACTATAAATTTGATGCTGTTTGGGCAGAAATATTTAAATTAAGATGGCTCAAGTTTCGTTTAGAGGAAATATTCTATCCTTACAAACCAAAACTACTAACTAAATAAAATGCCCCGAGTTCGAAAATAATATTTTTTGCGGAAATGCGTAATTTTTTTTCTATGTCCTTAAACGTTTCGTTTTTTAACTGGCCAAATAAATCTTGGGAAATCCTTTATCGCTACAAACGAAATAGTAATTAGCTAATCTTACGTTCCTGAATACGATAGTAATATTTATTTTGTGCGAAAATAAGCTTATTTTTTTCTTATGACCTTGAATTCTTTGTTTCAAAAATGCCTATGATGCCACCAGGGAAATCTGTTATTAGTACAACCAATTTTTTTTACTATTCTTGACACCCCAACAATGATAATAATATTAATTTTATGCGGAAATGCACCTTTTTTATAACCTGTTTTTTTTTGGCCTTATCAGTGGTAAAATAAAGCTTGGTAAATCTGTTATCCGTACAAATAAAAAACTAACCAACTATTTTTTTACTTCTGAGTAGGATAGTACCGTTTATTTTGTGCGGTAACGTACCATTTTTGTTCTATGACCTTCATTTTTTTTTAGATATTGGTATTATACTTTGTAAAATATAATGTATTAAAATGGCGGCTTTTTTCAGCCGCGCGTGCGGCTGAATTGTGGTCGGGCTCTGCCCAAGCCCGCCTCGCTTCGCTCGGCGATATTAACCAACTTTGTTATTTTATATAGATTTGTTTAAAATTTATAATAATTATTTTTGTACAAATAATTATTAAATGGCGGGCTTGGGTAGAGCCTGACCACAATTCAGGAGCATAAGAATAGCTGTGTGTCTTTGGTTGTAGCAATAACAGATTTCCCAAGCTTCATTTTACGATTAATAAGGCCAAAAAGAAACTCAGGTGCATTTCCGCATAAAAAGAATATTATTATCATACTTGGGGTGTCAAGAATAGTCAGGAAAAAAATTGTTTGTACTGATAACAGATTTCCCTGGTGGTATCATAGGCATTTTTGAAAAAAAGAATTTAAGGTCATAAGAAAGAAATTTTATTTCCGCACAAAATTAATATTACTATCGTATTCAGGAGCGTAAGATTAGCTTAATATTGTTTCGTTTGTAGCGATAACAGAAACGGTTTGTTCTACGATGTTATACTAAGGCTCTTTTTATGTATTAATAGTTTAATTAACTAAAGAATCATATTTTATTAAGAAAATTTCAAAAAAATTACAAATAAAAAAGTTTAGTTTGGTTTTCGCCACCCATTTTGCACGTCCCTGGTTAAAAATACCAAATAAAAATTACATAAAATTTTAGCCTTTATCAATGTTAAGGGAAAGTTCAAGTATTACGTAACCCCCCTAGTTGGGGTCATTTTGGAGTGTTACGCCCATGTTAATCATATAGGAAAATAGCGTTACAGGGGGGGGTCCAAAGACCAAAATTTGCGTTACGTAATACTTGAACGTTCCCCTAAGGTATGTGCAAAAATTCGTTACTGTGGTTTATGAGGTCAAAGAGATATTAAATAAAAACTCGTTTTTAGACACACCCTTAAGAGGGCCGTAGCTCCCTTAGGGCTTTTTTCCAGACCAACCTTTATAGGAACTTTTTTTCATATTTTTATATGTAGAATCACCTCTAAAAATTCTTCGTGAGTTCTGGATGTACATTTAGTTTTGACAAAAATTAAGATGGTTCCCAAAACTGCATTAGAAGGCTTCACTGTAATGATTTAACATTTTTTTAGCTGTTATCGTGAATATTGAAGAAAACAATAAAATCTCAGATGCCTTTTTAACGAACCTCAAAAAATTGTTTACAATGTATGAGGCATATCCAAAAATCCTTATTGAGATACTTGAAATAGTTGCTTTGCTCAACATACGCCCAAAAGATTTAAACGTATGTATTTATTTATTTAAATTTTTATTAATTACGTCACACTATTTTTGGCCATTTTGACCCCTTAATTCCCTCTCGTCAGTCTTTTTCACGCTGGCCTCCACCACCAAAATAACTACGTCACGCTATAGCGATCAATTACCCCCCTCAATTAAAAACAAAAAAGTTTTTAGGTTGAAAAGGGGTGTTAATTATATTCATTAACTTTAATATTAATATTTTTTAACTTAAATAATATTTGTACAATAAATGAAAAAAGTAAACGTCACGAAGGGTTAATATCTTTTGCGATTTTTTTTTGACAGATTTTTGGGCGGGGCAACAATTTAAAATTTACATTTCAAGTTTCGTGGGGGCGACACTTACAATCAGAATTTTGACCATTTTTTTTTTACTTTTTTAGTTTTGGTTTTTGCAATTTTTTTTATTGTTTTGGCCCAGTTCTGTTTTTAACTTTTTTGCCAAACTTTATTTTGGCCAAAACTATTCTTGGGCAACTCACAGCGGAGGGTTTTATGCTCTAGTTTAATAGATATACCGGGTGATTTTTATTTATGTCCACCCCTAAAATTAAGATTAATTTTCATTCGATAAAAAATTGACTTTGGTTATTTATATAATTTTGCATTTTTTGTTTCACTTCGGTTTTGCCGGAAATGACCGCAACTTTTGATTTTTAAATAGAACACCCCGTACATTTTTACATAATTTGATTCAGAATTAAATTATGAGTACAACCATGTATCATTTGTCGATCTTTGACAAAACATGTAATTTTTTATTTTTATTTCAAATCTAGTTAGCTTTGAAATATGCAAAAACATTCTTGGCTTAGTAATTTTCTTAGAAAAAATATGAAACAATGCATTATTTAATTATTAACCAATTTGGAGCTCTTTAAAACTAGGCAAAACGTTTTTTATTTTTAATAAAACTATTATTTAATGACACCGTAGTACCATATTTTTTTCTTAAAAGACTGATGCCAATATCATTGTATTTTAATCAACATTTTTGGGCAAAAAAATACTATTAAAGTTTATTAAAAAATTACATGTTCTGTCAAAAATTGATAAATGATACATGGGTGTACTCTGAATTTAATTCTGAATCAAAATATGTAAAAATATACAGGGTGTTCCATTTGAAAATCAAAAGTTGAGGTAATTTCCAGAGAAACCGGAAATAAAACAAAAAAATAAATCCACCATTTTATAGCCAGTAAAATTATATAATTTATTAAATCACCAAAGTTTCGTTTTTTAGGAATGAAAATTAATCTTAATTTTAGGGGTGAGCATAAATAAAACTCACCCGGTATATCATTAGTCAGGTTCCTATTTTTTTAGTTATTAACTAGTGTATGCGAAGTGTATATGGAAACTTTTTTTTCTCATTATGCCAGAAATAAGCAGGTTTTAGAATCGATAGTAAAAGTTTTGTCGAGTTTTTATAACAACAACGATTACCAGAGAAGAGCATACGGATTTATTACATATTTAGCAAAAAAGTATTTTAAAAAGTTAACAGATACATTAATGGTAAGAACAATTTTTTAGGGTTTCGTATAACTATTGTATAACTATTGTATAACTATTGTATAACTATTGTATAACTATTGTATTACTATTGTTTAAAAAAATAGTTTATGACTTAATAAAAAGTATACAGGGTGCCCGTTTTTCGACCTCAAGCATGGGTATCTCAGTTATTATAAGAGATCGGTTAAATTAGAAAAATGTTGTGCATTTTTATGCTGAGCAATAATCTGAAAGAAAAATTAACCTGTGATTTTTTGTCTTAATTATCACAAAGAAATTAAAAATCCCGAGTTTTATTTTTATTTTTTTTAGCGAAAACCCACAAAGCTAGATGTTTTTCATTGAAACATTGTTAAGGTACTTTTTTCCAAGGAATCTAAATCTGTTATCATATTTTCCATGGCATTTTAGATGCAAGAGTTACAACACCTAACTTCGTTTTTTCTTATGGGCGCTTTTTTGGTTTTTTACATTTTTGAATATACTTTTTTTCTGATTACGATAATGTATCACGCGAGATTATCAAGCGAAATTTAAAAAATTAAGTGCTTTGGAAAGAACGAAGCAATTAAATTAACGGGGGTTAGGTTTGAAACCGTAAATATTGTTAATATGACATTGCTACCTAGGCGCATGCGTGAGCTCGACATTTAGATTATCAAAATGTGAGGAGCGGCTAACTGTAGATCTAAATGCTCACGCATGCGCGTAGGTCACATTAACAATATTTACGGTGTTAAACCTAACTTCCGCTAATTTAATTGCTTCGTTGTTTCCAAAGCACTCTGCGCAAAAATGATTTTTTTAAATTTCGCTCAAAATGTAAGACTTGATAATCTCGCGTGATACATTATCGTAATCAGAAAAAAAAGTATATTCAAAAATGTGAAAATCCAAAAAAGCGCCCATAAGAAAAAACGAAGTTAAGTGTTGTAACTCTTGCATCTAAAATTCCATGGCAAATATGATAACAGATTTAGATTCCTTGGAAAAAAGTACCTTAACAATGTTTCAATGAAAAACATCTAGCTTTGTGGGTTTTCGCTAAAAAAAATAAAAATAAAACTCGGGATTTTTAATTTTTTTGTGAAAATTAAAAAACAAAAAATCACAGGATAACAGATTTAGATTCCTTGGAAAAAAGTGCCTTAGCAATGTTTCAATGTTTCTAGCTTTGTCGAAATTTTTATTTTTTTTTTCGATAATTAAAAAACAAAAAATGCCAGGTCAAATTTTCTTTCAGATTATTGCGCAGAAAAATATGCGCAACTTTTTTCTAATTTGACCGATTTTGTGTCTGTTATAATAACCGAGATGCCCATGCTTGAGGTCGAAAAACGGGCACCCTGTAGATCAAAATAGTTATTTATGGCGACTTAATTAACCATAACAGTACCGATCCTTGAGGTACACCAAATTTTTAAAATTTTAGCTGTTTTGTGTGATTATTATATATATTATTTTTTTGAAAAATGTACCTATGTACTTACCTATTTGTAAAAATTACAGAAAATAATAAAATTAACAACTGAAACGATCCAAACGATTTTTCTCGGGGAAAGTAAATTGTAGCTTAGGTAATTTATTTCCTTATATTTATTTTTGGATTTTAGGATAGTAAGCCTGATGATTCTGCTTTAGAAGAATTGTGCTTACAAGTTAGTGTTTTGTTACCCAGCTTTAATTTGATAGATTTATTAGACTGGGATATTATATACATGTTGGATTTTGATGGCGTTGAGGTAAGTGTACTTTATTCACAACCATTTAGTAATTGGCTAATTACATATATACATAAAACTTGGAAAATGAATGATTATTAAATGCAACTTCCTAAAAAGTTAGAAACACCTCATTTTCCTCCCTTGGTCGGAAGCTCTTTTACCTAACTTCACGTATGTCACTTATCAAAAATTTTAATTTATTGACTTGAATTTTATCAAAAACTGTTTTAAACACATTTATTTTTTTATTTATTCATTTATTCAAGTTTATTTTTAAAAAATAACATAACATATAAATTTAAGTTTTTTAAGTTTTTGGCATTTATGAAAAATAAACATTAAATACTTCCAACTTTATAGGTTATTATATTACTGTTTTGGGATTTAGTTAAATTGATATAACAAATAACCAAAAATAGTTTTAAAGTCAGAAAAATTCAATAGTTTTATTTAACTTAGTAGCTAATTATTTGTTGGTGTATGCCTACAATAATCAAAGTTGCCATTAAGCTTTAGCTAGTGTATAAATTTATATTTCCTGTTTTTTTTTTTCGTATTTTACACCGAAAACTATATACAGGATGTCCAGTAAATGATGTGATTATTTTTAAGGGTTGATCCTACATAGGAAAATATGAAAAAAGGTTTGGACTAACAACCCATCTACACGGTCTAAACCCGAAAGCGAAAGTTCTTTTAATTTTAGTGGTCAATTAAAATTTTAAATTGTGTTGACTCTTAATTTTATATTTAAAACGATCGAACTTTTTATTGTTTAAAAATCTGTATAATAAAATTAATGGAATTTATTAATGTAAACCACCAAAAAAACCGAAAAAAACTAATACTATTAAAAAAAAGCAACAAAAACTTAAATAATGTTAATAAAAAAAGTACTTTCGCTGTTGAGATTTGAACCCAGACCATTTTTGGGGATTGAATTGGTTTACTGCCTAAACCAACTGCCTGTTTTTTCGTTTAAAATTACTTCACTTAAGGTGAAAAATATTGTTTAGAAAATAACTTCTTAACGCTTGTATGTATTTTAAAGACTTTTTGTGTGATAAATATATAAAATTTAAATATTCGATTTAAGTTAGTTTACCTATACATGCCACTAAAAATTAAAAAAATGACTATGGTGGGCGTAGCCCACCATTCACTAAACTGGAAACCTTAAATCCACCTTAATTTGTAGCTTAGGTGACCCCATCGAAAAACCCGATAAAATTTTGACCATAACTTTTACCGTTTCGGAGAAAACTGATTGGGTCGGGAACTTTGGATCACCCGGTACATAGAATTTTCAGCTGAATTCATAAATGTAATAAAATTAAATAAAAATATGTTTTTAAAGTTAAAACCCTTCTTAATTAAGTACATATTACGTACATACAACTAAAAAGTAGAAAACAAGATATTTATACAAATTTACAAATACGAGATTTTTAAAGGAAGTGTTTTGGAATTTTTAATTTTTTGATTTACGGCAACATAAGTGTAGTGTTATTCTTGTTGTATTTATTTATAATATTATAAAAATGTTTAAATTTCTTGCCTGTTAATTGATTTTCTTGTTGAAAAATTATAAAAATAAGATTTATTTCGATTTATTTCATAAAATATAAAAGTATATTTTATTTTGACCCTGCTCGTAGGAAAAGTATTGTTCCTAACGCATGCGTAAAGAGGCTTTTCCGCACCTGTTAGAAAAATAGCTATTTCGAATCGGTCAAATACTTCTGTTCGTTCTTTGAGGGTCAATTCTTGAAATTTTAGGTAAAAACACTAACAGTTAGGCTTTTTCTAAAATGGGCCCGGCTGCATTACTAATGCGTTCTAAAGGTCATAAACTCAAAAACGAGACTCAAAAGTGGTCCTAGTTCAAACGGGGAGAGGGAGGGGGTAAAAATGCGTGTTTTCGGGCAAAACGAAGCAGTTCTTGCACCTCTTTGCTCATTTGTTAGCACCAAAGCAAGTGATCCCAGAGCCCAAAAGCGCCCCCACGTTAAATTAATACTAGGGTTATTATAACATATTTTTGTAGTTGATTAACAAGCCGTACGCCAGCAATGCGTTAAATATATGCAAGAGCCATTTAATCTGGAGCGCCAGGGATTTGATAAACAGTGTAAATGAGATCAACGATGTGGAGCAACTTTCTAACGAAGTCGAAAAGGAAAGAAAACGCACGAACGCTTTCATAATAACGTGTTGTAATATTATAAACAACAGGAACGCACCACTAGAACTGAAGCACAAAGTAAGTTTCATTGAAAAAATATACTTTCCCCTATGTTTATTAAAAAAATGGTTTGTTTATCAAAAACAGTTGAAAAAAAGATGTTTTCCGTTTTTTTTTATTAGTATTTTTGCCCCCTTCGTTCCAACCCCGATTTTCACGAAAATCAATCGCAGCCAAGAACTTTGGGTAAGGAAACTATGTTTCAAATTTCAAATCTTTAACTCAAAGCGTTTTCTAGTTACTGCGGTCCCAATTTTTCCCGGAGACACCGACAGACACACTGACCTGACCGACCAAAGTCACGACAGACACAATTTTTTTTCGCGGAAATCAGCTTTTTTACATACAAAACATCGAGAAACGTGAAAAAAAGTAACAATTAACTGAAAATGGTACGGTTCCACCGCACTTATTTTCTCGCGGAAAGTGCAGCTAAGTTTTGAAATGTTTTATTCTTTTGTTATTTTTATGATTCATTTATTATTGGTCATTATGAAAAAGAAATACCCAAATGTATAAAATTTTCATTTGAGCATCCGCCAAAATTACAAAACAGTATATTCTATAACTAGTATGGAATAGACATTAATCCGCGCGAGCGGAAAGTTTGTCATACGAGCCGGTAGGCGAGTTTGACGGTCCCGCGAGCGCGGAATGACTTCCATACGTGTTGTAGACTATACTTTTTCTCCGATTGCAAATATGAAACACTTTAAACTGCGGACAAAGTTAAAAACCATGTTTTTTGCGACTCGACATTGTAAATGCAACAAAACACATATTTTTAAATAAAGCTATTAATGTTATTTAATAATTTTATCAAATTAGTACTTAAAAAATATTTTTATTTAATTTTAGCACATATTTACAAATTATAATGCAAAAATTGAAGGTTATGTCAGATTGTTGTCAGATATCAGATTTAAATATTTAACAATAGATGGAGCAGTTTTAATTTTTTGAACTAAATTGATAAAAAACTGGTCAAATATTAAGAAAAACTAATAAACTTTATGTAATTTTAACGCAAAACTTTAAATTGCATTAAATTATTCATGTGCTCATTCTAACACTTGATACGGAATATTCATACCGTATCTAGAGCTAGAATGGATTCATTCTGTCTTTAAAAAGTGTGTGTATTTGCTTACATTCTAAAGCAGTCGTAGAAAAAAAAAATATTCTAAACCGTTATTTAAAAACCTTCAGTTTTATTTTGGTTTTGATCTGTTAAACGGTATGGCCTGTAAGTCACTGGAGGAATGGAACGACGCACATCGAAAGATCGGTTTTCGGAGTGTATCAAAATCTGGAAAACTTTTTTTTCGGTGAACTCTACCTGTAGGGTAATTTAAAATTTTATGCATTATCATACATAATTAGGCATAGGTCTATGTATACATAACTATGTATGATCAAAATTCATACATGTTCAAAATCCAGACATGATCATACATAATTATTAGGGTGCCCAGTCAAAATTAAAAAATGGACTTTTTTAGGGTCCCACCCCCTATAAATGTTCATTTAGGTCAAAAACCAACCCTCAATTTTTTTCAGATTTTAAAAAATATATTTAGAGGTTGCTCCCGGCGGTTTTTTCGAGAGGAAAACATGTCAAGTCTTTTTATTATTATTTAAATATAAAAACGTTGAAATCAGGCGATTTTGGGAAGGGAAATTATTTTTGAAAATAAAAAAATATACCTTTATACATAAAAAAATGGCTTTACTAGGGTATAAACATGGTAAAAATTGACGTATGAAGCTAATTTATGCTGCAAAAACGGTTACTTAGAAATTTTTCTCATGGGTCAATTTTTTTAGAAATTCATTTATAAGTACCAATTAACGTTATAACGCCCCATATTTATTTTTTTAAGAAAAAGGACAGGATGTCCAAAAACAATCACAAATCTTATAAAATGTAAATAATAATAATAAAATTGAAAATAAAAAAATATACCCTTATACATAAAAAAATGGCTTTACTAGGGTATAAACATGGTAAAAATTGACGTATGAAGCTAATTTATGCTGCAAAAACGGTTACTTAGAAATTTTTCTCATGGGTCAATTTTTTTTAGAAATTCATTTATAAGTACCAATTAACGTTATAACGCCCCATATTTATTTTTTTGAGAAAAAGGACAGGATGTCCAAAAAAAATCACAAATCTTATAAAATGTAAATAATAATAATAAAATTGAAAATAAAAAAATATACCCTTATACATAAAAAATGGCTTTACTAGGGTATAAACATGGTAAAAATTGACGTATGAAGCTAATTTATGCTGCAAAAACGGTTACTTAGAAATTTTTCTCATGGGTCAATTTTTTTTAGAAATTCATTTATAAGTACCAATTAACGTTATAACGCCCCATATTTATTTTTTTAAGAAAAAGGACAGGATGTCCAAAAAAAATCACAAATCTTATAAAATGTAAAAAATCACTTTATTTCGATAAAAGAGATGATATTTGGCAAAAAAGTATAATAATATATACAAATTGCTTTGAAATGTGTTTATTTATATAACTGGGTGTTGCGGATTTTTTTTTCAGATCACGGCATCGCATTCTTATGTACTTTGGTGTTATGCGAGCATGTGGATATGCCCTTACAAGGCTTTTGAAAACACTTTCTATTTATTTGCCATAAGATTGATATTTTTATTGCAGTTTAATGCATTTTTTAGCTTTTATTGATATATTTAATTATTTTTTGGACACCTTGTACTTTTTTTCAAAAAAGTAAATATAATTCCTGAATTCGCACATATAGAAGAATACTCTTAAAAAAAGAACTCTTTGGAAAAATTTCTAAGTGCATTTATTTCTAGCATTTATTAACCAACCACGTGTCAATTTTTAGCATTTTCACCCCATAAAAAAAAACGTTTTATTTTTATAGAGGGGCATAAAAATTGAGAATATGCCTTATCCAGAAACACTTTTTTGTTTCATAAATGTCCAGTATCAATGTTTTTATATCCTTAAAAAAATAAAAACCCTTCACATGATTTTCTATTCACAAAAGCGCCGGGCGTGACCTCTAAATATTTTTTAAAAAATCTAAAAAAAAATCAGGGTTGTGTTTTCACCTAAAGGAATAATTTTAAGGGGTGGAACCCAAACAATTCCGTAGGTGCTGGACACCCTAATAATTATGCATAATTTTAGGTAAAATTAGACCTAATTATGCATAATCATACAAAAACTTTTTCCGGGGGTTGCATTAAAAAATCCTTTCAGGCCTTTGAATATATGGTATATTTGTATAAACAATATCACATTCTCATCGATGGGGTGATTTCAACCCATAAATCTCGACCAGTGATCAACAAACTCAGCAGAGATTTACAACATGTCGTGGTACTTCCGGTAATCGAAGATTTCATGAGTAGATGCGTGATTGAGAATAAAAAATGTGAGTAAAATTTTTGAATATTATTATTTTGCAGCTTTTAGGACAGTGCTATTCCAAAGACTAGACTACAATTTTTTATTCTATGGCTATTCTGTATGGGAGAATTCTAGAATATACTGCCCTACTACGCTAGAAAACAGTAACTCAATTTGTCGCATAGCAGCGTTTTCAAAATATTACATCAGATTTGACGTCAAAACATCGCTAGGCGACAAATGGAGTTACTGCTTTCTAGCGTAGTAGGGCAGTATACGTGCAACCAATTTTTATATAACTAGTCCACTAAATACTGTTGATAACAAAAGAATACTTTATTCTATATTTATTAAAAAAATATTTTTTTTTGCAAAAAAAAAACTTTCGTTGGACATTTTTTCGAAAAAAAATCGCGATTTTTTTTTATATTTTGGCTCCCTTACCCCACCCTGATTTTTATCAAAAACAATCTTAGCCGAGAAATTTACCTTGGTAAACCGATAGAAAAATTGTCTAAGACATCTTAAAAAAAGCAATAACATTAAATTTTATCAATTTTTTATCCAATCCGGGCGTCCAGAAAGAATGGCCCGAGTCATTCTTTAGGGAAATATAAATTAAAATTTCATTTCATTTTCGTTTGTTTTCATATTAACAAAAAAATTAAATAAAATGTTTCTCACGGTACTCCTGAAAATAGTTTTAATGAAAGTTTTCGTATAAAGCCAATGACTATAGACTATATAGATGTTATTCTATCAAGAGTACTGACTAAAATAAGACGAAAATTAAAATCTTTCCCCAAGCCGTTTTCGAGAAAATCGATTTTTTCCAAAATTTGTAGCAATAGGTTTGGACTTTTTGATTGCATTTTTCATTTAAAGGTAGCAAAAAAATAAAAAGTAATGGTTTAAAGTCATAAGAAAGGTTCTTTTTATTTATTAAGCCGTGGTAGAGGGAAAACAGTGGCGTAGACAAAGACAAAATAATAAAAAATAATGCTGCCAACAAAATAATACTTTCCACGGCACTTACATTTGTGGGCATTTGTGAAGAATAACTTTATTTTATATAAAATGGTAACCTTTATCAATGTTAAGACTTGTGCAAAAATTCGTTACTGTGGTTTGTAGGGTTCCAGATATATTAAATAAAAACTACTTTTCATATGCACCCTTAGGAGGGTCGTAGCTCCCTTAGGGCTCATTTCCGGACCAACCTTTATAGGAACATATTTTCATATTTTTGGACCTAGAATCATCCCTTAAAATTTTGTAACATTTTTGAATCACCCTGAATTTTATTGAAAAAAACTGAAAAAAAGCTAATAAAAAAGTTTGGGGCAAAAAAGAGACAAAGCCCCCTATTTAGAACGCCTCTGGTCAAAATTACCAAATCAAAATTACATAGGGTGTTTGTACACAATAAAAACAAACATTCTATGTAATTTTAAATTGGTAATTTTAACTAGGGACGTGTAAAATTGGGGGGCTTTGCCTTTTTTATGCCACAAACTTTTTTGTTTGTAGATACTCTTTATGTAACACCGTAGGGCCAACGGTTTTTGAGAAAATTACAGATCTGTGTATCAAAATTATAAACTAAAATATGCGCCATTAAAAAATTTAATACTACAGGGTGAATCTACATTAAAAACTGTAACATAAAGTTTTTGTTCACAAATGCCCACAAATGTAAGTGCCGTAGAAAGTATAATTTTGTTGGCAGCAGTACTTTTTAATATTTTTTCTTTGTCTGCGCCACTGTTTTCCCTAAAAAAAGCCGTGATAGCTTAATAAATACAAAAATCCTTTCTTATGACTTTTAACCATTACTTTTTATTTGATTATTTTTTTGCTACCTTTAAATGAAAAATGTAATCAACGATGGGCACCTGTTGCTGCAAATTTTGGAAAAAATCGATTTTCTCGAAAACGGCTCTGGGGAAGATTTTAATTTTAGTTTTATTTTAGTCAGTACTCTTCATAGAATAACACCTATATAGCTTGATACGAAAACATTCATTAAAAATAACCATTACTTTTTATTTGTTTATTTTTTTGCTACCTTTAAATGAAAAATGCAATCAACGAATGGCACCTCTTGCTGCTTATTTTGGAAAAAATCGATTTTCTCGAAAACATCTCCGGGGAAGATTTTAATTTGGCCTTATCATAGAATAACACATATATACGATACGAAAACTTTCATTTAAACTATTTTCAGGAGTGTTCTCTTACACAAAACCAATGATAAAGAATACAGCAAAAAGGAATCGACTGAACCATTTTACTAATCTTCAAATTATTTTATGTTTTTAAATTATGTTTTTATTTTTTAGTGGAGTTAAATTTAAAACAAAAATATGTAGTTATGTGTCTGGAGTTAATTCTGTTGAATGCTGTAGATGGAAAATGTTTCGCCGTCATTTTAAGATACTACGCTTCTGTAAGTTGAGATTAAAATAACTCAAAATGTGCTATTCTGCTCTCCTTAGTTATAACGTCCTAACTAACATTGCTATTTTCCCTAAATTTTTCAAATAAATGGCCAAATTCCCTGGTTTCAATTTCAATTCCCCTGACTTTTCCCTCACTTTCCTGTGTTCCCCGACTGGTGGGAATTCTGGAGACAATATAAATATGACATAGAAGAAGTGGTATATAATTCGAAAAAAAATTTAAAAAAATCTAAAAAAAAAGAAAAAATGAATAAAATTGTGTAAAAAAATAAAATTTTATTTTATGAAAAAATATATTTTTTTTTAATATAAGGGGTCGTACTTTACTTACGTAACACAAATTTAATGCTGATACTTGCCCTAAATAGGTAACGCTTTAGCTGCTAGCGCTATCAGCTAAGACCGTCCCTAAAAATTGTAAAAAACAGTTTTTATTTTTTTCATAAAAAAAAATAAAAAAGTAATATAATTTTGGTTTGGTTCAACCCTATTAGCTTTTTTAGGCAGGATCTTGAAATTTGCAGAAGCTATAATTAATTTAAGATTTTTTGACATATTTAGAAATTTTTTGCCACTTCCATTTCGCCGGGAATGAATCGAACTTTCGATTTTTTAATGGAACACCCTGTATATTTTCACATATTTTGATTCAGAAGTAAATTCTGAGAACAAGCATGTGTCACTTGTCAAGGTCATGTCATTTTTTAGTTAAATTTTCATTTTAAATCTTTTGTGTTTTATAAAACTTGGCATTATAATGCCAAGTTCTTTCAAATAAACTATTTGTGTGGTATTAAAATGTCGCAAGAAAATTCTCTTTCATTTTAACCCAATGAGCCACATTCTTCCATTTGAAAAAAAAAGACTTATGTACCAAAGTATGATTTTCGAACCTTGGGAAAAAAAATCAAAATAGTATTTTTCTGAGGATACAAGACCAACAATTAAGCGAATAAGCTCATTTAAGGCACTCTAGATTTAAAATAAAAACCTTAATAAAAAATTATATGGCTTGTCGAAAATTGACATGTGGCACATACTTGTCTTCAAATTTGATTTTTAAATCGAAATATGTAAAATATACAGGGTGTTCCATTTAAAAATCGAAAGTTCGATTAATTTCCGGTGAAACCGGAAGTGACAAAAAATGTCTAATCATGTCAAAAAATCCTGAATTATACATAATATAGCTCCTGCAAATTTACGATCCTTAATAATAAAGTAAAAAAGTTTAGGGGCGTGAACCACCTTCCTGAAACACGGTATATACGGTAGTTTCGAATTTTCGAAAATTTTAAAAAATCGTCCTAGACAAAAAATTCTTGGATATAAATTTGTTTCATGAAAAAATCCGTTCCATGTCACGATTTTTGTGAACACGATAACTCAAGAACGAATGATCCGATGGACTTTTTAATTTTTAGGAAAAATCAAGTTCTACGAGGGGAAGATCCCTATTGTTTTTGATAGTGATCCACCCAAAACAAAAAAGTTATGGTAACCCCCCATAACTTTTTTGTTTTTAAAAAAAATCTAAAAAAGCTGAAAGAAAATTTCGATTAACGTAACTTTTCAGGAAAAAATACTTTTATTATAAGGATCAATTCTACCAATTTTAAAAGTAATCCCCCCAAAAACAAAAAAGTTATAGGGGGTTGATTGAACTTAAAAAAATATATATATATTTTTTAATTTTTCGTTTTTCGCAAAAACAAAATTTTGATTTTTTTTAAAGTTTTTTTTAAATTTTTTGTTTAATTTTTTGTTTTTTAAGAAAAGATCTTTTAAAAAATATATATTTTTTTAATTTTTTTTTTTATTTTTGGTTTTTCAAATAAAGTTCTTTTTTTTAAGTTAAAATTTTTGTTTACTTTTTTTAAGTATTTGAGAAAATGCAATATACCATTTACTGTGAATAATATATAATGAAATGCGAAGCATTACATATCTTCACGACTTGTTTATTTTATTATTTTTCAGCATTACAACGAATATGGAGAACATATCGACTATGTTCTATCTCAGTTCCAATCGTTGGACGTTAACGGATTGATCGTTTTGTACGGGTTGATTGATTTTTATGAAAAAGTTAAACAAAAAACGTCGGATATCGCCAGTAACCTATACGATGCAGAGGAGATGCGCGGTTTGAGGGTAAAAATAAATATTTCTGCTAACAAAAAAAAATACTTTCCTCTCTAGTCTCTAATCAAAAAAGAAAAAATGTTTGAAAAAAAGATTAATTCCTTTTTCGAAAAACATAACTACCCTAAAAATAAAAAAAAATAGATTTTTTGAAACAAGTTTTTATTCCCTTTGACCTGTTTATCCCACCCCGTTTTTTAACGAAAACAATAGTAATTTTTTTTGAGAAAGGATGTGAAATTTAAGATTTTTATTATTTTATCTTCACCCTTCCCAAACGTCCCAAACGTGAAAAAACATCGACATCACTGCTAATTAAGGTTTTTTTTTCCATAACTTCCAAACGATTTAATCGATTGGCTTGAATTTTTATAAATATATTATTTTTACTTAATTAAAATTTTGTATCAAACTTCTTTCGGGGGATTAAGGTGACTATTAGATTTGTTTAAGGGGTAAAAATTATAAATTGGTGGCTTGAGTCACTTTAGTTTAATTTTGGATTGATTTTACCAAATTCTTGTTTCTCGTTCTTGTTATTATAAAAAAATATTTTTTTGACCCCCTAGCCCCCCTTTCAAGGATTTTATTCTATCATAACTTTAGCTTATACGCCTAAATTGTGGATTTTATTATTTGTATATAAAGTAATTAGATACTCCCTTTTAAGATAAGCTTGCAAAATTTTATTAATTTTTGACAAAAAAATAAACAATTTGGAGAACGTTTTATCTCATAACTAAAAATGCATTTTTTCTCAAAAAAATTATATCTCAAAAACTATAAACAACAGACCCATTCCATTCCATTTAAAAAAAATAAGTCAGATCTTACCCACCCTAGGAGGACCATCCTGTATATTTCAAAATATTTTTGGAATGTGCCTTTTTTAAAACCATACGACTTTTTCCTTTAAAGTTTTTCTCTAAAGTGGATACTTTACTATATATTGACCGAGTCGGCTTCGTTGAGACACCTTGTATATTTGATTCGCCCACGTTTCGTTTTTTTCTTTGTATAAAATTCCAATTTTTGACAGTATTATAAGAAATTAAACGGAAAATTTAAGAAATTATAGATTTTTATTATGAATGGGTATTAAATTTTAAATAGCTTATTATTTGCCAAAGTTTTGGCTTTTTTATTCCCAAATGGATCAAGTGCATTTCTTCGTAGCCGGTTTTTTTGGCACCTTGACTTGTTATTCAAACTTTTTCTGTCTTAAAATTTCACCATAACTTTTATTTACAGGAACTAGCTGTTCAACTAAACCAATCCAAGCATTTTAGAGTAAATAATATATTTTTAACGCAAATGATCCAGTACGCCATGAGTGCTGAAAATAATCTGTCTTTCTTGCACATTGTTAAATATTTTTTGAAGGACTGCGACGACACGGCTAAATCCAGTTTGTGAGTATAAGCATGATTGGAAAAAATGCACTTTTCAGTATCCAGGGTGTATTTGAAATAGCGTCGGAAATTTTAACAGGTGATTCTACATGATAAAATATGACAAAAAGTTCCTATAAACATATGTCTAAAAATGCGTCATAAGGGAGATACGCCCCTTTGAAATTGGCTAAAAAAATCGGTTTTTATTTAATAACTCAGGAACCCTTTGAGTAATGTTAACGAGGTTTTGCACGTGAATTAATCCTAATAAGGCCCATCTATGTATGTAATTTTCACGTACTTATTTAAACCAGGGGTGTGCGAAACGGGGGTCCTTATCAGTTTTTTGTCCCAAACTTTTTTCTGTGTAACTTTTTTGCAATTTTATTTTTGAAATATGATTCCTCAGGTCAAAATACATAAAAAAGGTACTCTTGTTATAATACTGTAGGATTAACCGTTTTCGAGAAAAGTTCATTTGAAGGTGAAATTTCGCGGTTCGAGGACGAAAAATTAAATACTAAAATGTCGAAAACCAAAATTTTAATGATGCAATGTTATTCTACATCAAAAACTAAGAAAAAAAGTTTTCATACATGTAGGTCGAAAAAACGCTTTTAAAGCTACCATAGCCCTTTAAAAATGGTGCATATTTAGGAGACCATAGCTCCATTAGGATTGATTTTTGGAAGTACCTGCATATGAGGTTTTTTTCTTAGTTTTTAATGTACATTCGCCCTGCATCAATAAAATTTTGGTTTTCAACATTTTAGTATTTAATTTTTCGTCCTCGAACCGTGGAATTTCACCTTCAAATGAATTTTTCTCGAAAACGGTTAATCCTACAGTATTACAACAAGAGTACCTTTTTTATGTATTTTGACCTAAGAAATCATATTTCAAAAATAAAATTGCAAAAAAGTTACACAGAAAAAAGTTTGGGACAAAAAACTGATAAGCCCCCCCCCCCCGTTTCGCACACCCCTGGTTGAAATAAGTACATGAAAATAACACATAAAAACGGGCCTTGGTAGGATTAGTTGACGTGCAAAACCTCGTTGATATATCTCAAAGGGTTCCTGAGTTATTAAATAAAAACCGATTTTTTTAGCCACTTTCAAAGGGGCGTAGCTCCCTTATGAGGCATTTTTAGACATGTTTATAGGAACTTTTTGTCATATTTTATGATGTAGAATCATCTGTTAAAATTTCCGACGCTATTTCAAATACACCGTGTATTACAAACTTTTATATTACTTCCGGTTTTACCTGAAATTGCATCAATGTTGCTTTACACCCTGTATAATTTTAAATATTTGAATTCAGAAATAAATTTTGATTTGACAACCTTTTCATTTTTATGAGTAGCTGTGACCTGTTGTTGAAATTGATCTAAAAATCAACTCTTTTTTTCTGCATTTTCAAATCTAAAATAGATAGATAGATAGATATATATTTATTAATCTAAAATATATACAATACAGGTATAAAGGATTCGTCAGTTTAAATGAATACATACATATACAAAAATAATATACAAAAATAAATGGTATACAAAAAATGAGGTAACATTAATTTGATGCAGTGGGCTCAAGGTACTCCCTGATACTATAAAAACATACTCTTAGCAAAAAAGTTCTAAGTTGATTTTTAAATGTACTTAATTTATTTATGTTTTTTATTTCGTCTGGCAATTTATTGTAAATTTTCGAACCAGCGGCGTGCGGAGATTTTTTAAATTTTTCAAGCCTAAACTTATCAATATGAATATCTTTTTTTTGCGCGTATCATAATTGTGTAAGTCTGAATTTGAATTAAATTTATCTAGGTTCTTTTTTAAATGCATATTTTGTATATATAAATGCAGGGTATTGTTAATATATTATTTGCGATGAATGTAGGTTTACAGCTTTCTCTGTAAGATAAATTAAACATAATGCGAATTACTCTTTTTTGATGCACAAATACTCGATCTATGATGTAACGTCGAGAAAATGTAAAAAATATATGTTAAAAAATGTATTTCGGTCTGTTTGTTTGTATCTAAACCTCATAGCTTTTGACCCATTAAAACAATTATTTTATTAAACGATTCAGGACCTTTGTAGTTTACGTCCCATAAAATATTGTTAACATTGTGGTATGGTAAGGGGGCTTATTATTTATCGTAGGATAAAAATTGTTGCACATTTTAAATTTTCTTCAGTTTTTATTACAGACATAACTTTTATTTTTTTCAATATAACTCGTTTTTTAGAAAAACCATTGTAAAACGTGTAGCTGTCGAGAAAGGATTTCAAAAAAATTTCGTCGTCATCTACTTTTGCAATCAAATTTTAAATCCTGCCAAGAAATCGAGTACTAAGAAGAAATCTACTAAGAAAACAGGTAGGTACTACAGATAAACAACTTTACTTTTACACTCGAGGTTTATGGGTCCTTTCGAATAAAAAAAAACTCTACAAAGTTTTTTTTGTCCATGATGAAAAAATATACAATTTTTATGTGTGATTGAGTAAGGCTTTTTTTTATCCGAAAATTCTCGGTTAAGATGTCGATATGGAGTTTTCACCACTGTTTAGTTAAAGAGTTGCTTGAGTGCCTAACGTCGCCCTTTTTTGATTTTTTTGGTTTTTATTTGACTTCAAAATTAGGAAATTTTACGTAATTTTAAAAAAGTCCGTAGAGCATAAATTAAAAAAATACGTTAGGCACTTATGCAACTTTTTACAATAGGCACTTAAGCAACTCTGTACAATAAAAAAAAACATCTTAATATCTTTAATTATATCTCATTATTTTCGGATCAAAAAATATGTATTTTTTTTATTTGGAAGGACCCTTATGTCGAATTATTTTAAAAATCATCCAGGCCTGCAGGTTGGGTTTATTTTTTTTTTTAATTAAAACATTTTTTAAGCCTTTTCAAATGGCGTATTACAAGACGGGAGTTGGTATTTAATTTTTAATTAACAATTACCTTAATTAATTAATGTATACAATACTACCTCTTATTGATCTACCCCCGATAAAACTTAGTTTTACGAAATAATTGGTATATTTTTAGATGAAAATACTACACCTGGAAAGAGTACATCTGGTAAAAAAACAAAAAAAATACCGTCAATTGAGTCAAATGAAACAAGTATCACCGCTCCACATCAAAGTTCCAAACGTAAGTTGGATTTTAAATACTTTATCTAGTCGCCGCTTGATGGAATGACTCTAAACTTCCCCTCATAGGAACCCTGAATAAAGTGATATTAAATGGTAAATGCTACAATCCACGCTCGATAGGACCAAAATGTTTAAGGGGCAAATCGCATGTTAAAGGGACAAATGGCTTTTAGGGCTAAATGGTTTAGATAGGTCTCATTTACCCTTACGGTTTGTAATACCGTGAAAACTAAATTAAAATATTTATTATAAAGGACCATTAATCTAGTTTCTTTTCTTCGATATAATAGACTTATAAAACATAGGGTAATTAAGGAAAAAATCATACAAAATACGTGTCTGCACTTATAACAAAAAAAAGGTACTCACTATGGAATTGTCGTATCTAGGGCTTTAGGGTTGATCTGCTGTTATCGAATCATCCTTGAAGATATTTCTTAAAATGCTGGACATTTACAGCGTGTCCCCGGATCGACTTGACAATACCACAAAATTACCTTTTTTTTCGAATTAAGAAAAACTCCTTTGGGATTTTGCCCTGCAAAAAAGTGGTAATTTTGTGGTATTGTCAAGTCGGTCCGGGGACACACTGTATATTACACATTAAAATATTAAACATTAATTTAAATTGCAAGCATTAATCATTAAACTTGACGTTTGTGTGACGTTTAATGTTATCAGAGTTGATACATTGATACATTGATACATTACAATAATAGGGTCGGACAACAGGAATTTTAAATTATTTCTAATTTTTGTTGAGTTTGTTTAATACATACCTATGCCGAATAAGATTATATGTCTATATACAGACATATAATATAGGTATGTATTAAAGACACTCACCAAAAATAAAAAATAATTTAAAATTCCTGTTGTCCGGCCCTGTTATTGTAATGAAAGTATCAACTCTGGTTATTATACAGAGTGTATGGCACATGTATAGAAAGTTTTTAAGGGGTGATAGAAGAAGTCATTTTGAGCCTATTAGACCAAATATACCCTTATAAGTCTCACCGTTTTTGAGATATCGGCCTCTTTAGGTATTTTTGCGAAATAGTTGAATTTTTTTCCCGTACATACTATTTTTTATAGTTCTAAATACTTTTAGATGTCCTAAATATTTTTTTAGACCATATTTTTCAAAGTCCAAACGACCTCTACTTCTGATTTTGAAATAGAACACCCTGTATATTTCATTCTTCTATCTCTAGGAATAAAAAGTTACAGGGGCGAGCCACCTTTGAAAAACACCCGGTATATTTCTTATTTTTATTTATTTTATAATATAATAAAAAAATAATATTATTATTTTTTTGTAATTATTTTTTTACTAATTGATGTATAGTTTGACACACGGACAAGACAACCGAAAAAATGCGGCAAAAAATAAAATCTAACTACGCACATGTTCACACCGAATTCGCTTTAATCGGAGCGTTTTTTGTTGGGGTTCTGTGGTTTTTTGCACATACCTCCCCCTTTCGTCGTAGGTTTCTTACCGTGTGTCAGAATAGGGAACGTTCAAGTATTACGTAACGCAAATTTTGATAATTTTAGACTTTTTTATATTCTAGCAAAAAACTGTAAATAAAATTTTTTATAGGGCTTAAAAAGAGCTTTTATTTAAAATATAATTTTTTGAAATCGGGTTATAAATATGTGAGATATGCTAAAAAAACCTTTTACTGCTTTAAACGCCAATATCTCGAAAACAATGCGTTTTAGGAAAATGTTGTTTATAACATTTTTTGACCAGTTTAAAATTATCTTTTATATAAGTGCTAAATTAACCAAATACAATAATAATTGCCTTAATTATAAACAAAAAACGCTAAAAATAGGAGTTTTGCCCTATTTTTACCCCCTTACCCCCAATCGTTTACCCCCAAAATTTAATCAGCTCGGAATACGATAAGAAACAATATGCAAAAAAACCGCAAGTCGATATCTCATGTAGAAATGGAATTAGAGAGTTTACACCCAGACAGACAGACAGACGCAAAAATTTTTTTTACTGATTTCGACTCGAAATGGTCTAAAACGTCGAGAAATGTGCAAAAAACGTGGTCAAAGATTTTGACTTTTCGGCGAAGATTTCAATACATCGGCACTCTTAGTAGCACTAAGTGCCGATGTAAAAAACTTCAATAATATACAGGTCGCTACTATTAAATAAAAGTATATAAAATTTATATTTATATAAATCAAAACATTGCCAAAAAAAATATGTATTAGAAAAAAATATACTATAAATAAAAATGTTTATTGTTTATATAACACGTATGTTTATTGTTTAGGACGTGGTGCCAAAAAACAGCTAATATACCCTGATCCAAAATCAAACAGTGATACCGATTTTTCTGAAGAATTAACTATACATGACTCTGAAAGTGATACATAACCAAATGAAAATGGACAATAAAATGCTGACCCAAAATATATTTACCACTCAGTATAATTTAAAATTTGAAATATTTTATTGTTTAAAAATATTTTTACATATGTAAAAGACTGATACATTATCAAATTAAAACAGGGATTAAATAAATAAAATAATTTAAATATAAATTGTATGTATAATATCATTTACTCAATATTTGAAAGTGATACATAACCAAATTAAAATATTTTAAGTATAATAATTTACATATGTACTCAATATTTAAGTTGCCTTAACGTTGAAACTGGGATTAACTAGACTAAACTGAGTTTAAGTTAAAAATGCTTCATTCTGATTGGTCGATCGTCAATTTAATCCAAGTTTAAAGCTAAACCATGGTTGGTACAAGTGGCCTTTAATTGTTAATTTTGAATATATAATTTTAATTTTTTATCATTTAGAAACGTAAAAAATACTAACAGTGATAGTTTACTAACCCAGTCCGCACATATATGGATGCAACATGTTAAAGAAAGATTTTTTAGGTAACATGTGCCATATTACATGAGACATAACATACATATGTATGCTACATAACATGCCTTATAACAGAAAGATTTTTTACGTTAAATGTGCCATATTACATAAGATGTAACATACATATGTATGATACATAACATGCAATATTGCATGTTATGTATCATATATATGGTATGAGAACATACACGATACATAACATGTTATGAATTCAATAATAAATATGGCGTCTATATTATTTTAATTTTTATAGGTTAGAATCACTAATATTCTTAAAATTGTTGTTAATAATAAAAGTTTTACCCTTAAGTAGTAGAAACGCATGTATTTTTAGACTGGACTAAACTGATTTTAGATAATTTTAGATAAAAATTTAAAATATATATTTTTTTTAATTATGATTATTTGCTATTTTTTCTCTAAACATGGTTTTTTATGTGGCGCATGATTTTTAAGCCTGGTAGAAAGTTTGCTTTTACAGTAAAAATGCATATCGCATAAGAATTTCACCTGATGGATGCTACATATAAAGATTTTTATATACTTTAATTATTAGGTTTATCAAAAAGACGTAAAAATTTTCACCATGTCTAAATCTATGATGCACTCCATACAAGTAAAATTCGGAAACGCCTACTTTCATTGTAATGTACCTAGTATGTAGCTGATATGTAGCATGTTATGTAACTGATACATAACTTGAGGCGGAATTGTTAAAGTCCAAGGACTATACATGGACTATAAAAACTACATGGCTGCAACATCACAAAGAACAGTGGTTATGTACCTGCTATGTTCCTGCTATGTATTTGTGTTGACTGGGTAATATTAAATATGCATTAAATATATAAAATATTTTAATTTTTAGTGTTTTAAAAATTATTTATAAAATTTAGAAAAGCATACCTACTAGTACATTTATACAAGATGATACATCACTAAAGGGCACAAAATGTGATACATCACAAATTGGTGTGCATGTGATGTATCATTTTTAATAGCTTAAGCTAATTAATTACAATTATTGTTTTTGGTTAAAAGTTAATAGAATCTATTCAATATATTTGTAAATTAGATTATTTTATAAATATTATAATAATCACGGGTCGGATCGAAGTAGCCATTACCGGGGGCATGCAAAAACTAGAATTTTAAAAAACTCTTTTTTTCAATTAAATAGACACTTTAAACTACTGTTCACCAAGCGGAATGTCATGTCGACGCTGTTAATACTCAGTATCATGGCCCATTGCTCATGGAGGACTTATCTTTTTTTTTTAATTTTTTTTCTTTTCAAAAAGCGAATAGTTAATACAAAAATATTGTTTTTTTTTTCTTAATTATTCCTTTTTTGAAAAGGGAAACAATTTTCAAAAAAAAAAAAACAAAGTTAAAGTCTTGCTCTATGAGTCATGGACCATGACCAAGTATTAACAGCGTCGACATGACATTCCGCTTGGTGAACAGTAGTTTAAAGTGTTTATTTACTTAAAAAAAGAGTTTTTTAACATTCTAATTTTTGCATGCCCCCGGTAATGGCTACTTCGATCCGAGCCGTGATAATACTAGTTTTTTAAGTGTTTATTAAACTTTTGTTCAAAATAAAAATTATAAAATTTGATTTTTTTCCTTATCTATACAATCTATAGGTTGAAGCTAAAGTTAAAATTTATTCAAGTAAAAACAATTACTTTCCCCTATCACAAAATATAAAGTGGAAAAGTCTTGCTGGTAAAAAAAATTAGATTTTGATTAAAAGTACACTCGACACATTTAAAAGGAACAGACTATAAGCCTATAGAAATACGTGTTGGTAGGCACGTTTATGTTTCTAGGTAGTTCAAATACACCAAAGGTATTTTCCAAAAAGCACGTAGTGCCATCTATGAACGTGACTGTTAACTCGTGCTGAAAGGAGTGGAGGAATAAATTCCCACCTTTAAGGCCAATCAGTGACGAGTATTTAACAAGGTATGGACAGGGGTCACCTTGAAATCTTTAAATTCCCGTATTTTGATTTTGTGTTCCAGTATCGCTCTTGTACTTTGGCATATTAAAATTTTTAGTTGAAACAAATAAACACTTCAAGTTTGAACCTTGTTTGAAGTTTTTGTGTTTACATCGCTTGAGTAAAAAGGTACGGTTAAATATTAGATCAAAGTTAACTCTTCTGTCTATTTGACATTTTTTAAATCATCATGTAATTTTTAGGCTAAAATGACAGAAAAATCGGGTTCAAAATTTATACAAAGGGGTGCACATAAAGGAAAAGGTATTGCTGTGTTTACCAGCGGAGGTGACTCACAGGTTAGTCTATTATTGCTATTTTATTTACAATCGTTTTATCAATTTTTAAACTTTACTTTTAGGGAATGAATGCTGCTGTTCGATCAGTAGTTCGTATGGGTGTTTATTTAGGATGTAAAGTATTCTTTATTAAGGAAGGTTACCAAGGTACAGAACCATTATACTTTTTATTTTTGCTCTAACCTTAGAGCTTTTTTATTCTAGATAATTAGTATTTATTAGTTGTGTGAATATACAACAGTTTAATGGGGAGCCCAAAATAAGCTTTTGTTAGAGCACAAAGGTGGTTAGGGACTTCTAATTTCTTTGCGGTAGGGGCTTACCCAAAGGGCTCATCATTAATCGTAAACACAAGCATAATAAACTTTATTTTTAATTTTTTCATTCTATAACTTTTGAATTTTAACATTTTTTTAATTTAGTTTCGTAGTTTTTATAAAAATGCAACAATTTTTAGTTTTTCAACTTTTGGGGTGTTGATGTCAGGATTTATTCCATACCAAAACCCAGGGCAGGACCAAGCCAGCTGCAGCTCTAGGGAAAATTTCTTTCCCCTGCCACCCATTTTTTCAAAACATTATTTTTCCACTCAGGGCTATAGCTATGACACTTTTATGGGGTGATGGGCCTGAAGTGGACCCCTCCTGACAAAAAGTGAGGGGTAAAAATGGTTCTTTAAAATTACTTACTAATTATATTAAAATTCTGATTAACTTTTTTAGATTAAGTTTTATAATCTTAAATTAAAAAAAAATAAAAATCCACTGCCCCCACCTTTAGGAGCCCTTTATGCATTGGGGGCCCTGCAGCCAGAAGTATACTTTTTATTTTAGTCAACCAAAATTTTTGCCAGGGGTAAAGCTTTTTTTTTGGTTGGGAACTTTTGACTTAATAAAATATTAACTCCACTTAATAAAATATTAACATGTGTTACAAATCTCAGCTCTTCTCAGAGCTGAGGTGAGGGTAAAGCTACAGTTGTGGGGACCTATTTTTTTTTAGTCATCAAAATTTTTGCCAAGGGTGTAAAGCTTTTTTTCAGAGATGATGAGGACCTTTTCTTTTTAGTCATCAAATTTTTGCCAAGGGTAAAAATATTAACTTGTGGGCCCCTTACATGTTACAAATCTCACTAGCCCTAGACTGCCCAGTTTAATACTGATAAAATTGCTTTAAATAAAGCCTAATATTTTGGATTTTAGGAATGGTAGATGGTGGGGAAAATATTGTTGAAGCAAACTGGTCTGCTGTTAGCTCAATTATCCACCTTGGTGGTACTGTAATTGGATCTGCTAGGTGTATGGACTTCAAGTAAGTTAATTTAGGCCAAAAACCAAACCTAAACTTTTTAACAAATCGAAAACATTATTATTAAAACTGTTTTTTATTGTTGATTTTTTTTAAACAGATGTCTGAAAAAAAATATAATTAATAATAAAAAATTATTATTTTTTGAATATTTTTTTTAATAAAAAAAATGCTTGATGGCACAGTAATTGGATATGCTATGAACTTCAAGCAAGTTAATTTGGGCAAAAAACAAATCAAAGCATTCACTGCTTTAAAAATTAAATTCTAAAAAATATATTGGTACAAGTATAGCTATGTTATAAAACTATTTACAGCATAATATGGTACCTAGTTTCAAAGTTCCCAAACTCGACAAAAAACGTCATGGACAAAAAATTCTTGAAAACACCAGTTTCACGAAAAAATAAGAAACTTTGAAAACGTCCATCTGCCCGTGTGTCCATCCGATGTCACAGTAACTCAAGAACAAATCGAAATTGTAGGAAAAATTAAGTTCTATGAGGGAAAACTCCCTGCTGTTTTTGAAAATAATTCCCCCCAAAACAAAAAAGTTATTGGGGGTCAAACTTTTTAAAAAATCGAAAAAACTCTCATAAATCGTTTTTCGAAAAAAAATTGTTTTTTTATTTTTGTTGATTTTTTGTTTGTTGTCCGCTTAAAAAAAATACTGCTGCCAACAAAATAATACTTTCCCCTATAGGCCTAAAAAATTTAAAAATTTTTTTTTCAAAAAAACTTTATTTTTTCGTAAAAGTAAAAAACAGTCATCCACACCGTTTCTTTCACTTTTGAGAACAGAATCGTGTTCAGCATGCCCAAATCTAAAAAAATATATTTTTTTACACTTGGCATCGTTAATTCAAAATCGACCTAATTTTATCTTTTTACGAAAAAAAAAACAGTCTTCCACACTGTTTCTGTAATTTAAAAGGCCAGAATCGTGTTCAGTAAAAAGTCCATATCTATAGGAATTGATATGTTGCATACTTTTTCACGAAGGGGTCAAAAACGGCCTATTTTTAACATTGTTCTTTTTTGCTTTTCAAAAAAGATCTTTTTTTTTCTAAATGAATTTTTTTTTATTTTTTTTTTTGAAAATTATTTTTTTTAAGTATTTGGGAAATGCAATATACATTTTATATTTACTGTGAATAATATATAATCGAATGCGTAGCATTACATATCTTCACGGCTTGTTTTAATTATACAAAATATTTTAGGGAAAGAGCTGGTAGACTAAAAGCAGCGAAAAACCTGGTCCACAGAGGAATCACAAACTTGGTGGTGATCGGAGGTGACGGCAGTTTAACGGGTGCCGATTTGTTCCGCCGCGAATGGAGTGACCTGTTGGAGGAACTGGTGAAAAATGGAGAAATCACTGCCGACCAGAGAACAAAATGTGCTAGATTACAGATAGCTGGGCTGGTTGGTTCCATTGATAATGATTTCTGTGGTACTGACATGACCATTGGTACTGACAGTGCCTTACATAGGTAAAAAAAACACATTTCTGTTGTTTTGTTTTATGCTACGGCAATACTTTTTTTTGTAAATTTGTTCTTTTAACACGTTGACTGCCGTTGACTCAACTGTTGAGTTATGATGGCTTCCACCAATAACCGATGACTCAAGTGTTGAGTTTTGTGCACAGCCACTTTTACTATATTAATCGTGCTTTCGCCTTTGTCGTGAAAACTGCGTATTACGCTGCCCTATAAAAAAATGTCATATTGAAACGTATTAAAACATATAGAGACGATTCCAAATTCGTATTAAAAACTACTTTCTAATACGTATTTGGAACCGTGTGAATGTGTTTTAATACTTTCAATACGACATTTTTTATAGGGCGGCCTCTTGCCATGAACCATTGAGTCTTGGTACTTTTGGGCCCAAACAGACACTTGAATAATAATAATATAAAAAATACTAATAAGCACTTTTTTTTATTTGATTAAAAAAAATGCTATTCGCTTTTTCTCAAGGTTTCAAGATATTTATAGGTAAACCATAGAAAAAATGTTATCTCTCCAAAATATAAATTTATTGTCTATTAAACAAACATTACAGCGATAATTGTTTCGACTTTTTTAACATAAAGTCATTTTCAAGCTACAAATAATGAAAATTAGGTTGAAAATGGTACAATTCCTTTAAAAAAACTTACTTAAATATAGAAAGAAATTAACTTGAGTACACATTATTAGAAATGTCATACTGACCTTAAATATATTATTTTTATAAAATATTAAAATTTTTTAAAAACCTGGGTTTGTAAACTAATATAAACTATATTTCAAACAGACTAAATATTTATAGGTAGTCAACGTATTAACCAACTTCTTAAAAATAAGGAGGTTATCAATTCGACGTGTGACTTTGTTTTTTTTAATGGCCCTAATTTTTTTTGCCGCCATCATGAAAAAACAAAAAACTATCGTCACTAAATTAATGAGATTTAATAGAAAAAACATGATTTGTTTATTGGTAAAAACTGCAATTCTCTAGGTTAAAGAGTTTTTGAGTTATTGCACGCCAATGTCAAATTTTTGACAAATTTAAAAAAATTTAAGAAAAATTAAAAAATAATCAGATAAATCCATGCCGTCAGCCCACTTGAACGGCGCGGATATCATCACAACATAATATATTGTTATACAATATTATTGTATATCCTGCGAATCTATTATCATGAAACGGGCATAAAATAGGTCATGCAGACAGTAATTTTAACCAGTAAACGAGAATTTTTCCGCGTCTACTGCGTATAAAGTTCGAAAAATTTGGTAAAATTTCGTTCTTTTGGTCATATTATTTGTTCTAGCAAAGAAATAACAAAAAAGTTCTATTGTTTTATTTTTTTAATAAAAAGTACGCATAATTAGTAGTTGATCCTGAAATTTTCAAAAAAAAAATTAAAAATGGAGTTTTTGAGATAAATGGCCTTAAAATTTTTCGCCGCTATATTGAAAAAACAAAAAAACTGTCAAAACAAATTTGATAAAATTTGAGAGAAAAAAAAATTGATTTTTTTAATAGCGAAATCGCAGTTCTCTAGGTTAAATAGTTTTTGAGTTATTGCACGTCAATGTCACATTTTCGAGAATCATATTTTAGAAACGGGGCGTTTTTGAAAAAAATCCCGTGGAGGTTTTTCTCTAACATCGGTGGGCAACACATAAAAAAATAATCAGCCAAATCCGTGACCCAAGCCCTTAGCCCTGCCTAAATCGGCGCGGATATCATCCAAACAAAAATTCCAGAGTTTCATAAGAAATTATTATCTTACTTGTGATATATTAAAGTGGTTACAAAATGAAACTCATAATAAATAAAAAGCGAGTATTGGCATGGCCCCCCATGCCCCCTTTAAATCCGCCCCTGACTCTTACTGCAAAACCGTAAAAAATACTTAAAAAATTAGAAAAAAGACAATTCGTGCTTCAAAGGGAGAGTTAATTGGACTCTTCAGTTTTAGAATCTAAAAAATAAAAAAAATAACCGACGTCTGTGTCTCTAAAAAGTCTTGTGCAGCGGAACCGACCCAAAATAGGGGCCCAACTTGGGCCGCCAAAGTCCCAAGGGATCCCTGGATGTTTGCGTTGTGCCCACGTTTGTTTTAAGTGCGCCTTCCAAGACATTCGGCTGTGGCGAAGCGCCCCGATGTAATTTTTTTAGTAGCGAATGCAAGAAAAAAAAGTCCAAACTTTTCGCTAAAAAATTAACCGACTTCTGTCTCTAAAAAGTAAAAAATAAAAAATATGCCGGTGCAAATTTCACCACTCTCTAACAATTCATATACTAACAATTGTTTTTGCTGTGAAATTGGCACAGACTTATTTTTTTATTTTTTACTTTTTAGAGACACAGCACTTGGAAATTTGTAACGTCATCTAAGCTAAATTATAGTTGTCCTTCCATCTGGCAAGCTGTTGACGTCACAACGCACTATTAGTGCGTTGTGACGTCATCATTTTAAAATTTCTAAAAAATAAAATTAGTAATATTTTTATTTCAGCGCCCAAGAGTCGAACCAACCTTACTCTAAACGAAATACTAAAGAAAATCTTTCTTAAACTTTAAGCGTTAATAAATAATCAAATAACGCCTTATGGTATAAACAAATTTTATAATTATCTCTTGGTATTCTAATATACAGGTCAACAGAATTAAGTTTAAAAGATGTTGTAATATTTGAGTGACCCCTTAATCAAGTTATCCGGCTTATCCGAGTTATCCGATCATTTTTTTTTTAAATTTGGTTGATATTAGAACCAAATTAAGCCGTTTTTAAGTATAATTGCGTTAAAACGATTAGATTTATCCTAATTATCCGGCTTATCCGGCATTATCTGAACGTCAAATTAAAACGGGACCACCTCTTGAATCTTCTCTTTAAGTTGCAAAATGTTTCATCAAATTTCGTTTATCCGTTCCAAAGTTATTTACATTTTTACATTTTGTTTAACCTCGTACTATTCTACTTAATTAAGCATCCCCTAAGTCCAGGACTTGTGTGGGCTAGTAGTAGAGGGAACCACCGGCTTTAATTGACTTTCGAACCAATTTTTAGGGAGTGTCCGCTTCACTTACGCCTTCGCCAAATTTCAATTATTAATTAACTGAAAAAGGCAAATCGGCGCCTGTGAGAATCGAACTCACGCTATTCGTAGTAAACTCGCCAAGTACGACGCGGTAGTCCACTATACCAATCCTCCCATTATTCGGGTATAAACAAACTTCAAGAAAAATTAAATTAACATTTGTAGTAATTTAACAAAACAAATATGTTTATCTGTACAAACATATGTCGAAAGATATATGGATATGAATTTTGGAGATTGTAGAAGTTTTATTTAATAATTAAGAAGTTAATTTAAAATTTTAAGTAACAAGATTAAAGAAAACTATGAAGAAAATAATTTTAGTAATGTCTGTCAAAATTAATGGAGAGTCCCTAGCACAAGCCACAGCTTATTTGGGGCTCTCCATGACTCTGTACTGTATCAAACCTAATATAAATAAACCATAGAAAAGTAAGTGTTTTGCATATTTCTAGGAACGATAGAGTTACAGATCTGCTAGAACAATTTGCCATTTTGTACAACAAAAAGTTTCATAGGGATAGGTTAGTTAATGAACAAATAGATTTTTTGAATATTTATGTTTACAATAATGTTTTAAATGTTAGACCGGAGATTGTTGCCTGTCCCCTTACAGAGCATTAATCTTTGGAATAAATATTTTTGTTTAATAATTTTTCCAAAAATTTTGTCCCTTTTTGGTTTGTTTTTGAGTTTTAGGTATGAATTTGCTGCCACCTCTCCAATTTTATTCCAATTACCAAGTTGAATATAAATTAATCTCTTTCCTTTTTTTTTTATGTTCAACTACTTTTTTGCAGTTTAAAGATAATTCCTTTAGAATGTTTCAAATATAGTTTGGATTACTTTATGATAGATGTCCCAGATTTTTATTCAATTTTAAATTTTAGATTTCATTAATTTATTTTATTTTAACTTATTGTAGTTTTCTTTTTGTTTAATTTTTGAAGATTTTATAAAAATAATATTGTTAAGGTCAGTATGACATTTCTAATAATGTGTACTCAAGTTAATTTGTTTATAAATTTAAAAAAGTAAGTTTTTCTAAAAGGAATTGTACCATTTTCAACCTAATTTTTTATTATTTGTAGCTTGAAAATGACTTTATGTTAAAAAAGTCGAAACAATTGTCGCTGTAATGTTTGTTTAATAGACAATAAATTTATATTTTGGAGAGATAACAATTTTTTCTATGGTTTATTTAAATCAACTCCAATATGAGTAAGGATCAAGAATTTCTTAATTTAATATAAATAAATAAATAAATAAACATAAAAAAAAGTCACACGTCGAATTTATAACCTCCTCCTTTTTTGGAAGTCGGTTAAAAATCAGACTGATTGTATCTATTTTAAAACTAAATTATTTATTTCAGAATTATTGAAGCAATAGACGCTATTGTAAGTACCGCATATTCCCATCAGCGTACATTCATTATGGAAGTTATGGGACGTCATTGTGGGTAAGAACACTATTTTTTAACTATTTAACTAAAATTTTTATTTTAATAGATCAAAATACATACATGTATATGAAAGTACATAATAATAAACATATTATGTATATTAGTTTATAAATAACTTTTATTTTTCTACCAACGTTTTAAAAAGCTGTTTTTTATGTTTTTCATTTAAGTTATAAACATATGTTCTTTAAGCACAACTTGTGCTGCACAAGAACATAAAAATCACTTTTTTCTACTACCTAATTAAGTTACATATTATCTACCGTTGTCAAGGCTTGTTTACCTTGGCAACCAACGACGGTCAATAAAGAAAAATTTTTGAGACAACTAATAACTATTTTTAACTTATTCGTCAAACTATGTCAGCTATGTCAAAATAATTTTTAAACTTTATTTATGATATTTGTAGTTACTAGCTTTAGGTAGTAGAAAAAATAGTATAAGCACCACATATGCAAACTGTCTTAGTTCCCATACTAGGTGCATAATATACTATTTTTGGCATTGGCAACACTAGAGCACTAGATAGTTAGGTTTGTTAGGGTAGGTGGGTAGTTTGAGTGGTTCCGCAGGCGAGTACCGACATAGCCACAATTTCAGACCGCAGGAAATTTTCCTTGAAACCGAACATGTCGTTGCTACTTTCGGGCACTAAATCTGTTTCAATAACATCTTTTGATGCACTGGTTCGATTGATGATGTGGACTGTATAATTTTTATATTATTTATTAATTTTGATTACATTTTACAACAAAACTTTCGGGAGCAGGCTTGCTCTGGCGAAAAACATGACGCAACGGCGTCACCCGCTTGGTGCAACTCCCAAGCGCTCAGTGAGAAGTTCCCACTGGGAACTGATTGAAAAAGCGTTTAAGGGGTACTGCTGTCGACAGCGAGAAAAGTGGAGGGGGAAAACTAGGGGTAGTTTCGCCTGAATAGCTACTGCAAAAACATTCTTGAAATCAAGTCTGTGTATACACCAAACATTTGCGCTAACTATTGACATCAACTATGACAATTTCAATATTTTTATACAAATATTCTAATAAAATAGTTTTTTAAGGTGTTTTGTTCATAAATTGCATAGAATATACTGTAAATTCTGTTTTCAAATGGTTCTGTTTAAAATTAAAGTTTTAAAATGTTTATAACTTATTCTTACGTAAGTAAGTAAGTAGAAATATTTTTGTATTTCTTTACTAAATAGAAAAAATTGTTAATAAACAATGTATTATCAATTCTGAAGATACATTAGGGCTACTAATTTATGATTTAAAATTTTGTTTTAAGTCTTTTGGAAGATAAATATCTTGAAGTTTGAGGTAATTTGATATATCGTTTCAAGGGCGTGTCCAAGGAGGGGTCTTCTAGATTTAGATATTTATTTACCGGATACACCCAATTTATAATACATGTTACAAAATATATATATAACCAATATTCAGTATAAAAATATAATATAATATATAAATATGTATAAATAATATTTAATTGAATCATAACATAAGATAAAAATATAAAAATATATAGGAAAGAAAAAGAAAACAATAATAATAATTACTTACAGTTACCAAAAAGGCAAAAAGTAAGGTAAAAAGTATCGAAAATATGCTACAGAACACGTTTTAGTTAAGCCTTATACTTAATAGTTGATGTTTCTATAAGATCAGTACCTCCAGCATATAAGTTTGCATACCTTAAAATTCTATGTAGTAATAGGACTATAACTACCATAATTAGTAGAATGATTTGGAATAAAAAATAGATTTTGATACCTAGTGGGATGTTGTGGTACAATAAATGAAACAAGTTCAAGAAGAGCGGGCGAGTCTATCTTGCTATTAATTAAGTTATACAAAATACAAAGATCTGATATAATTCTACGTGAACTAAGTGTTTTAAAATTTAAATAAGACATTATAAAAGTGTAATCAGTTTGATTGTGCTGGCGACCCATTTTAAATTCGATAGTTCTTAGGAATCGCTTTTGAACTTTTTCAATTTTATCTATGTAAATATTATAGTAAGGAGACCAAACTACAAACGTGAATTCTAATTGGCTTCTAACAAGTGAACAGTATAATATTTTTAGGGTATTAATAGAAAACTCATTACAAGATCTCATAATGAAACCCAGCAGTCTATAAGATTTATTAACAATATTTAAGATATGATTTCTGAATTCAAACTGATTGTTTATAGTAATGCCAAGATCTTTAACTTCATTTACGATTTTTAAGTCTGTGTTATTTATATTATATATTGACTGTATAGGTGATCTGCAACGTACAAAAGTTATTGACATACATTTATCAATATTTAAAATCATTCCATTTACTGTACACCATTCATACAGTTTATTTAAATCTTGCTGAAGAAGCTGTGCATCATATAAACTCTTTACAAATCTAAACATTTTGAGATCGTCAGCGAACAGCAGGAACAAGCAGTTGGTCAAAACTTTTTTTAAATCGTTAATAAACAAATTAGGGAACTACCATTCAAAGTCTCCAGACTAGGAGAGGTATGAGTAGTTGTCTAAATCTAGCAATAGATGGCGCACAAGTCTGCATCAATCTAATGACTATATTCCTTTTGCGATTAAAGTCTAAAAACGTTTTCTTAATCAGCAGCCCGAAACTGTCAGTCTACAAATATCACTCTGTACGATTATTAGAAAATAGACTAATGAAATAATAAATTAATATTTTTATAATTTTGTTTAAAATTAAAAACTTTCATGACAAATAGAATAACAATTAAAATTAAAAATTATTTTGTCCGCCATTTTCGGTCTGAAATATCGTGTGTGTCGGTACTCTCTTTTGTGTAGTGTGTAAACTACCTACCTACACTAACAAACCTGCCTATCCAGTGCTCTAGGCAACAACTACGTCACCCGCCCAGATGGAGGGGGTCTAGCTGAAAGTATAATAAGTATATAAAATAGCAAAAATTAGATGACGTAATTGTTGAACAGTGCCCAATTTTAGTATTGAAATGATTTTTTTTACGCACAAGTACTTAAAATAATGCCACTATTACGTATTATGGTAGCTAAAACAAAACCCAAAAACGTCAAAGAATTGTCAATTTTTGTAATTTTGTCTTTTTTTCTAACGTTTGTAGAAAAAATCTTTTATAATAAATTGTGTTTTACCGTTCTCGATTTGTCAGACTCGTTTGACTCCACTTCGTGCGTACACTCCTGTTTCGCAACTCGTTATACTGGGTGATTCAGAAATAAGTTACAAAATTTTAAGGGGCGATTCTAGGTCCAAAAATATGAAAAAAAGTTCCTGTAAAGGTTGGTCCGGAAATGAGCCCCAGGGGAGCTACGATCCTCGTAAGGGTACATCTGAAAAGTAGTTTTTCTTTAACATATCTGGAAGCCTATAATCCACAGAAACGAATCTTTGCACATGCCTTTACATTGATAAAGGTTATTTTAACCAAGGGCGTGCAATGGGGGGTGATGTCACTTTTTTGCCCCAAACTTTTTTATCTGTAATTTTTTTAACATTTTCTCAATAGCATATTAATCTTTGATTAAAAATACGTAAAAAATGTATTCTGTGTGTAACACCGTAGGGCCAACCGTTTTCGAGAAAATTGCAATTAAAGAGGCTCATTTCCGGACCAACCTTTATAGGAACTTTTTTTCATATTTTTGGACCTAGAATCGCCCCTTAAAATTTTGTAACATTTCTGAATCATCTGTATCTGTATAAATAGCTTTTATGCAACACAAAGTAAAACCTTTACTTTTTATCACTAGATTTAAATGTACAAACACAGACTACTACAATGTGATAAAAAGTAACTTTTACATCGTGTTTTACACAAGTTTTTTTTCTAATCCTGATTTTTAGCATTTTTTGCCATTATTGCAAGTATTTAAATACTAAACATCTCTGCTAAGTTTACGGGCAATTTTTTTAATGTCATTACATTTTTAAAACGGGATTAGAACAAAACTTTTTGGTACAGACCCAGCAAACATAGATTCATCGGCCGCCCTTTACCAACTAATGTTTGCTGAAAGCTCTTTGAATTAAATGTCTGTGTTATTCTACTGTGACTGTAACATAAAAAACATACATTTTATAGGTATTTAGCAATAGTTGCAGCTTTAGCTACAGAAGCCGATTATATTTTCGTGCCAGAATCTCCCCCACCAGAAGATTGGCAAAATCGCCTTTGTGATAAATTAAAACAGGTATTTTTTGCCTGTACAAAGTTTCAACAAATTAAACTAACCTGGAAAAAAATTGTTTTTTTTTTCTGTACACTTTTTCCTAAAACATTTAATACATTGCTTCCTTTGCATGTGTTTTGTGATTGGTTAGTTAATAATATTGTAGTACTAACTTGTATTTTTTCCCTGCGCAAAAATATATATTTTCTCTGTTATATTTGGCTAGCTGTAGGTTTTCTTTAAACTGTTGTACTTTTTTGGTTTGCAGTATTTTTTTTATATTTTAGATTAGTTGTTAGGTGCCTGATCGAATATAACTACTCTAGTTTTCAAAGTCTTTTTACTTTTTTCTTTTATATTAACTATTACTTAATAATACTAGTATTATTTTTAAAGCTATAAAACTCAAAATCAGTTTTAGAATACTAATTGCATTTCATTTTTGGTTCAGGAGTATTTTCACTATCTAACGGTACTAAAACATATGTATAGGGTGTCCTAATTAAAAAGTCAAAGCTGGGGTTATTTTTGGAAAACCGAAAGTGATAAGTTTTCGACGGTTTCTGATAATAAAGTCATCAGATAAAAAGATATCATTTAAATACTGCTGTCAAGTAAAGAATACTTTCCCCTGCTTATATCATTTACAAATATAGTTTTTCTATACTTTTGAAAAATGTTTTTTTGAAAAAATAATCCCAGCGGAAAACTTTAGGGAACCATTGTTTTAAATTTGAAGTTCTTACGAGTTACCTTAGTCAAAAAAAATCTCACTGGCTGACAGACAGACTGACACGCACACAGACCGACTATTTTCTTTTTGCGAAATTCGGCTTGTTTACATATAAAATATGAAAAAAGTAATAACAAATTTTTAGTTTTTTTAATAAAACAGGACGTTCCCTGGGAAAAGTAAAAGTACCCTGTATCGGTGTTGCAGTAGATAACACAGCTAAAGATTTTTGTTAATAAAATAAGAAATGTATTAATTTTCTAGTTATTTAGCGTTAGTGGCCGCTTTAGCTAGTGAAGCCGATTACGTATTTATTCCCGAAGAACCAAATGAAAAAAATTGGCACGAAACCCTCTGCAGAAAACTGCATCAGGTACATTTTATATACAGAGCGGTCCAAAAGTCACCCTCCCCTCCTAACTTTTGAACGAGTGGAGATATCGACTTTTTGGAACACGTAAATTGTATTGTATTGATTGTATATGATATTTGTAACTTATAAAATGTAGGCAGGGGGCGTAGGGGGGATTTTGTTTAAATAGAAGAGGGGGTTGTGTGATACAGTATTTAAAGCTCATAAAATTCTCTATTTGGCCATATATTTTTTTATTTATTTTTGGACATTTTTTTAAGGTTTAAAATGAGGGTTAAAAATGGAAAGTTTAGTCAAAATTTCTTTAAAATTTTTTTGAAAAATTACTTCATTTATATGCTTAAAAATGATGTAACACACGATCTCTATTTCCATTAAAAAAAAATTCCCCTCTTGACCACATTTCAAAAGCTAAAAATATTAAATATATGCCAAAAAATAGTTTGTTGTCGTATTGACGTGTTTAAAATTTTAAGTCGATATCTCAACTCGTTCGATATTCAAGAGGCGAGGTGACTTTTGGACCTCACTGTATGCATTATGGTTAAAAGGGAAGCTAAGGGCCATCTATTAATTACGTCACGTACTAGGGCATGGGTCCATTTCCATGGGGTTAACCGTAGCATGACAAAAGGAAAGGGGAATATGAACCAATCGTGACATCATTCAATTTTTAAATAAATAATTTAATTAAAAAAAAAAACCGACTGATAAACTTAAAAGTATCAAACCAGAATCTTAAATAAAATTATATAGTAACCATCGCAGTCTAAGGCCTATTCTGCCTTCATATTATTAAAACATTTGTATATTTAAATTAAGTTTGAAAATTTCTAACATTATTATGATATTTTGGAATGGCCCCCGACTGCGACGGTAACTATATAATTTTATTTAACATTATTTTTGTTTTTTTTTTAATTAAATTATTTATTTCAATCTTTTTTTTTTTTGTTAAATAAAAGTTTTTATTTTAGACTGATTTTAGGCTGATGAATACAGCTAATATAGTCGAAACATGTACAAATACAGCTGTAACTATAATAACTATTATTCATGGGACCAAGACGCACCTCTTGATACCTTATTCATAAAATTAAGCGAGTTTTTTATTTTTCTCTTTATAAAAGCCCAAATGGGCGAAACATGGACTTTCATACATGTCTATGTCACCCGCGGCATGAAAACGAATCGTTTAAGATCTTAATTGTCAAATTCGCTCCAGGCTTTTAGGCTGTAGACTGGTACATACATACATACATACACACATACATACATAGACTGTTAAACAAATTACCCTCCTTTCTTGGTCAGTCGGGTAAAAATATTGCAGGTTTAACCCAAAAAATCGAACTTTTTTTGTAAATTTTTGGGATTTTTTTTCTGCTATTTATTTATGGAGAAATGGGGTTTTTGGGAGAGATTATTCATGGGCCCATGGGATGCCGGTAAGCTTGATGAGGGAAAGGGAGGTCGAAAATGGTCAAAACGAGCGTGACGTAATTAACGGATGGTCCCTTAGAGTCACTTAATCAATTGTTGCTATTTTAAGTCGATCTAGACATCTATTGTGTTTTGGGTGTTGGTTGGTTTTGGCGGTTTGGGTAAAAACATAGACACAATTTTAGTGAGGTAGGTCACATTGGACTAAAACCAGTGGCAGATCCAAGGGAAAAACATTGACACTAGATCAGTTGAGTCTACTTCACTTCGGCAAGCAACAAATAAAAAAAGCCGTTGAGAAGTGAAGTAGACTCAACTAATCTAGTGTCCTTAATAACACTGTGCGACAAAATCAAAGTTAATCGTTTAGACTAAAGATCTGTCAAGGTCATTCGAAAATATATGTCTAATATAGTCGAGTCCCCAAGGGGTTTCTCTACTTGCGGTCATTTTTTTTTATTTTAAAGTTTTCAGCTCAAGCTAATATACAAGACCCATTTTTCAAGTTAGCGTTTCAAAACTTTTGGAGCTAAATTCCTATCAAAAGACATGAAAAAAAGTTCATATAAACTTATGTCCAAAAATGCTTCGTAAGGGAGCTGCGGTTCTTTAGTGACAACCCTGCAAATTAGATTTTTGTTAAATATCTCCGGAACCCTTTAAGGGGGGTTTAATTTGATAATAAGGAACTGTCCATAAATTATGGCACGCGTAATTGTGCATAATAGCGTTTTTAAATGTTTTAACTATCCATAATGGAACACTAATTTCAGATAAAAGAGATAATAATTGTAATTATTGGTATACCGACAAAAGTAATCTTGTTAGATAAATAACGTCCCGATAAATTTTAAGGCCTATCCAGAAGCTTGCATAAGAACATAAAACATAAGAATGCGATGCCGTGAATGGCTTACAAGATACATGGCGGCACATCAAGCCAATCACGGCATTGCATTGTTAAGTATTATGGTGTTATGCGAGCCTGTTAGTTACTTGTCTTTTTATGTGTCTCATTATTTTGGAATGTACCTAACTTATGTTTATGCAGTAATTTTAACATTAAATGTTATTGTTCAGAAATAGAATGTAATAGTTCAATATTTAATATTAATGTATTGATAATATTATATCTTTAAATAAACAGTTACTCCAAATTATTTAGGTAGAACATTTTTAAATAAACCTTTGTTGTCTTTCTGCTTCTTTAAAAAATACTAAAATATTTTATCGCATGATTCTATAATTTTTCAATAATATTTATTTTCCTTTCTGTTTATTTAGCTTGTATATTATATACAGACAATTCATCAATTTAGTATACACTTGAAAATAGCATTCGTATCTTGTTTTTCCTGAAAAAAACTGAATAAAGTGATGAACACAATTTGCACCATTTAAAAAGGACCTATCCTAACGGGTTAAGGTGTCTAATTCATATAATTGACATGTCGGCTCGTGGAAGTTCGATTCTCACCCGCGTCGATTGCCTTTTTAGTTAATTAAAAATAGAAATTTGGAGAAGGCGCCATCTGAAACAGACACCCCCCCTAGAAACGGGTTTGAAAGTCAGTTAAAGCCGTTGGTTACCTCTCTAGTACGAAGTTAAGCAAACAAACAAACAAAACTGCTATTGAGTAGCATGTTTCTTATTTAGGGCAGCTCTCCTAAGGAAACAAAATCTACTTTGAGGTGCATACTAAACGAATGAATAATCTATAAATGTAATATATGTAAATACTATTGTCTACGTTTCCGGTAACAACATTTAAAAAAAAAATCTGATTACAACTGATATTTAACAATAAGTTTCATAATGATTTTGTGTCGTTGAATCCCGGATTAGGATATATTTATCCAGGGCCGGTTTACAGATAAATTTGGTTTTTTTCGGCATTTTTGGCTCACTTTATTTTAAAAACCTGGGTATAGGATAGATTAGTATACAAATCTTAGATTTCTATAACGTCACGTATTGGAAATAGGCCTAAAAATACTAACTTGCAATTTGTATAATTAAAATTTTAACTCTATTTTGAAGTCCTTGCACTGTGGAAGTATTATGCGCCAAGAAATATAAAAAAAGAAAAAATATTCTTTGCTCAACCGAGACTGAAACGTTATTTTACTCTCTGTTTTGCGGGACTAAACCTACTGTTTTACTCTCGCATCTGTATTATGTTTTCCACGATAGCTGTACACTTTTTCTAAATTTGAATGGCAATAAATTTAAAATAGCCTCTGCTGCCTGTTTCTCAATAACCAGTTTCGATGGGCTGCAGCATTATTAAATCAATATTTTTTATTACTTTTTCTTGAAAACTTTGTAAAATTTGTTTTAACAGCGTGCCACATTTAAAATACTACGGACATATTGGAAAAAACAATTTAAAGCGCAAATCTGTCATTTCGCGATTCATGGATATTTTGATTTCATTTTAAAATAAATTGAAAAAAAAATGATTAGTTGGTTTTGAATAGATGTTTTAATTTAAATTTTATGTAAATATAGTTGTTGGTCGTGTAAAATATAGTGTATATCTCAGGAGTAAACTGTGTTTTAGCCCCTAGCATGAATGTTTCCCTGGCTGCGGGACTAAAACAACCAGTTTACTCTCTTTATATATAAATAACTATTTTAGGAAAGAGCAAATGGCCAAAGATTAAACATAATCATAGTATCTGAAGGAGCTATAGACAGAGAAGGCAATCCCATTACTGCCGAAATGATAAGGAAAGTGGTAGTCGATAATTTGAATCAAGATACTAGAATAACTGTACTGGGTCACGTCCAGAGAGGCGGTAATCCGTCTGCTTTTGACAGAATTTTGGTAAGTGAAAGGATTTTTCTCTTGTGAAGAATTATTTAAAATTTTCTTTTCAAAATTTTACAGTCACTCAATAAAAAATTTTCGACGAAAATACTTTCATCAGATTTCATGTGGTATCCCTGTTAAAAAAAAAAGAAATAGAGACCAGGTAAGATCAGTATAAAATGAATCTGAATCTACTTGATCCTAGTGGCCTCTACTTGTTTTTTTTTTAACAGGGATATCTGGAAATCCAGATATAATGATGAAATACATATGATTTCTCTTAAAAATATATGTATTTTTTTAAATTTGTATATTCCTGATAATCTTTTATATGGACTTACTCATCAAGTTACATTACATGGAATTTTTAAAGGACTACATAAGATTTCATAACATCATGCGGTTTTAGAAGTTTCATTTGAAGATTCATGAGATTTCGTGAGTTTTAATACGTTTTGGAACCGGTTTTCATCAGGTTTTTTTTATACAGGTGTCTTAACCTCTTGAGGGATGATTTTTTTTGTTTAAATTAATTTAATAGCAAAAAAATAAAAATGCTTTTTATTGCAAAAAAAAGTAAAAAACTGAAGATCTTGGCTTGTGTGGCTTGTGATTGGAGACAAAGCAAATGGCAACAGCTATGGCCACTGAGAGTCAATGAATTCTGTGCATTCCATTTTGCGTATTTTTTTAACTGTACATATATGTGCCTAAGTCCCTCAGGAGGTTAAAAAAAATTAAGACCATTTAATGGTCCCAGACTTTTGAAAAATTGGGTTGATTCCACACCACTATTTGGCATTTTTTCACTAGAATAAATCTAGTTTTATGTTTACTTAGGGTTGTAGAATGGGTGCAGAGGCTGTAATGGCCCTTATGGAAGCCGATGAACATACAGAATCGTGCGTTATTTCTCTGGATGGTAACCAAGCCGTTCGACTTCCTTTGATGGAGTGCGTCAAACGCACTCAGGCAGTATCTGAGGTAAATATTATTTAAAGTAGTAGAGGAAAGTCGCCTAATTTCGGATACCATTTACAATGTATTCAATATTTAATACTCGGTATTACTTTTTGATATTTTTTTTTATATAACCAGATACAACTTATTATAGCGAACCATGATTTATTATAAAATCAATTTTATTACAGTTTATTTTTTCCAAAAAACACGGTTAAAAAAAATCAGCGCATTTTTGTGCATTTGAAAAAGGGCTCCTAATTTCGGACATATCCGAAAAAAATTTTTCAAGAGTAGTTCTGGATCCCATTGCTTATGTTTCTTGTTATTCCTTCACATTTAAGACGTAATTTAATCATTAAGCGATTTTCTACGAAATACTATAGGAACTATAATTTTAGATTCCCAATTTCGAATATCTTAGTATCTTAGGTAATTTTCGTTTTTTCAAAATTGTTTATCTTAGTTTGTTGTATCATTATAAAAAAAATAATTAATGGTTGGTTATCCTGAATAATAATTACCTTGCGGATATCCGAAATTGGGAATCAAATGCACAAAAATGGTCTATCCGAAATTAGGCAACTTTCTGCTTTTTAGATTAGAAATTTGTAGAATGTTTACGTTTTCAAATTGCTTAATTATGAATAGTGGATCAACTTAACTAACATCATAACTTACCCAAGACAGAATCACGAACTTTTATAACGATTATTTATAAAATAAACAAGCATAATAATGCAACTGAGCACAAAACTGCCATTTGCAATATAAACGATTTGTGCTGCCATTAAAAGGGGAGAAGCTCTACCGTTATCATATTACAGGACGGATTTAGTTTGACTTTTGGCTTCACATAAAAGTAGGTTTCTGTTTACCTTTGCAGACTGTATCTTAAATACACTACTATCCGAAATTTGGAAACCATCCGAAATTAGGCGCATTTCCTCTATTTTTATGCCTAAAATTATTTTATTTTATTAAAATATTAGAAATAATATACCAAGGTAGAGGAACCACTTTTTATAGCCGAGTGTATTATATCCCTAGAGATGTAGCATCGAGGGATATAAGAGTGCAAGTCTATAGTAGACTTCTCTACCGTGGTTTCTATAATATTTTCACTACTAGCACATTTATTCTTATTATTTAAATATTTTTTTATCAATAATAAAGTAAAATGTTTGCTGGAACTTAATTAACCGCGAAAAAACAAGTAGCTTTTGAAATCGCCATTTTTGAAAACAAAGGATTACTTGACAGAGTAGTACTGTCAACTACTACTACTACAGTATTCTGGTCTGTTTCATCAATCAAGAGAGTAAATTAAATATCGCACAGTGAATATTTTCAAAACAGATTCGAATATTGGATGTGCGAATATACTGCGTAGTTTATTTTATAAGACATAACTATATTCTATACACAAACATATACTATTCAAACCTGTTGTAAAAATATTTACTGTGCGATTTTTAATTTACTCTCTTGCTTGATAAAACAGACCATAGTAGCGTTTTTATATTTTTAAAATGTGTGAAAATATTAAGTCACAGTTATCAGTTGTTTATAAAATTAACTTCTACTATGGTCTGTTTCTTCAAGCAAGATAGTAAATTAAAAATCGCACAGTAAATATTTTTACAAAAGGTTTGAATAGTGTATGTTTGTGTATAGAATATAGTTATGTTTTGTAAAATAAACTACGCAGTATATTCGAATCTGTTTTGAAAATATTCACTGTGCGATTTTTAATTTACTATCTTGCTTGAAGAAACAGACCATAGGTGCAGAGATTTAATTTCTCGGATTAAATACATAAATAATGGTACATTCTAAAGCTAGGTAGTAGTAAAAATAATATTTTTTTTATTATTACAAAGTTGTCAAAGTTGTGGTAGTATGTAGGCCAATTAAGGGCATTAGATCGGTGGTGCTGACATGTATTGATGTGTACTTTGGGATAAGGGGCCAAAAGATTTTTTTTCAATTTGTAGCGACCCTAAGAGAGAGACATATCAAAATAAAAATTTTAGCTTAAGGTTTTAAGGGGGTATTTATTTTTAATATTGCAAGAATTAAATTCAAATTAATTAATTGATTAATCCCTTCCCGCATACTCCCATATATAGCACACACGGTTTTTTTTAGTGTATCTCTAGTGCTATCTCTAAAATAAACTTTTACTCATAATGAATAAAGAAGCCTTTTACAGACAAATTTAGATAATGTAGTTACCTAATAGTATATTATGATCCAAGCACGAGAAATAATGTTTCGCGTAAGACCGAGATTTATTTCTCGACCGTGTATCATACGCTATTTTTTATTCGCTTGTAAACATATTTTTAACAAAAAAAAACTAAAAATAATAAGTAAACTTAGTTTTAATTTGGTTATATCAGTTATCTGACAATTTTCCATAAGGGACCGCAAAAGTACTTTGGTGGGCTCCAGCCCGCCAAAATAAAACAAAAGAAACTCGTAACAAAAGTGTCACTTTTAACTTAAAATTTCTAACCGAAAAATGTCGCTTTGGAATAGAAGCGAATAAAAATTTATTTTAATGGACTTTTATAAACGTTTATATCATGGCTGTGGTATATAAACTACCACGTATACACCTTATGGGAAATGGCCCCGGGTTAACATTTGAGTATGTTTTAGTTCTCAACTGACTGATTAAAAGTCTCCATGGGCACTAAGCTCTAAGTCTTATACATAAAATATTTATTTTTCGTAAATATTAAAAAAATCATGCGGGAAGGGGTAAAAATTGTCATATTCTATGAAGACTTTAAAAGTTAAGCAATTATTTTATCAAATTAAGAAATTCTTGATCCTTACTCATATTGGAGTTGATTTAAATAAACCATAGAAAAAATTGTTATCTCTCCAAAATATAAATTTATTGTCTATTAAACAAACATTATAGCGACAATTGTTTCGACTTTTTTAACATAAAGTCATTTTCAAGCTACAAATAATAAAAAATTAGGTTGAAAATGGTACAATTCCTTTTAGAAAAACTTACTTTTTAAATTTATAAACAAATTAACTTGAGTACACATTATTAGAAATGTCATACTGACCTTAACAATATTATTTTTATAAAATCTTAAAAATTAAACAAAAGAAAACTACAATAAGTTAAAATAAAATAAATTAATGAAATCTAAAATTTAAAATTGAATAAAAATCTGGGACATCTATCATAAAGTAATCCAAACTATATTTGAAACAGACTAAAGGAATTATCTTTAAACTGCAAAAAAGTAGTTGAACATAAAAACGGAAAAAGATTAATTTATATTCAACTTGGTAATTGGAATAAAATTGGAGAGGTGGCAGCAAATTCATACCTAAAACTCAAAAACAAACCAAAAAGGGACAAAATTTTGTTGGAAAAATTATTAAACAAAAATATTTATTCCAAAGATTAATGCTCTGTAAGGGGACCGGAGATTGTTGCCTGTATTGTACCATTTTCAACCTAATTTTTTATTATTTGTAGCTTGAAAATGACTTTATGTTAAAAAAGTCGAAACAATTGTCGCTATAATGTTTGTTTAATAGACAATAAATTTATATTTTAGATTTTAAGCTTTCACGGCCATTAAGATATAAAGAACTTTCACTTTCGGGTTTAGACCGTGTTAATGGATTTTCACTTTCCGACGTTTCGTCTCTTACTACTAGAGAAAGCCCTGGTGCGAGAAAGGATAATTTATTTATTTATTTATTTATTTATTATATACAAATCCAACAGATCCTAAGGATCCAATAACAGGATAGGTTAATATAATTATAACTATTTACAATATATATACAAAAAAACAAAAAAACTAGTCTAAGTCTAAGCGTTATCAAGATTGAGATCAAGAATTATGTTTTTAAAATTTGAAATCTTTGTGCTAAAAAAATCTATTTCTCTGTTTACGGTGTTTCCAAAACGACAGATACGGTACAGTGGTGACATGGCATATTGATTCGTTCTTAATATTGGTAAATAAAACAAGTCCTCATTTCTGGTTACAGATAAAGGCACTCGAAACGGCAGTCTACTTAAAAATTCGGGATTATCCTGATAGCTATTTAACAATTTGTGCAAAAATACTACACAGATGTTAGCTCTACGTTGTTGTAACGAGATGAAATTGTATTTAACCAACAAATTATTGTAATGGGCTCTATGATTATAAATACCTGTGTCCTTATAATCAAGATATTTAAGAAATTTCTTCTGGACCTTTTCCAATTGATCTATATGTGTGTTATATATCGGAGACCAAACAACCGCACAATACTCAAGTTTGCTTTTAACCAGACTGTTGAATAAACTAATAATACAAGAAAGGTTATTAAAGTCTTTGGTATTACGTACTATAAAACCATACATTTTTAAACAAGAACTAACTAAATTGTCCATGTGTTTGTTGAATGTAAGTTTAGTGTCAAAAGTCACACCCAAGTCTTTAACTTCCACAACGCGAGTTAAAATTTCACCACCCATCTGATAATCAAAAATCACTGGAAGTTTCTTTCTGTGGATCGACATAATTGAACATTTCGACACATTTAAATTAAGTTTATTTTCAGTGCACCATTTTATGACAGAATCCAAGTCTAATTGTAACTTAACACAGTCTCTAGCACACGTAATTTTTTTATAAAGCTTAAGATCATCAGCAAATAATAAATACAGGGCATATCTAATTATTTCAGGTAAGCTATTTATAAAAAGTAAAAACAAAAGTGGCCCAAGGTTGGACCCTTGAGGAACACCTGACGTTTGCACAAAAAATTTAGATATTAGGTTGTTTAAAACCACAAAACATTTCCTGTCGGTTAAATACGATATAAGTAGCTTAATTAGTATTGGGGGTAAGAGTGATATGAGGTAGTTTATTAAAATTTTATGATCAAGCTTGTCAAATGCCTTAGTCATGTCCATGTATATTACATCTAACTGAAAATTACTGTGAATTGCCTCATGTGCATCTTGTACCAAATTGACCAAGTTTGTAGACGTTGAACGGTTGGGCATAAAACCATGTTGGTGAATATTTATAAATGGTTTTACGTTATTATAAATTATATCGTATAAAATGATTTCAAATATTTTAGAAACAGAATTTAATATAGCGACAGGGCGATAGTTTTCCATTTTATTCTTGGCTCCCTTTTTAAAAACTGGTGATATTTTCGAAACTTTCCATTTACTGGGATAGATGCCAGTTTTTGTTGATAAATTAAAAATAAACAAAAGTGGTTCAAGGAACGAATCTGTAAACTTTTTATAAATATTAGCAGGTATATTATCGGGACCTACGGCCTTATTAGGCTTTAACTTTATTAATGCTTTCCGGATGTCATCCTCAGTTACACTTAAAATGTTACTTTGAAGTTTAACGTTATCATAAAGAGTAGAATCTAAAGTTTCGGGTAAAAAAACAGAGCCAAAGTATGATGCAAATCCGTCGCAAATATTTTGTGTGCCAGTGTATTTATCGTTGCCAAGAAACATTTCATGCGGAATGTTAGTTTTACCCTTAGTGTTTTTAATATAAGACCAAAAATACTTAGAATCAGTTTTTATCGACTGCTGCACCGATAATAAATAATTATTATATGCGGTTTTTTTAAGTATTTTTGTTTCCTTGCGTAGATCATCAAACCTCTGTTTATAAAATAAACTGTGTGAGTTTTTATATAAATTATGATATTTATCTTTGTCCTTCAATTTACTGATTAAATCCCGATTGTACCAACAAGGATATTTATTTGTTAACGTATATTTTTTCGGTACACAAGCATCAAACACTTTAAAAAGTAGACTATAAAAACTATCCGTAGCTGTGTTAACATCCTCACTATTTAAAACTGCATCCCAATTTGTTCTGTTTAACATTATACGCATTTTATTAAAATTAGCTTTTTTAAAGTTATAAACTAACTTTTTTACTAAATCGCATTCTTTAATGTGTCCATTAAAAAAAATCGAAAAAGAAAGTGGGGGATGTTGGATATCCATTTTTGCTAGGGCAAAGTCGCTTTTTTTTACTTCAATAATGTTACTGCTAATTATTAAGTCAAGTATTCTATTTCTACTATTGACTATAGTGTTATGTTGTGACATATTACTATAGCTTAAAAACTGTGTTAGACATGTTTTTAACGGGCAATCCAATATGCTATTAAGCAATGGAATATTGAAGTCTCCAACTAAGTAAATCTTACAATCGTTTATTATTAATGATTCTAGAGCATCAAAAAACTGATTATATAACTCAACTGCGCTTTTGGGAGGGATGTATACACAACAGACATAAAATATATTTATATTATAAGATACTTTAACACAAATAGCTTCAATGTTATTACTAAAAAGGTCGATTTTTTCTGATTTTAGATTATTTTTAATGGCTAGGAGAACACCGCCACCCCTTTTAATTTTATTTTTTTTGGGATTTTTATGTTTCGTTTTTTTACATGAAATAGTTTTTTTCTTTTTAATTAATTCTTTTATCCTATCGCATCTGTAAATATCATAATCTTTGTTTATAAATTCATTATCATAAACACAATTTTTAAGCCACGTTTCAGAAAGAGCAATTATGTCATACTCGCAATCCAATGTATTTAAATAAAAACTTTTGGTTTTATTACATAAACTGCGTACATTCTGGTAATAAAATTCTAAACTACGCTTATAAGTACTTGATTGCTACGATGCATTATTAATAAAATTATTTGCTTGCTGTTTTTTCTCGTTTAATATGCTTAGATACACGGGACATAAATTGTCGGATGCTGCATGAGAGATATCATAAGAAATACTACTTTTTTTATTAAATCTCACACAGTTTGCACATTTTCTTATAGAACTAGTACAAACAGAGGCATCATGACACTCGCAACATAATGAACATATTTGGGTTGAACTAGAGCACTCTTTAGAAACATGTCCAAAACATGCACACTTAAAACATCTTTTCACATGATATGAATCTTTGACTGAATATTTTTGCCACCCTATGAAAATACCGCCTGCATTAAACAATTGTTTCCTAGTTTCAATATCTACAGAAAAAACTATATTAATTTTACCTTTATGGGTCATTCGCCTAACAATATTGAACAAAAAACTATCGCCACTACCATTTAGATTATTTAACTTAATAATATTATTAGCTAATTGTACGTCATCGTCCGTAATATCCTCTTTGTTCACGCCGAACGCTATTAACTTAGGAACTAACTGTTTCGACTCCTCAACTTTATAACCGTCTGGAAGTAAACCACTAACTTCATTTTTTAAAACCGATAGAGATTGTTTAGAGCCACAATGTATAGATACACCACTACTCATCTTAACTATTTTAGATACCGGCACAGAAAGATTAACCGGATTAATTAAAGTTTTGATCTCGTTGTACACTTGTTCGGTAGTTTTTGTGCTGTTTTTGACTACCACCGTGTTAAAATTGTCTGTTTGCCGTCTACTGTAGACAGTCCCGGAACTGATTTGAACTCCGCTAACCTTATTTGTATTGCTTGCACTGTTTACTTTTGGTGGGCCATTTTTTTGTACTTTATTGTTTTGACTTGAGACGCTAGCGTACGATGTCGAACTACTCGGGATATTGGGAACTGCGCTGATATTTTGATCTTTAAGAGTGGTTATTGCATCTTTTTGCAGTTGCACTGTATAATTTAAATCATCCACAGACTTGGTTAATAATGTTATCTCGCGTTTTAAGTGATCGTTCTCCACTTTTATAACCTCTTCGTTTGTGGCGGGATTTGAAGAATTCACAGATACAGTAAGGTTTTTTTGCGCCTCTTTCTGGAGGTGCACAGCATAATCCAAATCCTTTACTGATTTCATAGACAAAGCCAGCTCACGTTTTATGCACTCATTTTCCTTCTCTAACACTTTAACGTATGAACTAAGGTCACCTTGAGGATCAGATGCACTAAAATGCTGCTGCACTATATTTTTTAGCTTTTCAAAAATTTATCTACATTTTTTTCTAAAAAGAGGAGGCATCTATATATGTACAAAGAAATACATGTCATTATGCCTTCATTTTTAAAGATTTCTTTGCAGGGCGCCCTATATGTTGAATTTGTTACGATTCTTAGCGCCCGCTTTTGTATTTTCAAGACATCCGTTATTCTGCCACTAGCTCCCCAAAATTCTATGCAGTATGACATAACAGATTGAAAATTGCTATAGTACACTTGTTTTATTGTGCTTTTGTTGCAAAATTTTTTTAATTGCCGCAGTAAGAAACAAGTGGAAGACAGTTTTTTTGAAACATAATCGATTTGCGCAAACCAGTTGAAGCTAGGGTCCATGTACACACCCAGAAATTTAACATTGTCCGATGGTGTAATGGATTCGTTATCTACCTGTAAATTTATATCGTTGGTACTGCGTCCATTTTTAAACTGTAAAATTTTAGTTTTACTAGGATTTATTTTTAATCCATTGTTTTCTAGCCACTCCTTAATTTCAGTTATCGAATTTTGTGCAATTGTTGTTAGCTCAATAGTGTGTTTGCTTGAATTTAGAGATGTTGTGTCATCTGCATACAAAACTATTTTACCATTTTCTATTTTTAAAGGGAGGTCATTTATATATAAAATAAACAGCAGGGGGCCTAGGATAGACCCCTGTGGTACAGAGACTGGTCTATTTTTTTTCCAGCCCGATCTTACCTTTTTTCCCTGACACTCTACTTCGACTAGTTGTTGCCTATCAGATAAGTAGGATTCAATTAGTTGCAAAGCTTTGCCCCTGATTCCATATATAACAAGTGTCAGGCGCCGAAATGGGATCCCCATTATCACCCCCTGCGGCCAATGCTTTCATGGAATACTTCGAGAAAAAAGCTATTGAGTCATTTCCATTAAAACCTAAAATTTGGCGCAGATACGTAGACGATGTCTATGCTATTTGGCCCCATGCCTTCAAGGTTTTCTAAATCACCTCAATTCCCAACATAAATCTATACGGTTTACAATGGAAATTGAGAACAACGGATCACTTCCCTTTTTGGACGTTTTGGTTTACAAAACGGAAAATGGCTCAATAGGACACTCGGTATACAGGAAGAAAACCCACACTGACAGATACCTAAACGCATTTTCACATCACCATCCCTCTCAAAAACACTCGGTAGTTAATTCACTTGTTCATAGGGCTTTCATGATTTCAGACAAGAATTCCCTAGACACAGAACTCCTTAAACTAACCAAAGCCTTGACCATGAACGGTTATACCAAAAAAGACATTAATAAGACCATATACAAATACAGAAATCCCAGACCCAAACAACAGGACAATAGTGACAATGACAGACAGACACAAGTTATACTTCCCTATGTAAGCGGTATCACGGATAAAATAGGTAAACTTTTGAAGAAGTCAAATATTAAGCCTATATTTCGGTCCAACCAAAAATTAGGTCAATGTTTGACTTCAACAAAAGACAAAATACCCCTGAGTTCAGAAGGCGTATATAAAATACCCTGCTCCTGTGGTACGGTTTACATAGGTGAAACTAAGAGAAAAATTTCTACAAGACTTCAAGAGCATGAGCGCAATATAAGAAAGAAACAAATTTCCTTATCGGCAGTAGCCGAACATGTACATGAAACAGGTCATAAAATCAATTTGTCTGAAACAAAACAAATATTAACAGAAAACAGAAAAATGCCAAGGAAGATACGGGAATCGATAGAAATCATCATGCATCCTAACAATATCAATCGGGACACTGGTTACCACTTACCTGCAATATGGAAGTCTTTGATAGGAAAAACCTCGTCACGGGTGAATAACCACAACTCGTCATAAATAGTGACACAAGTTGATTCGAAACTTAGTTTCAGATTAATCCCTGAAGATGTCTCTAGTAGTAAGAGACGAAACGTCGGAAAGTGAAAATCCATTAACACGGTCTAAACCCGAAAGTGAAAGTTCTTTATAAATAAATTTATATTTTGGAGAGATTACAATTTTTTCTATGGTTTATGTTAATTATTTTATGTTTAGGCCATGGAAAAGAAAGATTGGGAAAAGGCTGTCGAACTAAGAGGAAAGTCCTTTCAACGTAATTTATTCACATACAAACTGCTGACCAGATTGAAGCCCCCAAAGGACGCTTTTGATGACAGGGGAGTTGGCAAAGTAAGTCATTTTAAGAGTGTTTGATTTTTAAATAATATAATAAAAATTTCATAATGGACAGCCGCGTCCAGTTTACTAACGGACAAGTGTGAAAAAAACGAATTATAAAACGATTGTTTTATACGTTTTTTTTTGTTGCATTTCAGAGTTTACTTTGTAAAATACAATTATATGAGAATATTTTGTTGCAAAGTTAACTTTGTGAAACTCATATAGGAAAAATAATAATATTAAATAATTAAACTCGGCGCAGAATCTATCTGAGCAAAAAATTGGATCAAGGTAGCTATGATTAGTGGTTTAAAAATAACTTTTAGTGATATTTTTATTAGCCATTGTGCTTTTGATAATTTTTGACATTTAGGTTAAATTTAAGTTCATTTTACGCCCTACAAATCACATTGCTCTACATTCAAAAACTTGCCGAAACCATTTTTGTTGTGTCTGGCTATCTTTGATGCGCTGATTACGGAACCTTTTTCTGTTTTTATCAGCTCGTTTTTTTTTTGGGATATAGCGCACAGTAGTTTTTTTTTGTCTATAGTTGTAGTAAAAAAAATAATTAGTCTAATTATTTTTTTTTGCCGGGAATTGGTTCTCTAAAAAGTCCAACAAAGGGGATTTAAAATATCTTTATTCGTTTGTCGTTTTTTATAGGCTTCCTAATTCAAAAAATTACATTTTTTCGCAGTTTTTCGCTATATTTTCATGAAAATTTTATATAAATACTTAAGATATGACTCTGTTTTTATAAGCAACACTAATACATACAGTGTGTCCCCGGATCGACTTGACAATACCACAAAATTACATTTTTTTTTCGAATTAAGAAAAACTGCTTTGGGATTTTACCCTGCTTGCTTAAAAACTAATTTTTGTCAAAATAAAATTTTGAAAAATTATAGGTGGCGCCAGATATCAGTGAAAGAGTAAAAATATTTCAGGTAAACTTACCTTTCCGTAAAAGATACGAAAAAAGTTATTTTAAAAATATATTTATAATCAAAAATAAGAGCCGCATGCCCAAATTTAATACTTTTACTTCATAATTTTTTTTTATTAAAAAAAATTCAAACACTGGTAACTTGACACTACTTAAAAAAATAATACGAGTTAAAATTAATAAAATTTGACATGCGGCTCTTATTTTTGATTATAAATCTATTTTTTTAATGTATATTTTTTTTGTATCTGTTACGGAAAGGTAAGTTTACCTGAAAACTTTTTACTTTTTCACTGATATCTGGCGCCACCCACAATTTATAAAATCTATATTTCAACAAAAATTAGTTTTTAAGCAAGCAGGGCAAAGTCCCAAATCAGTTTTTCTTAATTAAAAAAAAAATGGTGATTTTGTGGTATTGTCAAGTCGATCCGGGGATACACTGTAGGTGAGATTTGGAAAATAAAAAAAGTTTTAGATTGAATCCAGTAACGGAGATAATACGGGGAGTTATTGAAAGCAGATCAACAATATTTTCAATTATTTAATGTTTATTTAATATTATTCTTTAGTTTTAAAGCAAGAAGTAAATGTTTTTTTTTTAATTTTTCGTTTTCTTTTTTTTTTCGTAATAAATTAAATTTATCGTGTTGCTCTTTTAAAAATAAACAAAATACTTCAATATTTTTGTTTTTTTTTCGATAACCCCCGGTAAAATCTCCGTCACTGGATTAAATCCAAAACTTTTTTTATTTTTATAAACTGCATATAAAAATTAGAGTCGTATCTTTAGTACTTATATAAAAATTTTATCAAAATATACCGAAAAAAATGCGAAAAAATCTCATTTTTTGAATTTAGAAGCCTATAAAAAAACAAAAGAATAAAGATATTTTTAATCCGCTTTTTGTGGCTTAGAGAATCAATCCACGGCAAAAAAAAAAATGAATTAGACTTTTTTACTACAACTATAAGCAAAAAAACCACTGTGCGCTACATCTAAAAAAAAAGGTTTCGAAATTAGCGCGTCAAATATAACCAGACGCAACTAAAAGGTCCCCGGCAAATAAAAAAAATCTTTTTTTGTAGAGCAGTTTAATTATAAGAAAATGTTCTTAAAAAGTCAAAGATTGTTTAATCATATTAAAAGTAAGTTTTTTTCGAGGGGTAAACCGCAGAGGAATTCAGGTGTACAAATTGGAGATAATCTCGAGGAAATCTTTAAAGATTCTTCTTTTCAGAGGAAATCTTAAAAACCTGCGATAATCTTTGGAGGTAATCTGGAGGAAATCTTCGAAAAGGAATTTAGGGGTAAAAAATGTTGTCAGCGGTTTACCCCTCGGTTTTTTTATTTATAATGTGCTATTAAAATAAAATTTTACATTACCCAAGATGGTGATACTTAAAATTTTAAATTTTCGAAAAAAATTCTGCCACTCATTTACTATGAAACTTTTAATAAGCACTGCGTTATTTTGCTTGATTTTATAAAATGTTTGTAGATTCATTAGTTTCCTTTTTAAGGCCTTTCTTGTTCTTAACACCTCGCTTTTCAAACATTATTTGTATTTTTTTAAATGTCAAAATAATATTTTGATTGTCAACCTTACATAGGGAATCAAATTTATTCTGCCAACCATAAAAAAGAAACAAATAAGCACCACCACACATATATTCTGCGCGGAGTTTATATTGCATTTTAACAGTTGGACCAGTTGGTTAAGGTTTGTCGTTTATTAGGTAGGTAAATAGGTACCGTCAACTGGGGTGACTTCGGACACCTTTTCGTAAAACTCTCTGCACCAAAGCACGTGTGTAAAAGTTGTGGGGTTATGTGCACAAGTTGTGGAATTGAAACCCACAACCTGTGCACATAACCCCACAACTTGAGCACACGTGCTTTGGATAAGAGAGTTTTTATCCAATTTTTGGATATATTCTTAGGAATATATGGGCCTATGTCCTGTGCAAAATTAAAAGAAAAAAATTATCCTCGCAAAATGGCATTGAAAATGTTAATTTTTCAATTTTTTTTTAAACTTATTTAAATATTTATCCTAGGGTTTTCTATTATTCTTTTTTGTAAACAATACTTATAGTGCAACAGTATCACCCATATCACAAAATTAAAATAGAAATAAAAAATAACAAAGAAGAAAAAAAAAATAGTGGACAAATTTTTTTTTTTCGATTTAATGTACTTTTAGAGGCCTTTTCAAAGAACTTAGGAACAAATAACGTTAAATATGTTAACATTTTTAAAAACAGTGTTTTCTAAAGATTTAATTAAAACCTTGACGGTTAAAATCGGTCAAGAACCAAAAAAGTTAGGAAGGTTTATATAGATGGCCGAAAACAGCAAAATTTTCATGCAGCTCATTGATCAGCTCTTACTCTGAAAGTAGCAGGATTTAAAAACTTTTATTTTCCGACTTATTGTTCCAAAGACTGATACTATCTATGATATAACTTACAGCCAAATCTATTTTTCCACTATGAAATTTTAGAAACTGACCCATAATTTTACCTATATTTTTCAAGGTGGCGTGAAGTCTTACGGTTCATGAGAATGTTTTTTTTTCTTCAAAACATCCTGTAATTCATGAACGGTAAGAGTTAAACAAAAGTGCTTAGTATTTTGGAAGTTTTAAAAAAAGTAGGACAAGGTATCAAGAGTGACTTAATTTGAGATATCAAAAAAGAATCCTCTTTGTAACTCCATCCAGTGGTTTGGATTAGATTTGGTTGAATTTTGGATATTATAGCTCTCGATATTCTGATCAAAAATGTCTACGGACGCAACCCCGAAATATCATTTAGGACCTAAACTTTAGGCGTTAGAGCACTTTAAAAATCTCGAAAATCGGGGTCTAATGGAAAGTGGTTACGGTCAAATTTAGCTAAAATTAGCATATATTATAAATCTCGGCTTTCTAATCAAAAGAGTCTTCGGTCACAACCCCAAAAATTCAATAGTTTAGGTTGTTGCTTTGTCTAGTGTTTTGGTGGTTATCCCTTTGGGTTTCTGGTAGTTTTCGCCACCAAACGACATTTTTTGAATTAGTTTTTACTGACAGGTGTCCAAAAATTTGAAATTGTCAAAAGAAAAAATTAGGGTTGTCGGCTTTAACTAACTTCTCCTTCGTGAGTTTTGATTTGAATTTGCGGTAATCACCTAAAAAATCGTCGACCTGCGAAGCGTGGGGAAAATTGAGGGGAGGTACGATGTTCATCTATTATATATTATTATATAAAAAGCCTAAACCAACCAACCATCAAAACACACTAACACACAAAGTAGAAAAAGCAACAACCGATCGAGTGACCCTAGTTTAGGTGCTAGGGAACCTGGCTCGACCAATATTCTTTTTCGCATTATTTTTTGAAAAAGTTTTAGCAAGCTTTTTCACTGCCAAATTCGTTCTCAGCACCCAAACGTATCTATTAAAAATATAGTCTGGTTAATGACATTTTTAATTTTTTTTGTGGGGCTCTGTAATTAACACTAAACTAAGAATGTCAATAAAATAAAATGTGACAAATAAATCTGAAATTTAATTGGTCAAATGCTTAGCATAGTTTAGTGTTAATTGCAAACCAACTTTTAGTTGTATGAAGGTTATTATTAGTGTTTGCAGGGTCTCTAGGGAAAAATTAAAAAGACAAACTTTATCCACTGTTGTGCAGTTAGTGCACCATTTTACCTGATTTGTACCAAATATTTTTATCACGATGAAAATTGCTTTGTAAAATAAAATATCTGGCGCATGATAAATTCCCCTGTAAAATAAAATTTCTAGCGCATGATAAACTAATATTTGCATGAACTAATTTGGGATTATATTAACCTTTCATGTTAAACGAAGCAAGAAAATCCAGAGCCTAAAAGAGTAAGTATGATAATAATAAATAAATATCGGCTTTTGTGAAGCTTTCTTTAATTTGCACTAATTACTTATTAATTTTATTGCATTAAAGCATAGGTATATTTGCATATGTAAATAGGAGAGGAGTATTATACTCCTAAGTATAATACTCCTAAGGTGAATCCACCCAGTTTTATTTAACCCTTTTGCTCATAGCATATTTTACAAAGAACTTTTAGCTCAAGAAGGAACATGATGAAATCTACCGTATGCTTTGTTTGAAGCGTGAACCAACTACGGTGAGGGGCTGGTGGGGAGTTGGTGGGGAGTGACTATTGTTTACACTTAGTACGCGTAAAGAGAGACAAAGAATGTGTAAACTCACAGTCTAATGTCGTAAAATGACTGACAGGGGTACAGTGTTGCCGATTGGAAACATAAACTTTGGATATTTTATTGTAAATTTTAAGAAACATTAGTTCTGTATGAGTTTTATATGAACTAGTAGTTTAATTTTAATAGATTTAAATATACTATATTATTAAACATAATTATAGTATACACAATAAAGTTTTTACATTTTTAATTTAAATATAATGATTAGAATCCATGATAAGGTTGAAACTACGCAACATCGCTACTAGGTAGCCTGAAAGTCGACTAGCGACATCTACATTTTACACCACAAAGCTGTATCGCGTTTCTGTAAGTAAATAAACAAACAAAAAGATGACACCTTCATAAACATTGGTCTGAAATTACTTTTTGAGGTAAAAGTTCTTTGATATTTTATTAAATACCGGTATTATTTTTTTTTTCTTGTTCCTCTGTTTATTTATTTTTAGACATAACTGAGGACATAACTTGTTTATTGACAATCAAACACAAATTGGGTAGTGTTTAAATGAAATTAAAAAAATATACATTGCTTCAATCTTTTTTTTACAAAAATCATTATTAATGAATCCATTAAGGAAAAAAAGCGCGAGCGAAAGGGATATAGTTTTAACATAAAATTTAACACCATGGCGGTCTGTATGGACCGCTTGTGGTAGTTACGCTAGGACCACGGCGGTCCATAGGGACCGCTTTAAATATTTAGATATTTTATATTTTAATTTCGCCGGACCACGGGACCGACAAAACCATTGAATTGGACACGTAGCACTCAGGTAAAAAAATCAAAAAAAAAAAAAAAAAACGGAAAAAAAATCATGAAGCCTCGATAGTTGTATATTTATAAACCTTATAGTGTCCTCTAAATGATGTATATACATTTTTTTGAAAATGTTTGCGGTCTTGCTTAAAAAAAATAAATTTAAGTGGCACATTGCACATACAATATCTTACACTTAATTTTTTTTAGGGCTGTATATTTTTTAAATTTTAAAATATAGTACAAATATGGGGTATTATATCATAGAAAGGTATTATCTCCATGTCCGGACGCGTCATGTCGCGTCCGGACGCGTCAGGTAAAAAAAATTAAATTTTTGGAAAAAAATCAGACTTGATTTCTTTTGTATATTTATAAGGTTTAAAACAATGAAATGAACGTAAACAATAGAAAACTACTAAAATATTTATTTTTTTAAATGGCGTCTTTTTTATTTTAGTTTTTTTAACAGCCTAATTTCAGGTTGAAAAAAAAACTTTTTCGGTCAATTATGTAATTTTTTATACTAAATTTGAATCTGAATAAAAAACACCCCCATTCCATTTAAAATTTTTAAGTTACCCCCTCTCCCGCCTAAGGGTATGGATGAAAAAAAATCTCCTTTTATAAAAAGGTGCCCCCTGATATTGAAGCTTAGTACCAAATTTCAAAAACCTATCTTATACGGTTTCTGAGATATCGACTTTTAACCTTTTAAATGGCCCACCCGGTATGCAGTGTGCCACTTAAATTTAATTTTTTACGCAAGACCGCAAACATTTTCAAAAAAATATATTCAAATCATTTAGAGGACACTATAAGGTTTATAAATATTCAACATTCGACGCTTCATGATTTTTTTCCGTTTTTTTGATATTTTTTACCTGTGTGCGTAGGTCGGGCTTGCTGTAATAGATGAACATAGTATTTTTTGCCTCGTTAATTTTTTTTAAATTTTATTTGTATGAACCCGCTAATTTTTGTTGTTTTTTTTTGCAAAAAGAATATGTGCAATTTTCAGGCTTTCTTTGAATTTTTAATATATCGAGCAAGTTAGGCTTTCTAAAACTTGGGTTTGGTCTGACTGACGAGAAAACTAATATAGAGGTGGTAGCTAACGTATTAAAGAGTTTTACCTATATTGATTTTTCACAAAAAGTAACATTGTGTTTGTGCACAAATGTGATTGGATTCCTTAAAAACTGAACTTGTTTGGTCAATGCCTCAAATATTTAAACTGGGTAAATTCATCTTCTCTCATTATTATTAATTAAAATTTGTAACGCACTGTTTCTTCTGTTTTTCTTCTTTCAGATTTGTTGTCACAAGCTTCTTGTTTCTCTATTTATTGTTAAACATCCTCTTTAAGTTATACAGTATTTTTGTATTGAAAACCTCTACAAGTTCATCGATTTTTTTTTAACCTGCCCTTTATAAAATATTTCTTTTAATTTAAGATACAGTTCCGGCGGTTCCTAAATTAGTTTTTATAAAAATTTCACATTCATACGTACGACTACGAGTAAAACATATAAGGAAATTTTAAAAAATCGACAGAAGAAACTTTGGGTAATACCGAAAAACCTCTCTTTTCGGATATTTTGTGGCTGTTATTATATCCTGGCCTTTTGGAAAACTGAAAATTGATTAAATCCCCATTGTGTGTCATATCAGTGAAAAGCTATTAAAATAAGCTTTCTTTTGATATATAATATAAAAGCAGAGATTAAAACGGGTTGCAACTTTTGGCTTCTTATTAAGAATCTTTTTTAATGGAAAAATAGTTACACTACACCAAAAAATATGGAAAAAAGTTCCTATACGTCGATTAATTACGATAGGTTATTGTGAAACTTGCACGCCTCCTGCCTTATGACGCTTCAGCCGTTAAGTTGAGAGCGCGCCAACTTATCCATAAAAATCGGAGTATATAAAGGTCGTTCTGTAAATGAGCTTTAAAGAGGCTGCGGCCCTAAATTTGAGGGCCTCAAAGACTCCGTCTAAAATAGAAGTTTTTTTTTTAAATATCCTTGGAACTCTATGAACTTAAACAACGAAACTTTGTACATGCCCTCACTAATAATGACAAACATCCTGTGTTATTTTGATTTGGACTATACATGGATTAATTACGCGCCAACTTATCCATAAAAATCGGAATATATACAGGTCGTTCTGTAAATGAGCTTTAAAGAGGCTACGGCCCTAAATTTGAGGGCCTCAAAGACTCCATCTAGAATAGAAGTTTTTTTTAAATATCCCTGAAACCCTATGAACTTGAGCAACGAAACTTTGTACATGCCCTCACTAATAATGACAAACATCCTGTGTAATTTTGATTTGGTAACTTTAACCAGAGGCGTGCAAAATGGAGGGGGCGTTGCCTCCTTTTTGCTGCAAAACTTTTTTGTTTGTAGCTTTTTTGACATTTGTCCAATGAAATATGTTTCCCTACTTAAACATACATAAAAAAGGTACTCTTTATGTAAAACCGTAGGGCCAACGGTTTTTGAGAAAATTTCAGTTACGTTTAAAAAGATTTAAGTTTTGTGTATCAAAAATATAAACTAAAAAATGCGCCAATAAAAAATTTAATGCAGCAGGGTGATTCTATATAAAAAACTATTTTTATTCACAAATACCCACATTTGTAAGTGAGCTTAAAAAAGCTTCTATGAAAAAAAAATAAATAAAAATCATTTGAGTATGCAACCCGTTTTACTCTTTATGTTTATGTTATATATAAAAAAAGCTTATTTCAATAGCTTTCCACTGATATACTATACATTGTATGGTATACAATGGGTTTTTAATAAGTTTTCATTGCAAAAGAATAATTTAACACCTACAAAATATCCAATAACAGACGTTTTCCGGTATTACTCAATTTTTTTCATCGATTTTTTTAATTTTGTTTGTTTTACACGTATTCGATCCCCCAATAATTGACATGAATTTTGCATGGAGGTGAAAATTTTATAAAAACATGTTTTGGACCCGCCGTGAGTTGTATATTTTGAAGAAGAAAAGTGCACATCATCGCGATGAATTGTGGGGATTGGCTTCGAAAAGTAATTTCATCTTACGAAAAAAAACAAAAAAAACAAACTTATTGTTAAGAAAAAGCTACCGCTAGTACATACATCGCCAAACTTATTTTAACTAATATGTGGGTTAAATTTTACATTTTATTGAAATGCTTGATCACATGTGCACATGTAAGGTTATTTTCGTGAAAGGAGTACATGGGCAGAAATAAAATTTAAAAAATTTTGTCAATTAATTGAAAATAATCAGTCTTCACAAAATGTGAGAAACAAAGATGTCAATAACCAGTATGTCCTCCTCTGTTCTCAAGCAACATTTACACCCAAAATATTGAACCAAATTTCCTTTCATTTAGAAACGAAATTAGCGATAATTTCATTTTTATGGTAGATAACGCTACTCCCACCGCACAATAAGGGTTAACAATTTGCTACAGCAAGGGAATGTTAAAAGAATGAACTGGCCAGTAAACTCACCTGACATTAATCCTTGTGAGAACGTGTGAAATATGCTAAAAAGGGCCATTTTGAATAGAGATAACCCCTCGTTCACACATCAGGAGCTAATTGTTGCTGGTTAAGAAGAATAGAACAACAAATCGCAGAAAGCCATTAACAACCTTTTTATTGGCATGAACAGACGTGTTAATGTTTTGCTTGAAAACAGAGGAGGACATACTGGTTAATAATAATAATAATAATAATAAACGTTTATTGTATAAAAGATTACAAATCTTGTTACAAGAAGTTTGAATATATAAAAAAAAAATACAAGAGAAGAGAAAAAAAAATACACTAAATACTAAACCCTAACTATTTAAGTAATTTGATGGATATTCATAGATAATTTAATAAAAAGAAAAAGCAGAAATTTTAATACAAAAAAAAAGTTAATTAAAAGAAGAAACGATAATACCAATATTGCACTTAACTTTCTTAATGTAACTAAAATAAAAATGCTGCACAGTTTTATCGGAAACTTATTAAAGCTCCGTTCCTTTATAACATACTGGTTATTGACATCTTTGTTTCTCGCATTTTGTGACGACTTTTCAATCAAAATTTATTGATACAATTTTTTTAAATTAAATTCCTGGCCGTGTATTTATTCTATGGAAATAACTTTACATGTGATAAAGCATTTCAATAAAATGTAGAAATGAATCCACATATTTGTTAAATAATTTTTGCTTACGTTATATATTAATTTGGGGGGCGGGGCAAGAATTTTGGCAATGTGTGTATTTTACGCCGAGAAAATTAAAAAAATCAATCCTGCAAAAAAATTGCAGTCGGCTACTAAACTTCTATGTTATCTAGGCAGGGACGATTCGAGAGGGGTGTGGGGGTGCCTCCCACGAAACGAACGAGTGTGTAAAATCGTATCAGTCGGCAAATTGTTTTGGGGCAATGCGTTTTTTGTTTTAGTCATCAAAATTTTTGGCAGATTTTTTTTTTAGTCCACAAAATTTTACCGACTACGACTAAAATGTCGGATCGTCCCTGTATCTAAAGTTTATTTTCTAAGGTATAATTATTTTAAACCTTCCCGCTTGTAAACAATCTCGAAATTACCAAAGCAACGTAAGATATGCATGCGTCGTAAGCGAAATGACAAGGCCCAATTTACACAACCGTAAAACGTTGACGTGCCATTAACGAGAACAAAACAATGGTTTATTCCATTGAGGTAGTCTACCTCAATGGTTTATTCCTCTAAATTATTGAAATAAAAGCGATTTTATAAGCAAATTTTGTTTCTACAGGAATACAAAAGTGTTTTTAGCAACAGCTTTATCAATTCTCTTTTTTTACATCAAAACATCATAAAAACAAAGCAAGTAAACAAAAATTATAAATTTTGGTTATGTTGACATTCAAAACAAGCCACATGCTTCAGTGTAAATCGGACTTTTTGGAGTATTTAGCGGCAAATTTACAATAACTATACCTTAAAAAAATAAACTTTAGGTGTCATAATATGTAATCTAGATGTCATAAAATGTACCAGCAATACCAACCGATTTTTTAAAGTGCGTAATGCTACAAGAATATTAATGTATCCCAATTCTTCTATATTATCAATAATTATTATAATTATTATAATTTATGGAGGGTAGAGAAAATGACTTTCAATACGAAGGTCACTGCATAACTTCATTACAGAAAGTACAGTTTCCATAATTTCAGGAAGGCTTCACCTTGGCAGTGATGCACATTGGAGCCCCGGCATGCGGTATGAACGCAGCTGTGCGTTCTTTCGTGAGGAATTGCGTTTACAGAGGAGACACTGTGTTGGGAATTCACGATGGTATCGAAGGTCTTATCGCTGGCAACATTAAACCATTGGGCAAGTTACAATAAAGCAGGTTTTTCTCTTAGCAAATATATCATTTTTATCTGACACCTCATTATAATAACACAGGCACAGAAAAAAATGGGTGCGGAGTCAAAAAAGCGACCTATATATACTCGGCGAATTATCTATCTGAGTAACAAATTGGATCAAGGAAGCTATGATTAGTGGTTTAAAAATGACTTTTAGTAATATTTTTGTAGCTCATTGTGCTTTTGATAATTTTTAACATTTAGGTTAAATTGACTGTCATTTTACGTCTTACAAATAATAACAAAATCTGTTTAAAAAGTAGAACTTTGTTCAAAATTATAATAAAAGTAAGTTTTTATTCATAAAGTGCTATTATAAACTTAAATTTAACATTACCTGAATAAAATTACGGACCAGTATTATTTTAACCAAAAAATTCTCTGTTATAGTGTTTACTTCAAAAATTTATAGAGCACTATATTACTTCATTTAAACAAAATGTTTATAAATTGCTTTAGTTTTCTTTTTATGCACTTTTCTGGTTATTTCTTCTTGCTAAAGCAAATTATTTGGATTTTTTTATAAATGTCAAAATAATGTCTTGATTGACAATAAATTTTAAACAAGATGAAAACCTTACATAAGAAACTAAATATATTCTGCCAACCAAATAACAAGAAACAAATGACCATCAACTCAGATAGATAATGCGCGGAGTTTAGCATTGTTGTATTGATCTAGCATAGCATGCGGATTTTGACTGCATTGATTGGAATTATCTGCTTACCAGTTTTTTTTATTTGATTTTGAATTTTTAGTTTAGGTCAAATTATCCCACGTAGGCCACCAAAAATCGAGTCATTTGTTCTTTGCTGTAAATGAATTTTTTAATAGCTTTTATGTGCAAAAAGATTTCCCCAGGTTTTGGTCAATTTTTTTTACAAAACAAACGTTTAATGTTACAATACAATCAACATTTTTCTTGTTAACTAAACGGATTTTGGCGATTCTTACATTCAAATTTTTGTTTAAAAACTTACCTACACTCTAGAAATCTTTCTTTGATACAAATGTGTTTTATAAAAAATATAGTATATTAAAGTACTAGTTTCATAACATACGTTTTTAGCGCACGAGTACAAGTTTAGAAAACGAGCCGCGTGCGGCGAGTTTTCTAAAGTACTAGTGCTCTAAAAACGTGTTATGAAACGAGTGTTTTATACAATTTTTTCTATTTTGCTCTAAAATTTAAAAAATTTACATTTAAATTGATGACTGATTTAGGGATTTTTGTTTTGGGTTGGCATTACAGTTTACACTATGTTTAAAATTCTAAGAACAAATGATATTTTTATATATTTTACAGTCATCTCTTCTTTTTTCACTGCAATTAACCAGTCTACAATTTTAACACGGTAAAAAATAACCCAAACACAAAATTTTGTAAAAAATTAAACTTTAACTCGACATTGACATTTGCACGCAATACGTCAAGATATAGAATTTTGTATGTTGCCAACCCAACAGAAAAAAAAGTAGAGACCTCTTATGGGCATATAAGAACACGCAAAATGCGTGTGATTATGAGTTATAAGAGTAGCAAAATAGAAAAAGTAACTTTAAAAGTGTCCGTCCTTCCGTCCATCAAATAATAGGTTTTTTGTTTTCATGATAACTCAAAAAAAAAAATTAAGGGAGGTCTATATTTAGGGATTGCAATCCGAAAAACCGTATCCAGTAATCCGGCGGATCCGGCATCATTAAACGTCTACCGGATCCGTTAAATTAAAATATTAAATATTTCTCTTTAAAACATATTTTTGCAAAAAGTGGCAAATATTAACAAATATTTGCATGCAAGTTATACAAAGAAGAGTATTTTATGAATTTTAATAAACTTTTATTTGTTTTAATCGAAATTTATTTATTTTTACCTTAATATAAGGTATTTAAATATTTTTTTTAAAGAATACTATTAAGTTTCTCATGTGTTTTTAAAATGTTAACTTAATCGTTTTTTTAATTTTTATCTTAAAATAAATTTTTAAACTTTTTTTCTGTTTTCTTTGATAAACTAGTAACACTATACTAGATTTTTATTGTTAATTCATGATTGTTTGTTGTTTCCCAGTAAACACAAAACTTCTATAAGAAGTTTTCACAAAGTTACATCAAGAAGTTCAGCTTCTTCAATTTGACATACTATTTTTTGAGATGTCAAAATTACTTTTGGATAACCGCCTACTTAATCATTTTTTTCTAGCTAAAAATTCATTTAACTATCTGTAGCCATTCGTAAAAATAATTATAAAAAATATATTACAACTTTAAATTAAAAGGTAAACACCACAACTATTGAAAAAAAAATCGTACAGTGAATATGAAACAGATACGAATATTGGATGTGCGGATATACTGCGTAGTTTATTTTATAAAACAACTATATTCTATACACAAACATATACTATTCAAACCTGTTGTAAAAATATTTACTGTGCGATTTTTAATGTACTATCTTGCTTGATGAAACAGACCATAAAAAAAAACGTTTATTTCAACTTTATTTAAACTGTAATAACCCAGTAAACACGTGAGCATGAACGTAGAATAATACGTATAATAATACGTGAGGTTGCAGATATCCTGAAGAATTCTTAAAAAGGGATACCTTGCGACTTTTCAGCGCAACCACTATGCAACACACCATAGAATGAAAAGGCAACATATGTTTGATGTGACCGGATTGAAATTGGTACCGGATTGCAGTCCCTATCCATATTGTTTTAAAAAATAATCTGTGCCTCCTGGCGGGCTCCAATAATTTTTCTTGTGGGTTATATCTCACTAAACTCACTATGGTCTGTTTCTTCAAGCAAAATAGTAAATTAAAAATCGCACAGTAAATATTTTCAAAACAAAATTGAATATTGGATGTGCGAATATACTGCGTAGTAACTATATTCTATACACAAACATATACTATTCAAACTGTTGTAAAAATATTTACTGTGCGATTTTTAATTCAATATCTTGCCATAAAAAACAGACCAAAGAGTCGGCACTTGGGACAAAAACCCAAAATGGTTTGTTACATACACACCCCTTAGCAATGACGTGATTTCCTTGACAACAGTTGTTGATAATAAAACCGTTCACTCCGCTTACAGTATTGTAAGCCATTAATTTCATGACGTAACTTTTTCATTCTTACAGCATGTCGACTCTAGTGCATAATATAACTATTATTAACATTTTTAGGATGGTCCGACGTCACTGGATGGGTTGGTATTGGTGGAGCCTATTTGGGCACCAAGCGTACTTTACCGCTTTTCAAGATAGGCGAGTGCGCCAAAAGATTGAAGGAATTTGGTATTCAGGGTCTGTTGATCATTGGAGGTTTTGAGGTAAGATTTTTGTTGATTTTTTGGTGATCAGACAAAACAAAATAAAAAAAAAAAACAAAAAATTATCAATATCTGAGTAATTTATGATGTTTTCCTACGATCATCTATGAAAAACGACATATTTCACACTATTTTGAGAGTAAGAAAGTGTCATATTTATTGCATACATATAAGATGAACACAACTTATTTTAACTGTATATAGATTAGACTAAGAACACAAACGAAATCTACAAGATATTAAAGTAAACTTGAATTGATTTATCAAGGTTGACGCAAAATATTAGCTCATGCTATAGTGCATTAATGTGACGTTTTCTGTCAAGAATGGAGAGTTAAGAGTGGAGTTGGTAACATGTTTTGACATTAGATGTCACAATTACATGAGCGCATTTTCAACCCGCTAAGGCACCGTGTAACCATATGTACACAACCTAATAAATAAACTTAAAAAAGTCTAAAAGTACATTTGCGGATTTGCATTTCCCTAGATTTTTTATGTATCCACTCTTATTCTTCATGGAAAACGTCACATTAAGGTACTCTAGCTCATGCCAAATAAGTTATCTAATAAACATTTTTTTTTTGTAGGCATTCCAAGCAGGAATCGAATTCTACGAAGCCAGAAAAGACCACGACGCCTTCTGCATCCCGATTTGCGTGATTCCATCTACGATCAGTAACAACGTCCCCGGCACCGAATTTTCCTTGGGCTGCGATACGGCCCTGAACGAAATCACCGAAATTTGTGACAGGATCAGACAGTCCGCTCAGGGAACGAAGAGGAGGGTGTTTATTATCGAAACCATGGGAGGATATTGTGGATATTTGGCAACACTGGCAGGTAAATTATATTTGAGAATGGTTTTACTTAGATTTTCAGATTTATTCCCTTGGATGGGAGTAAGGGTATTGTGTCGTTTGTCAAAATTTTTTTTTATGAGAATATTTTTATTTAAAACTGATTTTTTTTTTATTTTTACTTTTATATTTTAGAATTCTAAAATTAAAAGTATTTTTATTGTAGTTACCCTAGTGAAAATTTAACGATAGGGTAGCGTTTTTTCTAACGTAAGAAGCCTCTCTCTCTGTATATCTCTCCCTCTCCCTCTCCCTCTCCCTCTCCCTCTCCCTCTCCCTCTCCCTCTCCCTCTCCCTCTCCCTCTCCCTCTCCCTCTCCCTCTCCCTCTCCCTCTCCCTCTCCCTCTCCCTCTCCCTCTTCTAACGTTATTTTCCATCAGGGTATCGTAGGGGAAAGTATTGTTTTGTTGGTAGCAGCATAGAGGGTAGCAGTATTTTTAACTTTAATTTTAGAAAATTTAACTTACAAAAATAACATTTCTTAGGTTTGGCCGGAGGTTCTGATGCGGCATATATTCACGAAGAAAAAGTCACAATCAAAGACTTGCAGCAAGACGTCTATCACATGGCCACGAAAATGTCGGAAGGAGTACAAAGAGGTTTAATTTTAAGAAATGAAAAGGCTTCAACCAATTACAATACTGATTTTATCTACAGATTGTATTCGGAAGAAGGCAGAGGACTTTTTAGCGCCAGGATGAACATATTAGGTGAGTATCAAAAGACTTCCTGGTATAAGTTAAATTAGACTTTAGAAATAATAACAAGCCGTGAAGATATACAAGCGTGTCTAAAGTCCGCCCCCTCTTTAACTCGTTGACTGCGGACGCATAGTTCGATGAGTACTTGTGTGCGGATCATGCCCCCGGGGACTTGTACAGTTTCTTAAACTAATTATTACATAATTATGATTGAGAATCATTAATTTTAAGGGGTAATTCTACTAGGAAAATACGAAAAAAAGTTCCTATAAACATATGCGTCGTAAGGAAGCTACGCCTCTTTGAAAGTGGCTAAAAAAATCGGGTTTTATTTAATAATTCAGGAACGCTTTGAGTTACTGCAACGAGGCTTTGAATGTAAACTAACCTTAATAACGCCAATCTTCGTATACTATCTTCATTTACTTATTTTAAACAGGTGTGCAAAACTGGGGGCCTTATTAGTTTTTTGTCTCAAAATTTTTTCTCTGTAACTTTTATTTAATTTAATTTTTGGAATATGATTCCTCAAGTCAAAATACCCTTATTCTAATATTGTAACCGTTTTCGAGAAAAAATCATTTAAAGGTGAAATTTCACGGATTGAGGACTTATTAAAGTACTAATAGGTTTAAAGCCAAAATTTCAATTATGCAGGGTTATTCTATATCAAACACTAAGAAAAAAAACTTTCCATACGTGTAGGTCGAAAAATCGCTTTTAAAGCCCTTTAAAAAAAGGTGCATTTTTAGGAGCCCATAGCTCCCCTTAGGATTGATTGTTGTAAAATATTTACTGTGCGATTTTTAATTTACTATCTTGCTTGATGAAACAGACCATAGTATTTTTGATTTTTATGATTGGTGCTATGGTCTTTTTAAAGTAAATTAAAAATATTTTTACAACAGGTTTGAATAGTAAATGTTTGTGTATAGAATAGTCTGTTTCATCAACCAAGAGAGTAAATTAAAAATCGCACAGTTAATATTTTTTCAACAGATTTTAATAGTATATGTTTGCGTATAGAATAGAGTTATGTTTTATAAAATAAACTACGCAGTATATTCGCACATCCAATATTCGAATCTGTTTTGAAAATATTCACAGTGCGATTTTTAATTTTTACTATCTTGCTTGAAAAAACAGACCATAGTTGTTTTGACTATGGTCTGTTTTTTCAAACAAGATATTAAATTGAAAATCGCACAGTAAATATTTTTACAACAGGTTTGAAAAGTATATGTTTGTGTATAGAATAATAATGTTTTATAAAATAAACTACGCAGTATATTCGCACATCCAATATTCGAATATAATATTCACTGTGCGATTTTTAATTTACTATCTTGCTTGAAGAAACGGACCATAAGGTTGCAATCATGGTAACAATTCACTGTCAGAAATAAAATTTCGTAATTTTTTTTTTGAAAATGCTTGCATAAATTTCATATAAGCAAACAAAGTGTTATAATTAAGTGATAAAATAAATAAGTGTATAAATAAAATAATAATATAAAATAAAATATACTTTTGTAAAATGTTTGGCACTTTTCTTTGTTACATTTGGGCAAAGCCTCAGAACATACATTTTATCATATTTTTTTAAATATTTATGAAAAAATTGCAGAAGTTTATATTCTATCTGAATGATATGACATAAAAATAAAACCTATTTTTCAAGATATATTTATATGATACTTGAAATTTTCGCAAAATGTTGTTTTCCACCAAAAGATCTACTTACAAAGCTAAACTAAACCTAGTTACTTTTTTAGTTACTAATAATAAAATGAAATAAGGTATATGTTGAAAATTCCCGCTGGAGATCTAACATTAATGGCTTAGTTTAGAACATTCCCTAATTTTTGAATAAAATCACCTCAAAGTCTCTTTTTTTAGGTCATATGCAGCAAGGTGGCTCTCCCTCACCGTTCGACCGTAACATGGGAACGAAAATGGCCTCGAGAGCGGTAGACTGGATGATTTGCCAGTTGAAGAATTCCGTGGAGAAGAACGGAGGAAAAGTAAACTGCACGGATCCAGATTCGGCCTGCCTTTTGGGAATCGTGAAGAGATCATACCAGTGCACTCCACTGCTTCATTTGAAAAATGAATGCACCAACTTCGAGTAAGTTTAACAAGGAATACTCCATAAAATATTTATAAAATACAGTGCATGTGTCTTCCAAAGTCCGCCCCCCCCCCTTTTGCGGGTGGAAACACCCGTTATTAAAATCGACCCAAAAATCAAAAAACGAATTTTTGCATTTTCGGGTTTAGAATGTCATGAAACGTCAAGAAAATTTGAAAAAAGTGGGTGTTAAAAAAAGTCTGTCTGTACGTAAACCTTATAACTTTTAAACGGAACGTCCGATTTAAAAAATTCTTTCACCAAAGAATTCAGGACCTTTGCGTCATATCAAATATGGTTAACATTATCCTAGGGCAAGGGGGTCAAAATGGACAAAAACTAATTTTTTTAGCAATATCTTACTTATTATTTATAGAAGGATATTTTTTTTGCATAAATGAAAATAATGTTTAATTCTCTACAAAAATATATATGATCATTTTTATCATAGGACTATTAGTTTCCGAGATATAGGCATTTTAATAAATTTTAATATATTTTTTACATTTTTAATCAGAATCTAATTTAGATGTGAAATTTTGACACTAGAAAAATTGACCTGTAAAATAACCTTTTGTTGATTTTCAATAAATTTATATCAAATAATTGCATCGTAAAAAAAACAATCCCATAAAGCTAGGAAGAAAAAATAAAAGGAAATGGTCAAAAAATACACCCGGTCCGGGTGAGTTTTATTTATAAAAAGTCCACCCTCAAAATTAAGATAAATCTTCATTATATAATTTTATATTGGCTATAAAATGGCGGATTTAATTGTCTTGTTGCATTTCTGGTTTCGCAGAAAGTGGCATAAATATGTTTTAAAATTCTATGTATAACAAACTGTTTTTTTCTTTTTCTTTTCGTTTTTATCGTATACAAACGAGATTTAAATATTTTACCTTGTTTTTACTTAAGCTTAAAAAAAATATAAAACTAATATTAAAATAAAAATTTGATCAGTGACAGCGAATCAGAGCTAAAAAAACGGTTTTTCTCCTGAACTCCAATTTTTTAATGTCCATGTAAACTTTATTTGTAGATCATTTTTCCGCTATTTTTCTTATGCCAAACTTATATACAGTACACGGTGTATTTGAAATAGCGTCGGAAATATTAACAGATGATTCTACATCATAAAATATGACAAAAAGTTCCTATAAACATATGTCTAAAAATGCGTCATAAGGGAGCTACGCCCCTTTGAAAGTGGCTAAAAAAATCGGTTTTTATTTAATAACTCAGGAACCCTTTGAGATATATCAACGAGGTTTTGCACGTCAACTAATCCTACCAAGGCTCGTTTTTATGTGTTATTTTCCTGTACTTATTTCAACCAGGGGTGTGCGAAACGGGGGGGGGGGCTTATCAGTTTTTTGTCCCAAACTTTTTTCTGTGTAACTTTTTTACAATTTTATTTTTGAAATATGATTCCTCTGGTCAAAATTCATAAAAAAGGTACTCTTGTTGTAATACTGTAGGATTAACCGTTTTCGAGAAAAATTCATTTGAAGGTGAAATAGCACGGTTTGAGGACGAAAAATTAAATACTAAAAAGTTGAAAACCAAAATTTTAATGATTCAGGGCGAATGTACATTAAAAACTAAGAAAAAAACCTCATATACAGGTACTTCCAAAAATCAATCCTAATGGAGCTATGGTCTCCTAAATATGCACCATTTTTAAAGGGCTATGGTAGCTTTAAAAGCGTTTTTTCGACCTACGTATGGAAACTTTTTTTCTTAGTTTTTGATGTAGAATAACATTGCATCATTAAAATTTTGGTTTTCGACATTTTAGTATTTAATTTTTCGTCCTCGAACCGTGAAATTTCACCTTCAAATGAACTTTTCTCGAAAACGGTTAATCCTACAGTATTACAACAAGAGTACCTTTTTTTATGTATTTTGACCTGAGGAATCATATTTCAAAAATAAAATTGCTAAAAAGTTACACAGAAAAAAGTTTGGGACAAAAAACTGATAAGGCCCCCCCGTTTCGCACACCCCTGGTTTAAGTAAGTACGTGAAAATGACATACAAAGATGGGCCTTATTAGGATTATTTTACGTGCAAAACCTCGTTAATATATCTCAAAGGGTTCCTGAGTTATTAAATAAAAATTGATTTTTTTAGCCAATTTCAAAGGGGCGTAACTCCCTTATGACGCATTTTTAGAGATATGTTTATAGGAATTTTTTGTCATATTTTATCATGTAGAATCACCTGTTAAAATTTCCTATGCTATTTCAAATACACCCTGTATAGTATAGTAATGAAAATTAAATAATTTTATCATATTAGGGTCTTTTAAAAAATATGCTTACTTGAAGCAGTGGTCCTTATTGTAGATTACCATTTTTGGATATTTTTCAGTTTTTTTTTTAAATTATTTTTTGACGTTTTCAACTTTTTTTAGAGTTTAAAAAAAGAGTTTATACAAAATATATATTTTTTTATAAATTCATATATCCGTCCGCAAAGGGTTAACTGAAATAATTATTACTTAAGTCCCATATTATATCAATCCTATGTTCTAACACATAGCAATACTGCCATGTTAAGCTTACTTACAAATTTTAAATTTTAGATACCGTATACCAAAGGAACAATGGTGGCTAAAACTTCGTCCCCTGTTGCGTATTTTGGCAAAACACGACTCGACCTATGAGGAGGAAGGCATGTATATGTCAATAGAGGATCATTACAAGGGAAATGAAGTTTACGGTTAAAAGTATTATGGTTCAGGAATAAAAGTTCCTATGCTTTTAAAACTAGATTTAGATATTGAGAAGCTTCTTTTGCTTTTTATTTTGTTTTATATTAGAATAACTAGTTAATTACTAACATATGCAACATCCTGATAGCAAAAACGTTCTAAGAATATTCTAGGAATATTCTTTCTTCTTAAAACATTCTGAGAGTATTTTTAAAACGAAAGAATGCTAATATACCATTTTCACCTTATATTAAAAAAAAAACTTTTAGGACAATTTATACCTATGTATAATATTTTAAATAATTTTACCACTTGGTTTTTAACTAACAGACAAAAAGTGATTTTATTTTATCTTTATTTAAAGAGAGATTTATTTTAAAATATTTATTTTTATTGTTAAATAAATTTAATATTCAAATGTTGTAGTATTCAGATAAATATATCATATATATTATATACATTTAAAAAAATATATATTTTTTTGTTATACAACCTGAAAAACTTCCTGTTCCTCATTTTTCTTAGGAGCTTGTTACAAAACTTATGATAAAATCTGTTTTTTTGTCAATTTTACTTTCCCTGCCATAATAGTTAAAAAGTGAAAATTAAAAATTCAAATAAAATTGCCTTATGTTTGTCTGTCTGTCCATCCAGGGAAATATAGACAGTGTTACTTAACCAAAGTTCTTAGCTAGCTTGCAAATAGCTATGGCTGGTAAAAACCATTATGATCACAATAAATAATTTTTTTTGTAAAAACCGAGATAAAAAAAACATTAATTTTTTCAATCGAAAAAAAAAGTGGATCCATGGGAGGCATAGCGTAGTGGCTAGCGCGTATGCATAGCAAGTCTACTATCGTGAGTTCGATTCTCACTGGCGCCGATTTGCCTTTTTCAGTTAATTAATAATTGAAATTTGGCGAAGGCCATAAGTGAAACGGACACTCCCTAGAAACTGAAAGTCAGTATAAGCCGGTGGTTCCCTCTACTACTAGCCCACACAAGTCCTGGACTTAGGGGATGCTTAATTAAGTAGAATAGTACGAGGTTAAACAAACATGTAATGTAATGTAAACATTTGACGCGAAATCGACGCATTTTTTGTCAATTTCTTTGAAAAAAATAAATATTAAAAAAATATATTTTTCCCAAAAAAGTCTTGAGTTATCTAATAAAAAAAAAATAAAAAGAGTTTATCACTTTTCTCGGCGTTTTATAAATTTGAGTACAATAACTAAAGAACGGCTTGGGCTTTTTTATGAGAAAAATCGGGGTGGGGTAAGGGGTCAAAGGGAGGTAAAACTATTAAAAAAAATCTTCTTTTCGTTTTTTGAAAAAAAAAAAAACAAAAAGAAAATAAAAAAATGATTTTTTTTTGAAAAAAATTAAGTGAGGCAGTGGTATTGATTTTCTTACGTTTCTCGACTAATATGTAAAATTTATAGATACAATAACTTGACAACACTTTAAGCTAAAGATTTCAAATTTAGACCATATGATTTTTACCTAAAGTTCTCAAGTGGGATTGTTTTTGATAAAAAAAACTTTGTTTAAATTTTTACTTGTCGTCATATGTTTTGTAAATGGCCTCTAATAAAATAACCAATTTATTTAACGGTAAAAAATTAATTTAAACATATTTGTAGATTTAGGAGATCGAGTAGATCATTTAAGAAGAGGATCGTTTGTAAATGATCAATCAATTGCTCAGCAAAGAATAGTAGCTTTAAATATGTTTACACACCTACCTGGAACCTGATTACAATTTTTTATTTATAAACCTTATGTATAGCCTAAAAGTCCAAATATACACCCCTTGTAAATACATATTATTTTTATTTTCTAAAATAATATGAAATTTAAACTTACCAGCTCAAAAAAATCAAGTTAATTTTTAGCATATACCGCGCACTATTTATAAATATTTTGCCTTTTGTATACCACAGAACACCCACGTACGTGGGTATACGTATACGTCTTTCCTATAAAATTTCAATCTGAGTTAGTTGAAACATTTAAATTTAAATAGTTTAGTGATTTAATTTTTTAGTTCCTTTGGTTGGTACGCATGTTAGCGCACTTCGTTTTATGGACACGTTGCCAGATAGGGTTTACGGCATAGTAGTTCAAATGTACCAATTCTCAACTCAACAGAGGATTCTCCACTAAAAATACGCATTTATGACTAAAGGCTGTTAAAATAATCTTAATTACGGTTTTAATTTTTAAGCGGGGCCACGTTTTGAGTCTAACTGTTTGAGACAACATATTTTATTTTCATTGAAATTTGGAAACAGTTCCACATGTGTACTTGTTTTGTGTCACAGAGATTGATTTATTTTGATTTTTTCTTCTCACGTTTAAAATTAAATATTTTTAATTTAAATCATATTTATAAGATACAAATTAATTAATTTTGTTAAGTAATCATGTCGGAACCCTCTAGCAGCAAAGATTCTAACGCTATGAAGACACCGATGGTATATATTTGTGGTGGTAAGTTATTTTTTAGGTTATGTTTCTCTTTCTGAAAAAAATGTTTATTTTAGAGTGCCACAACGAAAACGAAATCAGACCAAGAGATCCTATTAGATGCAGAGAATGTGGATATCGTATTATGTACAAAAAGAGGACTAAAAGATGTATCCTTTTTTATACAAAAATAACTATTTGGGGACCTATCCCATATACAAAAAAATAAATGGTCCCTTAAGCATATATTTGCATTTAGAGTTGTACAGTCAACCTATAACCTTATCACATATTAAATTTAGTTCCATTAGCAGGACATAAATCCCAACTAAATTAGAAACTCGAGGTGAGCTCTATAATATTTGCACTGGTCTAGGGATGGAAACTCGGGACCGGTTTGTCGATCATAACCGGTTTTTACGAAAAAAAAACCGATCAACCGGTTATTGTTGGATTTTAATCGGTTATTGGTGAAGTGGTCAAATCTGGGGTGTAAAATGCTTTCCAGAGGTAGGTGAGGACCTTTTTTTTTCCTTTTAGCCACCAAAAAGTTCAAAATTTATCTCAGGGGTAAAGCTTTTTTTTAGAGGGGGTGAGGACCTTTATTTTTTAGTCAGTCTCAAATTAATTCTGCTAGGGATAAGCATGGACTATGGTCTGTTTTTTTTAAGCAAGATAGTAAATTAAAAATCGCACAGTAAATATTTTTACAACAGGTTTGAGTAGTATATGTTTGTGTATTGAATATAGTTATGTTTTATAAAATAAACTACACAGTATATTCACACATCTAATATTCGAATATGTTTTGAAAATATTCGCTGTGCGATTTTTAATTTACTATCTTGCTTGAGTTTTAACCGAAAACCAGTCTGAGTTATGGTTTTCCATCAGTACACTGGTCATAGACTATGACCAGTGCAAGTATTATAGGTCCTTCCTTGAGCTTCTATGACTCATATTTCATGTGAAAACAATTAATCCTGGTAACATGTATGTGCTGGGCCCAGCCAGCACAGGTTTAGATACAGGAAAGCCACTAGCCCCTCTCCTCCTAAAAATTAATTCTGAATAAGTAACTTGAATTTAAATAAAAGTAGGGCATTTTGGCTTTGCACTTTAAGTGGGGCCTGTAAATTTTCTCATGTGAAACTTTTTTTTTGTTTTTGCTAAAGGTCTCTGAGAAATATTTTTACCAAAGACTGATCAGAACACTCCTTTGTTTTTATGTGTGGCCATTAGGATGAAGAGCCCAATCATATAGCACTATGTACCAAAAGTTGCCTTTATTATAGTACATAACCAGTAATTTTTTTCAATTTTTTTTGGAAGTCGTTTAGATTCCCCGCAATGGCCTTTAATTTAATCAAAATTTAAGAAATTTTAAAAATTTGTTGAAAATTGCATTATAGGGGTTTTTGAGGTTGCTGAAATCAAATCTGATAATAAAATAAAAAGTCCAAACTCCACCCCCGCGAGGGTGAGGGGGGTAAATATTTTGAAATATTTTCCATGTTTTCATGAAAATTTGTATATAGGGGTTTTTGAGGTTTCTAAATCCACCCCCTTAAGGGTGGGGGGTGATTTTTTTAAAAATTGGTATATTGGGGTTTTTGAGGTTGCTGAAAGTGAATCTGATAATAAAAATGGTTCAAGTCCACCCCCAGGGGGTGGCGGTGATTTTCGTGAAAATTTGTGTAAAGGGGTTTTCGATTTCAGGGCCACTGCGGGGATCAACAACTTCCAAAAAAATTGAAAAAAATTACTGGTTATGTTCTATAATAAAGGCAACTTTTGGTACATAGTGCTATATGATTGGGCGAAAAAAAAATTGCCCCACCCCTGGGGGTGGAGTTATATTTTTTTATCATCAGATTCGATTTCAGCAACCTCAAAAACCCCTATAATGGAATTTTTATAATTGGGATTATTATTGGTCAATTTAACAAAATTTAATTTAATTTAAATTTTGATTAATTTCAAGGCCCCCATGGGAAATCAAAACGGCTTCCAAAAAAATTGAAAAAAAAAATACTGGTTATGTTCTATAATAAAGGCAACTTTTGGTAGATAGTGCTATATGATTGGGCAAAAAAAAATTTTAGCTCCACCCTAGTGGCCATGTTAACTTGAAATGGAACTTGTAAATTTTCCTATGCAAAGTTCCAATTCTAACTAATATACAAAGTTAAATTTTAAAACTTAAAAGTTTTTGACTTTTCCATTTTTTACCAAGCTTACCAGGGCCCCTGAAGACCCAGACCTGGTAACTTTGTATCCCCTGTACCCAGTCTGTGCCCTGTGGCTGACACCTTGCAGGTTAATTTTCTCATGGGCAATATCTTACTTTACCCACTAGTACCATAAATAACTATTAATGTAGAAAAGTTTTATTTTGCATGAGTCTAGAAATCCTGGGCCTGGGACCACAAAGTAACTATAATTTCAACTTCAATTGTTATTTTCCTTAACTTTTTTTACAGTGGTAGTATTCGATGCCAGATAACGTGCAGAAAAATTCATTAATAAATAAAAGTAACTAATTTCTAGTTTATAATTTTAAGGTTTTATAAATAAAAAAAATAATATTTTTTCATTGTTTTGTCACAAAAAGTCGATTAGCAGATAATAATTTTTTTTTTTGCTGAATAGCGAGTCATAAGTAGGAGGTTAGTGGAGTTGATATAGCTATTTTCTGTGGAAAGAGGCTCTTTTCCGCACTAGATTACATTTGCCTGAACGACGCGTAGCGGAATTCAGGCAAGCAATCGAGTGCGGAAAAGCCTCTTTACGCATGCGTTAGGAACAATATTTTTTCTACAAGCGAGTTAAAAATAAAATATGCTTTTATATATATATATATATATATATATATATATATATATATATATCATATATATATATATATATGACAAACCTCGAGTCCCGAGACATTTTTTGTGGCCTAACCCCTTGTTCCGAGACATTTATCGTTTTCCAAGACAGTCTTGGAAGTCCTATATGTATAACGCATAGTTCCAGGACTGTCTTGGAAATAGTTTCGGGACATTTAGTGTCTTGGAACTAGTTCCAGGACAATATTATTAATATAGTCGTCGCGTTTAAGCAAAACATTTTAAGCTTATAGATTTTTAGGTATAGTTACTTGAATTTTAATGTTATTATATTATTCGAGTAATGTTCAAAAAATATTATTCGAGTAATGTTCAAAAATTCAAAAAAAAAACCGCCCAGCTCCTGGAATGAACCAGAGCATTTAAATGAAAAACCATTCAATTTTTTCAAGGAGGGTATCCAAACATTTCGTTTGGTTTCGTTTTTTTGCTCATCCTTCGCCCCTATCAAACTTTTTTCAATTTTTTTTTCACTAAAATATGCATTTTACCATTGTCCAACATGTACATACTCAGCTCCTTAAAAAAATTAATGGTTTTTCCTCTAAATGTTCTGGTCGATTCCAGGAGCTGGTTTTGCTTTATTAAAGTTATATTTTTTTAGTTTTTTTTTTTTAATTTTTTTTTCGTTTTACAAAAAAAGAAACTTTTTTGAAAAAAAAACTTGCATCCTGCCCCCTATCAAACTTTTTTCAATTTTTTTTTAACTAAAATATGCATTTTACCATTGTTCAACATGTACATACTCAGCTCCTTGAAAAAAAATGAATAGTTTTTCCTCTAAATGTTCTGGTCGATTCTAGGAGCTGGGCGGTTTTGCTTTATTATTCTTTTTTTTTAAGGAGCTGAGTATGTATATGCATATTTTAGTGAAAAAAAATTAAAAAAGCTTGATAGGCGGCGCAGGATGAGCGAAAAAAAAAAAACGAAACCAAACGAAGTTTTTTCAAAAAAGAATTTTTTTCAAAAAAGTTTTTTTTTGTAAAACGAAAAAAATAACAATTTCTTTTTTATAAATTTACTTAATAAAGCAAAACCGCCCAGCTCCTGGAATCGATCAGATCATTTAGAGGAAAAACTACTCATTTTTTTAAGGAGCTGAGTATGTACATGTTGGACTATGGTAAAATGCATATTTTAGTGAAAAAAAAAAATGAAAAAAGTTTGATAAGGGGCGCAGGATGAGCGAAAAAAAAAAAACGAAACCAAACGAAATTTTTTCAACAATTTTTTTTTTTTTTGAAAACGTTACATACTCAGCTCCTTAAAAAAAATGAATAGTTTTTCCTCTAAATGTTCTGGTTGATTCTAGGAGCTGGGCGGTTTTGCTTTATTATTCATTTTTTTTTAAGGAGCTGAGTATGTATATGCATATTTTAGTGAAAAAAAAATTAAAAAAGTTTGATAGGCTGCGCAGGATGAGCGAAAAAATAAACGAAACCAAAAGAACTTTTTTCAAAAAAGAAATTTTTTCAAAAAAGTTTGTTTTTTGTAAAACGAAAAAAATAACAATTTTTTTTTTATAAATTTACTTAATAAAGCAAAACCGCCCAGCTCCTGGAATCGACCAGAACATTTAGAGGAAAAACTATTCATTTTTTTTTAAGGAGCTGAGTATGTACATGTTGGACAATGGTAAAATGCATATTTTATTGAAAAAAAAAATTAAAAAAGTTTGATAGGCGGCGCAGGATGAGCGAAAAAAAAAAACGAAACCAAACGAAGTTTTTTCAAAAAATAAATTTTTTCAAAAAAGTTTCTTTTTTTTTGTAAAACGGAAAAAATAACAATTTTATTTTATAAATTTACTTAATAAAGCAAAACCGCCCAGTTCCTGGAATCGACCAAGTATGTACATGTTGGACAATGGTAAAATGCATATTTTAGTAAAAAAAAAATTGAAAAAAGTTAGATAGGGGGGCAGGATGAGCGAAAAAAAAAACGAAACCAAACGAAGTTTTTTCAAAAAAGAAATTTTTTCAAAACAGTTTCTTTTTTTGTAAAACGAAAAAAATAACAATTTTTTTTTATATAAATTTACTTAATAAAGCAAAACCGCCCAGCTCCTGGAATCGACCAGAACATTTAGAGGAAAAACTATTAATTTTTTTTAAAGAGCTGAGTATGTACATGTTGGACAATGGTAAAATGCATAGTTTAGTGAAAAAATAAATAAAAAAGTTTGATAGGCGGCGCAGGATGAGCGAAAAAAAAAAAAAACGAAACCAAACAAAGTTTTTTCAAAAAAGAAATTTTTTCAAAAAAGTTTCTTTTTTTTGTAAAACGAAAAAAATAACAATTTTTTTTTATAAATTTACTTAATAAAGCAAAACCGCCCAGCTCCTGGAATCGACCAGAACATTTAGAGGAAAAACTATTCATTTTTTTTAAGGAGCTGAGTATGTACATGTTGGACAATGGTAAAATGCATATTTTAGTGAAAAAAAAATTGAAAAAAGTTAGATAGGGGGGGCAGGATGAGCGAAAAAAAAGGAAACCAAACGAAGTTTTTTTAAAAAAAAAATTTTTTTCAAAAAAGTTTCTTTTTTTGTAAAACGAAAAAAATAACAATTTTTTTTTTATAAATTTACTTAATAAAGCAAATCCGCCCAGCTCCTGGAATCGACCAGAACATTTAGAGGAAAAACTATTAATTTTTTTAAGGAGCTGAGTATGTACATGTTGGACAATGGTAAAATGCATATTTTAGTGAAAAAAAAATTGAAAAAAGTTTGATAGGGGGCGCAGGATGAGCGAAAAAAAAAAAACGAAACCAAACGAAGTTTTTTCAAAAAAGAAATTTTTTCAAAAAAGTTTCTTTTTTTTTGTAAAACGAAAAAAATAACAATTTTTTTTTCATAAATTTACTTAATAATGCAAAACCGCCCAGCTCCTGAAATCGACCAGAACATTTAGAGGAAAAACTATTAATTTTTTTTAAGGAGCTGAGTATGTACATGTTGGACAATGGTAAAATGCATATTTTAGTGAAAAAAAAATTGAAAAAAGTTTGATAGGGGGCGCAGGATGAGCGAAAAGAAAACGAAACCAAACGAAATTTTTTCAAAAAAAATTTTTTTTTTGAAAACATATCGTTTGGTTTCGTTTTTTTGTTTATCCTTCGCCCCTATCAAACTTTTTTATATTTTTTTTTTCACTAAAATATGCATTTTACCATTGTCCAACATGTACATACTCAGCTCCTTAAAAAAAATTAATAGTTTTTTCTCTAAATGTTCTGATCGATTCCAGGAGCTGGGCGGTTTTGCTTTATTAAAGTTATATTTTTTTAGTTTTTTTTTAATTTTTTTTTCGCTTTACGAAAAAAGAAACTTTTTTGAAAAAAAAAATTGCATCCTGCCCCCTATCCAAAAAGTCCAAACCATTGTCCAACATGTACATACTCAGCTCATTAAAAAAATGAATAGTTTTTCCTCTAAATGTTCTGGTCGATTCTAGGAGCTGGGCGGTTTTGCTTTATTTAAGTAAATTTATAAAAAAAAATTGTTATTTTTTTCGTTTTACAAAAAAAAGTAATTTTTTTGAAAAAAATTTTAAAAAAAAATTGTTATTTTTTTCGTTTTACAAAAAAAAGTAATTTTTTTGAAAAAAATTCTTTGGTGAAAAAACTTCGTTTGGTTTCGTTTTTTTTTCGCTCATCCTGCGCCGCCTATCAAACTTTTTTAATTTTTTTTTTCACTAAAATATGCATTTTACCATTGTCCAACATGTACATTCTCAGCTCCTTAAAAAAATGAATAGTTTTTCCTCTAAATGTTCTGGTCGATTCTAGGAGCTGGGCGGTTTTGCTTTATTAAGTAAATTTATAAAAAAAAATTGTTATTTTTTTCGTTTTACAAAAAAAAAGAAACTTTTTTGAAAAATTTTTTTTTTTGAAAAAACTTCGTTTGGTTTCGTTTTGGTTTGTTTTTTCGCTCATCCTGCCTATCATTTTTATTTTATTTTTTTTTCACTAAAATATGCATTTTACCATTGTCCAACATGTACATACTCAGCTCCTTAAAAAAAATGAATAGTTTTTTCTCTAAATGTTCTGATCGATTCCAGGAGCTGGGCGGTTTTGCTTTTTAAATTAAATTTATATATTTTTTTTCCTTTTACGAAAAAAGCCAGGAAAAAAGAAACTTTTTTGAAAAATAATTTTTTTTTTTTTGAAAAAATTCCGTTTGGTTTCGTTTTTTTTTTCGCTCATCCCCCCTATCTAACTTTTTTCAATTTTTTTTTCACTAAAATATGCATTTTACCATTGTCCAACATGTACATACTCAGCTCCTTAAAAAAAATGAATAGTTTTTTCTCTAAATGTTCTGGTCGATTCTAGGAGCTGGGCGGTTTTGCTTTATTAAGTAAAGTTATAAAAAAAATTGTTATTTTTTTCGTTTTACAAAAAAAAAGAAACTTTTTTGAAAATTTTTTTTTTTTGAAAAAACTTCGTTTGGTTTCGTTTTGGTTTGGTTTTTCGCTCATCCTGCCTATCAAACTTTTTTATTTTATTTTTTCACAAAAAGTCCAACATGTACATACTCAGCTCCTTAAAAAAAAATGAATAGTTTTTTCTCTAAATGTTCTGATCGATTCCAGGAGCTGGGCGGTTTTGCTTTATAAATTAAATTTATATATTTTTTTTCCTTTTACGAAAAAAGCCAGGAAAAAAGAAACTTTTTTGAAAAATAATTTTTTTTTTTTGAAAAAATTCCGTTTGGTTTCGTTTTTTTTTTCGCTCTATCTAACTTTATTTTTTTCGTTTTACAAAAAAATGAAACTTTTTTGAAAAACTTTCTTTTTTGAAAAAACTTCGTTTGGTTTCGTTAGATAGGGGGGGCAGGATGAGCGAAAAAAAAGGAAACCAAACGAAGTTTTTTTAAAAAAAAAATTTTTTTCAAAAAAGTTTCTTTTTTTGTAAAACGAAAAAAATAACAATTTTTTTTTTATAAATTTACTTAATAAAGCAAATCCGCCCAGCTCCTGGAATCGACCAGAACATTTAGAGGAAAAACTATTAATTTTTTTAAGGAGCTGAGTATGTACATGTTGGACAATGGTAAAATGCATATTTTAGTGAAAAAAAAATTGAAAAAAGTTTGATAGGGGGCGCAGGATGAGCGAAAAAAAAAAACGAAACCAAACGAAGTTTTTTCAAAAAAGAAATTTTTTCAAAAAAGTTTCTTTTTTTTTGTAAAACGAAAAAAATAACAATTTTTTTTTTATAAATTTACTTAATAATGCAAAACCGCCCAGCTCCTGGAATCGACCAGAACATTTAGAGGAAAAACTATTAATTTTTTTTAAGGAGCTGAGTATGTACATGTTGGACAATGGTAAAATGCATATTTTAGTGAAAAAAAAATTGAAAAAAGTTTGATAGGGGGCGCAGGATGAGCGAAAAGAAAACGAAACCAAACGAAATTTTTTCAAAAAAAATTTTTTTTTTGAAAACATATCGTTTGGTTTCGTTTTTTTGTTTATCCTTCGCCCCTATCAAACTTTTTTATATTTTTTTTTTCACTAAAATATGCATTTTACCATTGTCCAACATGTACATACTCAGCTCCTTAAAAAAAATTAATAGTTTTTTCTCTAAATGTTCTGATCGATTCCAGGAGCTGGGCGGTTTTGCTTTATTAAAGTTATATTTTTTTAGTTTTTTTTTAATTTTTTTTTCGCTTTACAAAAAAAGAAACTTTTTTGAAAAAAAAAATTGCATCCTGCCCCCTATCCAAAAAGTCCAAACCATTGTCCAACATGTACATACTCAGCTCATTAAAAAAATAAATAGTTTTTCCTCTAAATGTTCTGGTCGATTCTAGGAGCTGGGCGGTTTTTCTTTATTAAGTAAATTAAAAAAAAAATTGTTATTTTTTTCGTTTTACAAAAAAAAAGAAACTTTTCTGAAATTTTTTTTTTTTTTTTTTTTTTAAACTTCGTTTGGTTTCGTTTTTTTTTTCGCTCATCCCCCCTATCTAACATTTTTCAATTTTTTTTTCACTAAAATATGCATTTTACCATTGTCCAACATGTACATACTCAGCTCCTTAAAAAAAAATGAATAGTTATTTCTCTAAATGTTCTGGTCGATTCTAGGAGCTGGGCGGTTTTGCTTTATTAAGTAAATTTATAAAAAAAAATTGTTATTTTTTTCGTTTTACAAAAAAAAAGAAACTTTTTTGAAAAATTTTTTTTTTTGAAAAAACTTCGTTTGGTTTCGTTTTGGTTTGGTTTTTCGCTCATTCTGCCTATCAAACTTTTTTATTTTTTTTTCACTAAAATATGCATTTTACCATTGGCCAACATGTACATACTGAGCTCCTTAAAAAAAAATGAATAGTTTTTTCTCTAAATGTTCTGATCGATTCCAGAAGCTGGGCGGTTTTGCTTTATAAATTAAATTTATATTTTTTTAATTTTTTTTTCCTTTTACGAAAAAAGCCAGGAAAAAAGAAACTTTTTTGAAAAATATTTTTTTTTTTTTAAATTCCGTTGGTTTCGTTTTTTTTTTCGCTCATCCCCCCTATCTAACTTTTTTCATTTTTTTTTTTCACTAAAATATGCATTTTACCATTGTCCAACATGTACATACTCAGCTCCTTAAAAAACTGAATAGTTTTTCCTCTAAATGTTCTGGTCGATTCTAGGAGCTGGGCGGTTTTGCTTTATTTAAGTAAATTTATAAAAAAAAATTGTTATTTTTTTCGTTTTACAAAAAAAAGTAATTTTTTTGAAAAAAATTTTAAAAAAAAATTGTTATTTTTTTCGTTTTACAAAAAAAAGTAATTTTTTTGAAAAAAATTCTTTGGTGAAAAAACTTCGTTTGGTTTCGTTTTTTTTTCGCTCATCCTGCGCCGCCTATCAAACTTTTTTAATTTTTTTTTTCACTAAAATATGCATTTTACCATTGTCCAACATGTACATACTCAGCTCCTTAAAAAAAATGAATAGTTTTTTCTCTAAATGTTCTGATCGATTCCAGGAGCTGGGCGGTTTTGCTTTTTAAATTAAATTTATATATTTTTTTTCCTTTTACGAAAAAAGCCAGGAAAAAAGAAACTTTTTTGAAAAATAATTTTTTTTTTTTTTGAAAAAATTCCGTTTGGTTTCGTTTTTTTTTTCGCTCATCCCCCCTATCTAACTTTTTTCAATTTTTTTTTCACTAAAATATGCATTTTACCATTGTCCAACATGTACATACTCAGCTCCTTAAAAAAAATGAATAGTTTTTTCTCTAAATGTTCTGGTCGATTCTAGGAGCTGGGCGGTTTTGCTTTATTAAGTAAAGTTATAAAAAAAATTGTTATTTTTTTCGTTTTACAAAAAAAAAAGAAACTTTTTTGAAAATTTTTTTTTTTTGAAAAAACTTCGTTTGGTTTCGTTTTGGTTTGGTTTTTCGCTCATCCTGCCTATCAAACTTTTTTATTTTATTTTTTCACAAAAAGTCCAACATGTACATACTCAGCTCCTTAAAAAAAAATGAATAGTTTTTTCTCTAAATGTTCTGATCGATTCCAGGAGCTGGGCGGTTTTGCTTTATAAATTAAATTTATATATTTTTTTTCCTTTTACGAAAAAAGCCAGGAAAAAAGAAACTTTTTTGAAAAATAATTTTTTTTTTTTGAAAAAATTCCGTTTGGTTTCGTTTTTTTTTTCGCTCTATCTAACTTTATTTTTTTCGTTTTACAAAAAAATGAAACTTTTTTGAAAAACTTTCTTTTTTGAAAAAACTTCGTTTGGTTTCGTTTTTTTTTTCGCTGATCCTGCGCCGCCTATCAAACTTTTTTAATTTTTTTTTTCACTAAAATATGCATTTTACCATTGTCCAACATGTATGTACTCAGCTCCGTAAAAAAAATGAATAGTTTTTCCTCGAAATGTTCTGGTCGATTCTAGGAGCTGGGCGGTTTTGCTTTATTAAGTAAATTTATAAAAAAAAAATTGTTATTTTTTTTCGTTTTACAAAAAAAAAACTTTTTTGAATGTTGAAAAAATAAAATTTGTTGAAAAAACTTCGTTTGGTTTCGTTTTTTTTTCGCTCATCCTGCGCCGCCTATCAAACTTTTTTCAATTTTTTTTTCACTAAAATATGCATTTTACCATTGTCCAACATGTACATACTCAGCTCATTAAAAAAATGAATAGTTTTTCCTCTAAATGTTCTGGTCGATTCTAGGAGCTGGGCGGTTTTTCTTTATTAAGTAAATTTATAAAAAAAAATTGTTATTTTTTTCGTTTTACAAAAAAAAGAAACTTTTTTGAAAATTTTTTTTTTTTGAAAAAACTTCGTTTGGTTTCGTTTTTTTTTTCGCTCATCCCCCCTATCTAACTTTTTTATTTTTTTTTTCACTAAAATATGCATTTTACCATTGTCCAACATGTACATACTGAGCTCCTTAAAAAAAATGAATAGTTTTTTCTCTAAATGTTCTGATCGATTCCAGAAGCGGTTTTGCTTTATAAATTAAATTTATATTATTTTTATTTTTTTTTCCTTTTACGAAAAAAGCCAGGAAAAAAGAAACTTTTTTGAAAAATAATTTTTTTTTTTTAAATTCCGTTTGGTTTCGTTTTTTTTTCGCTCATCCCCCCTATCTAACTTTTTTCAATTTTTTTTTCACTAAAATATGCATTTTACCATTGTCCAACATGTACATACTCAGCTCCTTAAAAAACTGAATAGTTTTTCCTCTAAATGTTCTGGTCGATTCTAGGAGCTGGGCGGTTTTGCTTTATTTAAGTAAATTTATAAAAAAAATTGTTATTTTTTTCGTTTTACAAAAAAAAGTAATTTTTTTGAAAAAATTTATAAAAAAAAATTGTTATTTTTTTCGTTTTACAAAAAAAAGTAATTTTTTTGAAAAAATTTCTTTGGTGAAAAAACTTCGTTTGGTTTCGTTTTTTTTTCGCTCATCCTGCGCCGCCTATCAAACTTTTTTAATTTTTTTTTTTCACTAAAATATGCATTTTACCATTGTCCAACATGTACATACTCAGCTCCTTAAAAAAATGAATAGTTTTTCCTCTAAATGTTCTGGTCGATTCTAGGAGCTGGGCGGTTTTGCTTTATTAAGTAAATTTATAAAAAAAAAATTGTTATTTTTTTCGTTTTACAAAAAAAAAGAAACTTTTTTGAAAAATTTTTTTTTTTGAAAAAACTTCGTTTGGTTTCGTTTTGGTTTGGTTTTTCGCTCATCCTGCCTATCAAACTTTTTTATTTTTTTTTCACTAAAATATGCATTTTACCATTGTCCAACATGTACATACTCAGCTCCTTAAAAAAAATGAATAGTTTTTTCTCTAAATGTTCTGATCGATTCCAGGAGCTGGGCGGTTTTGCTTTATAAATTAAATTTATATATTTTTTTTTTCCTTTTACTGAAAAAAGAAACTTTTTTGAAAAATAATTTTTTTTTTTTTGAAAAAATTCCGTTTGGTTTCGTTTTTTTTTTCGCTCATCCCCCCTATCTAACTTTTTTCAATTTTTTTTTCACTAAAATATGCATTTTACCATTGTCCAACATGTACATACTCAGCTCCTTAAAAAAAAATGAATAGTTTTTTCTCTAAATGTTCTGGTCGATTCTAGGAGCTGGGCGGTTTTGCTTTATTAAGTAAAGTTATAAAAAAAAATTGTTATTTTTTTCGTTTTACAAAAAAAAAGAAACTTTTTTGAAAAATTTTTTTTTTTGAAAAAACTTCGTTTGGTTTCGTTTTGGTTTGGTTTTTCGCTCATCCTGCCTATCAAACTTTTTTATTTTATTTTTTCTTCAGTATTTTTTATTTTTTACTTTTTAGAGACAGAAGTTGGTTCATTTTTTTTGCGAAAAGTATTTTTTTTTTACTTTTTAGAGACACAGAACTTGTAGATTTGAAACGTCATCTAAGCTAAATTATAGTTGTCCTTCCATCTCGGCAATTTTCTGACGTCACTAAAAGTGCGTTGTGACGTCATTATCTTAAAGATAAATTTCTAAAAAGTAAAAGTAATATTTTTATCTCAGCGCCCAAGAGTCCAAGCAACCTTATTTTAAACGAAATACTAAAGAAAATCTTGTTAAACTTAAGATTTTCAGTGTGCCGTAATATTCGAGTGACCCCTTAATCAAGTTATCCGACTTATCCGAGTTTACCGATATTTCTCTAAAAATCTGGTTGGTAGTAGAACCATATTAAGCCGTTTTTAAGTGAAATTGCGTTAAAATGGTTAGATTTATCCTAATTATCCGGATTACCCGGCATTATCCAGGCGTCAAATTGAAACGGGACCACCTAATGAATACCCTCTTTAAGTTGCAAAAAGTTTCATCAAATTCCGTTAATGCGTTCCAAAGTTATGCGGGAACAAACATAAAAAAAACAAAGTCACACGTCGAATTGATAACCTACTCCTTTTTGGAAGTCGGTTAAGTAAATAAGAAGTTTATTTTTTCGAAAAACGAAAATTTTTGAATTAAAAAGATAAAAAAATTAAAGATGGTTTTTTCATTTTTTTTTTAAGTTTAAGCCCCATAATTTTTTGTTTTTGTTTTTTACTTTCAAAAACAATAGGGATCTTCCCCTCATAGAAATTGATTTCTGGAAATTTCGAGTCGATTTGATTATTCGTTCTTTGTCCACAAAAAACGTGACATCGGGGATGGACAGACGGACGGACATTTTCAAAGTTTCTTATGGCGATTTTGGGAAATTCGACACTACTGTATTATACTATTAGGGAACGTTCAAGTATTACGTAACGCAAAATTGGGCCATTATCAAAATTTTAAAACTTTTTCCCGAGAAAGTAAGTGCGGTTGAACCGTACCATTTTCAGTTTATTGAAAATCCATGGGGTACCCCAATGACACGTGTCATTGACACCGGGACAAGCGCCCCACCCCTCTTAGACTGAAAAACATACTTGAATGAGTCCGCCGCTGGCTTTGTTTCAGGCACTTAAGGGCCATGTCCTATCGATTTTCAGTTTTCACGCAAAATTTCAAGGTCAATGCGCAAGGGCAACATCTTGTTTTAAAGGTCGACTCTCCAAATCAATATTTTTAAAATTTATGGGACTTTTGACTGTATTATCGCGAATTCATGAATCAAATGCGTAATTTTTAAACAGTTTTTAGGTGTTTACCGAAGGTTTTTATGCGGTATTTTCGATTGGAAAGTCGATAAAAACTAAAAAAATACACCTTACCAGAACATAAAATTATTTCAGGTCAAACTACTTTTTTGTTTTTATTTTCGCGAAAAAAAAAAAAAGATTATAAAATCGCGATCGTAATAATTTGTTTACGCAACACCGAATTCTCAACAAGGCGACATGAAAAATTAGTTCAACTTTTAAAGGGAAGGATGTAATTTGCATTGGAGCACTAGATAGGTAGGTGGGTAGTTTGAGTGTATACGCAGTGGTTAGGTGTGTAAACTACCCACCCTAACAAACCTGGATATTAGGGTGGAACGAAAAATTTTTTTCGCCATATCAGTGATTGGCAATCATAGCACTATGTACCAAAAGTTGCCTTTATTATAGAAAATAACCAGTATTTTTTTAAAATTTTTTTAGAATTCGTTTTGATTCCGCGCAGGGGCCTTGAAATTAATCAAAATTAAGAAATTTTCAAAATTTGTTGAAAATTGCATTATTGGGGTTTTTGAGGTTACTGAAATCGAATATGATAATAAAAAATTCACCCCCGCGAGGGTGAGGGGGTAAATATTTTAAAATATTTTACATATTTTCCTGAAAATTTGTATATAGGGGTTTTTGAGGTTGCTAAAACTGCATCTTGAAATATTTTTTTCTAAATCCACCCCCTTAAGGGTTGGGAGTAATTTTTTTGAAAATTGGTATATTGGGGTTTTTGAGGTTGCTGAAACTAAATCTGATAATAAAAATGGTTTAATTCCACCCCCAGGGGGTGGGGGTGATTTTCGTGAAGATTGGTATAAAGGGGTTTTCGGAGAAAGTGCAGTTAGACCATTTTTATTTTTTCAAGTCCCCTAGGGGGCATTTATTTTATGAGTAACTTTATTAATACTTTATTTTTATTAAAATTCATGTTAAAAAATCCACAAAGTTTTTTTTAACTTTAATAGAGCGTGCTTGCAAGATATACGTGCTTCGATTATATTTATTATGAATCATAAATTATTATATATTACATAATATAATATTCATTTAAAAAATCGTCTAATACGGTATAAATTTGACGTCAATTTTGGTAACGCATCAATCATATGGACATATGTCCAATTCTTGAATTTCTCTAAGAATTAATTCAATTGTCTTATAATAAATTATTTTATAGTAATATTTAAGGTAAAATCAAATAATTATAAAATAAGCAATTCGTCGATTTAAAACGTGAAAATTACGTCACTTGTTCACGAGGACGAGTTTGACAAGAAATTCACGTGTATTTCACGTCAATTGACGTGACCGTGTTGGCTGGGCAGCTGAGAATCAAAACGAGTTCCAAAAAATTGAAAAAAAATAAAGTCCAAACAAACATATAATAGGGCGAAAAACAATTTCGCCCCACCCTCACCCCCGGGGGGATTTTTTTTATTAGATTTGATTTCAGCAACCTCAAAAACCCGTATAATGCAATTTTTAAATTGGGCTTAATATTGGTTCATTTAACAAAATTTAAAATGTCTTAAATTTTGATTAATTTTGAGGCCCCCGCGGGTGGAATCAAAATGGCATCCAAAAAAATTGAAAATAATTACTGGGCGAAAAAAAAACGAAAAAAAAAAAAATGTCCTGCATATTCCTTAAAAAGTTCCTGCATAGCAAATATTTACTTGTTTAGACGTCTCTTGCTGCTCGTTCTTGGAAGAGGTTTCCCACTTTATTTACGACTCTGGAGAAAATAATATTTGGGTTATTCGAAAGTTGAACCAAATCTTTATTCCCAGACACCGTGGAGCGTGCGCACCTCAAACGGTAAGCTAAAATCCAGACATCGAGGTATCCAAAACAATTGCAACAAAGATAAATCGTCCCGACGCGAAATAAAAACGGTGTGCCGTGGTGATTAGTGCGATTCGCGAAAGTGCATTTATTTTCACACTAGTGTCATAATGTGATTGCACGTGCCAGTGAAGAATTTACGTTCATTCAAAGGTAAGTTTCATAATATTTTCCGGCGTAGCCTTGAACCATTGTCGTATTTTTTAGCATGGCACGTTTGATATTTACTAAAACCAATTGAAAAAAAATCGTATAAATTTCTATAACCTCAAATTGGCACAACGTGGGCTTTTTTGGTTTATGCAATAAAGTTACATACGTTGCCAAAGTATTGTTTATTTTGTTTTTGCTCCAGTTTTATTAATTTACCTGTCTGCATTCATAATTAAGTTGTTTATGTCACTGTTGACAACTGTGATATAATTTATCAGTGATAAAGGGGCTGTCCATAAATTTCGTTACGCTAATTTAAATAATTTTTAACCTAGGGTACCTGAATTTCGATTTGACCCCCCTTCCCCCACATGTCACTTTTTGTCTCTGTTGCTTCACCCTCCACCATTAAATCTAAAAAGTGACGCCACCAATACATTAACCATGCCCGCCCCCCACTCAAAATAAATAATAAATGAAGTATATTTTAAAAATCTTTTTAATTCAACTTTTATTTTTTTTAACAAAACGAAAAATTAAAAAAGATTTGAAGAAAATAGTTTTTAATAAAAACCACCCAGATTTTTACCAAAAGCACCCCCCAATCAACTAAACAAGCCGTGAAGATATGTAATGCTACGCATTCCATTACATACTATTCACAATAAATGGTATACTGCATTTTCCCAAATGCTTAAAAAAAATAATTTTCAAAAAAAAAATAAAATAATTTTTTTTAAGGATCTTTTCTTGAAAAATGACAAAAAAAAAATATTTTTTTTTCCATTTTTTTTTCCATTTTTTTTTTATTTTCTTTGTGCAAATCCCCCAATAACATTTTTGTTTTTTTTGGGGATTACTTTCAAAATTGGTAGAATTGATCCTTATAATAAAAGTCTTTTTTTCTAAAAAAGTTACGTTAATCGGAATTTTCTTTCGGCTTTTTTCGATTTTTTTTTAAGTGTAACCCCACCATAACTTTTTTGTTTTTGGGGGGGATTACTTTCAAAAACAATAGGGATATTTCTCTCATAGAACTTGATTTTTCATGAAAAATTTAAGTCGATCGGATTATTCGTTCTTGAGTTATTGTGCGCCCCTTTCAAAAAAAAAACTGGCGCCTCAAAAATTACCTTTAAGAAAAAAGCTTTGTCCCTGACGGTTTCTATCAAACTTGGCGCCCCTGCAAAGCAAAAAAAAACAATTGGCGCCCAAAGGTAGGTGACTTAAAAAATACCCTTGGGGGGGCTCAGCGAAAACGCCAGGGGCGCTCTAACCAAGACCAGGGGGGACTTAGTCCCCCTGCCCCCCTAATTACGGCACTGTTAAAAATTATATTTTATAAAATTCTGGAATGCTGATTTTATTTTTTTTACCTGGTAGTAAACATGGTACTCACTGAGGACCCTTTCCTTCCAAAAATTTTTAAAAAATACGCTACTGGTTCTGGCTACAGGCACGGTCTTAGCTACACAAAACTGAATAAAAAAAATCCATTTTTTTTACTTTCTCAAGTATTGTGATCAAAATCAAAAAATCATTTTTTTTGCCTAAATCATTAAATTTTTTTCTGAAACGTCGATAAAAATCAAAATAAGCAAAAACAAAATGACTGTCTTTATCCACGATAACTTAAGAACGCTTTGAGTTAGAGACTTTTTTTATTACCTTGGGCTAGTTCATATTTGAGCAAAATCAGTTTAAATTTTTTTTTTGGACCTAACTTTTTGATTATTCACAAAACAAAAAATTAAAACCCACCTATAAGATAAATAAAAATTGTAGAAAAAATTTTATTACCATTTTTTTTTCATGGTCTCCCTTTGTCCCCCAAAATGTAAAAATTCTTTCTGGGTATAATTTTATTATTCACAATAGAAAAAAAGTTTAAAAACCAACTAAAAAGTCAAAAAAATATAACAGTTTTCCATTACGGGATGGGGACCCCAAAATGTAAAAAATTGTTTACTGCGATATCCATAGAAAATAAAGTCAAAAAAATTATTCATTATATTAATCAATGATTATTTTTTTATGAAAAAGTACTCTCGCTGATTCGAAATTGTATTTTTTTTTTTCAGTTTAGAATGTCAGCTGAAACCGAACTGAAGCGACAGCCTGGGCTTGCCCAGTTGTTGCCAGATCTCGCCACATTGAGTTTAATCGGGCACAGAAATCCCGCAGGATCAGCTGCTCACGCGATGAATCATCCCAACATGCATGGCTCTCCTGAAGGTAAGTACAAGCCGTGAAATTTTACAGAGCGGTCCTAAAGTCACCCCCTCTTAACCCTCTACCGCATGTATTTTTTTTTAATATTTTCGAAAAAATATAACGTATTTTATGTATTTTGTCGTGCTAATAACGGAAAATATATAAAAAAATACTTTTGATATAACTCGCCAACGAAACAAGATATTTAGATCAAACTTGGGCTAAAATACGAAAAAGAAAATTCCGCAATATTGTACTCAATATTAAACTCAGTGGCGCACCACAGTGCGAGATATGAGAAACCTAGCGGAACTAAATTGTTTGTAAGATAGGGTTAATAAATAAAATAAATAAATAAAATGAATAAAAACCTATGCATATAATAATAATAATAATAATAATATTGTATAACAATAATTGTTATACATGAGGGGTACTAAAAATATACATAGTATTTTTTATCTATTAGATCTTAAACTGATTAGTTACACTTGTAAAGCACAGTGTTATGAAGCTGAAGTTTGCAACGCTTTTTTGCAACGAAAATTCAGTATATTAAAGCACTTATTTCATAACACGTTTTTAGCGCACTAGTACTTTAGAAAACTCGCCTCAAGTGGCTTGTTTTCTAAACTTGTACTCGTGCGCTGAAAACGTATGTTATGAAACTATAAAGCTGAAGTTTGCAACGTTTTTTTGCAACGAAAATCAAAAAACCATACCAAAACGGCAATTTTGACGTTTCTTGCTTGTTATGTATTTATGGATCCAAAAGGGCTTAATTAGTTCTAAAACTAATAACTACCAGTTTTGTATTAAATAGAGTCGATTTTAATTTTTTTTAAACTTTCGTTGCAAAAAACGTTGCAAACTTCAGCTTTATAGTACTTTAATATACTATTTGAATTTTCGTTGCAAAAAAACGTTGCATACTTCCGCTTCATACAGTGTTAAATTTAATTTCATTCTTTTCAGATAGAAAAAAAAATGACTGGAAAAAAATTAAAAGATAATTTTTACTATCGCTCATCATTATTTGGGTTTTTATAGAAATTTTTTATTTTTATTAATTATATTAAAGGTATTTTGAATTAGTCCATTTCAAGTGTTTCTGATAGAAATATATTTCTTTTAGTGACATTTTTATAAAATTATATTTAGTCCAGTCAAATAACGAGGAATTCCAACAATTTTTGTTTGAATAATTTTTTTAATATATTAATTACTATCAAGACTTGATAGTTAACTTAGTTATAAATATTCAAAAATATCCATGTTGGGGGTGAAATTTGTATTTTCGATTTTTCAGCCAAATTATTCATCGGAGGATAAAAGTGGTTATGAGCCAACTTGTAGCTCTTAAAATTCTCTATAAGTTTCATATATTACGAATTTTCATTTTCAAGTATTGCGGTACGGTTACAGAGGGCAAGTCGCACCCTCTGTAACCGTACCAAAATACCTATGAAAATTTATAATATATGAAACTTATAGAGAATTTCAAGAGATTCATGTTTGCTTATAAACACTTTTATCCTCCGATTAACAATTTGCCTAAAAAATCGAAAAAAACAATTTACCTCCAACATGGCTATTTAGCTCGATTGTTATTATTATAAAGATAAAAAGAAGAAAATGGTTGGAAATTTGCTCCTTAAAAAAATTTAGTTATATGCATTTTAATCGTAAGATGCATTTTTAGCGAGATAAACGCACTCACCCCTAAAATTCAAGATAGCGGACACCCCTTACGCAAATCACCCAGTGAAAAACTAACAGGAGTGTTCTGTTACCATCCACTACTACTCTTTAAAATATCAGCCCGTGTGCCTTTATTGTAATTTACATTTGTTATTTGACTGGACTAATTAATGTATTATTTGACTGGACTAATTAAAAAAAAATCATAGTTTTTTAAAGAAATTAATTAGAACATAATTTAATATTAATATTTTTTTTTATCAAATGTAAATAAATTAAAGAATACTTTATTATTAAAATCATATTTAAAAAATATTATTTAAAGCGACAGTTAAAAAAATGTACCTAACTCAAAAATAGAAGCCGGTAGAAAACTTTTGTGCATTTCGGCACAAAAAAATATTACCTTTATATTCGGGAAGTCAAGATTAGTCAGAAAAAAAAACTACTTTTATTGATAACAGATTTTCCTGGTGATATCAATCTCATTAAATCTCAAGAATACTGAAAAAAAAGGGACATTTCCGCACCAAAAAATATCATAAATAAGGTCATAGAACAAACATGGACCGTTACCGCACAAAATGAACGGTACCTATACTTTGACGCACGGATCTGTGGCTACTGGAAATATGTTTGAAATGTGTGTGCAAGTGGGAAGCCCGTTGCAGGCGCAAATGATTCCTCCCCCTTTCGTCGGAGGCTTTCGTTCACGCTGAGAACTATACTATAGTACTCAGAAGTAGAAAAATAGTTAGTGTTTTATTATACATATAACATATTTCCCAAGCTTTATTTCGCCAGTAAAAAAAAACAAAAAGTTTAAGGTCATAGAATAAAAATTACGCATTTCCAAAAAAAATAAATATTATTTTCGAACTCCGGGCATCTTGTATAAATAAAAAAAAGAATTTGTAAGGATAGAAGATTTCCTCTAAACGAAACATGAGCTAAAAAAATTTTTGAGCATTAAAAAAAAATTGAAAAAATGGTTTAAAAAATTGTTTTAATGAACCTATAGGTTAATAGGTCTATAGACCTACAAGGGAAAGTATTATTTTGTTGGCAGAAGATTTTGTGCTTTTGTATTAGTAAATAAAATGTATAGCTTTTTTACGTTTTTGGACGTTTTATTTGCAAAAAAAGTTATTTCCGAAAAAAAAAATATGTCTGTCGGTCTATCCGGGAATATTTGGTCACACTTAAGAACGCTTTAAGTTAAAGACTTCAAATTTGAAAAATAGGTTTATTATCCAAGATTCTCGGCTGGGATTGTTATTGGTAAAAATTAATGTGGGTTAAGGAACTGAAAAGGGGTAAAAACAATTTTAAAAAATATATACTTTTTAATTGTTTTATTTTTTAGAAATAAAAATCCACAAAAACAGCTGTAAAAAGTTGTAAAAAACCCTGAAAAAACAGTTTTTTTTTTACATATCATAGTTGTAAAAAATTCGTAAAAAACTTTTTGAAAACATGTTCAAATAAATATGGCGTTCGGCTCTGCTTTATTTTAAATCAGAAATACGTGATATTGGGATATCCTTGGAAAAAAATATATTATATATATATTTTTTTCCAAGGATATCAGAAAAATAAATTGTCATACTGAATGCATTTTTTCTATCTGGGAAAGTTAGGGCAAAATTATCTAAAAACTCCAATTAAATTACTATGATTTGTAAAGTTGGTCCTAGTCCTGACTTATTCGTCTAGTAAAGACTAGTTAGGACAATTTTATTTAGAAAACGTTGAAAAATTTCCACATAGGACAAACATCTTAGGCTAATTTTTAGGATTTGGGTTTTAGATAGGGTATTTCTTTTTAGTAGGCATATGGGGCTAGTGTAAAGCAATACAATGGTGTTCTTATCACAAAAAGTGAATTTTTGCACATAGGACAACCTGTCTTAGACGGGCAGTGCAGTGCAGGTCCTGCACCAGTAATTTTGTTACGCGGTTTTTCCATGTTACCGACGATATAGATTCGAAAATCAGCACTCTACTGAGCATGCGCAATTAGTTTTTAATGACATGCGCTTTGATATAGTCAATAAATAAATGTATTACTATATTTATAAATTAAATGAATCATAAATACGAAACGGAATTTATAGAATGTCAGGATATAATTACGCACATGTTTTTCAATAAAATCATGTTTTCCACTGAACAAATTTTGACGTTTCAACTTTTTTTTGGTGCGCATATAAGCTTTTTGCTAAAATATCAGTTAACTGTAAATTATTTTGTTAATTTAATTAATATTTTGTAGAAAAGTGAAATAATTAACTGAGAAATTGATAAAAATACGTATTTTTTGAAGTAAGGAAAGAGGAAAACACGAGCGCGTCTAGCTTTAATGTTGTGACGTCATATCCAGAATTGCAAATGGCTGCCTATCTTCTGTAACGATAGGATATTTTTTTTGAATAGTGGTGTGATTTGTGTGCTTGTGTGTTAATTTTAATATTAATTATGTATCCAGGATCTGGCGGCCGTAAGTAACAATTTAAAAATTTCATTAAAAACTTTATTATTTTCGTCTTAGAACTGTTTGATTCGCTTTTGTTTTCGTTTGTCCTAAACGAGGTTCAGCTAAAATATTCCTTTGTTTTGAAGTTTTAGAACTGAAAATGTTCGCTGAAATTAATTTGATAAACTTATATTGCCTGTTTTGGATTGCCAATTTTTGGTTTGTTTATTATTTTTGTTAGAAACAAACTTAACCTATGCAAAACTAGATTTAAATCCACCTTACATCTATGATAATAAGGTCACTGTAAACTAGCTGACGGTAATTATTAAATAACTTCAAATAATATATTGATAATAAAATAATTTGCAAAGTTCAAGAGTGTGGGTGCAAATACACGAAGAAAAAATGTTAAAAAATAGTCCCTATGCATTTTTCTAGCTATTGACCTTTTTATGGCCTACTATATTGAGGTATATGTTTAAAATTTTTAATTTATAAATTAGGTACCGTTTTCTTAGAATTTAGATACATAGGGAATATTAAAGTATCTTCAAAAAGTTTTTAAATCATTAATTTATCGTACCTTAAAAATAATGTATTTTCCTACCTTAATGAGTAGGTATGTTTTTTTAATTTGTAGGTAAATACCAAATAGGTTGCCAACTTTTTTTTTATTTGGTATTTTAAGGAAGAAAATTGTTCACTATGATCATAGATAACATATAAGGCGACTAAACTGCATTTCATGATGCCCTTTTTGCAGTTCATTGACCTTTAACACTAGACAGACTATTGATCCTGAGTTTTGTTTTATTTTTTTTATTTTCCTGTAAAAAATGCCTTACAGAAACCTATAGAATTGTCAAATATTTATTGAAAGGTGTCATTTATCATCCACATGTTTATATACATGTTAAGCCTCGCAGAAGGCATTATTTTTAGATATATCCTGTTAAAAATTCTTTATAGAAATGTGTAGAATTGTGCCCCAAATTTATATATAAGTATATCCTGTTAAAAATTCCATATAGATATGTGTAAAATTGTGCCCTAAATATATACAGGGTGATCAATAACTGCCATGCCAAAATTTAAGAGGTGATCTGCATCCAAAAATATAAAAAAATTTCCTATAAAGGTTGGTCCGCAAATAAGCCCTAAGGGAGCTATGGCCCTTTTAAATTGTAATAAAAATAAGGTTTTTAATTAATAACTCTGGTACCCTTTAAGCTAGAGCCGCTCTAGTAGAGCGACGAGTATACTAGTATTAATAAAAAGTCTATGTTAATTTATTTTTTTGAATTTATCAAGAAGCATCCCTAGATGGAAAAATGTATTAGGCTTAACACATTTTTGCCCCAAACTTCATATCATCATATAGTGTAAAACTGTAGGAGCAAGCATTTAAAAAAATTCTGTGCCACCAAAAATTTTACTTTTGATGAAAAATACTTTTTTGCTCAGTTTTAAATAAAAAACCACCCTGCAGCATTAAAATCACAATTTTACAGGTTGCTATACAGATTTTTTAACAGGATATATCTAAAAATAATGCCTTCTGCGAGGCTTAACATTGCTGGCTTATATAAGATATCGTCAAATATTATTTTTCGCATGTTGAAATTTGAAGGAAAAATCAAGTTCTATGAATGAAAAAAACGAATTTTTTTTTTCAAATATATTTAAATAGGAAAAAGCCTGATTAACAAATATAAATATGTATTCGTACAAACTTTGAAAAAAATCCATGCATAAAAAAAGAATTTATAGGGAGAGACCTTTTCAAAAATTATCAGAGGCTAAAACTTAAGTATTCATTTACCGGGGGCTTGCGAAACTTTTAATGATGCAGAAAGTTTCTGCATCAGTTTTTTTGCCTTTTGGCCCAGGGTTAATTGAGGATTCTGCGAAAACATGTTTAAAATCATTTTTTCGTGCTTAGCCGACACCTTTCTTGTTGAGCCACGACGACGAAAAAGTCGTCAACATTTTTCTTTTTCGAGTATCGTTTCATCCACTTGTTGACGAATGTCTTTGACTTTCCCATATACTTTGCAGCCGCTGTAGGAGTCATTTTTGGACCTTTCAGGTGCAAACAGATGAAGACACCATCCCACTGTGATGCGTACGTAGCACTCATGTTTTAAAAGTGCTGAGTCAATAAAAATAAGGTTCTGAAAATTCTCTATGTACAAAGCATTGTCGGCAGTGTTCTCAGATTAAAATTTACCAAAGTGGTACGCCATCTATGAAATAGTGCTACAAGGGTGCTAAAAATATTTACAGAAGTGTTAGACAAAGTGTAACACTAGGTTTGGACTCTTTGATAAACTGCGCATGCGCTGACCGTTTTTCAGTATCTTATTTTAAATAAAAAACATTTTTTACAAAAAAAAAACACCAAACAGACGCCAAACCAACGTTAAAGTAAACTAAGTCCCCCTCATTAAAAAAAAGTCCAAACCAAGAAAAAAAACCAAAACAAACTCCTGCACATAAAGCTGCAATTAGGCACTTGTTAGGTTTGTTCGTTGGTGCTGCACTGAGCTACTCCGAGTTACACTTTTCAGCAATTAGTAAATGGCTGGGATTGCCTGGGGTGACAAAAAGGGCCAGAAATGGCCTAGTTGTCCGGCTTTGGCCAACCCAAAAATTTACTACTACTACTACTACACTTTTCAGCCAACCAAATAAATACTGTATTTGTTTCCCAGGTAGCAAAATAACATGACATTCACGTGAAAGGTGACATGTGATGTTAAGATTGTAGTCTCATTTAACAAGAATGTAGCATGGATGTCCTAAGTCCGCCCCTAATAACATCACACAATGACATCCCGAAAATAACGTGTTTGTGACATCATAAATCCACATTCCTGCTATATCTAATATCTTATGGATGCCGTTACTGTTACTTTAATATTTAAATAATATCCTAGGATATTAGCTTTTTCTAAATTAAAACCATTAAAAACGCTATAACCCTATAAAAAAATCGGATTTAAAATCAATCAACATCATCTTATATCGATTTTTTTGCTTCGAACGTCGGTGAGAAGCAAAATAACATGACATTCACGTGAAAGCCACGTTAATATGTGACATGCGATATATTCACAGCGTTGTTAATTATTTGTTATTAAATAACATGTTTGTCACGTCACACGTGTTACGTTGCAAATGTGATGTTAAATAGATGTTAATTTTCAATATTATGTGATGTTATGATTTAGTTTAAAAATACACCCAAAAGTGATGTTAATTTCTTGTAACATAACATCCCTTGCTACCTGGGTTTTCATACAACAAATACAGTGTCTATTTGGTTGGCTAAAAAGTGAAGCTCGAAGTAGCTCAGTGCAGCACCAACGAACAGACCTACTTATTTATAGCCGAATTAATTGTCAGTTACCGCCACAAAAGTAGAAAAGGACCTTTCTACTTTTGTGGTTAGCGCTTACTTACTATTTATGCAACTGTAGGTACTATTAAAAATATATTTATAAAACAAGCAAGAGGTCTGTTCGTTGGTGTTGCACTAGGTTACAGTACTTATTTGGTTGGATGAAAAGTGTATGTCTGTGCAAGAAAGTGCAACACCAACGAACATACCTACTGTCTTGCACTTACGTACACTTTTCGTCCAACCAAATAAGTAGTGTATTTGTGCCCTAATTTTTAAACATGATAAAGAATTTGTTAAAAAAATACTACTAGAAACCATAATAGGTTACTGTTATGTTTTGCGTGTCTAAAAATATTTCTTTAGCAAAGTATAGAGGGCGAAATGATAAAGTGTTAAAATGGTACAGTAGTATACGTTAAAGTAAATAGTGTTACAATAGTGTTACAGTGGTACGCTAAAAATTTGGGTGGTACAAAATATAATAATAGCATGTAATAGTGGTACATGTACCACTATAGTGGTACGTCTGTGGACACTGATTGTCGGTCAAAAAGTAAAGTGTATCCCCGAAAAAAAAAAGTAGGGCTCTCTCTTACCGACTACACGTTATAGGCGACACGCTCTTACTTGACCGACTGTAAGTCACCCGAGTTAACTCGGGTAAGCGGAAGAGAGCCAACCTACTGTCAACGAGTTAACTCGGGTGAGTGCGTTAAGGGGTTAATAACTTACTTTTATCTACTTTTTTGCATTTAAATTTTTGCATGCGGCGCTTATTTTGTCTTTTTTTTTTTATCAATTCATGTGTTATTTTTATTTGCAAAGATTTAGTTTGTTTAAAAATTATTTTTTTGCATATTATTTTAAAATATTCCTCCTGCAGCGCTAATAACTTGCTTGTTTTATAAATTCATATAATTTGGTATAATTTTTTCGAGTTTTGAAGGCTTCATTTGTTTAACCCATAAACTTGCATATTATTGTAAAAAATTTCGCCGGCGCTATTACCCTTCTTTTCAACTGACTCTATACAAGATTTCTTTTTCCAGATATGTCGGGCAACAGTCGTTTTTTTTTGTCATAAAATTTTGCTTATTGGTCAGGGAAAAATCAAAAAAATTGCCTGGAAAACCGGAAAAAGTCAGGGAAATTTGTTTCTGAAAAATAGTTTACAGTATAGTAATACAGTATGACATATTTTTAAAAGTTGTAAATTTTGGCGAGTCTCCGGTAAAATAATACCAAAAGCCTCTGCTGATAATCGGCTCGACCGTAGTAAGTTACTAGTAGTAACACTTTTGCAACTTATATTGCCTTCATCTCACTGAAAATTTTACATACTGTATATTAATACAGTGTATAAGATTACTTAATGAAATGGAAAAATCTAAAAAAAGAAATCTGGAAAAAAATAGACGTAGGCCTGTTACACAGAAAAAAAGGATTCCTTGAACCAAGGACATATGCCTTTCAATATGTTCAAAGCCACCCTAGTAACATTGATCTAAGGACAAGTTTCTTGACCAGAGTACTTGACAAAGTTCTTTGTAAAGAATTGGATAATTCTTGAGTAAGAGAATTAATCAAGATTATGTATCCAGACATGGGCAAGACTCTAGCAAGATTCTGGAAGTAGCGTTTAGCAATACTTTGTCAAGTTCGTTTGTCAAGTCTTTGTAGCAAGCAATTTGACAAGATTCTTGGTCAAGAATCTTGACCTACTCTAACAAGTACGATTTGATCATGATAGAGAGCGCTTTTCGATTTCTTGTCAATTTTGCTTGCTACATTCTTGCTAAAGACTTGTCCAAGACGACATATCTGTAGCAATTCTTTGACAATTCTTGAGCAAGAATCTGACAACAGTATCTTGCGCCAGAATTGTCAAAATCTGGATGCAGTTACTTGATCAAGTATCTAGAGCCAGACTTGCTCAAGACTTGACAAACATTGTTACTAGGGCATATTCTCTTGTTTCAAGGCTAGCATTTTTTTGAAACAAAAACTCAATATCCTTGAATGAAGAGCGCGGATCTTTATTCAAAAACCCGTGCTCTTCATTCAAGGACATTGACTTTGGTTTGGACAGTGTATAAGATTACTTAATGAAATGGAAAAATCTAAAAAAAGAAATCTGGAAAAAAAAATAGATGTAGGCCTGTTACACAGAAAAAAAGGATTCCTTGAACCAAGGACATATGCCTTTCAATATGTTCAAAGCCACCCTAGTAACATTGATCTAAGGACAAGTTTCTTGACCAGAGTACTTGACAAAGTTCTTTGTAAAGAATTGGACAATTCTTGAGTAAGAGAATTAATCAAGATTATGTATCCAGACATGGGCAAGACTCTAGCAAGATTCTGGAAGTAGCGTTTAGCAATACTTTGTCAAGTTCGTTTACCAAGTCTTTGTAGCAAGCAATTTGACAAGATTCTTGGTCAAGAATCTTGACCTACTCTAACAAGTACGATTTGATCATGATAGAGAGCGCTTTTCGATTTCTTGTCAATTTTGCTTGCTACATTCTTGCTAAAGACTTGTCCAAGAATCTTGACGACATATCTGTAGCAATTCTTTGACAATTCTTGACCAAGAATTTGACAACAGTATCTTGCGCCAGAATTGTCAAAATCTGGATGCAGTTACTTGATCAAGTATCTAGAGCCAGACTTGCTCAAGACTTGACAAAAATTGTTACTAGGGCATATTCTCTTGTTTCAAGGCTAGCATTTTTTTGAAACAAAAACTCAATATCCTTGAATGAAGAGCGCGGATCTTTATTCAAAAACCCGTGCTCTTCATTCAAGGACATTGACTTTGGTTCAAAGAAATGCTAGCCTTAAAACAAGAGAATATGGTTTTGAAAATATCAAAATATATGTGTCCTTAGTTCAAGGAATCCTTTTTCTGTGCATGGAAATATAATTTAAGCCTTAAATTTGAAATAATTAATCGGACGATTTTTATCAGCAGTTGATAAGATATATCGGGCGATACGATAATGTAGTAGCCACCTCTCATACATAGGCGCCGACTCCGAGGGGCCAGGGCCATGGCCCTACACGGTTCACCTGGGCGATTTTAAATAAAAATTTCGTGGACCCCTACATTTTTTGGACTAAAACATACCTGATGACATAAGAAATCAATTTCCATTTGAAAGAAAATCGTAAAAGATACACTTTTTTAGAAAGATAAAAAAACGTTTTTTGAGTAATAGGGTGTGTCAAAAAATCCCGATTTTCGAAATCGAAAACGCTCTCTAGATCAAAAGTAGCTCCTTAGTAAAAAACGGTGCCCACTCAAAAATGAGCCAAATCGATTAATGTTTAGAGGTAGCTCAAAGCACTTAAACTTTGAAAAATATCGGTACCTGTTTTTCGGACAAAAAGTGATTGTATATAAAACTAAGGAAATTTTGGAGGGTTTCTTTGATAATATTTGTGAGAAACTACAAAAATTATATCCCCCCTCCCCTTAAGTTAGAATATAAAAAACGCTAATTATTTGAAGATTTCGCGATTTTTTTTTAAATAGGGCATATTTAAAAGGACATAACTTCTTTACGAATTATTTTTTGACCAAGATGCATATACATTTTTTCTATGTTTTTAATGTTAAATAACCACCCATTACTAAAATATTTAAATAAACCATAGAAAAAATGTTATCTCTCCAAAATATAAATTTATTGTCTATTAAACAAACATTACAGCGACAATTGTTTCGACTTTTTTAACAAAAAGTCATTTTCAAGTTTTTAAATTTATAAACAAAATAACTTGAGTACACATTATTAGAAATGTCATACTGTAATAATGTGTACTCAAGTTATTTTGTTTATAAATTTAAAAACTTGAAAATGACTTTATGTTAAAAAAGTCGAAACAATTGTCGCTGTAATGTTTGTTTAATAGACAATAAATTTATATTTTGGAGAGATAACATTTTTTCTATGGTTTATTTAAATCAACTCCAATATGAGTAAGAATCAAGAATTTCTTAATTTGACTAAAATATTTGTTTTTGGCTTTATATTTTTTTTATTATTTTTATTTTTGGTTCTTCATGCGTAAAAATATACCTTTAAATGCATTTATCTTTAAAACGGTTAAACCTGCGATGTTAAACCACAGAAACTTTTTTGTGTATTTTTACATAAAAAAGTATATTTCAACCAGAAAGAATAAAAAAAGTACACCGAAAAAAGTTTTAGGCAAAAAAAACAGAAAATCACCCGGTTTCGAATCGAAATTAATTTTTTTTTATCAAGTTGCGGAAAAGAATTATGTCTCCTGTATAGTCATGTAGGTTAACATGTATATACTAATATATAATTTTGCAGATTTTTTATTTAAAACTTTTTTTTATGCACTTTTAAAAACTTGCAAAAATAAAATTTTCAAATAATTGCCGATTTTTTCATGTTCTAACTTAAGGGGAGGGGGGATATATTTTTTTTAGTTCTTACATTTAGTATTGTTTCTAAATATTACCAAAGAAATCCTCCAAAATTTCCTCAATTTTTATTGGTATCAGTTTTTATCCGAAAAACAGGTACCGATTTTTTTTTAAAGTTTGAGTGCTTTGAGCTACGTCTAAACATTGATCGATTTGGCTCATTTCTGAGTGGCCACTATTTTTTTCTAAGGAGCAACTTTTAAGCCAGAGAGCGTTTTTGATTTTGAAAATCGCGACTTTTTTGACACACCCTATAACTCAAAAAAACGTTTTTTATCTGTCTAAAAAAGTGTATCTTTTACGATTTTCTTTCAAATGGGAATTGATTTCTTATGTCGTCAGGTATGTTTTAGTCCAAAAAATGTAGGGGTCCACGAAATTTTTATTTAAAATCGCCCAGTTGAACCGTGCCTACCTGGACTCATTACAGGGGGGGAAGCCCCCCCCCCCCTGGAAAATTGTCTATAGGGGTGACCGGGGCTAATTGTCGCACTTTTCATTCAAAATCAGTTTTTTTCTTTATTTTTGTATTTTTTTTAAATTGACCTAATGGTAATTTTAGCTGCATGTTTCAGTAACATTATTTAAAGAAAAAACATGGAAAAATTTATAGGGTATTAGAGTTATGTTTTTTTTTGTGAAGTCTTGAAAATTGCGAAACGTGCCCCATCACGGGGCACGTTGTCGAGGCACTTCGAGTATATTTTTTTGAAGAAATATAAAGGCATTTATAAAAATTATAAATAACTAATAAGACATGTGCCTCCCCACAAGCTGATTGTTATCTAACTTTTTACTTTTGTGCCAAAATTTCCAACTTTATAATTAAATAATATTTTTTTGATTTTTTTTTAATTTAATATAATTTAATAAACGAATCTATTTGCTATTCGACAGTTTCACTTTTTTAGACAGTTTTGACTAAAAAAATGCCAAAAACGAAATGTTATACCATGAACATATCTCCAGATCATGCGACAACTAGCCCCAGACCAAATGCGACAACTAGCCCCAGTGGTCAATTTTACGTTATGTATCAAGTACTTTCTAATTAACGAATAAACACTCCTAAATGACAATATTAACAAATAATATACACCTTAAACTATTATTATACATAAAATTCTCTTATCTTAATGATTTAAATCAGTAACAATAAGAAAAAATATTTACAACAAAAAAATTACTGAGCTCTTTAATTTTTACATTTTTTTGGTTTATCTGGATGTTCTTTTAATTTATTGCATTTAAGTTTACAAATGATAAATGGCACTGTTGTAATGCAGCGGTTAATCTTGGTTTGGCGCAGAAAAATATTTTACTTTTTAAGATATAAGCACTTCGACAACTTACCCCTGCGACAATTAGCCCCGGTCACCCCTACTCATAATAAATCTTCGATTTCATAAAAATTTTCGCCTGTGGCAATAAAATTGTCTTATATTTTTGTAAAGTTCCAAATTATAAAAATGGATACTTGAATCTCATATAAAAAAAATTGCCTGTGGCGCCAGGCTTTTTTTATATATTTAATGTTTTAAAATTCAAACTTATTGCCATAGTTGGCAGGCATATCTGGTCAATTTTTTGAATTTTGACGAGACGCCAGATTTTAAAATTTATTTTTCTTTGTAGGCTGTAAACATTTGCGGTGAATATCTTTTTTTTGAAATTTTCAAAATCGCCAAAAACACTATAAACAAACAATTCAACCAAACAAATGTGTTTCATGAAAAAATAAGTAACTTTGAAAATGTCCGTTTGTTATTGGTTATTTTTTGCCCAAAAAATTATATTTTAGTTCGGGCTATAGCGACTTTAATACTGAACAATATCCTTTTTTTTTCAGTGTATCCAAACGGCCGAAATCATAGCGACCACCGTTTTTTTTTCAAAATGGTGCCTTGCTTTTAATTATATGCTTTTCATTATCGCTTTTTTAAGAAAGATTCATTAACTTTTTGTATTTTCCCAAGGTTTAGAGTTCTACAGTTATAATGCAATGCTCAAAATCCAGTGTCGGACTAAGGGGTGGAGACCAGGGTCTGTAACAACTCGAAAAGGCCATTTTTTCACTTTTTTTTTCGTGTTTTGGTATTTTACCATGGTAAAAAATGTATTTTGGTGTTAAATTTCTACAATTACTTTATTATCGGCTTTTGACTGATCTTGACAAAAAAATTGAGGCATAACATGCTTTATAATAAACACGGGTCGGATCGAAGTAGCAATTACCGGGGGCATACAAAAATTAGAATTAAAAAAACTCTTTTTGAAGTAGACACTTCTAAGATTAAATAATCACAATCTAAGATTAAATAATCACAACAATACCGTTTTTTAAGGATTATATTTATCAAAAACAGTTCGCACAAAGATAAAAAAAATACACATCATCATGGTCCATGAATTTTTCGTGTTTCGTGTTTTATAATTGAGTATAAGTTTGGCATTTTGCAAAATTATATTGACAATTAATGACATTTTATCAGCATCAGTTAAACAAGAATATTTTTAGTGTAGTCAGATTCTCTGCTCGCAAGTGTACCATCCACTGTGAAGAGTATGCTATCGAATGCGAAGCATTACATATCTTCACGGATTGTTTATTGTTTATTGTATATGGAACTAATAGATTATATTTCGCTAATCGTATTATGGTAACTTCATTATCTAAGAATTTATACCCATAAGTACTACCTATACAAAACGTTTCAGTCAATTCTTTCGATGTCTAGAAGCAGCAATCACTATTCACAGTGTGATTTTGGAGAGATTTAGTGTGATCTTTGTGTAAATTACACACCATATAATATTTTTTATTGGATTGTGTCTAGTTAGAGACTTTTCGTTTAAGATTTGCCAACGTAAACTTTTTCGGACTAGTCTTTAAAAGTAAAATAATTGAATGTGATTATCTCATTAAAGCAAGTGTACTTCCGCCGAGGGGTTTATTTATTGGACAATCAATCCTTGTACACCTACCAACAATCTTTTACAATCCTTGACAATTCCTTATTCCACAATCATCTACAATCCTCCAGAATCCTCCACAATAATCTACAATCTTTCACAATCTTTAAAAATCTTAATTAAAATTTTATACAATCTTTCACAATCTTTTTGACCATCTTTGACAATCTTTCACAATCCTTTGATCCTCACAATCCTTGTACACTTTTTTTCAATAAATAAACCCCTCGAATTTCGCATTTGCGTGATTTTATTTTTTAATTCAATTAAATTGCACAATTGGTGTTTGCGACGAAAAATTTTTCTTCGGCATTCGCTTCTCCGGCAACTACGCTTTCGTCCGAAAAATCCGAGGGGTTTATTTATTTAAAAAAAAAATACAAGGATTGTGGGAATCATAGGATTGTGGAAGATTGTCAAAAATATTGTGAAAGATTGCGCAAAATTGTAATGATTGTTAAAGATTGTGGAAAGATTTTAGATGATTGTGGAAGATTGTAGATGATTGTAGAGAATTGTAGATGAATGTGGAAGGAGGAATTGTCAAGGATTATAGAAGATTGTTGGATAGTGAAAAAAGTACAAGGATTGGCCAATAAATAAATCCCTCGGAAAAATCGTTATTTTCGTTCTAAAACAAATATTTTCTCGATCTTGGATCATATCACTGAAAAAAGATCTGGTTGGGGCAACGAGATCAATAGTTAAATACGAGGTTATATACGGACCAACTATTTTTCTGGTTGCTGCAACCAGGAATCTGGTAAGGGCAACAACACAACTTGTCGTGGTTACCATAAACAAAACTGAGATTTTAAGAATCTGGACAACGATTTGTCCTGTTGGCCTGGTTGTAGCAACTAGAAAAATAGTTGTTTCGTATTCAACTATAATGACCAGTTAAATAAGTTATAATTCACATAGATAAGTGGTCTAAAATACAAAAAAATTGTTGCTCAAAAATCACCCAAAATCTTTCCAAAGTCACATTGTGAGCAGTTACTATTAGGTTAATTAAAATGGTGGTTTTTGTTACTTAGTTGGTTTTCTTGAGTTTGGTTTGTCGGTTGATTTGGGCGTTTTCCCTAGTTATAAACCGTCCAAAATAACCATCCTAAACACAGGAAAACCAACTAAACTAACTAAAGAAAAAACCGATCATGTGACCCTAGTTACTACTCTTTTAAAAAAATACCAAATTTGCAAAAAGTCTTTGTATATAAGATATCTTGCATTAAATATGTATAATATATCTTACTTCCGGCATATTCACCAGTTTGTCATTTTTTCTGCAGAGTCATGGCAGACCAGTCCTCCTCGACAGACTGCTAGTCCAACAACACAGCCATCATTCACAGATCCTCTGGCAGGTAAGTTAATAACATTAATGGATGGTTTACCCCGTCATTAACACTAAAATAACTAAGAATTTGACCGATTAAATGCCAAAATTATTTAACACATTTCATTTCATTGGTTAAACTCAAGTGGATGAAAGTCATATGTAACATTCTTTTTAATTTTGAAACTATTGATACACACATCGCCAAAATTCTTGGCTCCCCAATTTATTTCAAACGTAAACAAAAATTATTCTAACAAATATGTGGTTTCAATTCTACATTTTATTGAAATACTTTATCACATGTTATTTTCATGGAATGAGTACACGGACATTAAATTTAAAAAATTGTATCAATTATTATTAAAAAAAATCGAAGTCGTTACAGAATGTTTGTTTGTTTGTTTGTTTAACCTCTAATTAATTAAGCATCCCCTAAGTCCAGGACTTGTGTGGGCTAGTAGTAGAGGGAAGCACCGGCTTATACTGACTTTCGAACCAGTTTTTATAGGGAGTGTCCGCTTCACTTATGCCTTCGCCAAATTTCAATTATTAATTAACTGAAAAAGGCAAATCGGCGCCAGTGAGAATCGAACTCACGCTAGTTGTAGTAGACTTGTCATGTACAGACGCGGTAGACCACTACACCAATCCTCCCATCAAATGTGAAAAACAAAGATGCCAATAACCAGTATGTCCTCTCTGTTCTCAAGCAAAACATTTACGGCCAAAACATTCAACCATTGCGAAACGAAATTGGAGATAATTTAATTTTTAAGCACGATAACACCACTTTCCACCGCACTTAAGGGTTACCAATTTGCTACAGCAAGGAAATGTTCAAAGAATAAACTGGCCACCAAACTCATCTGATATAAATTCTTGTGAGAACGTGTGGGATATGCTAAAAAGGGCCATTTTGAATAGAGATAAGCCCTGTTTACCCTTCAGGAGCTAATTGTTACTGCTCAAGAAAAATGAAATAACATATCGCAGGAAGCCATTAATAACTTTTTATTGGCATGCACAGACGTGTTAATGTTTTATTTGAGAACAGAGGAGGACATACTGGTTATTGACATCTTTGTTTCTCACATTTTGTGAAGACTTTGATTTTTTTTTCAATAAAAATTAAATTAAAATAACCTTACATGTGATAAAGCATTTCAATAAAATGTAGAAATGAACCCACATATTTTTTAGGAAGGATAGAAAATTTTAATTTTAAACAAAACTTTTGGCGAAGTGTGTATATTATAGAAGGGTCTCATACCTCCTTCATTCATTGAAATTTCAAATTTTAAAAAATGTTACATAAAACCTTCATCCACTTGCCGCTTCATTTAGTTTAGTTTTAATGATAGGGTAAACCAACCTAAGGCTCTATTTATAAAGAACTTTAACCCAACCTTAATTGATGGTTTAACCTGTCACTAAAACTAAGATGTTTTCGTTTTAGCTGCACTTATACACTCGTGCAAAAAAAAATCGCTTCTGGTTGGCCAACAATACTTTCGGCGAGTCAGAGGGTACACTTTTTGTAGGAGTGTATGAGTGCAGCTAACATTTCTAAACTCACTCAGGATTTGACAATGTTAATTTAACATTAGGGAGAAATCTTCCTTAGAAATTGTGTACGCAAATTGTACAGAATTTTAGAAGGATTTTAAGAATATAAGGGTTTTTTTAAATAATTTTCAAGATTTTAAGGAATTCTAAAACGATTTCAAGATTTTAAAACATTTTAGAATAATTTTTAATGAATTTTAAAGATTTTAATTGGAACTTTAAATATTTTAACCTCGATTTTAACCATTTTTACCGAGATTTTAAAAAGCAAAAAATGTCGTATTGACAACATATTCTGTTTTTATTAATAATATGCAGGCCTCGGAAATGATACATATTCTATAAACAAGTAAATATTGTTGATGTTAGTACGTAAATGTAAATAAAAACATCAATTGGTACATAAAAGTACATAATTTAATATAATTATTAGACCATAATCTAGTCCTCCATATTATGGAGAATAAGTATTATTAGGACCAATTAGGACATTTTTATATATTTTTGAATAAATTTGGTAGATGTTTAGTAAATATTTTTCTAAAATTAGGTATATTTTTACATATTTTTATCAGCCTAAACTGTTCCGAGGCCTGAATATATTAATATTATTTAATATGGGTATTTAATATATTTTTCCTACGATCCTCTATGAAAATTACATTTAGCACACTCTTTAGTTCTTTATAAAACGCCTTATATTACACTAGTTTGATATTTTCATATCACACTAGTTTGATATGTGTGTGTGTGTATGGAGGGTTGCCTAATTTTATTAAGATGTTTACCTCGTAGATTCTATGAATTTTATTCACCTTGTTTTATAAACCAATTTCCACAATTCACCACAGCCTTTTTTTGATATATTTTATGTTTTTTAATTCAATTTCTGTTTTCATGTCAAAAATAGAAACTATAGTTATAACGTTACTAACAAACATCCCTGTATCTAGGAAAGAAAGCATTTCCAGACCATTGTTTATAGGAATTTTTTTCTTATTTTGACCCATAGAACACATCTTTTAAATATTTTCATTTCCTAATACCCTGTATAATAAACTGTCCTTGCAAACTTTTATTAAGTTTTAAAAATCAGTTCGTTTAACCATAAATATATAAACAGTTAAAATAATAGCAGCTGTACCTGCTCTCCTATATAATTTATAAAAAGTAAAAAAATAAACAAAAGCTTAAACAAAATAAAAATTTATATTAGAACTTTATTTTTTTGTGTCACGTTGTTCTAGACCCCCTGTCACAAAGTGTCGCAAACTTTTGAACCCCCAACTCCCGCATAGCCTTGACATACTTTATGGAAGTCCCCTTGTTATATTTTTAAACATTTTAATTACTCAATATTAACCCTAATTTATTTTTATTTTTTTGACAGCTGGGACTCCTCTAGGAGCCACAAGTACAGCTGTAGCCCTACCCGGAGCGGCAGGCACGGCCCTTACAGCTGTCTCATCCCCCACAGAAACCCCGGTCTTTCAATGCCCGCGCCGGCCGAATTTGGGCCGGGAGGGCCGACCCATAGGCCTCAAGGCCAACCATTTCCAAATTTCCATGCCCAGAGGCTTCGTCCACCACTATGACGTCAACATTCAGCCAGACAAATGCCCCAGAAAGGTCAATAGGGAGATTATAGAGACCATGGTGCATGCCTATGGGAAAATTTTCGGAAATTTGAAGCCTGTGTTTGATGGCAGAAATAATTTATATACCAGAGACCCATTGCCTATTGGTAATGCGAGAGAAGAACTCGAGGTGACACTGCCTGGAGAGGGCAAAGATAGATTATTTAGGTAAGTTTGAAACGGGGACATCAAAGAAAAGTTAATTACCAAAAAAAGGTACCTTACAAACTTTTAAAATAAGGCAAAACTTGCCTTAAATTTAATATTAGGAGAGGTATAAAATAAATAGGTACGTCAATGGCACTTTCAATACGATTTTATATTTCTATGTAAAATTATTATATATTATAGACAAGGTTTTTCGAAGATTCTAACCGCAAATGAGAATTGAACATATTTTAATCGCAATTTCGGATAGAAAATAACATTTTTTAACATAGAGGAATAAATGTATACGTTTTATAAAAGCTGTATAAAAAAAACTAGAGCAGTTATTTTGGGTTTTGAGTTTTAGACACTAAAGAAATGGTACCCTAATATTTCATAACATAATTAAAACCATTTTGTTATCTCCAAACATAGTTACCTATATAGGATGTGACGAATATTGGTTGATAACTAAAATGAAATTTAATTATTAATGTAGATAATAAAGAAAATTTACTGTCTAGCAAAAATAAAACACATTTTGAAAAAAAAAAATATATAAAATAATGAAATAATAAAATAAAAAAGTAAATAAAAAACGCAACTTACTAATAAAATATAAATTAGGTAGTTACGGGGCGAGCAACAGGGCCTCACAGAGAGTACAAAGTTGCCAGGCCCGGTTTTGGGCGGTGCCCGGCAAGCTTTGTAAGAAGAGAAATTTTCTAAAAGTCAAAAATCAATTAACGCCCCCCTTTCTGCATAAAAAATATTTCTTAAAGGGTTAGCCTATAGTAAAAAACTTCGCACAGAAAAAAATTCTACTTCTACTTAAAATACCACTTAAAGTCAACCCAGTCGATTTCAGCGAAAAAAGGTGTGTGTAGTTGTATTTTTTACTATAGGCTATTATGTAGTAAATTAAAGATCTCACACTATTGCTGTTGTTTCATATTTACAAAAAATCCTACCGATAAAAAGTTCATTCATAATAATTCCTTGATGGTTCATTTATTCTGCGAATTTGATGTAATGAGCCAGCTTAAACGGGCGACTTCAAAAATTTTATGCAATGCCTTGGTAAAATACAAGGAATAAACAATTATTATGGTCTCTTTCATAAATTATGTTACTCTGCTAAAAAATTTGAATTATTTGATACATATGCATAACATAGCAAAATTATATGACAACAAAGCCATAGATAAGCTAAACAAAGCGCAGGGCTACCAAATTTGTATAGTTGGATAATGATTAAAACAGAAGATATTATGAACGATGTATGTTGGTATAACTGGTAGACTGAAATACTACATAATAGCTTAAAGTAAAAAATACACCTATATGAGAAAATTTACGAGCCTATTTGTTATTCAACTGTGTATGCGAAAATTTAAATTTAAAAGTTCTATTTTTTTTTGGGGGAAGCTGTTCACGCCCTTAGTTACTTTCTTCACCTTACATGGTCGGTCTAAAGCCAAAGTGAACCAAGCGCCATTTTTTTTTTACTATTGGTTTGGATGCAGATTTTGATATTCTACGGTCTGCAATAAAAACCAAAATTTTTGAAAAAGTTGCGGTTAGTTCACTTTGGCTTTAGACCGACCACATTATGTCTTAAGAATCAGTCTTAACATATTTCGGTATTAGGGTCACTATCAAATGGGTAGCACAAGTTTCACTCTATGGTCTTGAGGAGGCTCTAGAAGGTAGAACAAGGCAGATACCATATGAAGCAATACTAGCTCTAGATGTTGTAATGAGACATTTGCCCTCTATGAGTTACACCCCAGTGGGAAGGAGTTTCTTTAGTAGTCCTGAAGGATATTACCATCCTCTGGGTGGCGGTAGAGAAGTTTGGTTTGGGTTCCATCAGTCTGTCAGGCCAAGCCAGTGGAAGATGATGCTGAATATTGACGGTAAGTTCTTACTTCGGAAAATTCAAATTACCTGGTCAAGGAAATACAGTGTTAAAAATAGGCCGTTTTTGGCCCATCCGTGCAAACGTATCAAACGTATCAATTCCTATTTGGTCATGCTGAACAGGGCGCTGGCCTTTTTTCGTAAAAACGTAAAAATAGGTCAATTCTAAGCTAACAATTTTAGATTTTACACCTGGCATCGGTAGCTCAGAATCGACCCATTTTTATCTTTTACGAAAAAAAATAAGTCTTCCTTTGTAAGTTTAAAGGCCAGCATCGTGATCAGCATGTCTGTGTGTATAGGAATTTATATTTTGTATCGAGGCGTCCTTGGTTTTAGTTTGCATAGATAAACAAAAAACGGCGTATTTTTAACATTGTTCTTTAGGAGATTTTTACAATTCTTCTTAAATTTTAATTTTTTTTTTCGAATTTTATATTCTCCAATTTTATGTTTTTTTCTAAAATTATATATTTTTTTGATTTTTATATTTTTTCCTACTACAAGCTTTATATCTCGAAAAACTGAACTCATTAAACTAAAAATTGTACTTAATACGTTAGCTACCACCTCTATATTAGTTTTCTTGTCAGTCGGATTAAACCCAAATTTTAGAAAGCCAGAAAGCCTAACTTGCTTGATGCATCGAAAGTTTAATGGTACTGCCCTCCCGAGGCCCGGCAAAATTAAAATATAAAATATTTAAAGCGGTCCCTGGTGGTCACAAGCGGCCCCTACGGACCGCCGTGGTAGCCAACGTGTTAAATGTAACAAAATTTCCTTATAGTAATGGAAAACGTAATTTTAAACTACCATTAAAGGCTGATTCAGGCATAATTATCACTATATTTAAAATATAGTTTTATGTGCACGAAACATCGCCTGAAGTCACCACTCTTCAGGCTGTGAGTTTTAATTCATTTAGCAAAATAGTACCAGAGCTTACACTACGGTTAACTCGACACGGCATACTCACGCCCGTTCAGATAATTACGCTCTGAACAAATATCGCAGTTTCCAAAAGGATAAAAACAATAGTCTTCGTTAATGTACCTTGATGTGGACATACATCCATTTACATTTCGCGTAAGCGAGTGCAAAAAGGGATTACGCTACAAACGCCAACGGAATCAACACCGTTCTGTCGTTTTTATTGGTCAAAAAGAAAGATCGCTTCTCAGCTAGCCAATAAAAAGGTCAATGGCATAGTTTAGTTAGTGTCCAGTTTAGATACAAAATTATTCCTTCAATAACTCGACAACCTGGCATATAGCGACTTTAAATTAACGAAAACGAAACGAGCGATAGTGGGCTGCTTAGGGGGTTGTAAATAAGGGTAAAAGGGATTCATAGGGAGTTCACTGACCTTTTTCTGAAGCTTTGATGCTGATCCATGTTGCTGATCTGATGTTCTTGATGTTCATGTACACATGATGACTTCTTGTTGAGGTTTGTGAGGATAACTATGGGTTTGGAACGAGAGTATTTGACACCACAAATAGGTGTTTTCAACAAATATAATTAAAAATTTTCGAATATTAAACGACGATTTTAAAAGATACCGACATTTTTCACGAACAACTTGCTAGTTGCTTCTCCGACATTTTGCAACGGAGTTAATGTAAACGAACACGTTCACGTGGTTTAGTTCCGCCGATCCGTGTTTTAACCCAAAACCGGTCTGATGTAATGTCCGAAACCGGTTAACCGAAAACCGGTTATTGGCTATGGTTTTCCATCTCTAATTGTTTTTGTTTAGAGGTTTTAGTTAACTGTTAACCTCGCCGTGTGCAATAAAATTTGCAAGGAATCCGTCTCTTTAAGCCTAGATCATTGTTAAAAACGTGATCCAATAAACATTTTATAAGTTTATAATTTTTTAAGTGTTACGTAACATTTTTACTGACACCCAGCCCCCCTCTGTAACGTGGCGTAACGTTTTCGAGACCTCCACCCTCCCTAGCGCGTTACGTAATACATGAACGCTCCCTAGCCCACACAAGTCCCGGATTTAGGGGATGCTTAATTAAGTAGAATAGTATGAGCTTAAACAAACATGTAAAAAAACATGTAACCTAGATCAAGATATTTTATTTGAATTTCTAAATAATATTCAAAAAATACGTCTATCCGTGCGTCATATGTTTATGCGCAGTTCTATTGATTTTATAAAAGGAAAAAATTCTGCGCAATAATAACAAAAATTAGTAGGTAATAAAAATATTGTATTTTCTAAAAACTAATATTTTATTTTTTATATGTATTTATAATTTTCAGTTTGTTTTTTTTTTTAAATTAAAACTAGTCAACACAAAATTAAAATTTTCTTCACTTTTTGTGAAAAATTATATCAACATGCTTCTTATTTTTTTTTCAGTGTCGGCTACTGCCTTTTACAAGGCACAACCTGTGATAGAGTTCATGTGTGAAGTCTTGGATATAAGAGACATTAACGAACAAAGAAAACCACTTACTGACAGTCAGAGAGTAAAGTTCACAAAAGAAATTAAAGGATTGAAGATTGAGATTACCCATTGTGGTACCATGAGAAGAAAGTATAGAGTTTGTAATGTGACGAGAAGGCCTGCCCAAATGCAGTCGTAAGTTTTATAGTATATAAAAAATTTTAAATATCATTTTCATATTAAAAGCTTTATTTATTTAATTAACGGGAATACCCAATTTACAATATTTACAATATTTTGTTATACATTTAAAGTTTAAAAAACGGTCTGCTTGCAGAAATGATCTATAAAAAGCTATTTATAAAAAAAAAAAATTTTAAGTAAACTTTTGAACACGAAACTAGGGTAACATAGGGACTCTAGATCTAGGTCTTAAATTAACTTAAGACCAAGATCTAGTGTGCCTAGGGTAACACAATGAAACTTTTTACTCTTTTGCATATCTCAAAGTGTTTGGACCTTTTAATTTTAGTGTTTTCTTAAAAGATTATAGTCTTTTTTTTATTTATATATTTTCAAGCGACTTCAGGAATGTTAAGGCGAAAAAACTTGTATTTATTCGTGTTAACCCTGTAAGGTTCAGTAGTACTTTTATAAGGACTATAAAAAGTCGAGTTATATGATGAAATGTACTTAAAAAAAGTGATATTTGTAGTTGTGGTCATTTGGCAGCATTAGGCCATAAATATCGTTTGGCCTTAATATATCTGAAATAAATATGTGCAGCATACGCAATAATCGTTTATTAACTAAGTTATTCACACTTAAAGTTTTTTTTAGCTTAAAATATTCGCCTTATTACTCACTAAAGTTATCATCAACATTAAGCATCAACACCTGTTGCATCAAACTCTAAACAGCTCTTAGAAAACAAATTAAAATCTTTCGATTTGCGCAAATAAATTGCGCAGGAGCTTTAGGGGTTAAGAAATAAATGCGATCTGACACAGCCAAACCAACCCCGGATCCGAACTCGCAATGTTTGTCTCTCTGGTGGACAAGACCATTTTTTATTCGTGTGTCTGTGTAATGACTAAATCTAAATATAAACTGATTATAAAAATAACAATAAAATAATCAAAATCGCAAAACGTCCAAACATTTTGGCTAGAAAGTAGGTGACGTGGTTTAAGTTTCATTTATTTTTTTAGCAGATGTATTTTTTTACGACTGATTTAACATGTAGGCAAATACACACACTTCAAACATAGAATAAATCCAATCTAGCTCTGGATACGGTATGACTATTCCGTATCAATGTTAGAATGAGCACATGTGGTGCCATCTCTTGCCTATAAAAGTAAAGAAAACTGCAGCAAAATTAGCAAAAAAATATATATTTTACCATAAAATATTGAATAATTTAATGCAATTTAAAGTTTTGCGTTAAAATTACCTAAAGTTTATTAGTTTTTCTTAATATTTGACCAGTTTTTAATCAGATATAGCCGTCGCAATTACTATAGACGAACGCGCTCTCAACTTTACGCTTTAACCTTCGTAAGGCAGGATGCGAGCAAGTGAGCGTCACAATCGTCTATAGTAATTGCGCCGACTATATGATATCTGTCACAACAATCTGACATAAGCTTCAAACTTTGCGTTATAATTTGTAAATAGGTGGTAAAATTTGGGTCACTAGGTCTATGTCTTAAGTTAGCATGGCAACAGACAGACAGACAGTTGTCTGTCGTCTTGCTAACCTAAGACTTGTATTTAGTGTCCCCAGGTAAAATTCAATAAAAATCTTTTTTAAGTACTTTTTGATGAAATTAAATACTATTAGGTGCTTTATTTAAAAATATGTGTTTTGTTGCATTTGCAATACCTTACTTTTAATTTATTCTGAAAAGTATAAAACATTTTGTATTAAAAATTGTAATTATGAAATAAAATAAACTTATGACAAGGAACATTGCCTTCAACCTAGTTCGCACCATTCGGTGTTTCATATTTGCAGTTGAAGAAAAAGTATAGTCTTTAACACGCTCGCGCGGAAAATTTTCTATTCCCCTAGTAACAATTTTTTTTTGTCTTGAGCAAGTCTGGCTCAAGATTCTTGATTAAGTAACTGTATCCAGATTTTGACAATTCTGGCGCAAGATACTGTCGACAGATTCTTGCTCAAGAATTTTCAAAGAATTGTTACAGATATTTCGTCAAGATTCTTGGACAAGTCTTGAGCAAGATTATAGCAAGAAAACTTGACAAGAAATCGAAAAGCGATCTCTATCATGATGAAATCGTACTTGTTAAAGTAGGTCAAGAAACTTCTCAAAATGCTTGTCAAATTGCTTGCTGCAGACTCGAATAACAGACTTGACAAAGTATTGCTAAACGCACTGCTTCCAGAATCTTGCGAAATTCTGGATACAGAATCTTGATAATTCTCTTACTCAAGAATTGTCCAATTCTTTACAAAGCACTTTGTCAAGTACTCTGGTTAAGAAACTTGTCCAAGTTCAATGTTACTAGGGTCCATACTATTTATAGAATATACTATTTTTTTGTTATTTAGATTCCCTCTGCAGCTGGAAAATGGCCAGACCGTTGAATGTACAGTGGCCAAATACTTCCTGGACAAGTACAAAATGAAGCTAAGATACCCGCACTTGCCCTGTTTGCAAGTCGGACAAGAACACAAACACACTTACTTGCCCCTGGAAGTGTGCAATATAGTGGCGGGACAGAGGTGCATCAAGAAACTGACGGACATGCAGACGTCTACTATGATCAAGGCCACTGCAAGGTAAGGTTCATTTATTATACTCAGTATAATATACTGTAATAGTAGATTACAGGTCGACTCGGAAAATAGTACTTTTCCAAGACCTTATTAATGGGCGAGGCACGAAGTGCCGAAACCATTTATAGGTCGAGGAAAAGTACCATTTTCCGGGAGACCTGTATACTAATTTATTCGCAACCGTTTTTATTTAAAGATAAAGTACTCTTTTTTTTGAAACCTAGATGTTTGAATTCAAATGAAGAAAATAATACTATAATACTTAGTTTTTTGGTTCTTTTCATATTTACCACAAATAATTTTTCCTGCATTTCGCTAGAGAAGCACAATCATATAAAACTAAAGTTTCACATACGCGTAACCCAAGGCTCACAAGGCACCGTTTATAACATTTATTATCCTTTACAGTCTCAAAAGTAAAAAACATTGACTAAAACTGTACATTTAGGTTTTTTAAACAAAATGTATTAGATCATATTCGTGTTTATCAAAGTACTTTGGTGTTTATCATGACAACAGCAGTTCAGCCATTTTGATATTTTAATCGGTGGCGCCAGCTAGCGGAAATTAATGATTTATAATGCAGACCAGTAGTAATTAGTTTGCTGGACTCTATTTTTTATTACAGGTCAGGCCCAGGCTTAAAAACAGTGGGACAAGAAATCACATACTTTACCCAAACTTTATTAATACATGTAATGTATGTATTACATATACAGTTGCGAATAAAATGGCTTTCAATTTTCCACTGTTCATAGTAAATGGTATATATCAAATACATATTTTTTCAAAAAAAGACACTTAAAAAATGTTTCAACAATTTTTTTTTAATTTCTTTTTGCGAAAAACGAAAAATTTATTTATTTATTTTTTAATGATTGTTTTTTTTTTATTTTTTGAAAAAGTTTAACCCCACATAACTTTTTGTTTTTTTTGGGGGATTTACTTTCAAAACTGGTAGAATTGATCCTTATAATAAAAGTAATTTTTCCTGAAAAAGTTACGTTAAACGGAAATTTATTTCTGCTTTTTTCGAGTTTTTTAAAAGTTTTTGGGGGGATTACTTTTAAAAACAATAGGGATCTTCCCCTCATAGAAAAAATTTGTATCCAAGAATTTTTTGTCTTGGACGATTTTAGAAAATTCGAAACTTCCGTATAATACTATTCTAGCGCAGGCGCTGTGAATAGTATAATAACATAGCAAACAATTGGCATTTAAAAAATTGCAAATGAAAATACAAAAAACTAAAATGATTAATAAATGTACATACATTTTTTAAAAACTCTTTGACAATAGGTTATATACCATATATGGAACAAGGACCATCTACAGTGTAGTGGTGTAGTTTCTACACCAAAATTATAAAATCTTAAAAAAATTAAATTAAAAAATATTTTTTTTCAGGTCCGCTCCCGACCGGGAACGCGAAATCAACAACCTGGTGCGTCGCGCCGACTTCAACAACGACGCGTACGTCCAGGAGTTCGGCCTCACCATCAGCAACAACATGATGGAGGTCAGAGGGCGGGTGCTGCCGCCGCCCAAGTTACAGTACGGGGGCCGCGTGGCCTCGCTCAGCGGACAGGTGGGCTGGCACGTTAGTAAACAAACCAAAATGCACTTTTGGGTTTTTTTTATTTTATTATTTTTAGAATTAGGTCGAATGGTGCAAGAACTTTACTGATTTTCGTTTTCACTTTCCCCCGAAGAGAAAGTTATGTGATCGACCCGAAATTTCAACTTTTTCTTTACTTATTTGCTTATTAATTAAAAAGTACTCAACACTTTTCAATGTTTCTTCCAATTCTCCACACAGTAAAAAAATGTTGAGATTAATATTGTCTAATTTAAAACGTAAGTTTCGGCTTATTTTAGGGAGCGATTTAATTAGATCCACGCATAGTGATTTCAAAAAAAGCTAACCACAATCCATCGCAGGGTGCAATCTCAACTAACGGGCGGACGGTTGTTCACAGTTCTGTTACGTTATGGCGCAACCGGTTTGTCTTTTAAGGAGTTATATACCTTGTGGGTCGGGAAAATGAAGGGTTTTTTTCAGGTATGTAATCACAACTTCATTCGAACGACCTACAAAATGTCAAATAGTATATGTTTTGATGTGTTTGTGAATTTTTTTTATTGAAAAATTCGGAAAATTGTGGAAACCATGACCCTTGCCCTGAAACGCTTTTTTTTTGAGGTGGACACGATTTCCCGAAAACCAAAAACCTATAAATTTCTGATTTATCGGTAAATGGGTTTTCAAGTAATCGTAACGGCAAAAAAAAAGCGTTTCGGGGCAAGGGCCATGGTTTACACAAATTTCCGAATTTTGCTATAAAAATTTGTTCACAAACACATCAAAAGATATACTATTTTATATTTTGTAAGTGTAGTTGTGATTACATTATTATGATACAATAAAAACCCGAGCCAGGTATATACCCCTTAAAATAACTTTACTTTGGATATTTAAAAGCACGGAATCACTCGCCGCACGGTATTCCCCCCTTTCCCCTATGCCAGTCTGTCTGATTACAAACTTTTTTGACCCTTTCAACCATTTTAACCAGAATTTGTTTACATGAATATCTGGGCGGGTATTATGTAAGGATATTATATAGGGAAACTTTTTTTGGGGGGGTTATAAACGTGAATTTCGGGTATTTTTGGTCGTAAAAGTTGTTTTTGAGGTTTTGTGATTTTATTGTTATTTTTCAAAAAAAATCAAGAAAAATTAGTTCAATATCGTCAAAAATTGCAAATTTTCGTGATTCATACTTTAATATTTTAACAAATTGTATTCTAATAATCACTTTAGTTCTTGTACCATAATTGTAGTGTTTTTTTCCTCTGGATGAATCGATGTGTGCATTATGTAAGTACCTACAATATTAGACTTTCTTTATTAAAAATTTGTTTAATTCTATATTTTTTTTGCTAGTTGCTCTGTTTTATTGAGTAGTAAAGAGTAAAAACGCAATTTTATGCTCTGGCATCTGTCATATTATAGTAGTTTATAATACAAGGGCGAAAAATACTCTTTTTTGGGCTATTAAATTATCTCGGTACGTCATATACTATTTTTTCTTCAATTGTAATAATCTTAAAAAAATAATTTGTATTTTTTTAACTAAAAAATTGACGTTTGAATTTATATGTCATCGGTTTGAATACGAACCAATGATGTCTACCTTTTTTAGACACAGGGGAAAGTGAGCCTCAATTATTGAGGGCTAATATCATTAAAGGACCAAGAACGAAGTTTGGACCCACGTTATCAATTTTTAACTTGACAGTGCATATAGGGATTGCAATCCGGCGCCAATTTCAATCCGGTCGGATTCGGTCGAATTTCTATCGATCCGACCGGATCAAACATTTCGCACCCGTTACAGAACAGTGTCATAACACAAAGTTTTGAAAAATCTGTTTAGTGTATTATTACTGCTCTTATTGAGATCTACCGATCTTTATAACTGGTATTTTCAATATAACTATGCTAGTATATAACTGATATATTACATATAACTATGCTAGTTAGATGTAATATGCCAGTTATACAGATCGGTAGATCTTAATAAGAGCAGTAATAATACACTAAACACATTTTTCAAAATTTTGTGTTATGACACTGTTCTGTAACGAGTGCGATATTATTCTTTTCATTCTGGAATTAGCTATATAAAAGATATTCAATTGAGTATTTATTACCAAGTTTATATTTCTTATGAAAGTAACTTTATTTAAACTGTAATAATCAACAAACAATCACGAATTAACAATAAAAATCTAGTATAGTGTTACTAGTTTATCAAAGAGAACAGAAAAAAAGTTTAAAAATTTACTTTAACAAACAAATAAAAAAACGATTAAATAAGTTAACATTTTAAAAACACATAAACAACTTAATAGTATTCTTAAAAAAATATTTAAATACCTTATATTAAGGGAAAAATAAATAAATTTCGATTAAAACAAACAAAAATTTATTAAAATTAATAAAATACTCTTCTTTGTATAACTTGCACGCAAATATTTGTTTATATTTGCCTGATGATATTGTTAATATAAACCCATTTTTATAATTTTTTGCAAAAATATGTTTTAAAGAGAAACTAGAAAACTTATTATTTTTAATATTTAATATTTTAATTTAAAGGATCCGGTGATCGGATTCGGCAAACTCATGCCGGATCCGGTAGATGTTTAATGATGCCGGATCCGCCGGATTACCGGATCCGTTCTTCCGGATTGCAAACCCTAAGTGCATACCCGTCAATCTGAACTTTTTTTTATCCTGCATAAAAGTTTAATAAAACGTTAGTTTATTACTATATGTTACATTTTAATCTTTGGGTTGTAAATGGTTACATCCTACAGGGTGGCCCATAAGTCACCTAACTATTTAAAAATTGAATAACTTTTGTTTGTCAATTTTTTTAATTTATTTTTTTTTTACAATATTGAGTACAGGAAATATTTTTGTATGTATGAAAAATCATGTGTGATGACTTTTCCGCTTTACAAGCAAGGGCTCTTCACGATATTTTCCATGACGGCTCTTAACATTTATGGCTCCAGCTAGGGTCATGTATCAGCGTGAATTACACCCCTTCAAGGTCACCGTTTGGTGCGGTGTAACATCCCAAATAGTAATCGGGCCTTCCTTCTGCTAGGAAAATGGCAATACAGTTACGGTGAACGGCGACCGATATCGCCCAAATCTGGAAAATTTTGTGCGCCCTGCAGTAAAGGACATGCCAGAGACATAGTGGCAGCAAAATGGGACATATTACCATGCGGCCAGAGCCACAATGCAGCGTTTAAGGCAGATTTTGCAGCGTTTAAGGCAGATTTTCGAAGAGAAAATAATTTCGCGAAATTCGGATTTTCATTTTCTTTCACGATCGCTGGATTTGACAGCACCGGACTCTTTTTTAGCGCTACCTGAGAGATAGGGTGTATGTCGACAAGCCAAGACTATTCAACAGCTTAAGCCACACGTGTTAGGAGCTTGCAAGGCGGAAAATGGACGTCATATAAAGGACATGATTTTTCATACATAGTTAAAAAAATCCATTTCCTTTACTCTATGTTGTGAAAGAAATAAAAAAAAATGACAAACAAGAAAGTTATTGAATTTTTAAATGTTAAAGGGCCACCCTGTATATAGGATCAAAAGTATCATTTTACGTTTATTTCATAGACAAAGAACATAGATGAGCTGTCATCTCAAGGTTATATACAAATTTACGAGTCCTCCATGATCGGAAATTACGTCAGAAATCAGTCGGGAAATTTAAATGTTCACTCTTCTAGCACAAAACATTAAACGCGTAGAATATATAACAGAAAAACCTCGAAAACAAACAAAACATACATAAATTAGGTTATGTTAACCTGTTGCACGAATATGTTAGAGGTGTTTGCGAAGAATTATATTTTTATATTTAAATTACTGGTAAAAATAAATAAATATCTGTGTAGTATAAGATGTTGATTTAGTTTTTACATATATAACAAACTGTTGCAACAAAACAACGACAAAAAGAAACTTTTACTGACTTCTGAAGTGAAATGAAAAGACACATCTCTAACAAAGAAAATATTCCTATCTAACGCAACATAGTGTTACCAACATAATATATATATATTTTTTTACTTTATGTTGGACAATTGGAATCAAAATGGAGGACGCATTTAGTCGGGACGCAGAAGTATGCGCAGACGGTCAAAAATCAATCTATTTGTTTATTTTGTCTATGGTTTATTTGGACTAAAGAAAATTGATTGGTCTATAACTCAGATTCTAGCATACAATTGCAAAACGATTGCTTTTTAGGTGCTTATTTTTACTGTGCTTTAATAAATTTTCTTTTTTCTTGCTGTGTTCCTTGCATACATACACTACAGGCTATAATTTGTAGCATGAACGTTTTTATAGTTAAGTGGGCTAATGTAGTTTAATTTTTTTTCGAATGATTATTATTTTTATCTTTAAAAAACTACTTCTAAATATAAAAATTGATGATTTAAGTTGTAATATGTCATACTTTATTTACAAATAAAAAAAATATACAAACATATTATAAAATAAACTGAAAACGATACTGGAACCGCACTTAAAGTCCTTTGTGGCTAAAAACTTCAAGATATTGGTTATTTTGCTATTTTCTTATCAGTTTGCATTTATTTTCATTGATTATGAAACGGTAAACCCAAATTTAAATTTCAAGGCGTCTTTGCCAAAAAATATTTTAACCTTTTACAAGAAAAAAAATATATAAAACATAAATGTGATTTTTCTGGGAAAAGCCAGTAATGACATATTATGTTTGTTGATGTACAAAATTTGAGTAATATCGTTAAAACCATTTTTAATAAAATCCAATTTTTGTTCATTATTAAACTACCCTTAACTTGGTGAAGTAGAGAAAACCGCCTAAGCAATCCCCTTAATAAAAACAAATTAAACGGTATGGCCCATAGGCCTCTGGGCGGACCGACCGACAGACGGACATAAAAATTCGGTTTTCCGGATTGTATAGACCTTAAAAGGGATAAATACAGAAACATCTGGAACAATGTTTTTTTTTGCCATAATACTTCCTCCTCTCCAAGGTCACTTAAAAGTAAAAAAGATTGGTTGCACTCGAGTTATCCAAGTAAGTGTGGATTACTTAGGTTTGGGCCCAAACTATCTTTCTATCAAAACTGTTTTATAAACAGTGCTTACTGTTTTATAAACAGTGCTTCACAAATAAAGACTCAGGGAAATAACGATCAAAGTCGCATTTTTTCATAAAAATTTAATTTAGTGGTAATAATTAAAAACTGTTTTAGAAACAGTGCTTCACAAATAAAGACCACAAAGAAATAACGATCAGTCGCATTTAAAAAAAAAATTGAATTTAGTGGTGATAAATAAGGTACATTGGTCCCCAACACTTGGCGAACGCGAAACTGCAACAACTTCATTTGTGCAATTTTTATGATCCTTTTATAAAATGGTATTTTGTGGAAACTGATCAGTAAGGCCCATAAACCGAAGAGCGATTTTAGAGTAGTACTTAAACAACGCCTCTGTCTCCCGATCGGACCAACACACCTGTGTACAGATTGAATGCAAGGAGGAAGCATGACGTTGTAAGAAAGTGTTTGCATGTTTATAAGAAAATACCACTTTTAGAATAGTATACTATTCTAAAACTTGTTTTTTTAGAAATCCGACTCTTTTTTTTTTTACCGAATTGCTTGTCCACTTATGGGCCTTACTTAGTCGCAATTCTCCATTCATCGAAAAATGCGAGTTTTAGGGAAAGCTGCTCGAAGTCGCATCAAGACCTGTGCTCGATTGAACGCTCGGATATTATAAATAATTATAATTAACTTTTAAATATTTCTGATCAGTGAAATGAAGTTAAAAAGTTTGCTTCATAATGCTACTGACAGGGTATGAATTTTTTTCGTTTTGCGACTTAAATCGATTTTTCCCTGTAGTCTAAATTACCCCAAGCTCGAGTTTGAAAAAGAGTGAAGACATTAAAAATTATCTAGGAAAATGGCAAACCCACAAAAGTTTCTCTTCTAGTTATAAATTTGTCAAAATATATTTTTAAGGTTATTTATCATAACATATTTTTACAGTGCCGTATGCAAAAATAGACTTGTTTGTTATACCTCGCATATTTTTGAACCTTTTCTTATACTAGTTGGGATTAATCCTATTCCTTGTCCATTGTGTTATTAATAAATGCAGTTTCAAATAAATTAAACTTATTTTCTTCCGGCCGTAGCGAAGACTATGGGGAGGGGAAGGGTCAAAAATTAAAACTTTTTTTCTCAAAAAAAGTGAATGACTAAAAAAATGAAAAAAACTCCTCACCTTTTGTGAAATATACAAGTTTTGTTTTGGATCAATGAAATATACAACTTCTCAAGATGGATAGGAGGGGGGTACGCTCACCCCTCTATCCCCCCTCATACCTACGGCCCTGGTTCCGACGTATAGCACCATTTAAAAACCATTTTCTTTCTTCTTCCTTTAAGTAGAATTGCCAATTCTGTTCTGGCCTTAGAACTAAGAATATCCGGCCAACTCTGACTCACATTCCATTTTATTAAAACTTCTGGGACTGCATTTAAGCAAGTCTGGGATTTCCCATATCCCGGTTGTTGATTGAAACTTCTTACCTATGTAGGTTTGATATCTATTTGTCCTCTCAAATCTTTTTATTTCCTCTGCACATAACCTCAAAAAACAACATGTGGATAACCATTTTTCAGGTTTATCCACGAGAGTACATTACTAACATCAAATCTTTATCAAACATCCAAATTATTTCTTCATTACAAACACATTTTAACATTAAATATTCAGGCTGGGACCTACGCCGTTAGAACGAATTATAAATCACGCCGCAGAAATTTTCCCTTTTTCACGGATGGAATGGAACTCCCCAAACCATTTTCTTTGATTTGTAACATCTAATATCAAAACATAGTTCCCAACTAAAAAAAAAACTTTTATTTGTCTCCACTCTTTCTTGACAGAAAACCTCACATTAAGGCACTCTATCCCAAGCTAATTTGCAAAAAATATATTTTTTTTAACTTGTCCTCATATAAATTATACATTGTTTTTCAGAGCAAACAACAAGCGATGCCAAATCAAGGTGTGTGGGACATGCGTGGAAAGCAGTTTTTCACGGGAGTGGAAATTCGAGTGTGGGCAATCGCCTGTTTTGCACCGCAGCGTACTGTCAGGGAAGATGCTCTAAGGTAAGAAACTATTTTCTTTACGGAACTGAAATTTTTGATTATTTTTTTGCGTTTTATCTATCTTATTTTCCTTGAAAATGTTTGTTTATTTTTGCCCTAGGGTTTTTACAGGTACTACATTGAAATCGATCAAAAAAAAAAAAAAATTATTTTTTTTTTCGAATTTAAATACAATGAAACGTCGAGAAAACGTGGTTTTAAAAAATACAATAACAAACAGTAGCTTTACTTGAAAAATGGCTGGAAAGCCTAAAAGTGGCCAACACTAGTTTCAACCAGGTTGTTAAGTTTATCCCCATATATGATTTAAAAAGAATAAAATAATCGATGAAGAACTTAAAGAATTGTATAGAGAATTTAAAGTTTTTATTGTTAACTTTAAATTCTTGACTCTAAACTTGAATAAAAATTTAAAAAAACCTAAATAACACTATAAAATGAAAATAAAAAGGTTCGTCCGTTGTTATTGTATTTTGGTCTGTATGTAAACCTTATAACTTCTGAGTGGAATATGCGATTAAAAAAGCTTTTACCAAACTATTCAGGATCTTTGAAGTTTGCGTCATGTAAAATATAGTAACATGGGTTAGGCTAATGGGGGCAAAGGAGGAAAAAACCAATATAATGAGGTAAAAACTATTACTTTTTGAAATAGTTTGTTTAATATTTGTCGTATAAAAATGTTTGCTGAAAATTTCTATAAAAAGTTGAAATTTTTGTATTTTTTTGATTTTTTATTATTTTTTTTTGTTTGATTTCAGAAACTTCACATCACAACTCCAAAAAATATCGAACGATGCCGGCATGCCAATAATCGGCCAGCCATGTTTCTGTAAATACGCCACAGGTCCGGACCAGGTTGAGCCGATGTTCCGCTACTTAAAATCCACATTCCAGGCTCTGCAACTTGTCGTGGTCGTTCTTCCCGGAAAAACCCCTGTTTATGGTAAGTAGTGCTGTGGAAAATAAATCATAACTCAAGAATGCATATTATGCTCCCTGGTAAAGTCTTTACCGTAAAAATAACCCTGCGAAAAAACTATAGTATACAGGTTGTCTTAGACACTTCCTTTTAAAGAGCGATTCTACATAAAAACATAAAAAAAAGTTCCTATAAATGTGTTTAAAAACAGGTTGTAAGGGAGCTACGCCCCTTCGAAAGGGGCTTCTTTTTTTTAATTTACCGGGTGGCCACTCTCTGGAAAACCGGGAAAGTCGGGGCATTTGACCGACCGGGAAAAGTCTGGAAATTTGGTGAGAAGTCGAGGAAAAATTTGAAAAAAGCAATAATTTAAGAAAAGTTATATAACATTTTAATAATTCCAATCCACGGTTTGCTATTTAAACCTTATTTATTGAAGATTTTACGCCTGCGGCGCCTACATTATACTTCTTTATAAAAAACTTGCCTGTCAAAAACCAAATTTGCCAAACAAGTTTTTTTTTTCAATATTTTGTAATAAATGTATTTTCACCTACGATGTTGTTAGCTATAAAGTTGTAGAAAACAAGCAAAAAATACTATATTTTTGCCTGTGGCCCTGATGTTGTGCTTTTTTACGGCGCTTATTTCTTGTTTTTCTTTTTTTTTAATGAATTCATGTATATTTTTTATTTGCAAAGACTTGATTTGTTTAAAAATTACTTTCTTGCATATTATTTTAAAATTTTTCGCCTGCGGCGCTTTTGTGCTTGTTTTACAAATTCATATAAATTTTTTAGATTTGTGAAGGTTCATTTGTTTAAATAAAGTAAACATTCCGCGATTTTTGCATATTATTGTAAAAAATTTCGCTATTACTAAGTTAAGCTATCTAAGCCCTTCTTTTCAACTGGCTTTATACGATTTCTTTTTCCAGATAATATCTGGAAAAAGACATATTATGTCGGGCAACAGTCGTTTTTTTTTGTCATAAGACTCTTCTTATTGGTCAGGGAAAAATCAAAAAAATTGCCTGGAAACCCGGGAAAAGTCAGGGAAATTGTTTCGGAAAAATAGTGGCAACCCTGAATTTAATATCTTAGGAACCCTTTGAAATATAGCAAATAGGTTTTGCATGTGATCTAACATTAATAAGACCTGTCATCGTATGTTATCTTAATGTTACTATTTTAAACAGAGGCGTGCGAAACGGGGGGCTTTTTTGCCCCAAAATGTTTTCTTTGCATCTTTTTTGTAGTTTTATCATTAAAATATCAGTTGTCTGGTAAAACACATAAAAATTTATTCTTATAAGACCGTAGGAGGGAAATCTTTGAAGGTTACGAGGAAATCTTTTGTAACTTTTTAGTCCTCAAAACTTGAAATTTTAGCTTTAAATGAATTTTTCTTAATTGGTTAATCCTATGGTATTACAACAAGAGTACCTTTTTTATATATTTTTACATAAGAAATCATATTCTAAAATTTTGTTTACAAAAAAGGTACACAGAAAAAAGTTTGAGCTAATAATTAATTTTTTATTCAGTATTTGTTTTTTTTTTCTAGCTGAAGTTAAGCGAGTGGGCGACACAGTTTTGGGCATGGCCACTCAGTGTGTTCAGGCCAAAAACGTAAACAAAACATCTCCACAAACCTTGTCCAATTTGTGTTTGAAAATCAACGTCAAATTGGGAGGAATCAATAGTATTTTAGTGCCATCAATCAGACCAAAGGTAAGTCTACGATAAATTTAAAATTTAAATGTCATGGAATTCTACAAATTTTCTGGAATTTTATATCTTGTTCCTACTAGAAGCGTTATCTCTTAAAATATGGCACCCTTAACTCAAAAATAGGCACTAAAAATTCATAAATAAAAGTCTTTACATAAAAACTTAAAACAACTTTCGACTCCGAGATTTGAAATTCAGTTTTAAGAGTACTAAGCCTCTTAAAAATAGTTTTAGAAGGGGTGTAGCTAAGGAAACTAAATCTGTAAACTCTAGTTCAGTTTCCTAGTGGCTCCGTCCGCTTAAGCCGGTATTTCAAGTACTATTTACAGCGCCTGCGCTAGAACAGTACACTTGGTTTCAAAAATAATGGAAAAGTGAGGTTATAAAAAAATACATTGTGACAAATATTTGTTTATTTGTCAATAAATTTAGGTTAAAGTGCCAATATTGTTATTGTCAAAAAATTTTGTGTATTTTTTAAAATTGGGAGAAATTAAGCAGTAAAACAAGAATACTCGAAGAATACTGATCTAAAACAAATAATTTTTAAATTAAGGAACAATGAGGAATAGTTGTAGGAGACCAATTTACTAATTGTGTTTTTTTTTTTTAAATAAAGGTAATTTAAGCATATTTTTTTACATATAAATATCAATGGTCTAGCGTACAAAGGTGCTAAGTATATAGTATAGGGAAACCTTATGTACTTAGCACCTTTGTACGCTAGACCATCGATATATTGATAAGGGGATTTATTTAATAATAGACATTTTAGGGATAGGGATATTTTAGAATAGAAATACAGTAATTAAGAGTAGAGATCTGGCAGTTTCTTTAATTTCTTCGATCCCTTTAAAATAAATACAAATATGTTTCAAAATTCAAATAGTATTTACCAAATACAAATGCATAGAACATATTATTTTTGACATGGTTAAACTAACCTTATTTTTATAAATTTCAAACAGACATAACCCCATTTAAATAATCCACATTCATACAACTCAATTTTATGGAAAACATGAAATTTTAGTTAACCCCACTTTTTCATTATTTTTGAAATCAAGTTCAAGTATTACGTAACGCAAATCGTACCAAAATTCATACACTTTATATCCCGGTCTCGCGTTATTATAGATTATAGAGATTTCCTATTTTGGCTACCCACCCTAATAACGCGAGAACCTAGGTATGAAGCGTATGAATTTTGGTACATTTTGCGTTACGTAATACTTGAACGTTCCCCAAGTGACAATAAATAATATTATAAGTTTTTTTTTTGAAAATTAATTTGTTCAAGTATTTGGAAAATGCAATATAACATTTACTGTGAATAGTATATATTGGAATGCGTAGCATTACACATCTTCACTTCTTGTTTAGTATATGAACATCCAACTGTGGATATTCTGGTAAATTTTGCTGTACCTAAAAATATTCATGTTGATACAGTGGAGCAGAAGGGTTTAAAACCGACCTTTAGACATTTGCTAATTTTATAGTTTTTGATGTGGGATCTGCCTTTAGTACTTTTATTGGCGAATTTTTTAGTTCCTATTTTTGATGCGTGAAATTATCTTAACTTTTCTCAAAAACGGTTTGGACTATGACACTAAATGTTTCACGCCCGCAATAAATAAAATTAAAAAAAAAATCTTGTGGTATACAGGATTCCAGAGATATTAAACAAAAATTTTTTTTTAGACGCACCCTTAGGAGGGCTTTAGCTCCCTTAGGGCTCATTTCCGGACAAACTTGTAAAGGAACTTTTTTTAATATTTTTAAATGTATAATAACCTCTTATTTTTTTCTGTTAGTTCTGATATCCTGTTTAATGTGTACTTCTTAAGAAAATGTACTAAAATACAGACGAAAAAGTGACCCTCGCCCTGTTACCAAATAGAATTTACATAGGATGATTGCCTTTATTAATGTTAAGGCAGTGCATTTGGCTACTGTAGCTCATGAGATTAAAAAGATTTATTAAAAACCCTATTTTGGGACAAACCTTAATACTGCCGTCCTATGAAAGACCCAGGTATCTCCATTTGATGCATAGCAACGTTTTCACGTCAACTCGGTGTAATATTTTGAAAACGCTGGTATGCTACAAATGGAGATACGGGGTCTTTCATAGAACGACAGTATAGGTCCCAAGAAACTTTGCTTCCTTTTTTTTTGTGGAATCACCTAGTATCGCCCTTTTTCAGATATTTAACGAGCCCGTGATATTCCTGGGTGCGGACGTAACACACCCACCAGCCGGCGACAATAAAAAGCCGTCCATAGCAGCTGTGGTAGGTTCCATGGACGCCCATCCTTCCAGATATGCAGCCACTGTCAGAGTTCAACAACATCGGCAGGAGATTATACAGGAGTTGAGCTCTATGGTCAGGTATGTCACACTATTTTTTATGCAAGATCCCGAGAATATAAAAAAGGTTGGGTCCGGATGCCGAAATTTTAAACATACAGTAACTGTGTAAAAAGTTTTAAATAAATAACTCATTATTACCTATAATTTACAACAAACATGTAAACAAATAAAATTTATACACAAAAATATATTTCTTTCCAAAATAACATTATTAAAAATAAAGTATACTGTTAAAACTGCAAATCCACCTAAGGTTTAATCATCCAAAGTTTAGCAACTATGGTCTGTTTCTTCAAGCAAGATAGTAAATTAAAAATCGCAAAGTAAATATTTTCAAAACAGATTCGAATATTGGATGTGCGTAGTTTATTTTATAAAACTTAACTATATTCTATAAACAAACATACTATTCACACCTGTTTTAATAGTTATATATGGTACTAGTGGGTAAAGTAAGATATTGCCCATGAGAAAATTAACCTAGCAAGGCGTCAGCCAAGCAGGTTAATTTTCGAGAGGGCAATATCGGTTTACCCATGAGTGCCATACAAGGTTTTATCCAATAAATAGCTTAGAAATTCCTGTTTTTATTAGAAATTTTAATGACATTTACAAGAAAATAATTTGACAAGTGACAGTTGAGTAGGTAAAATAAATAATTATCCACTCAATAAAGTAAAAGCCACGCGGGGGTTATTATTGAGTTTATCTATTTAAAATAAAGCTGGTAATTGTCTCATTATCTGTATGTATTGGATAAAAATATTTTCCTAAGACCTAGTTAGTAGTTAGTGCATATTTCCCATCCGTTGCCTATGATAACAGATGGGAAGTGAGGATCAGATGATTTTACATATCTGCTGTCAGAAAATTAGTAAAAGTCAAACACGTAACCTCAAATTGACAAACTAATTTTAAGATAATTTTTGAGTTTTTTTTATGTTTAGGTGTTAGGTCGTAGAAAAAATAGTATATGCACCTTGACGCAAACCATTTCAGTGCACATCAACTGCTTTTTGTACTCGGCTGTACCTCGTAAAAAAACGCACTGTCGTGCACTAAAAACTATGGTCTGTTTCTTCAAGCAAGATAGTAAATTAAAAATCGCACAGTGAATATTTTCAAAACAGATTCTAATATTGGATGTGCGAATATACTGCGTAGTTTATTTTATAAAACGTAACTATATTCTTTAAACAAACATATACTATTCAAACCTGTTGTAAAAATATTTACTGTGCGATTTTTAATTTACTATCTTGCTTGAAAAACAGACCATAATATTTCAATTTTATTAATATCAATATATGTACAAATACAAATTTATAGTCAAGGTCTATACGCTAGTCCTGAGGTCAGTTATTATGGGTTGATTAAAAGGTCTTTCCATCAGAAAATTCTACATTATCCCAAATTTTATTTTAGATATTCTAAAGCCTATTGCACCCTATTTATTTTGTAGTTTTCACTTAGGCAAGACTTATTACTAGCCGCAGCATTTTTAATTTCTGACTCTTTAATTCCTCTTCTTCCAGTTTGGATAGAACCAGGAAAATTTGTGTGAGGTTATTATTTTTTCTCATAGTTCGCTTAATTGATTGAATTCGCGACAAAAATAGTTATTTTTGTAAAAGGTTTTTTATTTTTTTTTTCAATTTTTTAAATACAGTTGAGACTCGATATGATGATGCGGTAAACGGAACGATAAAATTACCGCATCATTCGGATTATCGAAGATTCGGATTATCGAGTCTTTACTATCTAAATAAATTGAGTTTTTTCTATTTTGTTACAGGGAACTACTGATAATGTTCTACAAATCCACCGGCGGCTACAAACCCCACCGCATCATCCTCTACCGCGATGGCGTCTCCGAAGGGCAGTTCCTGCAGCTGCTCCAGTACGAACTGACCGCCATCCGCGAGGCCTGTATCAAACTGGAGCCTGATTACAAACCGGGTATCACCTTCATAGTGGTCCAAAAACGCCATCACACCAGGTTGTTTTGCGCGGACAAGAAGGAGCAGAGCGGGAAGAGTGGGAACATTCCGGCGGGAACGACGGTCGATGTGGGGATTACACATCCGACCGAGTTCGATTTCTATTTGTGTAGTCATCAAGGTATTCAGGTAAGGAAATACGTACATAAAAAGCATCTTCATGGTTATCCAATTAAACTTTTTAAACAAATTAGGATTCATTCCAGAAATTACTAGTCCCTGAATAAAGTGACATTAAACGTCATACATTACGTTTAATGTCATTATATATAATGTAAAACTGCGGGTTAAAAAAATTGAACTGTAATCAAGGACCAGCGCACACAGGCGGCGGATTTTTCTAAATACATGGCCAAAACCCTTAATAAGCTCCAATTTATACCAAAATTTGTATTTAGGGGTTTTTGGGGCTATATCAAAATTTGCAGGCTATATCAAAATTTGCAGATTTTTTACTAAAAACCATTGTACAGGGGTTTTTGAGGTGGCTGATTACGAATGTAATACTTATTTTAATTTTTACAAAATGGCGGATCCAATATGGCTGCCGCCTATATCAAAATTTGCAGATGGTGAATATCGAGGTGGGGCAAGGGGGTAAAATGTGATAAAAATATTTTTTTAAACATTTTTGTTTATTTTTTCTTTTCGTTTTTCAAAAAATAAAAATTTTTTTCGAAAAAGAAAAAAAAAATTTTTAATTTAAAAAAAAAAAAATTGATATATTTTTTGAAAAATTTTTGGTTTTTCAATTTTTTTTATTAGTTTATTAATAAACCTAGACCTACAGGGGAAAGTATTATTTTGTTGGCAGTAGTATTTTTTTACTGCAAAAATACCTAAAACAAAATCTGCCTGTCTTAGACATTTTTTGGTTTGGGGAGGGAGGGGCGGGGGATATTAGCATCAAATTCTTGTTTTAATTATTAGCAAACACATTAATCTTCTTAACCAAGTGTAAAAAGTTGCTTAATGCTGATTAATCTGAAACTTTTGGCCAAGTCGTAATACAAGTTTTAAAAAAAGCAACAAAATTTACAGACTAAAACTTATGACTTCCCCTTTTAAACTCAATAATCAACAACAATACCTTTTTGTAAAAAATAAATAGGTACATACCTACGGAATTTAAATCCATTTTAAAAAACTGCTTAAAAAAAGCAACAACTTTGATATTTATATTAAAAAACTTGATTTTTCGGGAAAAATAAAGTTTCCAAATTAGTTTGAAACCCGATTTTTGAATTAACATTTTCGGTTTATTTGTTTTGATAGAAAAACGACTTTAGCACCATCTATTGGTACAGTTCATAGAGAAGATAAAAACGATAGAGGCAACTATTTGAAGCAATTTCGCTTTCGAGGGTTTTGGCCATGAATTTAGAAAATTCCGCCTGTGTGCAGCGCTAGATAAAGATATATTACCTTATTCATTAAAGCTCCTCTGAATAGATCTAGTATTTCTTCTCTGTGATGCTGTAGTTACACCTTTATCCTATTAGCGCGCGATAGCAATTGTGGTGAGCAGCTTAACTATATATTCATAGGAAATTCATAGCTTTGATTGTGCACATGCGAACTTTCGTGCGAGAGTATAATAAACGCGGAAACGCACCGTAAGTAGGTCGATTAAATGCTAATCACTGACTGGCTTCGGTTCGCTGACCGGAATTAACGCTATCCTTCGAAAGTCAAGCGCACAAAAAAGAATCAAAACGCTTCTCGGAAAAAATAAGAAAATTCAATAATAGTAATAAAAATTGTTACTAATTTTAAGAAAATAAGGAAAGATTAAAGATGTAAGGTCCCTAGAAATTACCTACCTAACTTGCATTCTTTGTTGTTTTACTTTCCCAGAGAATAGTCTTGCGTTAATAAAACAATTTTGAAAAAAGTTTATAGCTTTTTTTTTACGTTTCTCGACGTTTTGTAGCAAAAAATATTATTTCCGTTAAAAAACAAAAAATTATCAGTCTGTCGGTCATACAGACATATCTCTCTGTCTGGGAAATTTGTGACAATGGTAACCTGAGAACGCTTTGAGCTAAATACATCAAATTTGAACCATAGGTTGATTATGCAATGTTTTGTGCTTAAAATCGGGGTTAAGGAAGGTGGAATGGGGTAAAAATATATTTTTTCAAAAACCTTTTTTTAATATTTTTTTTCGTTTTTTGAAACAAAAATTTGTTTTTATTTAGAAATTTTTAATTTTTTAAATTAAACATTTTTTAAATTTATTCCCTTCTCGCATGGTTGTTTTAATATTTACGAAAAATAAATATTTTATATAAGTGATCAATCAATAACTGGCATGCCAAAATTTAAAAGGTGATTCTAAATACAAAAATATGAAAAAGTTCCTAAAAAGGTTTGTCCGGAAATAAGCTCTAAGGGAGATACGACCCTTTAAAATTGTACTAAAAATAAAGTTTTTAGTTAATAACTCTGGTATACTTTAAGCTAGAGCGACGAGGTTTTGCACTTATACTAGTATTATTGAGGGTTTATGTTAATTTACTTTTATGAATCTATCCAGAGGCGTGCCTACATAGACAAAATATGTGAGGCTTAACACATTTTTGCCCCAAACTTTATTATGTATATTTTTTTTGGATTATTTGTAAAAAATATAGATTCCTTGAGAAAAATATTTAAAAAATGTCACAGTGTAACTCTGTAGGAGCAATGGTTAAAAAAAAAATGCAATAAGGAGGAAGTAACAGTTTTCGTGGCGCAAAATGTTACTTCCTCCTACTCTTTAAAAGTATTACTGCTTTAATATTAAATTAAGGTTGTTTCAGTGATGAATACTTTTTTTCTTACTTTTAAATAAAGAATCGCCATGCAGCACTAAAATTTTATTGGTGATTTTTTTGTTCCCCATTCAATGTGACCATTTTCGAAGGGCTGTAACTCCCTTAGGGCTCATTTCCGGACCAGCCTTTATAGGAACTTATTTCATGTTTTTGGATTTTAAATCAGCTCCTAAATTTTGGCGTGCCAGTTATTGATAACCCCGGAAAAAATATTTGAAAAAATCTAGATTTATTTTTTAATTCTTTTTTTATGTTTTTTATAACTCGCCAACGAAAAAAGATATTTAGATGGGAGTTGGGCTAAATTACGAAAAATTAAAGTTCGCAATATTGCACAAAATATTAAACTTAGAAAAGTCAGTGGCGTAGGGTAGGATCACCTGTTTTAGCCACTGCACCGGTTTTAGCCAGTCAGAGTAGTTTTTTGGGTATAGCTAAGAAATAGGAGACTTTAGATCAAAATTATCGTTTAAATCCGATTTGAATGATAAAAGTTGGGACAACAAGTATGTTAAATAAGTTTTAACTGTAGCGAAACGAATACAGCGCCTATTTAAAATTTTGATTTTGAAAAAAATGTAATTTCTTATGGCTTTTCTTAAGAAACCGCCAGAAAAATAATTTTAAATATCTAATTCAGGTAAAATTAAATTCGTAAAACATTTATATCAAGTTAAAGGTAAGTCATTAAACAGTTACTTTATTAATATTTTAATACATATTTTGCAGAATTTATTCTTAAATTTGCATAGCGATAACTGGAACACTAATATGCTTTTCTTTCTAGCTATAGCCACAGAATTGGCTAAAACTGGAACCTAAGTAGTACCAGTTATAGCCAATGTCAAAAAATATCAATATGTCAAAATTACTGTACAAATAATAAAGATTTTAGCAAAAACCACCTTTAAATATTAGCCAATAATACATTTAAATTAAAAAAGGAGGAGTATTATACAAAATATAGTCGAGAACGGGCCAAATGACTCAAATGATTCAAGACTGAAGCTGAAAACTAAACTTGTCACAATGTGAAATTGTCACATACATATACACTTCTGCTCAAAAATATCGGCCCACCTAAAAAAATACACATTTTTGAATGCAAATATCTGCAAAACTATTTAATGGATTTATTCGATCTTTTTTTTATTTTGAAGCTTGAACTTTTAGCTCTTACTTACTGGAATAAAAATTATCAAAAATCTTTTTTTAAACCGGCAGCAATGAAAATTACACAGCTATGTTTTTTTACTGCTTCTTGTTTTGTAAAAGTTATGGTGTCGAATATGGTATAAACTACCAGCTGGTTCAGATCCCAAAAAGACTCTTAACAAATAAATAAAAAATAAATAAAATTAATAAATATTTATAATTATCGGATAATTATCCAAGAAAAGATGTATGTAAGAAAAAATGTAATAAAAAACGAAATCGTTTTAAATATTGATTAAGAAGTATATATTTTTAAAAAACTATAAATATTAAATGTTCTAATCTGTTACAAAAATATAAATAATTTATTTTTAACATCTTTTTAGTTTTTTTTTAACGGTGGCTATATTTGGTGAATATTTATAGCTAAAACCGGTGCTTGGGTGGCTAAAACTAGATAATTAGTAATATTTTGTTTGTTTTTTATTTTATAACATATCAGCTGAAGTTATATTGTTTAAACATTTATTTTATAGTAGAGATATATTGTAAGTTTCAGAAAAATCAAAACTTGCAACCTTAACATTATAATGGAACATAATAAAAAGAAATAAAAACAGAATTTTTCTTAAGGTGGCTATAACTGGGGTATCTACCCTACCTGCAATTAAGTAAAATTGGAAAATAAAAAAATAAACGTTTTTTCGGACGCCACTGGCTTTTAAAATTAAGATTTTATTATTCTTAGTAATTCAGTTCCATCTAATTGTCTAGTTTCGTTCGCGAGTCATATCAAAAAATAGATCCGATATTTTTAGTTTAGCTCTAGCACAATTATTATAAGACTTAGAGCTTGGTGGTCATGGAGACTTTTATTCAGTGAGTTGAGAACTAAAACATATTTAAATCTTAACCCGGGGACATTTCCCATAAGGTGTGTACGTGGTATTTTATATCTGACATACCGCAGCCATGATATAAACGTTAATATAAGTATTAGAATAAATTTAGGTGAATACATTATTTACATATGTCTGTATGTCTTTATTCATTTGCCATATGAGTAAAAGTAGGTTTTAGAGATGACACTATAGATACGCTAAAAAAACCGTGTGTGCCATATATGGGACAGTATGCGCGAAGGAGTAATTTTTTTTTAAACTTGTATTTTTTTTTCAGGGTACTTCTAGACCATCTCACTACCACGTTCTGTGGGACGATTCTCACTTGGATTCGGACGAGCTCCAGTGTTTGACCTACCAACTCTGTCACACCTACGTGAGATGTACCCGGTCCGTGTCTATACCCGCCCCAGCTTATTACGCCCATCTGGTGGCGTTCCGAGCTCGATACCACCTGGTGGAGAAGGAGCACGACAGGTATGTGGAAGTACTTTTTGGGATAGAAATAGGCTATACATGGGGAAAGTTTCACTTTTATCGTTTGCGGGACTGTCTAAAAAGTATTTTCTGTGCCTTGGCCAAAATTACTTCTCTAGATTTGAGTGCATTATACCACCAAATGACACTTTTTTTTCGAATTTTACAAAACTTTTTCAAACTAAGTACTGCTTGTTTAAAAAATAATTTTTATTAACATTTTTTTTAAGTAGCAGGGGGCTAGTTATTGGCAAAAATGTAAAAACTTTTCAAATACGCTTATATTTGAAAATTAATGAAGATTTTGAGGTGCGCTACTAGGGTGGAACGAAACTTACAGGTATTTTTTTGTATATTTTAAATTCTAATAGTGGGAAAAATTTGGCTTTCGGTCGAATAATAAGCCTACAACATTTCCGTTTGATCAAACAATATCTTTATCTGGTCCAAGTGGCAAATACATTTTATAAAATTTAATCAAAAATATATCAATAAATTAACTCTTTGCTTGCTGTGGTTAAAAAATGTTTAAAAATTATATAGTGCAAATTTTCTATTAGAATGTAATAAACTAAAAACATATTAATTTATTGGCCGTGTGAACCTGGTCATGAAGATGGGGCACTTACGAAATAAGGGTCCTTTCATAAAAGGGGACCCCCTAGAAAGGTTAGTGCCCCAATTGGTTTCGTTAGTGCCCCTTTGGTTTCGTTAGTGCCCCTTTGGTTCTCGACTTATAAGGTTGGGGAAAAAAACACCTGTTCTTCACAAAAGGCTTTTAACTTTCCCAGATTTTAAGACAATACCTATACAGTATAACACTATATAACTTAAGCCGGGAAAATTATTCTAACCAAACTTTTGATCATCATTCAATTTTTGACATTAAACTTGAGTTCCTTAGTATCAAATTATTAATTTTGCTTTCCCATTTTTAAAATATTCAAAACTTTGGGAAAGCCTTGCATTCGTGCAAAAGTTTTAAAATTTGTTTCGGGTATTTTTATGACGTTTTATATATAAATCAATTTTGAGCAAAAAAAAATCGGTCGGTCAGTCGTAAGATTGGTCTGTTCGGGAAATTATAGGGACTTACCATAGAAAGTTAGATTAGATTAGTGTTAGGTTTTCTTTGAAGATGGTCTAATACTGAAACGAGTATGGAAAGGAACTATGGCTACTATACCTATGCTGCCCGGCTAAGAAAAGTTTTCCTATCTGCAAATAATCCTTACAATAAAATTAATTTTTCCTTAAAAAGATACGTTAATAGGAATTTTCTTTTAGCTTTTTTTGATTTTATTACAGTTTAACGCCCCATAACTTTTTTGTTTTTGAAGGGATCACTTTTAAAAACAATAGGGTTCTTCCCCTAGTGAAATCTGATTTTACCTGAAAATTAAGAGAAAAGTCGATCGGATTAATCGTTCTTGAATTATCGTGTTAACAAAAATCGTGACATTGGACGGACGGACGGACTCTTTCAAAGTTTCTTGTTTTTTTCATGAAACACATTTATTTATTTTTATTTATTTATTTATTTCCATCTAATATATTTGTATCCAAGAATTTTTTGTCCAGAACGTTTTTTGACGATTCGAAACTACTGCTAGATGCACTTCTTAAAAAATCGGCAAATAATTTTTTGATACTAAACAACTCAAGTTTTTTAATTCATGTCAAAGATTGAAAGATATCAAAAGTTTGGTTAGAATAATTTTCCCGGCTTAAATTATATAGTATTATAGTCTATGGTATGGTCTTAAAATCTGGGAAAGTTAAAAGCCTCTGGAGTCGTCGTCTTTGGACATTAAGTCATTTTTTTGAGGGTCTAACGTCCACTAACGATAAAGAACTCGTATATGCTTTAATAATATATACTTTTTTTTTGCACTTTTTCGGAGCCCTGAGGCGAGCCTCATAATAAAGGCTGAGGATAGTTTGATTGGGTCCAAACCAACGCTAGAGAGCTCATATGTGCGAAAAAAACAAATATATTTCTTTTACTTTTGTTAGTGTGACGGTTTAAAATTATCAACTTGGAGGTGACCCTGAGAGTTAACCTTTGAGGTTGGAGAAAAAAAATCCTGGGCACTAACAGGCACTAACGAAATGCTTTCGAGTGATAAACAAAAAAAATCGAAAAAATCGTTATTTCTCTTTTGTGAAGAACAGGTGTTTTTTTCCCCAACCTTATAAGTCGAGAACCAAAGGGGCACTAACGAAACCAATTGGGGCACTAACCTTTCTAGGGGGTCCCCTTTTAGGAAAGGACCCTTATTTCGTAAGTGCCCCATCTTCATGGCCAGGTTCACACGGCCTAATTTATTATTCCATCAATCTATTTTATAATCATCGTACAGAGTGATATTGGTAGACTGACAGTTTCGGACTGCTGGACGTCTTCCGTAAACAGTGGACTCTTGGTACTGAAGAGGACCAGCAGCCCAAAACTTTCAGTCTACCAATATCACTTTGATCACGATGATTAGAAAATGGATTGATGGAATAATAAATCAATGTTTTTATAATTTAGATTTTGATTTCTGTAAACTAAAAAAAAGACCAATCAGTTTCAAACAGCACTTTTGGCTGAGAAAAAAAAAAAGATCTAAAGGTCTACATTTTTGCATAAGAGTATTTTTGAATACCGTTGTTTTCGAGTGATAGTGAAAAATCTGAAAAAAAAATCCACGCCACTATGGTGGTGCATAGCAAACAAAGAGTTACATTTCTATAGTTATATGATATTTTATATGAGTAAATTTTATAAAATTTATTTGCCGCTTTGGGCAGATGAAGATATCGTTTTATCAAACTGAAAATTTGTTGGCTTATTATTGGTCCTAAAAGCCAGCTTTTTCCTCAAAATCTTCATTAATTTTAAAATATAAGCCTATTTGGAATCTAAGTGGTATAATGTATTTTGTATAGCCTACGTCTATTTGTAGAAATTTCCAAAGGAAATATAGTAGAGCTAGAGCTTCTTCTAGGAAATCTGGTTGAAATTGTGTTTATTTTACATTTTTTTTTAAATTTCGCGCCAGTTATACTAACATGGAACCTGCAAAAAAATAGGTTTTACCTTTTTTTATTTGGTTTGCGTTATTTAGTGTAGCAGCTCTCTAAATATTGATTGAGTCTTACTTTTTACAATTAAAAATTATAGCGTTTTAAAAAAAATTAATTTGAAAAACATAGTAGGCATAATTTAGCAAAACAAAATTTAGTAACTGACATTTTAAATCATCACCTGTCAAAAATAGTGTGTTTATTTATGTCAATGGTCAGCGCTACATTTAGATTAGATAAAGAGAGAAGTTCTACAGAGGGAGACAAAAGTATAACTATTATTATGTTCTTAAATAAAATTATGCATATTTTAGGTAAAAATAACATATTAAATTACATTTTAAACGGAATACCTAAAATATGCATAATTTTATTTTAAAACAATAATAATTATACTTTTGTGTCCCTTCGTAGTACTTCTCTCTTTATCTAATCTAAATGTAGCGCTGGCCATTGACATAAACAAACTATTTTTGACAGGTGATGATTTAAAATGATAGTCACTAAATTTTGTTTTGCTAAATCATGGCTACTACGTTTTTCAACTTAAAATTTATAAAAACGCTATAACTTCTGAAAGAAGAAAGATAGGACCTACGTTTATATGAAGATTTCTTCGTGAAAATAAATCTACTTTTTGTTGCTAAACTTTTTAAACTAATAAATCACCCTATAAAGGGGAAAGTAAAGTTTTTTAGGCAGCTGTAGGATTTAATTCCATTTTTATTAAAAACCCGTTTATTTGTATTTTAGTGGGGAAGGCTCCCATCAATCTGGCTCTTCTGAAGATAGAACTCCAGGAGCTATGGCCCGTGCGATTACGGTACACGCCGACACCAAAAAAGTAATGTATTTTGCCTAAAAATGTCCTCCAAGATAATCAAAGGCAGAAATAATATACGCCAAAACGCACTAAAACGACTTAAATGGCTTAATTTAAGTTCATGTATCCTATAACAGCTATAAGCGCCTTAATGTAATTATGACCAAAATGTAATTTTATCAGATTTTAGAGGTATAATCACTAATAATGGTACATGTTATTTAATAATTTCAAACTTAACCTAGTCTTCATTATTGGGACGAGTTAAAAAATACGAGAAATTTCATTTAAAATGGTGGGTCACACTTTAAATTTGACGCCCTGCGAGCCAAGATAATTAAGTTTTTGAATTTAAATAACTGGGCTCACATTTAAAATGATGGATACCATTTTAAAGGAAATTTCAAATTGGCTTGACAAAAATGACTCGAGTTTCTCATTAGCTAAAATTTTAAAAAACATGTAACATTATAAAAAATACTTCCAAATTTTCTTTTAATTTTCTTTTTATCTAAGTGTTAATTATGTGTATTATTAACGTCTATTATATAACATTATAATGGTATTATATCGATTATATCTCTTTAATTTCTGACTATAATAAGGAGCCCTTACTTGGGGTAGAATTATAATATATTATACTTATATGTGTTAAAGTGTATAATCATATTATATAGTCCTTAAAAAAAATCCAATATTATAATATATTATAATAATATAATATTTTATAATATGTAACGTATTGAAGCATGGTACAAATTTAGTGTGAAAAAGTCTCTTTATTTTATCTTTTTAAATTAAAATTTTACTTTATTTTTTCTAATTAAGGATAAAAATAATATAAACCAAAACGACCAAAACATGCCAAATATTAGACCACAAACTACTTAAATATCACATTCCGAAAATCCTATCCTTTTTTAGTGGAAATGTAATTTTCAGTTTGGTGAATTCCTAATTTTCTTTTTTTTTGTGATTTTGAAAAAAGTAACATTTCAAAATCAAATTCGTATTATGATTCTAGTCAATTTTAATCACAAATATTTATACACAAAAAGATTTTGAGACAAAAAGATACAAGCAATCTAGTTTTCATAAAATAGTTTTTTTTAAGGATAGTTAAATATTAAAAAAAGAGGTAAATTTTAAATGCCTGTCAATGTATGTATCAATCATGAAAACAAAAAAAACAAGAGCTAGTTATATATTTAATATAAGTATGTAGTTTTTAAATTTTGGACTTTACCACCTTAAGATAGCCAAATAATATTAATATTTAACTGTTCTTCCTAATTTGCAGCCATACTATTTGGTGAAAATAACGTTAAATTTATTGCCTCAAAGTTTTATAACCAGATTTATATTATTTTTATCCTAAAGTTCTGACTGTTAAACTTGATTTCGGCAGCAAAATATTTCCAAAATGATTTCCCAATATGTTGAAAATTTTTGGAAATAGGAAAGCAAATCTAAGTGTCTTTGTTCTTTTTACTAATTAATTGAAGACCCATGTAGATAAAGGACTATGAAAAAAGAACTTTTTAGGCCTTTAATCAATCAATTTGAATTTGAGTGTTCAGTTTGCATATTATGCTGCATGGCAATAAATATTTGTTATTAATGTTTAAGTCTATATTTACAATAATTAAATTCGTCTAAGAAATCTTTCACTCTTATCTCGAAATTAACTTTCTGAAATAACTTAAAAAGTTAATGTATGAACCCTTAGGTCCACTTGGGTCTTGAATTATTATTAGTGTTGCTCAATCAATTAAATTGATATTATGTATTGATTTATATAATTTTTTTAACCAAACGAATTTATGTGCTCTTCTAAATATTCAAATACCCTATTATATTGCCCATATAGTTATTAAAATTATAGTAACACAATTTAAAAAATAAGGTTTGGAGGTAATGTCAAAATCAACCCTGTGACACTCCGAAGTTTTAACTAGCTTTTTCGTGTTACGTAATGACTGAAATCCACCAGATGGCGAAATAATCTACGAGCGAGATATGGAGCACTCTAGATTTATGATTTTATAAAATTCTATCACACATAACCTCAAGATTTGTTTATGTTAGAAATAAACGTCAAAATATTTTATAAGTTGCTACTAAACTATAATTCTTTTATCGGTATGTGATTATGTGATTACTTTTAGTATTTTATGATAACAATGGTTTTACTATAGTTTGCTAACATTAAACGTATTTATAGTTGATACAAGAAAATATAGTACTTAAGAATTCTAAATTAAATCACCAGAATCATGGCTTACAGTTTCTTATGTGCCACATATAAAGATTTAGAGACTTGATTGTTATTTCTAAAATCATATACCAGGTATCTATAACTTACCTTAGAATAACCAAAGAAGATGTTCTCATAAAAACACACACTAAAAATAAACGTCACTGTGAACATATGTTTATGTCACTGTTTACGCATGGCTCCATCTAGCAGTCACCGACTAACTACCATTTAAAAATTAAAATTACGATCTAGAAGGTTCCGATCTCGCTCGTAGATACCAGCGCTTTTTGGTCAATATGTAACCAAATCAAACTACAAGTTACCAGACCTTATTCTCTACGTTCATGGTCATAATATACTCAAAAATAATTATGACAGGGGTGAAGCCACTGGAGTGATTGTTTTCTTTGAATGAATGAAAAAATAAAATCTTCTGTCCTACGGTTTATCCTTAGAATTTAAAATAATATTGATTGTTTACCTAGAAAACTCAAATTTGAAGTTAACCTCTATCTTTATTTATAGTAAGTTGTGTAACTATAATTTCAAAAAGCAATATATATTTAAAGTAATTTTGAAAAATACTACAATTTTTTAAAAAGGTGTTCTAGCTGTACAAGCTTTAATATTAACATTTTGAAAAATATTCTGGTTAAATATGAGTTATTCTCATAAAAAATAATATTTTTTGATGAAAATTGTTTTTAAAAATTAATAAATAATAAAATTTACAACCATTATCCAAAATGGTGCTTTCGATGACAAATATTAATAAAAATAATATTAATAATAATCTCAGTCACATATTAATTATCATATCTTTTGATCTAATGGAGGACTTCATGCAAAAACGACCAATTACAAATGTTATTAGTACGAACTAATATAATACGTATTATGTGAATTGGCTTGTTTTTGTTTAATATCTTCCAAGAAATATTGTTTCGGCCATTTTTTTTTTCAACTAAAATATGTGTGTCTATTATATAGCGGGGTTATGCCCAAAAATGGTTTAAAAACAGTTTAAGGCAAACCGTGCATTCTGAGCACTCATCTAGTAAATTAAATATATCATCATATATTAAATATTGCTTTTAAAAACCTACCTACCCTACAAATTACTTATGAAATGCTCAGTACACTATGGAAAAATAAGAGCTATTGCGGTCTAACTCCAAATAATTGTCTTTTAAATTGAATTTGACCAAATCCCGGTTATTAATAGGTATACAATGAGCCTCAACACGTTAATTATAGTAAAAATATGGTCGAAAATTATTCTTAAAAAATTGTTACGAGTCTATGCATTCAAAAATGTTTAGACTACATTCCAAAATGCAGACACGCTAAACTGGCTTTAATCGATAGTTTTCACCAAAAATTAAATTAATTGATACCAAATAAAAAAAATGTTTATTGGGCTATTGTACTTATCGTGCGTAAAATTTTTGGTGATAGCTGGGAATAAAGCCTCTAATCAGTGTTTTTCTTTATTTTAAATATAAAATATTTTAATTATTAAATTTAGGTTGTATAGTTCTTTTTTTTTGCTGTTTTATTTATTTACGCTTAAGTTATGATTTAATACTTATTTTGCTAGTTATAGTTTTAAATTTATCGTGTTACTTGAAATACTGTAGACTAACATCTATACTCTCCCTACTCCCTAACATCCGTAATACTTAACATTCCTAATACCTAACATATCTATACAACAACCCTACAACCCAATAACTCTACTTGGTAGGTTTTTGCGGTTTAGGGGGAGCCAGTATAACAGACCAGCATCATTGTTTCTATCGTTGCTGGAAAAAAATAAATGAGTGTTTCGCGAAACTGAACGAATAACTTTTATTTTCTTTCCTAGAAAGTGCACGTTTTAACGTAAAAATCTAGAATAACCGTTATTCTAGAGGTCTCTTTGTTCTCGTAGTTTTAACGTATATTAAAAATAAATAATTAAAAAAATAAATTTATTTACTTCGACACAACGTAGGGTCCTAATCACTAGACGATCATAATAAATATGTCAAATTTAGGCAAATATTTTTTTGAATTAAGTATACACCATTCATTCTGAGAATGCGCCACAGCGCGTAAATTAAAAAGCACTCCGTAGTGTAACTAAAACTTATTTGTTAAAACTTAATACATAATTATTATATAAAAAATGTATATAAATAAAAATAATTTATTAAATCTTAAGAAATGTTTCAATTACCTTCCAGAGTGGTATTTAATTTACGCGCTGTGACGTCATAGTCGCATTCTCAGATTGAATGGATATTAGATAATGGAGTGCGTTTGGTGTGAAGTAGGGTTATTTAAGAGTAGGGGTGTTATGGCGTAGATGTTATGGAGTAGAGAAATTGAGAGTAGAGATGTTAGTGCACGAAATACTGTATATATAATACCCAAATACTTTTAGGTAATAACGGCTGGTTTGAAAATGAATTTTTAGTATTTTTTAGTCTTCTATTGACCATTCTTTAAATATTTAAGCAAATATCATTATCTAAAACCACGAAAAATCGCTTTTCGAATTATTTTATTGGAAATATTAATTTAAATTTTTCTTCAATGCATGTTTATTTAGCTATATGTGACCGTGCACAAAGAAACCCGGTTAGTGTGTCAAATTTAAAAATTGTTTTTTTTTTTCGGTTTCTTATATAAACAACTATTTTACATAAGAATTCGACACAAAATAAATACGTAAATTTGACACACTAACTGGGTTTCTTTGTGCGGGGTCATATGTATTTCTATAAAATGTTAAATTCATCATCAACTACAGAAAAACATTTTGAAAATTTGGTTTTTAAATCCTTGCTAGTATTTTACATCATTATAAATACTTAATTTTAGTTTATTTATTCATTACTTATGTCTATGCAAACCCAAGTAACACAAATTTGTGTTGGAAAGCCTGAGTTGCTTGAAAAGTTAACAAATTTGCTCAAACCTCACTCAACATGTAAAGTTGTTAACTTAAAATATACGAGTTATTTCCAAATCATCAATTTTGCAATCAGAATAATTTATATTTTAATATTAGTTTTAACGTATGTATTAAAATGTATGCATAATATGCCTTATATTTATTTTTTATTTGGGTATGGTAAATGACGTCATCAGTTAAACTTTCAATTTGTATCTGCTTACTAAATTTTTTTATATTTATCATTCTAAGAACACACCTTATGACTGGTTTAAGTTTAAAAAGCTCATTTTTTTGGTTCTTCTACAGATTGAAGCAAAAACGTACGAATTATACCAGGCAGGAACTAATTAAAGGTTTAACTGACTTAATTTTAAAGGGTAATTAAGTTTAAAAAGCATCTAAAAACCAAAACAGTACTTTTTCAACTATAATAATAGTTTTGAGGAAATACTTCAAGTATGATTTTGAGAATTAAATAAAACATATTTATAAAAAATACCTATCCAAGGCTTTTGTAAATGACATACATAGTTTCACTTAAAACTTAGATGTCCAAAGTATTAAAATGAAATATATTGAAACTTAACAAGTAGAAAATAGTCACTTTTTTTCAGTCCAAATAAATAGCGTTTTTTATGGAAGTTCTTGATATCATTGCTATTTTATTATTTTTAAGTAAACTACGACTTAAATTTCTGTATTTTCATTTTTATCTACCTGTATACAGGTTCGGCAGGTCTGGAACTTTAATCAGCAAAGGTGTGTGTAAAACAAGGACTGTTCCTACGAGTTGTTCAAATTTATTACTTAAATAGTCTAAGAAAAATGAAATGAAATTATTTAAAAATGTGTACCTACTGATACTTTTTCTTTTCTAAATATTTCCTTTAATGTTAGAAATCACTAAAATATTTCTGACATTAAAAGAAATATATAGATTATATCATATGATATTTTCGCAAAAACCACATTGCTTTAATCAACAAAATTGTATTATTGTGTGTCTAACAAAATACAAAATACTTGAAAAAGTGAAAGCATTATAACAATTTTTTACAGAATATAATTTAATTTTGGACTATATTTGCTTAACACATAAATTGGTACTATCCTTGTCTAACAAATACAAATATTTTGTATTACAATAGTCTGTTCTTGTTTTACACACAGCTTTTCTGATTAAAACCCCATCTTACCAAACACGTGTGTGTATTAAAATTATTGTTACACCTACAATTACATGTGGGATATATAATTTTATGATCTCCAATAACAATGCCCAATATTTTATAATTGCCTATTGCAATTGACATTTTGTAAATTATATAAATAAAAATTAAATTATTTAAAATATGTAACACGAAAAAATATTTTGACAAAAGCTGAATTATAATTTATAGTATTTAAGAGTATATGCCGGGAAATAGAAACATAAAGAGGGATTTAGATGTAATTATTATTAGATAATATTAAAAAAAACGTATCATAATTACCGTTTTATCATTGTTTACTAGTATATTAATTAATCGAATATAAAAGCAATGATGATTTTGTTAAACATAATAAATTATTTAATGATAAATTAGGTAAACTAAAATCCTGTGAACAAATTAGAGGTTATAGTAAAATTAAAGTCGCAAGCAAGTTGCAAAACAACTTTACACTACGATATTTCAAGAACGCTTTCACCCAGAGACTTGAAATTTTGAACAAGGATTTTCTAAGTAGTAGAGAAAATTTGTTTCAAAGTTTAAGTCTCTATGTCAAAGCCTTCTTGAACTATCGTAGTGTTAAGTTGTTTTGCAACTTGCTTGCGACTTTAATTTGACTATATAATTAAATGCACTTGATCGGTGGCGCCACCACTAGTAGGAAACTAGAAAACTCCATCTAGTGGCCATTCTTGGAAACAAATCGATTTCAAGACCGACCACTAGGTGGAGGAGTGAGCCAAGTGAGCGATGCAGGTCCGGTGTCTTAGTTTTAATACTTTTTACAAGGTTTATTTAAAAAAATATGCTTACTTTAAGGGGACTTTTCGTTTAATAATTGGAAAAAAATAAACTTTTTATTTTTTTTTTGTGAAAAGAATATTGTATTTATTGAACTGATGTCTTTTGGACATATTTATAAAACATATTAAGAATATATTTTTTTTTTCATTTTTAGTACATCTTGACCACTTCAGAGGGCGTCTTCCAAAAGACACTTTTTAAACGGCTCCACAGTTTTTGGGCTTCCTGTAGCACATGGAGTGAAAATTCTAACGGGATTCCATAAGACTAAATACAAGTAACTAAACTTAAAAATATCTATTTTTAATATTTTTATCATTTTATAAACAATTAAATGCCCTTTTTTAAAAATTTTCAGAAAAATGTTTATAAAATTATAAAAATATTAAAAATAGAATATTTTTTAGGTTTAGTTACTAGTATTTAGTCTTATGAATAGAATCCCGTTGGAATGTTTACTCATGTGTTACAGGAAGCCCAAAAACTGTGGAGCCGTTTAAAAAGTGTCTTTTGGAAGATGCCCTCTAAAGTGGTCAAGATGTACTAAAAATGCAAAAAAAAATTATATTCTTAATATGTTTTATAAATATGTCCAAAACAAATCAGTTCAATAAATACAATATTCTTTTCACAAAAAAAAATAATAAAAAGTTTATTTTTTTAAAACGATAAGTTTTAATGGTAAATTATATGTTTAGGGACATAAAAGCATGCCTTTTCAAGATGTTATAGTTTTAAATCCAGTTAATTTTTATGCAATGCTTTTTTTCGAACCCATTAGAGGGGTCTAATTGATTTTGGTCTGCTGTATCTAAATCTGTGGGTAAATTGCTCAGGTCAGGTTTTCGAAAAATTTTAGATTTAGAGTGAAAAAGCTTTTTTTTTTGGGTATTTTCGAATTTAAATTACTCTAAAACGATTAAAGATGAAAAAATATATCAAAATCAATCTTTATATCATGTAAATGAATTCGTTAACTATCGCTACATTTAATATAATGTTAAATTTTTAAGTAACTCTTGTATTGTACAATGCAATGTCTGTGCCTATTCTAATGCCAAAATTATTCCCAAAATGCGTCTTTTTTGTTCATAGTTAATAATGAATAAATCTGAATCAAATAAATATTCCTTAGAACCATGGTATAAGTATTTACAAGTAGACTAGTCAAAATATACCGGGGGAATCCAAAAAATTGTTTTGGTACTGGTTCCTTAATAAATAAGATAAATGGCCACAGAAATATCGGAATAAAGCTTTAAAAAATATGGATACCTATGGTTCTAATTTGTAGTAGGGACTCTAAATAAAAAAAATTAATGTCATTTTAATTAGGGACCCTAATTTATAGTATCTCATTTTAATTTTTTATGACAATCATTGCGTCTATGGAATAAATCATATAAATGATCGTTGCTTTGATATTAGATGAGTTGGATAGCGTGTAAGGAAAAGATGCCAAGCGTGAAATGGTCATTTTAACTACACAAAGTTGTATTTTCAAAAATTGCATACAGGGTTATTTATAAGTTCGAAAAATTTAAGAGGTGATTCTACGTTAAAAAAATATGAAAAAAAGTTCATATAAAGGTTGGTCCGGAAATGAGCCCTAAGTGAGCTGCGGCACTTCGAAGATCGACATATTGAATGGGGAACAAAAAAAGCACCAATAAAATTCTAATTCTGCAGGGCGATTCTTCACTTAAAACTAAGCAAAAAAGTATTCTTCACCAAAACGCCTAAATTTAATATTAAAGGAGTTTGTCTTTTTAAAAGTAACATTTTTAGTGGAACAAAATGTTAATTCCTCATAATTGCATTTTTTTTTTGAAAACGGTTGGTCCTACAGTGTTATATGACATTTTTTATGTATTTTTACTAAAGGAATCTATATTCATTACAAAAAATCAAAAAAAAAATACAGTTAAAAAAGTTTGGGGCAAAAATTTGTTAAGTCTCACATATTTTGTCCGTCTAGGCACGCCTCTGGATAAATTAAAAAAAAAATAAATTAACATAAACTTATTGCCCTTATTAATACTGCCGTGCTAAGCTGAAAGGTCCTATCTCCATAGGTTTAACATATACAGATAGGACCTTTCAGCTTAGAAAGGCAGAATACTAGTATACATGCAAAAGCTCGTCGCTCTAGCTTAAAGGGTACAAGAGTTATTAATAATAAACCTTATTTTTATTACAATTTTAAAGAGCCGTACCTCCCTTAGGACTCATTTCCGGACCAACTTTTTATTCATATTTTTTAACGTAGAATCTCTTAAATTTCTCAAACTTATTTCTGAATAACCCTGTATTTGTATTCACTGGATCACTTGGATACTATACAAATTACAGTTTCAGGGGCCGTCTAAATAATCTTTTTCAGTTTGGTACCCATATTTCGAAATTATCAACTTGGCGCTTGGTACTCTGTTCGTTAAACGCTATTCAAATTTAGGTTAGAATTTTATGTTGATGCCAATTCTTTAACATTTAATAAATTATTGTTTTAATGTAGGCTCTTATTTTTTAAATGAAGGGTCCAGTGTAAAAACGATGAGGTTCCATTTTTTTCGAAATCGACATTTTAGCGGGGTCTGTTGGCTTGTAACATGAAGAAGCAACATACAAAACCTTACAGGGGACAAACAATGAGATTCCACTAAAAACTGCAGTTGAAAATTTGAATTTGAATATTTACATCTTTGAAATAAATAAAAATGTTGCGTATACATGAATTTTTTATTCGTGAGTTTATTCAAAATGGGGTTCTAATGAATTTTTGATCGAGAAAATTACTCAGAAAGAATTCTGAATGTCATTAAAAACTATTTCACCACTAGTTCGTTTTTCTCAACTTTTTAAAAATAGAAACTCATCGTTTTTACACTGGACTCTTCAAATGTAAACACTCCAAAACACATGCGAAAGTAATGCAAGTGAGTCGTTGGGTTGCAAATCCGGTCACATCAAAATTTTGCGCTCCGTTTCGGATTCGAACCATTTATGTTTAATTACGAATATACATAAATAAATAAAATATACATAAAAATATGTGATGTGTCTAATGCAGTAACTTTTAACAAAAAATGGCTCAGAAAAAAGTTTTATTTCTAAAACTTGGTTCCATTACTTGTTAAGAAAAGAAAGAAAAGTAGAATAGTCATGTCGGATAACCTGCTATACTAGCACTCTTTTCCGGATATCCGGTACAAGTGGTTCACTTTCCGGAAATCATCTGATATTTTTGACAAAAACCTTATTCAAATTATTTCCGTTAAAAAAAAAACGTGCAGCCAACTTTTTCGATTCTATAAATTTTTATTAAAAATTAAAATTAATGAAATGATTAATAGTATTTGAAAAAATACACAAAATTTACCGAAAAAAATATCGAAAAACATCCAAACCAAACGTTTAATGTTTAAAAAAAATTTAATTAATCTTAAAGACAAAAAATCACGATCCCGAGATCGGGATATTCGTAGAGAAACCCGATATTTACGGAATAAAAACCATATGTGGAACTTCACTTTTATTTTTTTTACTTGCAGTTTTCAAACTTAAAAGGCACGTACAGACAACTTTTTTTATGCTTTTTCTTGTTAATGGATATTGTTCTGAAATTGCAGTTACACGACTCACGTTTAGATTTTATTTGTTTAATATTATTAATTGAGTAGTATAACTTGCAAAGAGTCTAAGTGCCATTGTCACTTAGACCCTTTTATACTCTTCAGTTATAGTTGGCACTATAAGTTACAGTTACAAAGGGTCTAAGTGCCAATGGCACTCTTTGCAAGTTATACTTTTCAATTATTGTCTTGTTGCTAGTGTCCGACCGAAGCTTCGCGAAAGTTCGGTTAAAAATTCAGCTGAATCGAATTTCGTTACAAATTTTCCTAAGTTGCATAAAGTAAAATAACCGATTTTTTTATCATAAAAAGATTAAAATTAGCTAACAACATAGTGAAAAATGTATTTCGCTGCGTTCTTTGGTTTTCTAATTCTACTTTTTGACATGTTCTTGAACGAAATAAATGATTTGAATTAAGTTGCATCATATGATGCAATGATCATAAGCACACGAAATTTGCAAACCAAACCAACATCGCCTATTCTTTTTGGAATTTATAAATGAATGCCAAAAAATATAAAAAATTACGTATATTACAGTTTTGCCAATTTTTTTTTACAAAAAATCAAAATTTCCCCAAATGCATGTGTATTTACAATTTTTTTCCCCAAATATAAACCTATTATATAATAGGTTAAGACAATCATAATATTATGTTTGTCTTTTTTTATCAAAACCACTGAAATAGAAAACATAGTATAAAATAAAGTTTCCCCAAATGCATAATACATATTTACAAATTTTGTCCCCAAATATAAACATATATAATAAGTTAAGACAAACATAATATTGTTTGTCTTTTTTTATCAAAACCACTCAAATAGAAAACACAGTATAAAATAAACGTTTAATTATAAAAAGACGACTCAGTGTTTTAATTTAATCTAGCGCAGTTGAAGGACAATGATCTTGCAAGCATTTTTTTAGGTTATATCTATTATTTTCGCGCACTTTTTCACATATACAGCTAATATCAGCGGTAGAATCAATTGCTTACTTTGGCTGCCAGCGAAACTCAGCAAACAGCTGAAATTTGACAGTTGAACGCCTTAATGGTTTTAGCTGAGTTCCATTGAACGCAACTATTGAAATTTCAAAAAGATTCAATAAAAAAATCAAGTTTCGGTCGGACACCACTTGTTGCATATCAGTTAAGTTTTTAAGAGGCCAATAAACACATCTTAATAATTTAAAAATTAAGCAAATTAATTAATTAATCGATTATTTAAAACCGAATAAATCCGCTTGGGGCTGTTCAACAATTACGTCTCCCGCCGGAGGGAAGGGGATCTTCAAAAATTGACAGCTCATTTAATTTCAGTTTTACGTTCATTATGGGGGAAAGGAGGTCTAAAAATAGCAAAAACTGAGTGACGTAATTTGTAAACAACCCCTTAATGATTTTCGTACATTTATTCGCTTTTGAGTGGTCGCTTCTCCATTGTAAACATATATATGTATGTATGTATGTATTATCTTTTTTGTTTAACTTTTTTTTTGTTTTTGTGAGATGCCAATAAAAATGTTGACTATAATTTTTTCCATTCATTTTAGGGCTTTAAATATAATAATTATTGCATATAGTTTTCTTGTATTTTTATCTCAATAAATTATTATTCATTAATCAAAATTGATGTTTTTTTATACATTTTCCCCCATATACAGGGTAGATACTTCAGGTTTACAAATTTTATGGAGGTAATTTTACCTCTAAAGGGAAGGTAAAAATACTTTTCCCAGATAAAAATTGTTGCTTTTTTACGTCTTTCGATGTTTTACAAAATAGCTGATTTCCGCAAAAAATATTTTTCGGAGTGTCTAGACCGCACAGAGGACGATTTTTAAAACTAGGGGGATTTTAATGGAAGAAATTAAAATGTAAAATAAATACTAATTTTAACATGAACATATTCTTTAATGTAATTAATTCTTAGAATGTCAGCTATAAATAATTAATCGAAGGAAACTCAGTGTCGTAGCTTTAAAGTTGAGTTATTTTAAAACTTTATTTACTAATTTTTTGATGATCAATTTACTTTTAAAAAATTTGTTGTATTAAAGAATGGCGTGTATCTTATTAAGTGGTTATAGTTTTGCACACATATCAGTGAATTTAATTCCTTATTACCATAAATGGTATATGGCTGCCATCAATATTACAATGGTTGTTAAAAGAGTTAAAATAGTGCTTATTTGTAAGGCCGGGAAATATCGACTTCACCAGATTTCACCTATGGGAGTATATTTCTGATAAAGATTAACTACCAAAGGATTCTCCGCAATTTTTAAAAAAATGCGTGTTTTGGTATATTTTTACTACTTATTTGTAAAATAATAAATTTTATTGAAATGAAAAATACGTAATTTGGTTTGTATTTTTTATTAAATTGGTAGTATATTAAACAAATCAATGTCCTAGGGTGGTGGGATCGGGGACAGGGGCGTGCATAATTTTTATTTCTTAAAATTGTTGGCATATACCAGTTTAAAATAATTTAGTCAATTTTTTTTATACTACCAGATATTCTACAAAAAATCAGCAGGCGATTTTTTTTTTTAGAAATGATTCTAAAATTGCTTTTTTTTTCATGCTTCTTAAATTAAATATACTGACCCCTTTAGGCACGTCACTAAACTTTTAATTAGTTATCATTATTTTTTTTTTTTAATTATTATTTAATAAAATTAATAAATTTTCAAAAGTTAACTTCTTATATGCATAAATTATAATTTTATCTTTGATAATTTAGTTTTACTTACTCCCGATGAACGGTACTGCATTAAAATTTATTTTTGTTTTTACTTTATACTACCAAGTTTCAGACTTGTTTAGTATTATTTTAAATTTTCTGCGGACGCTACTGTACTAAAAATTTTAATAAAAATATATCACTATTTCTTCAAAAATCATCGTACTATCAAATTTAACCTTATATAACAATGGTAAGTTAAACAATTATTTAAGTCCCCTTATTTTTAAAATCGTCCTCTGTGGACCGGCCTGTCAGGAAAAGAGTGACCACAAAATTAGCCTCTTTTTCAAACATCTGTAACTTCGATTGGAATTGATAAAATGTAACGTAACTCAAAAATTTTGTCTAGTCATGAACTTGCTAAAAGCAAGATTTATTGTTCCCCTTAAACAAAGGGTTAACTAGGGGTACTTGAATTGTATACCAAACTTTTTCACATTTTATTAAAAATAAGTGGCTGGATCCCTTTAACTCGATTTTTCTTGAGATACTTTATGATTTACTACTTTTTTTGGTACTTGGGGGGTAGTTTTACCCTCTTTGTAAGGGTGGATTATCATCAAATCCAAGGGTGATACCCCTTTACGTGGTTTTATGTTTTATATTACAGAAAAATGTGTTTTTTAAATATTTTAAATTTTTCATTTTTAACCCCTTTAAGACCCCTTTGCTTAATTAAGGGGATGTTTAGCTTCTAGAACAATAAATCTTGCTTTTTGCACAAGTTCATGGCCAGACAAAAATTTTGAGCACTTATACGTCACATTTTATCAATTACAATCGAAGTTACAGATGTTTGAAAAAGAGGCTAAAAAACCTCTTTTTTGCGGTCACTCTTTGTGAATACGATAACTCGAGTACGCTTTGGGATAAAAGCTTTGGACTACGTTTTTACCCAAATGTGTTTTTGGCAAAAGTTGAAATGGAGGAAGGTGTCAAAATGGGTAAAAAACTGTTATTTTGTATCATTCCCATGATATATTTTAAAAAAGTTGAAATTACTTTTTAAATGTTATTTTGGAAAATGTTATCTGTATTTTTTTCGTATTTTTTTTAGTAAAATTGAACTCAGTTCAGGAAAAAATGTTAATTAGTAATTTTAATGTGAACATTTTTGAAAAAAAAATTCGTTTTGATCATAATTTAATTTATATTTTTCTTTTTAAGAATTTTGATTCGTTAGCAATGTCGTTTCTTATAAAAATGAGTCATATCTTAGTTTTTTGCGTAATCTTCAAAAGATCGACCATCAGTCTGTCTTGCAACTTCGAACGCGAAGCAAACAGAAAATTCGAGAAGTTTTTGTGTGTTTTTTTTATTATTAATTGTAATTATTAATTATAATTATTAAAAATAATGAAAAAGTACAGATATATACATTTTGACTGTGAAAAGTTGATAAACAAAGAAAAATCAACAAACCCTCTGGCGAAGCTGTCCTACAGAGAACTCCAAAAAGAAGCCAGCAGATTGAATGTTTTAGCCAACGTAAAGGTAAGATTTATTTATTTATCTGTCTAATTATTTGATGATGTTATTTAAATTGGTGGTGGTATTTTATTAGTTTTTATAATAAATGAAAGTTATTGAAGCTTTTTTTTTAAGAAAATAACGTAAATGTATTGAAAATCTACTCGTAGGTAGCTTGTTACCTACACCCCGTGCTTCTAAGGTTTAAATTAGAACTTTATAATATTTAAACAAAGAGAATATTGTAGCTTTACGAAATTTAACGTATTTACTTTTTTTTTGTTAAATAACGCTTTTAACATCCTCACTATGTATATTTGAGTAGTCCACTTGCAAAACTGCTTAATAAGTTACATCTCTATGAAAATTGAGATAATGGCATAATAGTATAATATTTGTATAAATCTATAATTAAAACAGTTTTTTATGCAGAAAAAATTATTCACTTTGGTACAAAACAGAGTGAAAAATCTTGTACTCCTGCAAAAAATACTAAGTTACACAAGAGTCCACTTGCTAACGGTGCTCTTTAAAAATTCATTTGCAAACAGTGCTAAGTTAAGTCACATATGTACGATAATTTAAAAACACTTTAAGTTAGAGACTTGAAATTTGGCATACAGGTATGTTAACAAAAGTTCTCGCTCGGGATTGTTTTTGGTGAACATTGGGGTGCGGCAAGGGTGGCAAATGGGGAAAAATACATTTTTTAAACAAAAAATTGAATATAGGGGTTTTTAAGGTTGCTGAAATTAAATCTGATAATAATTTTTTTTTAACTCTAGGGCGGGGGTGAATATTTTTAAATATTTTTAATATTTTTGTCAAAATTGGTATATAGGGGTTTTTGGGGTCGACGAATATGAATCTGATAATAAATTTTTTCTAATTACCCCCCCTGAGGGGCGGGGTGTAGTTTTCGGTAAAGTTTGTATATTGGGGTTTTTGAGGTTGCTGAAAGTGAATCTGATAATAAATCAATTCCAACTCCACCCCCTGAGGGTGAGAAACTTTCTTGATTTGCCAAATTTTGTTTTATTTTAACTTAGGCAGTTTTGCAAGTGGACTACTCATTTGTTATGTTTTATGTATACACGGTGTTTGAAGTCTATATCACATATTAGAGAAGATTATTCTACATCAAAAAATATGAAAAACCACTATGGGAACATACGTCCGAAAACGAACCCTAAGGGAGTTATAACCCTTTAAAATTTTAATAAAAATAATGTTTTTAGTTAATAACTCTGGTACCCTTTGAGATAGAGCGACGAGGTTTTGAATGTAAACCATGTACCTACTTATTTTAACCAGGGGCGTGCGAAACGGGGGGACCTTATCAGTTTTTTGCCCAAAACTTGTTTCCGTGTAACTTTTTTGTAATTTTATTATTGGAGCATGATTACCCAGGCCAAAATACATAAAAAGGTACCCTTGTTATATTATACTGTAAGATTAACCGTTTTCAAGAAAAATTCATTTGAAGGTGCAATTTCACGTTTCGATGACTAAATATTAAATACTAAAATGTTAAAAACCAAAATTTCAATGTCGGATAATTCTACTACAATATCTGAGAAAAAAGTTTCTATACATGTAGGTCGAAAAAATGGTCTTAAAGCTATACTATAGTATGAAACGTGAAATTGCACCTTTAAATGAATTTTTCTCGAAAATGGTTAACCCTCCAGTACACAACAAAGTTAATTTTTGTGGTATTTTGACCTGAGGAATCATGTTCCAATAATAAAATTACAAAAAAGTTACACAAAGAAAAGTTTTGGGCAAAAAACTGATAAGGCCCCCCGTTTCGCACGTCTCTGGTTAAAATAACTGCATGAAAATAACATACGAAGATGGACCTTAATAACGTTAGTTTACGTGCAAAACCTCGTCGCTTTATCTCAGAGGGTACCAGAGTTAACTCTGGTTAATAATTATTAATTTAAAACATTATTTTTATTAAAATTTTAAAGGGTCTTAACTCCCTTAGGGTTCGTTTCCGGACCTATGTTCCTATAGTGGTTTTTTATTTTATTTGATGTAGAATTATCTCTTTTAATATGTGACATAAGACTTCAAGCACCGTGTATACTTTATGCGTTTTATAAGCTATATTTTAGCTATATATATTATAATAAATAGAAACCAATTTGAACCAACGATGGTTTATGAAGCTGAAGTTTGCAAGGTTTTTTTGCATCGAAAATTTAAGTCCTTATTCCATAACACGTTTTTAGCGCACTAGTACTTTAGAAAACTCGCCGCAAACGGCTTGGACTCGTGTGATAAAAACGCATGTTATGAAACTAGTACTTGAATATACTATTTGAATTTTCGTTGCAAAAAAAACGTTGCAAACTTCAGCTTCATTAACTTTAAACTTGGATTAAATTGACGGTCGAATAATCAGAACGAGGAATTTTTAATTTTAACTCAGTTTATTCCACATAATCTCAGTTTAAAAGCTGACGCAAGTAGCCCTTAGGGTCCCAAATATAAATAATTTATAAATATTTATACATATGTTTTTACGTTACATTACATTACGTTTGTTTAACCTCGTACTATTCTACTTAAGCATCCCCTAAGTCCATGACTTGTGTGGGCTAGTAGTAGAGGCAACTGCCGCCTTATACTGACTTTCGAACTAGTTTATAGGGAGTGTCCGTTTCACTTATCGCTTTTGCCAAATTTAAATTATTAATTAACTGAAAAAGGCAAATCGGCGCCAGTGAGAATCGCTAGTTGGCTTGCTATGTACACGCGCTAGCCACTACGCTGTGTCTCCCTTGTATCTGTGTATTTAAACTAATTGGTCGTTTGTTGGTTTTTATAACATTAAAAATTAAGTACCTTTTTAATAAAAGTAGTAGTCAGACTTTATTTTTAGCGAGCTTTTAAAAAGCAAAATAAATATTTGACGAGACCCAACTTTTTTTACTAATTATAGCTATTACACTTTTTAAAATAAAATCAAATTTGAAATCTTTTTATTTTTTTCAAAACAAAAATACGAGAATTAAAATAATAAACCATAGAAAAATTTTTATCTCTCCAAAATATAAATTTATTGTCTATTAAACAAACATTACAGCGACAATTGTTTCGACTTTTTTAACATAAAGTCATTTTCAAGCTACAAATAATGAAAAATTAGGTTGAAAATGGTACAATTCCTTTTAGAAAAACTTACTTTTTAAATTTATAAACAAAATAAATTGAGTACACATTATTAGAAATGTCATACTGACCTTAACTCTATTATTTTTATAAAATCTTAAAAATTTAAACAAAAAGAAAACTACAATAAGTTGAAATAAAATAAATTAATGAAATCTAAAATTTTAAATTGAATAAAAATCTGGGACATCTATCATAAAATAATCCAAACTATACTTCAAACAGACTAAAGGAATTATCTTTAAATTGCAAAAAAGGTAGATAAACATAAAAAAGGAAAAAGATTAATTTATATTTAACTTGGTAATTGGAATAAAATTGAAGAGGTGGCAGCAAATTCACATCAAAAACTCAAAAACAAACCAAAAAGGGAACAAAATTTTTGGAAAAGTTTTTAAACAAAAATATTTACTCCAAAGATCAATGCTCTGTAAGGGGACAGGCAACAATCTCCGGTCTAACGTTTAAAACATTATTGTAAACATAAATGTTCAAAAAATGTATTTGTTCATTAACTAACCTATCCCTATGGAACTTTTTGTTGTACAAAATCGCAAATTGTTCTAGCAGATCTGTAACTCTATCGTTTCTCGAAATATGCAATACGCTTACTTCATTTTCATAGTCATGGTTGTTGCACAACACATGGTTGGCAAAGTTGGACTTATAGTTAAGACCTGCTAGATCAACATTATTAGCACGTAGTAAACGAAAGTGTTCGTTGGTTCTTATACAGATTTTACGATAACTACGGCCTATGTAAAAGCTAACAGGAACAGGTCAGTTTATAAACGCCGCTCCTTTCCAAAGGATTAATTTTGTCCTTTTTATGGGATAATAGGAGGTTGAGGTTAGAGGGGGCTGAAAAGGACACGGAAATTTTAAATTGAGATAGGAGTTTTTTGATTTTTAAAGAAGAGGGACCTATGTATGGAATACTACAAAAGGATGATGGGTTTAGGGTTGAAATAGGTATAAGGGAGGTGACTTTTGCTAAACTATATTTATTAAGTTTTTTACTGTAAAGTTTTTAAATTATATTTAAAGGGTAGTTATTAACTTCTGCCAAGTGAAAAATTGTGTCTAACTCTATTTTGATATTTCTAATAATGTGTACTCAAGTTATTTTGTTTATAAATTTAAAAAGTAAGTTTTTCTAAAAGGAATTGTACCATTTTCAACCTAATTTTTCATTATTTGTAGCTTGAAAATGACTTTATGTTAAAAAAGTCGAAACAATTGTCGCTGTAATGTTTGTTTAATGTTTATTTTTATAATGTTTAAAGAAAATTTTATATTTTGGAGAGATAACATTTTTTCTATGGTTTATTTAAATTAACTCCAATTAGAGTAAGGATCAAGAATTTCTTAATTTGATTAATGCTAGTCGTAGCAAAAAGATCCGATGGTACAAAGAACTAAACTACGCCAGGAAAAAAGTTTCTTTGGATATTTGGTTCCTAAAGTCCTGCAAAAAGCTTAAAGTTTTTCCTAAGTTTATTCAAGTCAGAACGAAGAACAAATCTAAATCCGCAGCAACTGCTATAGATGCTGCAAAACAGGTTTGGCTTCAGTCAGAATTAAAAGCAGCTTACGTCGCCAGAGACAACTTGTATTTTAAAATTTGGATTCTGCATAAGGACCTAAACTGTATTTTACATCCGGCTATTTGGGACTCTTTGGACTGCAAGGTAAGGGATGAGATTGAACGAGGGGGTAGTGTTCATTTCGCTAGGCTTAAGGAAAAACTAAACTTGCTGACGTCACGCTTAAAGCAAACAAAACCTCCAAATCCTCCCGCTTGTAATTTTGAGTTTCACCCTAGAACCCTTAACCTATCCAACCAACACTTTTCCCCCCAGGAAATTAAGTTTTTAGATAACGGTTTAAAATATTCCCCCCATGTTATAAGCAAATCAGATTCCATAAATCTAATTGCTAAATGCGAATTAGCAATTATATATAGGTTCCACCATTTCCAACTTTATCACCAAACCAACCAACACTCAAAACATATCCCATTTACCTGAAACATCCCTTCTTTCCTCTATAAAATCTAAAATTAAAACCAATAATCTTCTTGTTTCCAAGGCAGATAAAGGCCAATGCACAGTCATTATGACTCAAGAAGATTATAAAGATAAAGTTTTTGATTTTTTAAACTCAGACGATTTCATTAAAACCAATAAAAATCCTACTATTTCTTTCCATAACAAATTTAAAAAAATCCTTAAATCCTGCTCCGAAACTCTAGCATATTTTGAAACATCTTCTGAGTCCTTAACCCCTTCGAATCCTTCTACTCCTTTACTTTATGCTTTACCTAAAATCCACAAGCCCAATATTCCTGTTCGTCCCATAGTATCCTATACTGGCTCATCCACCCATAAAACCTCTAAGTGGCTAAACGAAGTGTTTAGAAAATATATCAAATTTAAACCACGATATTCTGTAATGAATGATATAGAATTATGTAACAAATTAAACAACTTCAAAGTCCCTCCAGGTTGCAAGTTAGTATCTTTTGATGTACAGTTCCTTTTCCCTTCTATTCCCGTCAATGAATGTATACCCTTACTCAGAAAACACCTTCGCAATTCCAACTTACCAGAATATGTCAGTGATGACCTCCTAGAACTTTTTAAAATATGCCTTAAGCAAAATTTTTGTCAGTTCAATAATAAAAATTTTATTCAAAAAACAGGTTTACCTATGGGTTCCCCCCTCTCCCCCCTTTTGGCCGAAATATTTTTAGACTATCTTGAAAATGAATTTCTTTCTAAGAGTTGCCTTTTTAGAAAGCACATTAAATTTTATGCCCGCTACGTGGATGATATTTTTGTGATTTTTGAAGGTAATGAACAAGAAATTCAAACGTTCTTAAATTTTTTAAATAGTCTACACCCCAATTTAAAATTCACAGTGGAAATTGAGTCTAATTCTTCACTCCCCTTTTTAGACCTTAAATTTACAGTCATTAATAGTGAATTGCAAGTCTCCATTTATAGAAAACCCACAACAACTTCCCATTTAATTCCTTTTCAAGCCTTTAACCCTTTTAGCCATAAAATGGCAGCTTTCCATTCCCTTTTTCACAGATTATTTTCCTTACCCCTTAATAAATCAGATTTCAAAATAGAGTTACGACACAATTTTTCACTTGGCAGAAGTTAATAACTACCCTTTAAATATAATTAAAAAACTTTACAGTAAAAAACTTAATAAATATAGTTTAGCAAAAGTCACCTCCCTTATACCTATTTCAACCCTAAACCCATCATCCTTTTGTAGTATTCCATACATAGGTCCCCCTTCTTTAAAAATCAAAAAACTCCTATCTCAATTTAAAATTTCCGTGTCCTTTTCAGCCCCCTCTAACCTCAACCTCCTATTATCCCATAAAAAGGACAAAATTAATCCTTTGGAAAGGAGCGGCGTTTATAAACTGACCTGTTCCTGTGATAGCTTTTACATAGGCCGTAGTTATCGTAAAATCTGTATAAGAACCAACGAACACTTTCGTTTACTACGTGCTAATAATGTTGATCTAGCAGGTCTTAACTATAAGTCCAACTTTGCCAACCATGTGTTGTGCAACAACCATGACTATGAAAATGAAGTAAGCGTATTGCATATTTCGAGAAACGATAGAGTTACAGATCTGCTAGAACAATTTGCCATTTTGTACAACAAAAAGTTCCATAGGGATAGGTTAGTTAATGAACAAATAGATTTTTTGAACATTTATGTTTACAATAATGTTTTAAACATTAGACCGGAGATTGTTGCCTGTCCCCTTACAGAGCATTGATCTTTGGAGTAAATATTTTTGTTTAAAAACTTTTCAAAAATTTTGTTCCCTTTTTGGTTTGTTTTTGAGTTTTTGATGTGAATTTGCTGCCACCTCTTCAATTTTATTCCAATTACCAAGTTAAATATAAATTAATCTTTTCCTTTTTTATGTTTATCTACCTTTTTTGCAATTTAAAGATAATTCCTTTAGTCTGTTTGAAGTATAGTTTGGATTATTTTATGATAGATGTCCCAGATTTTTATTCAATTTAAAATTTTAGATTTCATTAATTTATTTTATTTCAACTTATTGTAGTTTTCTTTTTGTTTAAATTTTTAAGATTTTATAAAAATAATAGAGTTAAGGTCAGTATGACATTTCTAATAATGTGTACTCAAGTTATTTTGTTTATAAATTTAAAAAGTAAGTTTTTCTAAAAGGAATTGTACCATTTTCAACCTAATTTTTCATTATTTGTAGCTTGAAAATGACTTTATGTTAAAAAAGTCGAAACAATTGTCGCTGTAATGTTTGTTTAATAGACAATAAATTTATATTTTGGAGAGATAACATTTTTTCTATGGTTTATTTAAATCAACTCCAATATGAGTAAGGATCAAGAATTTCTTAATTAAAATAATAGATTTGACAGCTCGCAGCTAATAAGCTATGGCTTTAGTTTCTAAAAAAGTTGAATCTTTAAAGAATTTTAGTTTAAGCGTGAATATACGTAATGCTACGCATTTCCATTATTATACACATGCCCAAAATTGCGTCGCAAGGGAACTAAGCCCCTTTGAAAGTGGCATAAAAATTCGGTTTTATTTAATACTCGGAAACCCTTTAGGATATAGAAACGAGGTTTTGAACGTGAACGGATTCTTTTCACGGTATTTTCCATGGGGGCTCTTAACATGTCTAGCTTAAGATGTTGGATAGTCCTGGGCTTGTTGACAAACACCCGATCCTTCAGGTAGCCTCAAAGAAAAAAGTCCGGTGCTGTCAAATCGGGCGATCGTGAAGGACAATAGAAATCCAAATTTCGCGAAATTATTCGCTTTTTAAAAATCTGCCTTAAAAGCTATGAAGCTGAAGTTTGCAACGTTTTTTTGCAACGAAAATTCAAATAGTATATTAAAGCACTTATTCGATAACACGTTTTTAGCTCACGAGTACAAGTTTATAAAACAAGCCGCTTGCGGCGAGTTTTCTGAAGTACTAGTGCGCTAAAAACGTGTTATGGAATAAGTGCTTTAATATACTATTTGAATTTTCGATGCAAAAAAACGTTGCAAACTTCAGCTTCATTAAAAGCTGCATTGTGGTTCTGGTCGAATGGGCAGTTGTCCCATCTTGTCCACTGCAGGGCGCACAACATTTTCCAGCATTGCGCGATATCGGTTGCCGTTCACCGTAACTGTATTGCCATTTTCCTCGCAGGAGTAATGCCCGATTATCAGTTGGGATGTTACACCGCACCAAACCTTGACCTTGAGGGGGTGCAATTCACGTTGATGCACGATCCTAGCTCGAGCCATACATGTTCACAGCCGTCATGGAAAATGTCGTGAAAAAAGCCTTTTCTTGCAAAGCGGAAAATGGACGTCATTTAAAAAACATGAATTTTCATACAGAGTTAAAAAAAATTCATTTCCTGTAGTCTATATTGTAAAAAAAAATTAAAAAAAATTGACAAAATAGTTATTTTTGTATTAAGAGACTGAATGAAAGAGATTAAATGACTGATTTCTGCTTGATCGTGGAACTTGCTGATCGAGGCTTCTAGCCGAGATCAGCAATCACGCGAAAGCAGAAATCACATTTTTCGCTCGTAATACAAATAACTTTTTTTCTACGATCTAAAATAAATAAATGCGAGGCAGTAAATTTATAACCTTAAAAGGTCGCACTTACAATTTTGTGCAAATCTGGTAGTTTAGAAGAAAAATCCTCATCACTGTAACTTTCCATAATTCCTTCATAACAATAAATAGTTAACACTCAAATATTTAGCACACAAAATTGAAATTTGATTCAAAATAAATAATTGTATATTAAAAAAATGGCCGAACACAACATCTCGTAGCATATACTTGACAACTGTTTTATGATTGACTTACCGGTTGCCTACACTCTAGCGCGCAAAATTCAATTTTGCGCTTGCTTTCATGGTAACGAGCAGAAAAGTAAAATGCTAAGAAATAATGAAGTTGAAGTTTCCAACGTTTTTTTGCATCGAAAATTCAAATAGTATATTAAAGCACTTGTTCCATAACACGTTTTGAGCGTACTAGTACTTTAGAAAACTCGCCGCAAGCGGCTTGTTTATAAACTTGTACTCGTGCGCTAAAAAGGTATGGTATAAAACTAGTACTTTAATATACTATTTGAATTTTCGATGCAAAAAAACGTTACAAACTTCAGCTTCATAAGAAATAGGTTATTTTCCGGTCTGAAAACTTTATTTGTTTTAGAAATGTTAACTTTTCTATTAGATCTTAGAAAAAAGTGTTTTTTAACCTTTATATTTTAGAATTCTAAAATTAAAAGTGTTTTTTTTCTAAATACGTCTGATACGATCTTAATTTCATGTAGACGAAATTAGCCAAACAAATACGACTAAAAGAAAATTTTATGGATAGTGTTTACAGGTCAAATTAAAGAAAAAACCTCGGAAAAAAAAACAAAAGATTCAAAAATCTTGTAAAAATGTTTTAGTAACATTTAAAATCTGCAGAACCAACCAATCGCAATAGAAACGAAAAAACTTAATTTTTAAAAGTTATACAAAGTAGGCGTGTAAAACTATATATTTAGAAACACGTTTGGAGTGTTTAAACTTTTACACAGTACCAGTGGGAAGATTTAGTTGGGCCAACTAGCACTCCAGTTTTTTTTATGGTTCGATTCTAGAATCAATTTAAAATATTTCTACAATAAAATTAAATAAAAACAACGAACAGTTTGTTTTTTTTTGCCAAAAACAATGTCTGCCGAAAGCTTATCTATGTTCCAAATTTAAGGACTTTAGCTCAAAGCGTTCTTGAGTTGTCGTATTCGAAAATTTCCCCGACAGACAAAAAGACTAACAGACAATTTTTTTCGCGGAATTAATTTTTGCATATAAAAATCCCAGAAGCGTAACGTTTTAAATAAAAACCAAATCAGCAGAATTTTTTTAAATATGCCCTATAAAATCGATTTGTAAAAAAAATAAAGCGCCCACACGTCCCCCCAAATGGAAATAGGTTTTAAAAAAATAGCAAGATTAGATGACTATTAAATAGTGGTAAAAGTTCTTCCGCAGATTGAATGCTTAACAACAGTAACAAACTGCAAATACTTTTGCACCATTCTAATAGTGTTTTTGTTTCTGATTTTAATTTTGTTTAAATCAAATCTTTATCTATTTCCATTTTTGAGAAAAACCGTTCCAAAATTTTATAAAAATAAAAATATATTTTTGGAGGCTCATAGTTAAAGCTACAGCTGCAGCTGCTACAACACTTTTTTCTAGTTTAACTGAAAGTTACATTTATGCTCCATAAAATAATTACGAAAAATATCTAAAAATCACTTTAAAAGTTCAGTTGATGAATAGCTTTTGATACCTCTGCAATAATGTTTAAAAGAAGGTGAATTTATCTTTTTTAAGCAGTTTTTATAAATTTAACGTCAAAATTATTATATTTGTCAAGCTTATGTGCTTGTCAATTTTGCTAAATACTACATATACTACCCAAAATAGTCTTAAACAGCACTGAATTGCAGATGTCTTAAAAACTAGTCTTCAGTTGGACACCGAAAATGCATTAATGAAATCCAGATACTTTACGATTTTATAGAGCAAGCATGTAATTTGAATTCAATCTATAGAAAACATTTGTAGGTGCTTTAATAATTTATTTATTGTCCACCTAAAATGTCATATTTAAATTTTTTCGAATCTTTGGCAGGGTATTTCTCAAAAACGGAAAGAGATAGTGATTTGATCTAAATAGAATCGAAATCACAAACAAAAACACTATTAAAATTTTGCAAAAGAAATTTCAGTTTGGTACTGTTGTTTGACACGCAGTCTGCGGAAGAACTTGTACCACTATTTACAAACTGGCCTTTATTAGGATTTCGTTCTCAGAGGTTTTGAGTTTTACAGACCCCTTGCTCACATGATTTATCATCACCCAAGTTTGCTATTTTTTTAAAACCCATTTCCATCTGGGGGGACGTGTACGCCATAAGGTCATACTAAATCTTTCTATAGAGGTACTGTGATTATTTTGAATATATAGAGTGGCCCATAAGTCGCTTTACCATTTCAAAATTAAATAACTTTTGTGTTTAACAGAAATCTATGATTTTTTAATTTACTGTTTGTGACCAAAACAGTGTTTCTGTGTAACTAATTCAGCTGTGTTTTTAATTCACAGCATAAAGTGCTTCTAGCCTTGATGATAGCAAATCAAAAAAATCAAGATGACATCGTGGATCTCATATTAAAGGATGTAAACGAAATGAGAAAAAGAAAAAAGAAATTTAGGGGATATAAAAAAAAATCAAGGAAACAATCTACAGAAAGGCGTAATAAAAACGAATTTGTTGAAAACTTATCAAGTTTAAGAAGTGGAAGTATAGAAAAATTGACAGAAGATTCAATTTTGGTTTCAGAAACAGCAAGTTGTAGTTTGGTACAGTTTAATTCATTCTCAAGTGGATATTGTTCAGATTTAGACGCTTCCAAAGATGATATAGATCCAGAAAAATATAATATTCTGACAAATACTGATCAAAATGTTATGGAAATTAATAATGAAAATATTGATAGTTCTGCTTCTGTTGGCTATTGTTCGGACATTTTAAATAGTTCTCCAATAATTGATGTTCCTTTGATAGAAAATTCTACAGATATTTTGGAAAGTATTATCAGTTTTGAAGAGGCAGAGAAAATACTATTTGAATTATAATTAATGTAATAAATTGTGATTAAAATTTAATGTGATATCAAAATGTGATATGTTATTCATAGATGCTAAATTTTCTGTGATAAATTCAGTGCTACAGTTAAGAAAAATAATATGATTCATTTAAATAAAAACCATATTACACTCTATCATTTGAATGTAAATTGTTTATTTTTTTTGAAAATGTGACTAAAATAAGTAGCCTATAATCTGCTACGGCACTCCTAAAGCATGAATAGGTTTGTTAAGAGTTAGACTTTAGCCATGGATCATACTAGAGGATGGTCTTGACATTAACCCCTTTCGCTCCAGCCAGTTTTTCAAAGTATAGGTCCCTATACCAGATTAAAACTTATATGGAAAATCCCGTATACGAATATCCAACTATGGATATTGTTTTAATTTAGCTATACCTAAAAATATCATGAAGCTGAAGTTTGCAACGTTTTTTTGCATCGAAAATTCAAATAGTATATTAAAGCACTTATTCCATAACACGTTTTTAGCGCACCATTACTTTAGAAAACTGGCCACAAGCGGCTTGTTTTCTAAACTTGTACGCGTGCCCTAAAAACGCATGTTATAAAACTAGTACTTTAATATAATATTTGAATTTTCGTTGCAAAAAAACGTTGCAAACTTTAACTTCATAAAATATATATACGTGGATACAATGGAGCAGAAGGGGTTAAAGAACTATTGACAGTGAAATACTTAAAACTCGTTCTTGATAAATAATGTTAAATATTCTTTTTCAGAGATCATGCCAAGAATATTCTTAATTTGCAAATTCTGTTTTATGATTTTAAGGTAGTTTCCATGTTGTTTCTAAATAAGTTTAAAGCAATAGAGATTTCTCCCGTTAGATTAGACAGGGACAAAAGTTCTACCCAAAAAGGATAGAAGACATACATACACTCCCACTTCTACCCAACCAAACAAATTCTGTATTAGTTCTTTGTTGAGCAAATACAATATTTACTTGGCCGGGCGATTATATTATTTTTATTAAAGAAATTACTGGCGCCATCTAAATTTTAGTAGAATTATCTTATTTTACAGATTCACATTAGCTATGTTCGTTCGTGTCGCTCAGTGCTACACTTTCCGGCCAACCAAATAAATACTGTATTTGTTGTATTGAAAACAAATACAGTATTTATTTGGTTGGCTGGAAAGTGTAGCACAAATGAGATAGAGATAGGGTAGACGTCTTTTGTTTCATAATTCTAGTTGAAGAGAGCTCCATTAATTGCTCTAAAGCTCAGTTCAGAAAAATCAAGAGAAAAATACATTTAAATATTGTAAAATATTTTTTTAGTTTTTTTTTAACACGTTAAGCGCCAAGCAGACACCGGTGTCTGCCATGGCCCTGTAAAGCGCATATGATGCAGACACCGGTGTCTGCTGTGGCGCTTAATATGTTAACGTGTTAACATGTTAAATACCCCTTTATTCGCCACTGTCAAACCTATTCACGCTTTAGGAGTACCGTGCTATATAATATAGATAAATATTTAGAGGTCGCGCCCGGCGGTTTTTTGAGAGAGAATTAGAGAATTATTATTTAAATAAAAGTTCAAACGTTGAAATCAGGTGATTTTAGAAGGGGAAATTATTTTTGAATTATAAGGGAAAATTAAAAAAAAATACCCTTTTACATGAAAAAATGGCTTTACCAGAGTAAAAACATTGCAAAAATTGACGTATGAAACTTATTTATGCTACAAAAAAGGTTACTTAAAAATTTTTCTCATATTCCATTTTTTTTTTTTAGAAATTCATTTATAAGTACCAATTTATTTAAAAAAAAAGAACAGGATGCCCAAAAAAAAACACAAATCCCATAAAATGTAAAAAATCACTTTATTTGGATAAAAAAGATGATATTTGGCCAAAAAGCATAATAATAAGTACAAATTTCTTTGAAATGTGTTTATTTCTATAACTGGGTGTTGCGGATTTTTTTTTTTAATTTTTAAAAATAAACTTCCTAAACCGTTTTTTGAAAAAAAAAAAAACTTTATTAAATGTGTTTTATTACATAATGTAACATACTACAAGGCATTTTAAAAACATTTTTTATTTATCTGCTACAAAGTTGATATTTTATTGCAATTTAATGCATTTTTTTTAAACTTTTATTGAGATGTTTAATTATTTTTTGGTCACCCTGTACTTTTTTTCAAAAAAGTAAGTAAATATATATAAACTCTTAATTCGAACATATTGAAGAATAACCTAGAAAACAAAAAGACTGGATAATATTTTTTCTAGCCTTTATTAACCTCATGTGTCAATTTTTATCATTTTTACCCCATAAAAAATCCCTTTTATTTTTACAGAGGGGCATAAATATTGAGAATATTTTTTTATTATCCAGAAACACTTTTTTGTTCCATAAACGTTCAATATCAAAGTTTTTATATCCTTAAAAAAAATAAAAACCCTTCACATGATTTTCTGTTTAAAAAGGCGCCGGACGGGAACTCTAAATATTTTTTAAAAATTAAAAAAAAAATGAGAGTTGTTTTTTTTTACCTAAAGGAACAATTTTGAGGGGTGGGACCCAAACAATTCCGTGGGTTCTGGGCACCCTAATATACTGTCTCAACGAAGCCGACTCGGTCGACATATAGTAAAGTATCCACTTTCGAAAAAAACTTTAAAGGGAAATGTTCTATGGTTTTCAAAAAGGCACATTCTAAAAATATTTTGAAATATACAGGAAGGTCCTCCTAGGGTGGGTAACATCTGACTTAATTTTTTTAAATGGAATTGTATATTTTTTATTATTTCATCTTACTTGTCATAAAAATACCTTTATTTTAATATCATTATAATATATACCCATATTATGGGTCTATTGTTTATAGTTTTTGAGATATATTTTTTTTTGAAGGTAATTAGATACACCCTTTTAAGATAAGTTTGCAAAATTTTATTAATTTTTGACAAAAAGTAAAGAAATTGAAGCAGGTTTTATCTCATCACTAAAAATGCATTTTTTCTCAAAAAAAAAAAATTATATCTCAAAAACTATAAATAATAGACCCATATAATATGATATTAAAATAAAGGTATTTTTATGACAAGTAAGGTGACATAATAAAAAATATACCATTCCGTTTAAAAAAATAAAGTCAGATGTTACCCACCCTAGGAGGACCATTCTGTATTTTTCAAAATATTTTTAGAATGTGCCTTTTTTAAAACCATACAACTTTTCCCATTAAAGTTTCTGTAAAGTACTTTACTATATACCGACCTAGTCGGCTTCTTTGAGACACCCTGTATAATGATTATTTAATTAATTTATATATAAAAATTTGTTTATTCATTTATTTCAAAAAATAAATATTTTCTAATTTTTCCCACTTTTATTTGATTTGATTATTTGGTATATATTTAATTCTACATAACAAAATATTAAAATCAATTTAATAAAATGTTTATTATCATATTATTGTTGCGTTATACATAGTATTAAATATTCTTTTTAATATTTGAATTTTTAAACTAATATTGTTTAAAAAATTGATACATTTCTTTACAAAGTTAATATTAGTTTAAAACTTTTAAGTAAAAAAGGGCTGTTATCTACAAATTTATTTAAATAAATAATTATTATAATAGACAATGTTTTCGTCACAATGTGACGAAATAAATGCAAGAACAGTTAATGAAATTTTAAAATTATAATTAGTTATACACTGACAAAAATAATCTAGGAAAAGTATTTTTAAATTTCAGATGTAACTTAAATTTACGTTATGTTTATTATATGTTTTATTATATTTACAGAATGAAATGTAAAATAACGCAATTCATACCTTAAAATAACATTAAAGGGTATAGCCGGATATAATATAATATACAAGTTTTCCCATATATTATATGGGAAATCTGCCCCCGCGGCGTTTTCTATTTGGACTTAAGGGATCGTTTTGATACCAAATAAAAATAATTCAGCCAAATTTTCAGCTCTTAATCTCAAGCAGTTAATAGTTAAAATGAAAATTAATAAATTGCGATTTTTTTCCCAATGCTTACGAGTAAAAGGCATACAAAAATACTTTTGTTATGATCCCCATATAAACAGCCGATTTTTAAGAGAGGAAAGAATTAAAATTAGTTTTTGAAGGGTGAAGTCCAAACCAAATTTTGTCAGAAAATGTCATTTATAATTTTTTTGAAGTGGTGGAACGTTATGAAAAAAATTAAAAACTATTTTTTTTTCTATAATCTTATATTATTTTTTTATAATCTTGGTATTTCTGAAGTGAGGTATTTATTTTTGGCTAAAAAATTATTTTTTATATATTTCTCTACCAGCAAAAAAGTACAAGTTTGTTTAAACGCAAGACTACAACGGCACACAAAAAACAATATCGAGTGCGGCAGACCATACTAGTCAATTCTTACGTATTTTGGGTTGCTGAATCTGAATCAAGGTCAGAATTTAAAAGTTGACGTTCAAAATGGTGGATCCAATATGGCGGATTAGATTTTTAAAGTTGCTCTAATTTGCTTGAAACTTGGTACTCGGGGGTTTTTGGGGTCGCTGAATACGAATCTGGTGCCAGTGTTTGAAAATTGAAAGGGCGGAACCAATATGGCAGATTAGATTTTTTAAAGTTGCTCGGATTTGCTTGAAGCTTGGTACTCGGGGTTTTTTGGGGTCGCTGAATACGAATCTGGTGCCAGTGTTTGAAAATTGAAAATAGTGGATCCAATATGGCAGATTAGATTTTTTAAAGTTGCTCGGATTTGCTTGAAGCTTGGTACTCGGGGGTTTTTGGGGTCGAAAAAATAGGTAAAATAACTTGAAAACTGCTGAAAATTGGTTGAATTATTCTTATTTGGTACCAAAACGATCCACCAAGTCCAAATAGAAAACGCTGCAGGTGCAGATTTCCCATATACATATATTCGGCTATACCCGTTGTAAATATTCTGTATTCATCTTGTATTTTCTGACAATTCTGATAAAAACACGTTCACGTCGGATTCGCTTTAATTATTAAATCGGAGGGTTTTTTGCTCCTACCTCCCCTTTTCGTTGTAAGTTTCTTACCGTATGTCAGACTATAACGTAAGTTTTGGTTATCTCTGATAGATTCTTTTTATTTGTGTACCTAATAGTAGTGGTTTTTAGAGAGTTCAAAATCCTCCCATACTCCCATTTTACGGGGGAGGTATTAAAAAAGTTATTCTGTTGGTTTTTTTAAAGAAAGTGCTATTTTTTATGCGGTTGGAACGACAATTACCGTGGAATTGCTCATAATAATAATGTATAATAATTTAGCTGTTCACGGAAAAACATGATGTCATCGCATGCAGTCAAGTGCTGTAGTGTATGAAAATTAATAAAATATTTAATTGACTTTAATTTGTTTGCGTTTTAGAATTAATTGGTTGTTTTTGTTAATTTAGCTGTTCACGGAAAAACATGATATCATCGCATTCAAGTTAGTAAACACAAACAATTAATATTCCACAAATAAAATACACTAAATAATATTATACCATTAAAATTTTGGCAAGCAAGTACCGCGAAAAACCTAGCATGAAAAAGCAGAGTGAAAAAGTATGGTGAAAAAGTAGCGCGCAAAATTACTGCGAAAAAGTAATTCGAAAAAGTAGCGCGTAAATGTACCGCGCACTGACAAAAATCTAAATAATATTATACCATTAAAATTTTAGCAAGCAAGTACCGCGAAAAACCTAGCATGAAAAAGCAGAGTGAAAAAGTATGGTGGAAAAGTAGCGCGCAAAATTACTGCGAAAAAATATGGTGCAAAAGTAGCACGTCAAATTATTGAAAAAAAGTAGCGTTCAACATTACTGCAAATAAGTACCTCAAAAAAGTAGCGCGTAAATGTACCGCGAGAATGTACAGTGCAAAATTACTGTGAAAAAGTACCGCAAAAAGTAGTGCGTAAATGTACCGCAAAAAAAGTAGTGCGTAAATATATCGCGATGTGAGATAGGTGATGACATCACGTTTTCCTCCAATTTTTTTTTGTTATGTACAGTCGGAAAATTTCTTTTATAGATAATTTTGGAGGGTTCACAAAATAATTCTATAACTTTTTATAGTGTATGAAAATTTATAAAATATTTAATTCAGTATACATATTGACTTTAATTTGTTTGTGCGTTGTAGAATTAATTGGTAGTTCGTGTATGTGAATTAGTAATTAGTTTATTTTATTGTTTAACTTAAGTGTTTTTGTACATGACTTGATTATTAAGTTGCATTTATGTAACTACTTTGTTTATAATTAATTGCTTTTTCATGTTTTTCTTTAAACTGTTGGAAAGTTTGCAAATCAATTTATTTAATAACACGGTTTTATATAGTGTTTTAAAATATTATTTATAATATTAGATAAAGTTAACTTTAGGTCATTACTTAAAAATTATTATATAATATTAGATAAAGTTAACTTTAAGTCATTATTTAAACATTGTTTAAGGCAATTACATCATGATTAACGAATTATTATTGTTGAGTTTTTTTCCAATCCACAACTTATATTTTTAAAACCTTATAATGTTAAGGAAATGTACATAACCTCTATCTCTTCTTGTAATGTAGATGTTAATTTGGAAGTTCCTAATTGGCCGCAAAACTTCAGAAAAATGTCCTTAAAACTCTGGAATATGAAGATTATATCATGGAAATATTTATTGACGATTCCAATAATTGAAAAATATATAATAAAACATTTTTAAACTATCAACTTATGATGTCTTTTGTTAACGGTAGTAGCCTAAGAATCGACTGGCACACAATTTTATGGAACCAGAATCTTTGGAATAACAAATGGGAAGAAAAAATAATGGATGAACAAAGATATTATTTTAATAAGTTAATACTTTTTCTAATTTTATTTTTTATTTTATTTATTAGTTTTTTATTAATTGTATTTATTTTTTATAAAAATAGGAGGAAATTGTATACATTTAGAAACAGTGAAATTACTGAATTAAATAATTAAATTACATTTTTGTACTATTCTACTTAATTAAGCATCCCCTAAGTCCAGGACTTGTGTGGGCTAGTAGTAGAGGGAACCATCGGCTTAGACTGACTTTCGAACCAGTTTCTAGGGAGTGTTCGTTTCTCTTTTCACCTTCACCAAATTTCAATTATTAATTAACTGAAAAAGGCAAATCGACACCAGTGAGAATCGAACTCACGATAGTAGATTTACTATTCATACGCGCTAACCACTACGCTATGTCATTTTAAATATGAACGTGTAGTTTTTATTTCTTTCTGGACACTTAGTATAAAGTATAATATGATGCAATATGTTATTAACAATAAGTATGCAGTGACCATGAAATATGATTCAATGTTAACAATTAGTACGCAGTGATCATTAAAGTTAATAAATAATTAATGAGTTGTTTTGTATATAAACTTGATTTCTGTGTTAGAATATCATCAATTTCTTAAGTTCGTTCAGTGGAACTAAGTTCTAGTTCAGTTTAAAGTTATAAAGGTAAGGATATATTATTTTTTCACTAAACATTTTTATTTTGGATTATATTTTTAATTTTAAAATCATATTTTTAACACAAAAGTGCTAGTAAATAAAACTTTTTATTAAAAAAAAAATGGTTTTTGTCAAAAATTCTAACGGTAGACTTTAAATTTAAATTATACGTGTTTTTTTTTGAATGATCATCAATTTCTTAAGTTCGTTCAGTGGAACTAAGTTCTAGTTCAGTTTAAAGTTATAAAGGTAAGGATATATTATTTTTTTCACTAAACATTTTTATTTTGGATTATATTTTTAATTTTAAAATCATATTTTTAACACAAAAGTGCTAGTAAATAAAACTTTTTATTAAAAAAAAAATGGTTTTTGTCAAAAATTCTAACGGTAGACTTTAAATTTAAATTATACGTGTTTTTTTTTGTTTTTTTTTTTGAATGATTGAAACTATGTTGGTTTATGATTTTTTCAAACAGATTATAAACCATATATACCTTTTTTATTTTTTAATTGTCATTGTTTTTAATTTTTTGTATTTATTTTTACCTTGCTGACTAAACTTTTTAAAATATGGATTTCGTCAAAAAATGAATCGATCTGTAACTCTAAACTAAAAAAATTACAGACCTTTTTGTTTTTTTTTAAATTATTTTTGAAAAAATTTAAAAGATTTTTATATTTTTAAAATTTTTACTGTTTTTTTTATTTTTAATATAAAGTTAGTATTAGAAAATGCATTTTGGAAAAATTTGAAAAATTTAATTTAGTTATGGAGCGACAAGTCTTCTATGTTAAAAGAGGAAAATGTAGTGTTTGCCAAACAATTTAAAAAAAAAGTAAAAAATGTAAAAATATTTTAGAAACCCAAAAAATAATATATTGTAAAAAGTGTAGAATAAAAACAATTTTTTTAATCAAAATAACAATTAAAATTACTCTAGTAACAAAAATGTAAAAAAAAACATACAGTCAGTCAGTTTTAAGAAAAGTAAGTTAGAAATACATTTCTAAAAAAAGTGTTACTGTTTTTTAATTATTTTTTTTTTGATTTTAGATAAATTTTCAAAAATTAAAAGAAAAAAAATTTAATTCCAATCAACGTGAAATAAAAAAACCAATTAGTCTTCTTATTGGAAAAAAAAATATAAAATTTTATCGATTATGGAATTTGATGGTTTAAACCAAAGAAGTTTAGTTGCCAAGTTGGAAAACTTTTCCGTTTGGATACCTAATAAATTTTACGAAAATGTTTCGAAAGAAGCAGTTACAGACTATAATCACAATCATAATGGCAAATTATATATTGAACTAATAAAAACTGAAATAATAGATGGAAAGGAATGTGCTTGTGTGTAGATATTGATACGTATGAGTAAAGCCTATGAGCCTTTTAAATTAAGGTATTTTATTTTTGCAATAAATTATTTAGTATTGTATATTTATATTTATTTTTTTTTTAGTAACATACAACTTAAAATGTCGTCTGAAAATCTTAATGCTGAAACAGGAAGGTTCCTGGGTGATCACATCGAAAGTAAATCTGAACATTTTTTGGATATGGAAGAAAAAGAATTTCCGTGTACGGCTGATATGGAAGAGGCCTTTGATGGTACAGCAGAAACCAAAATTTTAACAACTTACATATGTATTTACGATTTTGAATTTGAGAAAAATGAAGTTACTGAAAATCTTCTAAAGTTTGAGTGGAACGCAGGACAAACTAGAGCTTTAGGCGTTGCTAGTATTTGGCACCGTTTACCGGTGAATCGAGCCGCTTTGGATATTTTAGAGCCAGAAGTGGAAACAAATATAACTAATTTAGTGTACCATCCATATCAATTAATAGCATGTAATAACTATTTATTACTAATTAATGAATCGAAAAAATGTTTAATAACTTGTATGAGGTGCACTTCAGTAATAACTGATATAAAAAATTATACAAAAGAATTATCAGTAATCCACATCCATTCCCATGGCTACGGGCACATCCACTGCATGATTTGCAAGAAACATTTTCAAGAACCATGTATTATCAAAGTTTTAACTGTACAGAATGTTTTAAGTATGATACATTCTTACAACATTTTAAATTATTTGACAGTTATTTTAGTAATTTTTAATTGAACATATAACATTTTAAATTATTTACTTAATATATGTTATTCTATTCTATGTTTTGTAATAATATAATTTGTTTTAAAACAAAAACACTCATAGGGGGTAACCACCCTAAGAACAAAAATGTTAACTTGCTTAAATAAGATTAACGTTCTTGTCACTAGGGCATTGGTTTTGAGTAAATTCTTGTTATTTTAATGTTAGAGATGTTTTTGTTCTGATATTTCTTTGATTGGTTTAACGATTGTATCCTAGTTACCTTTTAAAGAAATTAAGGATTTGGCAGTCCAATCCGAACAAAAAACACTCTCAAGTGTCACGAAGATGCTCCCTTTAACGGGCCTGAATTAACCTGAGCGCCATAAATTTTACCTGTGGTATACTGACGGGCAGATACCCTATGGTTAAACAACCCGGTAACATAATATTTTATTTTTTGTAATTTCATTTTTATAATTTTAAACTTCTCGAATAAGTGTAATATTTTAAAAATTATTTTTAAAATATTAAGCTTATAATATTTTTAAGATTAAAGACGACTGTAGTTTGTAGGTTTTAAATGAAATATTTTATTTGATTAACAAATTTTTATTTTTTTTACATATCCATAGAGTTTATCTTATCTAAGTTTATTTTAATTACATCGGGATAACATTGTAGTAATTCTAAGAATATTAAATAATTATTGGAATTAAAAAAAAGTGATTCTTGCATAATATCATCAAACTGAGATATAATTGGTAAAGCCTTAGTATAAAAAAATTTAAAATCTAAATTTTTTAAATACTTAAAGCGATAGTTAATTAGAATTTGCAAAGATAAAAGTTCATCAATACATTCTTTAGAAAAAATAATAGTTTTTTCTTTTTTCTTAAGTTTTAAATATTCTTGATCCTCTGTAGATTTGGTTAAATTATAGAGGTTAACTTCAAAATTTAATTGGTCCTGGTTATTCTCCAACAAAATTTTAATATTATCCAATAAATCATACCAATCCAAGTCCAATAAAGAAATGGTTTGATCGCTCTGTATAAATCTTAAACATGGCTCAAATCCCATAGCTACATTTGGACCAGTAGATATTTTCAAGTCACATGCCTTTGAAAAATATAATGTTTCATTTAACAGTTGTTTGTCGATTTCATCTTCGTAACACAATAATATATCGTTTACAAGATCAAAATAATCGGTCATTAAGGACATCATTGTACTTTACAATCTCAAATAATACTAATTAAAAAAAAATATTTATTTTACTTAATATAGATCTAAACGAAATCTTTTTTGGATATCCATTCATCATGTGACTTATCCAAACCAAGGTATCGAACCTTTACCTTTGTGCCTTTTTTCTGTAGAATTTTTGAGATAAGATACACATCGGGATACATAACCTTAGAAATTTCAAAATTATAAAAACGGCCTTTTATTGGTTCTTTTTTTTGATCCTCCAGAATATAAGTTGGGGGGTTAGTAAACTTGATTTGCTTAATGGAAAAAATTTCGTTCGACCAAGAGGGTTGATATCCTTTGCTAAAGGCCTCTCTATATTTACTTATTCTAACAAAGCCACCAATTTTATAAAGCGGTTTTACAACTTTTTTTGGAAAACTGTAGGACTGTAATAATATTGTTTTTTCATTTTTTTTATTAACGTCTTTAGGTTTAAAACCAGTTGTAGAATGTACAGTGTTATTATAACTATTTACTATATTTTTAAAAATATCCACCCATTTATAACTTCCTTGTAATGAAAATTGACGCCACATTTTATTTTTTAAAGTTCGATTTACCCTCTCTACTATTGATGCTTTAATATTTGAATAAGTACTGTAATGATTTATTTTATACTCTTGCATTAATTGCCTAAAATCTTTGTTATAAAATTCCCGCCCCATATCGGTTTGTAGATTGTTAGGGCCTTTTTTGTTAGTTAACAAAATAGATTTCATAGCAGTTGTAACATCTTTACCCTTTTTACTTTTTAAAGGTTCTAACCATACAAATTTAGAAAATGCATTTATTACAACTAAAATATATTTATATCCCTTATTAATTTTCGAGTAAGGGATCATTTCAACTAGATCAGCAACCCATAAATCATTTAAACCTTTAATAATTACCCTACATCGTTTAAATTTTTTTCTGGCAGGTTTGTGAAGTTCAGTAACAACTAGCTCCTTAATATTACTGTTTTTCATAATATATGGGCAAAAGTAACAGTAATTCCAGATAAATATTTCCTTGCGCCTTACGATCTAGTGTTGCAATAGAAAAAGTGTCAATTTTCGTAACGTCTCTGCTATTTAAATTACTTAAACCAAGCTCGGTGGTAGAATAATAATCCTTATTATTTAAAATGACAATGGCAGGAGGCCCACTATATTTTACTTTTTTTAGTACTGCATTGTTGAAAGGAAGCTGAAACGTCTCTTTTAGGTTTTGTAATTTGTATAAATAATATTTAGATTTTACTGAATAATGTAAAGCAATAAATGTTTTGTCAGTAACTGCATTACCAGTAATTATAAATACACTTTCATAGAATAATTTCTGAATTTTTGAATCTACAATAATTTCATTATATTGAATTTTTTTCTTATTACTTAACATAGTTTGTTCGTTTTTCTTAATTTTTTCATTTAGTTCAGAGTGTATTTTTAAAAAATTTTCAAAATCATTTTCAAGTTTAATTATTTTGTCATCTACAGTCTGAATTAGTAATTCAGTGCTGGTTACTTTATTTTGAAAACCATCAAGTATCCCTTTTTGGTTAACACTTTTTTCAGATAAAGTTTGAATTTCTGTGCTGATGTTTATTAAAGAGGTTTCAAAGTTTTCTTTAAGTTTATCCAGACTTTCTTTCATATTCTGAGTTAATAAGTCACTGTTGGTAACTTTATTTTGAAAACCATCAAGTATCCCTTTTTGGTTAACACTTTGTTCAGACAAATTTTGAATTTCTGTGCTGATGTTTTTTAAAGAGGTTTCAAAGTTTTCTTTAAGTTTATCCAGACTTATATCCATATTCTGAATTGTTAAGTTACTGCTGCCTGCTGAATTTTTCTCAGAAAAATTTTGAATTTCTGTTGCGATGTTTTTTATAGACGTTTCAAAATTATCTTTTAGTTAAATTATTTTGTCATCTATAGTCTGGATAGATAATTCAGTGCTGATTACTTTATTTTGAAAACTATCAAAGATCCCTTTTTGATTAATATTTTGCTCAGACAAATTTTGAATTTCTATTCCAATGTTTTTTAAAGAGTTTTCAAAGTTTTCTTTAAGTTTATCCAGTTTTTCATTCATATTCTGAGTTAATAAGCCACTGTTGGTAACTTTATTTTGAAAACTATCAAGTATACCTTTTTGGTTTTCACTTTGTTCAGACAAATTTTGAATTTCTTTTACAATATTTTCTTTAACCTTTGTAAATTCATTTAACTTCTCTTCAAATGTCTTAATTTTTTTTGAACTGGATCCTTCTTCTGATTCCACGCCAAGTCTTTTATTAAGTTGTTGAGTAAAATCCTTATTTATTTTAGTTTCCAGATCAGAGGATTTTTCTGTTATGATTTTATTAACAACAGTAAATACATCCTTATTTTTTGTATTAATTATTTCACCTATCCTATTATCTAAATAAATCTTTTCAATATTTGATTTTATTTTTTCGACATTTTCCAAAGATTTTTGATAAATATTATCTACATAATATTTATTGGTTGCATCAAATTTATTTTTGGGAATTTCTAAATTAATTATTCTTTTATTTTTCATGTCATAATTATCTCCGGAATTTAAAAATTTTTGGTTAGAAATCACATTTTGTGAATCAACCGATGGAGTTTCCGTATGAATTAAATTTGTTTTCTCAGAGTAATTATATTTCACATCTAAATAATGTCTACCAAACTTATCGATAGGCATCTTGACTAGAACTAACCTAATTTTATTTGTTTTTTTATTTTATAATTTTTTTTTCTCGTAGTTCTTCAACTATAGATATAATTTCATTATTATGCCCCGTATGTCCAGCCATTTGTGAGGCAATTAAAAGTTTTAGGCGTTCAATGATTTCATTAGGGTCATCAAAATATTTATAATCAATTGTTTTTTTTGAGAGGTCAAGCATTAAACCTTTTCCAGTTTTATTTTTTGAACTTCTCAGATTTTTTGGACTCCTGTAAACAATGTTTTTTTGGCTTAAAATCCCCTTTTGGACTAAAAATGTTCTTATGATATTATTATATTTGTCTGTATTTGATGCTTGAATGCTCTCAGTTTCGTTATAGTTTTTACGATATGCATTTTCTAAATCGCTTTTATGATATCCAATAGGATGTTTTTTAAAAAGTAATTCATAAAGTCCCACTGTTACAGAATATTGAACATTTTCTACAACTACATCCTTTCCTTTAAAATTTAATAAACTGTTCGATATTTTATACACATCTGAATCTGGTGAATATTTAATTCCATACTTAAAATCAAACTGATTTTCAGTATCATGAATACATTCATCAATATACCTCCGGGGTAAAGGATCAAATTGAGAAAGGTACTCCTGATAAGTCGCGGCGGTAGATAAATTTTGAACTTGTTCAAGAAGACTAGTTTCTTTATTTAAATCAACATCACTGTCATCCTCTTGTATTGTTTTATCCTCTATATATTGATCCTTTAAAAACGATGGTGTTGTCATAGGCAAAACAGGTTGATATTTTGTAGTTCTGGGTGTTGCAAATTGTGTCGCATCTGCTTGATTTTCGTGAAATTTATTTTGTAAGGTTGAATGTAAAAATGAAATATCTTTGGTTTGATCTGATTTAACTGCGCCTGGTAATTCTTCTAGTTTTTCCCTTTTAATATTTGTATCTGGTATTATATTTTTTAAAAATTTTTCTAATGGTTCCGTAATTGGTTTACTTCGAAGTTTTAATTCCCTTTCCGATTGCGCTAAATCAGATTTTAAAGTACGATATTTTTGTTTAATAGATTTTCTTGTGTTAATTAATTCTTTAGCTAAACGTTCGTTCATGTTTTTGTGTTAAAAGATCACACTTAACTAAAACTATTACTTTTAGAATAACTTTATATACAGGTTGAAATAAAACGAATAATTATTAAAAAAAATATTTAATTATCTACTAAAAAGTTATTATACAGAAAATATACATTAGATAGGGAACACACACAGAAATCATTGTTATGATAAAAACAAAGTGGTTTTGATTTTTGAATAGCTGGTATTTCATTCAATTCGAATACTGTTTTTTTTGTTAGTTTTTTAATATATGCAGCTTTCTCTGTTCCTTTGATGAAAATTTTCTCAGCATTTTTACAAAGGTCTCTGATAATATTTTGAGAATTATAAGCTAATATATATCCTGTGTCCCACTTAATACAATGATGATTTTTGATATTCCACTGAGCCTGTTGTTGTAAATATTTTGGTAAATCCTTAAATTTAAATGGTGCCTTAAAAACGTAGTGACTTACTCTAAATCCATCAAAAGCTGCAAGTTCCTTAATTAAAAATCGATTACCTTCTAATTTAAATGCCTGAAAATCTATAACTAAACTCATTATTTTTTTTAATTATAAATGTTTAACAATTTTTGTTAAAGGATTGTAACTTATTAATTTTTCATGTAAAATTAAACAATAAGCTGAAGTTTTCTTGGGAACATTTACAGAGGTCTCAAATTCAACTCTAAGTGTGATAGGTCCACTTTGAATTGATTCTTTTTGTCGTAAACAGTCAATATATGTAATAGGTGCTATACTTTTAAATTCTGTTGGTGTAAATAGAGGAATATTTGCAAGGTCATAATATGAACTTCTAAACTTTGCAAACATTTCATAAAGTTGAGCAAACTTATTATTTTCGAAATCTATAAACAGATCATTACAAGGATATCTCTCTGAATTTAAAAACACCCTTATATCTCGAAGTTTGCAGTCATCAAATTTACTCATGTCTTTTGACACGACATCCCTTCTTTTTGTTTGAAAAGCTATAATAATATGTCTCGGTGTTTCCAGTCTTGTGCTAGTCTTAACTGACCAATTATGTCTATTTGTGTCCAATAATTCAGGATATTCAACAAGTTCCCAACTTCTAAAGCCAATTTTTATATCAACATTTTTATAAATTAGTTTTGTCAGAGCAATTTCTTCAGCTAAACCAACAGATACGTGAGGTATTTTCCAAGAAAGTTTCATAAGTTCAATTTTAGGTTCTTCTGTACCTATCGTACCAGTATATAATACAGAATTTAAATCATTATTACTGCGAACTATTATTAATTCCTGTTTAGCATTAATCAATATCTTTCGAAAATCCTCAAAAAAGCCCATTAATGTAGACAATTCAATAACTACATTGAAATTTCCGTTTTTATCTACTAGAATAGGTTCTGTATATTTGGATTTGGGAAACCATCCTGCATTTTCCAGTTTGACTGTGTCACCAACACAAAATGAGAGATAACCTTTTAAAGTTGAGGTTAATCCAACGTCTCTAACTGAATCAACTTGTTGCTCATTTATTAAGTATCGGATTTCTTTAAAAAGAAAAGCTACCCCGTTATTTATTAGCGTTAAATTTTTAGTTACACTGCCATCAGATTTTGTTAGTTTTCCCTCGATATTTAAAAAACTTTCACAAGGTAACGTAAATTTATCTGCGCCCGGTATAGCTATTATTATTTCATCATTATTGCCTAACTTATTGGGTAAATATGGTTCATATGTATGATATTGTAAACTAGTTATCGAATTATCAATATAGAGATTTTCCGTTACATTTAAAATACTCATTTTAAATTAGTAAGGTAAAGCCTAAAGATTTTAAAAACCGATGATTTTTCGGTGTTATCTGTTTAACGTTTGTTTTAGAAATGCGTTTTTTCGAAACTTTCTTTTTTTTATACTTTCCTTGATCTAATTTAAAATTATTAGAACCAGTAGTAAAAGAAGGATTATATTTAGTAACCATTTTTACTTTTAATTTTTTTCACGTTTAGTCTTATTGTTATCACTTCATCATTAAAATTGATGAGATCACCATCTTAATCAAGTATTTTAAGGGATATTTTCGTCATAGTTTTAACGTTTATGGGAAAATATAAAATTGTTTCAGGTCTTTCCACTATTTTATAACCAACAGGAACTATGGGAAAGAATTGATGAATAATATGAACAGGTTTTCCGTTTAAATAGGATCCTTCTGCTATATTACAATCTATACAAATTGCATTTATTTTTAAAATTTCTGCTGGATGATCTGAATCATATGGAGTTCCTGCTTCTAAAGTTTTATTTTCAAAACCTAAAATTTTTCCGATGGAATCGTCTTTGAAAATTATCTTTTCTGTACATCTGATATATGTATGTAATGTATTGTTATTTCCATATAAAACAAGCAATATTTTACCCGTGCTAAGTTCCCTATGTAAAAATTTATATAAATCGGATATCTCGTAAGACCCAGTTGGTATAGTCACAAATGTATTTTCATCTCTATAATAAAATTTATTATTTTTTTCGTCAATATTAGGAATAGAGTCAAAAGCCTCAAAATTTGATAATCCTATAACATAATCACTATTTTCGTCTAAATAAATCGGGGGGTTAAAAACAGCACTTAATACCGATTTTTTATCCGAAAGAGCTAATGTAAAAGACATTACAATTCAAGTGATATTATTCAACTAATTTTTTAATTATTTTTACTGTTCTTATAAAGAAATGATAAACATAAATGACCACAATTATAAAGATTGAATTTTTGTTTCCGTTCATAATTATATTTAACATTCTTGACGTTACCATCACTAAAAAAATATTTAATTAATTCTTCGGGAGGTCTTAAGTTTCCGTACGAATCAAAGTACTGTATTTCCCTATTCTTTTTTTGTACATACGTTACCCAATGGCTGCCAGGTCCAGAAGATACATCTAAATTTACGATACCACATTCATTTTTTCTAATTCTTTTTGGTAGATTATCCCGCATAAATACACCGCGAAAATTTGGAATTTTTAGTTCTTTTACAATTTTTAATAAATCAAAATTTGTAAGTGGCCGATGTGGTATTTTCTCTAGAAGTTTTTTTTAAATCGATTACACGAAAAAAAAAATTATAGCTAGGAGCGCTATAACACACATACCAAGCAAATTATAATCGCTTATTATATAAATACAAGGCTTTCTCTTACAATTATGGCAGTCAGTGTAAAAATTTATATGAAATACTTTAATTGTTTAGTGAATAATAAAATATAACAAATAGTATGGCATTTATAGCTTAAATAGATTTAATTATTGTCCGTGCTAAAAATTTTTATAATATAATAAAATTTCTGTAAATTTATAATAGTGCCTGTAATAAATATAATCGTGTCTGTAATATATATAATCGTTTCCAATTTATTTGTAACATTATTAGTTATTGTGTCCCTTATAATCTATAGCTTAAATCACTATAATTTGCCACTGTTACCAAACATCTTATAATGTATAGCGCAGAGCCCACTAATTTCTTTCCGTGTATTCCAGACCAAACCAAAGCCCTTTTTGTAAGGTTGTAGGTACAGTCCCTTTCCAACATGCTTATTTTCCATAGATAAATTATGTCTATTTTCTTCGTACAGTTTTTGTCTAGCTATCTTGGTTTCGTTAACGGCCTTTATAACACCAGCAGCTCCTCCGACAAGTGAACCTAAAGCGCTGAGTCCTAAAACAAAATAAAAATAAAATTTTTGTAATGTAAAATGTTTTTTTTACACAAACCTGCGAATATTGGAATGAGTGGTAAAATTCCTCCTGTTTTTGGAATAAGTATTATTCTTTCTTTTGGTGCAATTATTTTTCGACCTCCTTTCTTTAGTGTCTTGAGTGCAACTCTGGTTAAGTTTTCTAAATTAGATGTTTGCGGTAAACTAGCTAAACTGTGACGAGCTTGTCTAACCGCCGCAAAAAAAATCAGATCTTTCTTACGCACACCTTTTCCTTTTTTTCGTCTTTTTCTAATATTTTTTTTTCAAATACCCATACCAAGTTTAGTTTTTGCTTTCATTGTTGAAGCTACACCTAAGGCCAAAATTTTTTCACCAATTTTTGCGTCACTTGATTTAAACCTATTGTACGCTTTATTTTCTAATATTTTATCAGCTAGATTACGTTTCTCAACGTCTTGAAATTTGGAGTAGGCTATATCATGTTCTTTACAAGCTTCATCCAATTTATTTATTCCTTTGTCACCTCGTGCAAGGCGTTTCGCTAAGGCAGTACCGGGACCACAAAAGTTATACCCTGGCAAATGTAATTCTACCGGTAATGTGTTTATAAATTTATTTAGAAAACCGTAGCCTCGTTTTTTTGCACCTCTTCTTTCCTTAAAGTCTTGTTTAGAAATAATATTAGATTTTGTGAGAACCCTCATTTTATATAACTATACAAATTAGAACTGAAGGAGGACCAAAACGAGGGCTAGTCGTGGGTGCATCGAGATGTGGAAAAACCAACGTTTTAATTAGTTTAATAGAACACCTGAACGGACTTAGATTTGAAAATATATATGTTTACTCAAAATCTTTAAACCAACCAAAATATAAATATTTAAGTTTTTTATTAAAACCAGTAAAAGAAATAGAATATTTTAAGTTTGAAAACTGCAATAATTTAATAACTCCTGCTGCAATAAAACCTAATTCCATCGTAATATTTGACGACGTAGTGTGTGGAAATCAAAGTACTATTAGAGATTTTTTTTGTCTATTCCCGACACAAAAATACCGACGTATTTTACCTAGCACAAAATTACTCCGCCGTTCCAAAACAACATATAAGGGATAATGCAAATTTATTAATTATCTTTCAACAAGACAATACGAATTTAAAACACATTTATGACTACCATGTTAATGTAGATATGCCTTTTAAAGATTTTCAGAAATTGTGTTCTTTGTGTTGGATAGATAGATATGATTTTGTAGTTATTGATAAGGATTGTAAATTAAATTCAGGTCGTTATAGAAACGGATTTGATAAATTTATTAAAATATAAACAAATTAACCTTGAATATAAAGATATAATTATATGTAAAGTTTTAAAACTGTAGTTACAAACTATCTGATAACTAATAAACATATTTGTTTTAGTCCAAAAAATGATCAACTGTCAACATTGTGGAAAGTCATTCACTCGTAAAGATAATCTTAAGCGACATGGAAATTGCAATGAGAGTTTTCAGCTTTGTGAAATTTGTGGTTCAGTTTCAAAATCTACAAGATCTTTACAATTACATCAAAATAAATTCCATGGATTGAAAAGAACTGCAAGTGCTCCAATTAAGACCTCTGCCACAAAACAACTGTGTTTGAATGGTAAGCAAATCAGTTTATATTGTAAGATTTTTCAATTTATAATACTTCTTTTAGCACCCTCAACTTCAGCCACATCATACTGTTTAGTTTGTGATATTCATGTAGCGAGAAATATGTTTGCTGGGCACAAAAAATCACTTTCTCATCGCGATAAATGTTGTAAAGATTTGGAAAAAGGAATTGAGATTATTCAATCTATATTTCAAAAAAGGATTGCAAGTTTTCGTTTGAAACCATCAGAAAACTTTGGTGTTGATATAAAAAGATTTCTAAAATCGTTTCAGGATAAAGTACTTCGATTGACTCAAATTTATTTAAAAAATGAAGAATACCTGAAAATAAATATAGAGCTATTTGGATCTTATGTTTTACAAACAAAAGAAAAACATGAAACAAAATCTTTTAATACAAAATTTAGGGTTTTGAATGAGGCTATCAACCTTGAGGAGGTCTACACGGAACTGTGCGAAACTGTTGAAACGAAATCTAAGGAATTTTCGGAAAAAGATAGCGGTAAGTTTAACTGTTTTAATATTTGAATTATTTTTAATCGAAACCATTTGTTTTAGGTTGGGCCTTGGAAAAAATATTATACTTGGAATTAAATATAAGCAAGTATAATCCTTCACGAGCCACTTCGTACATGTCACTTTCACCAAGCATAACTAAAAAAAAGGCTGTACTAAATATACAAAATGAAGATACGAAATGTTTCTTATGGTCAATCTTAGCTCAATTACATCCAGTAAATATAAATAGAGAAAGAGTTCAAAACTATCAAATCTATGAAAACAGTTTAAATTTTGAATGGATCGAATTTCCTGTAAAACTAACTGATATAACAAAATTTGAAAAACTAAATGATATATCTGTAAATGTTTATGGCTTGGAGAAAATTTGGAAAAATAATTCATATAAATACGAAATTGTTGGTCCATTATATTTTACAAAATCACGTAAAGTAACACATGTAAATTTACTTTTTATAAGTGATGCTGAAGGAAATAATCATTACTGTTTAATAACAAATTTATCTCGGTTAGTTTCTGCACAATTGTCAAAGCATAATGGAAAAAAACATATATGTGATGGATGCTTAATTTATTTTTCAACAAAAAAAAATTAAACCGTCATCAGGAGAATGACTGTAATCATATATCCGTACATTTACCTGACAGTAATGATTTTAAAATTAATATATCAGGAAACGATGTACCAGCAACTTTGTTAAAATTTCAAGATCATGATAAAAAACTCAAGGTTCCTTTCGTAATATACGCTGATTTTGAAACTATCTTAAAATCTATAGATAGCTGCGCGCCAACTCCAGAAAAATCGTATACCTTACAATCTCATATTAATATCCAATACTCTTATGCTTATTATATAAAATGTGATTTTGATGAAAATCTTTCACAATTTAAAACTTTTCGTGGTGAAAATGTCTCAGATAATTTTATCCAATCTTTAGAAACAGATTGTATAAACATTTTTGAAAAATATTTACGTCATATTATTCCTATTAAAAAATTAACTGAAATGGAAGAACTAACTTTTAAAAATACTAAAAATTGTCATATTTGTGAAAAAGAGTTTGATGAAGATAGTGTAAAAGTAAGGGATCACTGTCATTTAACTGGTAATTTTAGAGGAGCGGCTCATTCAATTTCTAATTTAAATTTCAAAATTCCACAATTTATACCAGTACTTTTTCATAATTTAAGTGGGTTTGATAGTCATATGTTTATAAAAGAGTTGGCCCAAAATGAGGCAAATATTGAGGTTTTACCTAAAAATAAAGAAAAATATATTTCTTTCACGAAAAATATACTCATTACACATAGTAGTGCTGATGGAAAAACAATAACTGATTATTTAAAAATCAGGTTTTTAGATAGTTTTAATTTCCTAGCGGGTGGTTTGGATAAACTGAGTCAAAGTCTAAAATCCGATCAATGCCGTGAAGTAAGAAAATACTTTCCTAATAGTGATCAATTTGAACTGATTCGTCAAAAAGGTGTTTTTCCCTATTTATATATAAATACTTATTTAAAATTAAATGACACGAAACTTTCTTCAAAACATAACTTTTTTAACGAACTCAGAAATGAAAGTATCACAGATGAGGAGTCCAAACGGGCTTGTAATGTATGGAATTTACTTAAATGTAAAACTTTGGGTGAATATTCAGATATTTATCTAAAATCTGATGTTCTTCTGTTAGCAGACATCTTTGAAAACTTTAGATCTGTATGTTTGGAAATATATCAGTTGGATCCAGCAAATTTTTATACATCTCCAGGCCTTTCTTGGAGTGCAATGTTAAAGAAAACTGAAGTAGAGTTAGAACTTTTAACAGATCAAGATATGCATCATTTTCTTAAAAAGGGTATACGGGGCGGTTTAAGCCAGTGAAGTATCAGAAAAGCAGAAGCAAATAATCAGTTTATGTCAACCTATGATCCATCAAAACCAACATCTTTTATCACATACTTGGATGCTACAAATTTATACGGAGCGGCCATGTCACAATTTATTCCAGTTAATAATTTTCAATGGTTGACTAGGGAAAAAATTAAAAAAATTAATGTAAATAAAATTAGCGACACAAACGAAATGGGTTATATTTTAGAAGTTGATTTGGAATATCCTAAACATTTACATAACCTTGACAATGAACTACCCTTTTGTCCAGAATCTAAAGAAGTTTCTAAATCTAAAATTACAAAATTAATTGCAAATCTAGAAAACAAATCACAATATATTATACATTATAGAAATCTTAAGCAAGCTTTAGAACATGGACTCAGGCTGACCAAGATTCATAGGATTTTGAGTTTTAATCAGTCGCCATGGCTAAAGCGATATATAGACTTAAATACTAAAATGCGCAATAATGCTAAATCCAAATTTGAAAAGGATTTTTTAAAATTAATGGTCAATTCAGTATTTGGAAAAACCATGGAAAATGTGGACAAAAGGGTTGATGTTAAACTAATTACTCATTGGAAAAATATTGGTAAAAAATTAGGTGCCGAGGCTCTAATTGCCAAGCCAAATTTTAAAGACTTAAAAATTTTTTCGGAAAACTTTGTAGCAATACAAATGAATCGTATTAAAGTTGTATATAATAAACCTATTTATGTCGGTTTTTGTATTTTTGATTTAGCAAAAACCTTTATTTATGATTTTTATTACAACTACATCAAATTAAAATATGGGGATAAGGCCGTTTTGCTTTACACTGATACAGACTCGCTCCTACTGCAAATTTTTACAGAAAATTTCTATGCTGATATAGAGGAAAATTTAGATAAATTCGATACATCTAATTACAGTCTAGAAAATCCTTATGGAATTTCCGTAAACAAGTCAATTGTGGGAAAAATGAAAGATGAGTATGCTGGTGAAATTATTCATGACTTTTATGGTACTGGGGCTAAAGCTTATTGTGTAAATGTGTCTGGAAAATTAACAAAAAAGGCAAAGGGTATACCAGATACAGTTTCAAAAAAAAACTTATCTAAAGACGATTACAAATTAGTAGTAGAGACAGAAGGGGAAAAAATATTTCGTGAAATTAAAACTTTTCGGTCACATTTACATAACGTATATGTGGAGCAAAAAAATAAAGTAGCTCTCTCATATGCGGTTGATAAGCGATTTATTATACCCGGTACTGAAAAAACTCTAGGCTTGGGGGCATCAGGATATAAAAAAATATAAACAATTAGTTCCTGATTGATCAACTTGCAAACAACATGTTAAAGGAGCTTTTTGAGATTTATCTAAAAAAAATACATGATTTAAAAATAGATATTGAAGAGTATGAGGCGAAACTGAAAATGTTTTCCAAGCTAAGTCTAACAGAAAACAAAACATGTCACGTTTCATAAAAAAATAATTTGTATCAAAATGAAAAATAAAAAATAATTAATAACATCCTTTTGTTTTATTTTCTCTAATTTAAATTAACAATTTTATTTTTAATTAACATGGAAAGTCGAATTTTACATTCTAGAACTTTATTCAAAGTACGACTAGCTGCTTCTATCCTTATTTGAAAATGAAATCTATCTCGGGCATATTGTTCCCAATTCACCCAATTTTCCAAATCTTCGTGTGGGATATAATAGGTGATTGTTATGGGATCAAACTTCACTCTTTGCATAATTACTAATTTTCAGATTTATTAATTTATTTAATTAATTAAACCGAAAATAACCGAAAAAACTCGATTACACGCTTATATTAAGATCAAATCACAACTTTCCAACTGTCCCCCGTACATAACAAAAAAATTGGAGGAAAACTGACGTCATCACATATCTCGCAATGTAAAAACCAACAGAATAACTTTTTTAATACCTACCCCGTAAAATGGGAGTATGGAAGGATTTTGAACTCTCTAAAAACTACTACTCCTAATTTTAATAATATTGTTTAAAAAAACTCTATAGTTCGTGTAAAGATAGAAGTCGCTTGCAAAACAATTTTATACTACGATATTTCAAAAACGCTTTGACATAGAGGCTTAAAACTTAAAAAAAATCTCGAAAAATCTACAAAATCTTTGTTCTATAATAAATTTCAAATCTCTGGGTTTTTGAAATATCGTAAGGTTGTTTTGCAAGCGACTTGCATCTTTACACTAACTATAACCTTTTTAATTATTAAATTTTGACAAATAAAAAGTTTCTATTACATTGATTAGACGATATACAAGTCTATTCTACTTTTTTTTGTCTATAATTTGTTATTGACAGTCATATTTATAAAAGTTACATACTTGATTACAGGTATTTATTATCACTAAAAGGCTATATCTTTATTCTGGTAAAAATCCTATTCCTTGTATAGTTACTATACTGTGTACTATACATTAGGTTTTTGCCCTCGGGCTTCGTCCTCGAGGCAACAGTTTCTACCGGGCGCCGGACTTTACAGCGAAAAATCAACCGCGAAGACCATTACCGCGCAGTCCATTACCGCTATCGCCATTACCGCGACAAGCCATTACCGCGCATGCCCTTTACCACGAAGAACATTACCGCGCAGTTCAATACCGCGAACAGTCTTTACTGCGTGTGACTTTTACTGCGAAAATCGTTATACATTATTTTAATTTTATGTAAGGGTATTTCCGTGGGATTGATGGCAGTTTGGTTAGTTTTGGTTTGGACTTTTTATTGATAACGTGGAACGTTTACTAAATGTACCCATATATCTGTGTTTGTTTTTTTTATGTGTGTTTTTTTTTAAATTTATATCACTGATTGGTATAAATCGCTGATTAATAATCATTTTAGTACGAATCGTCGTGTCGATCGAAATAATGAAAAGTGCTAGGGGAAAAGACCTCGCTGTATATAAACATTTTATATACAGGAAAGAAAAGACTGTTAAAAATTAAAAAAAATGTAGGAGCGTAAATTACGACGTGCTTTGTTGCAAGGGGCGCTTGCATACTTCGGACGGAAATGTTTTAAAGGAAACTAGTAATGGCCACAACCCAGCAGCTATATCAGTTAGAACTGCTTGATTGTTTTCTGCAAAATATATTTTTATTTAATCTTTTTTTCTTCAAAAAAAATTAATTATGGGCGGTAATGGTTTTCGCGGTAAAATCCATGCGCGGTACTGATCCCTTTGCGGTAATGGCATTCGCGGTAAAGTATATGCACGGTAAAGTTAATGCGCGGTAACGGTGGCGCGGTAAAGGTTTCGTGGTAATGGACTGCGCTGTAAAGACCCCTACCCGTTTCTCCCTGCCATATTAAAAGGCGCACTTTTGGCCCGGGGTACATACGTAATTTTTTGCACTTTAGGAAGCATTACATTATATACTTGATTCCCTAGCGGCTAAAATAGATACTTTAGTCCCTCTTGGCTGAAAATAGTGCCCCTAGGAAGTTTCGACTATTTTATTACCTTAAAAATGATTCCCCGCCAATTGGAACTAAAGTATCAACTTTAGTCCCGAAAGTGCAAAAAAATAATTATGTCTCGCATTTCTGGATTTTAACGGTAATTATTACTGAAATAATATATTGTCTATCAAAAGTGAATTTGGATACAGCAATTTTTTATATTGCTAAAATAAACCGAATACGCACTTAATTTTGATCAATTAATTTAAATTAAATTAATCAAATTAAATTTTGTAGTAATCGCACTGTAATCATGAAGTAGTCGTTGGTAGGATTATTAAATATAAAATATTTTTTTTAATGTTATCACACTTAGTCATTCACTCTACAGTTTAGGCTTTACATAAAGCTTGTTTTAAATAAATGTGAGGTCCTTTTTAAAATAATTCACCTTATGCCTAAAATAAACTTTTGCACTGTATTGGGAGCGATTTTTAATTTGTTTCTATTACTATTTTAATAACTATGATTCCAGCATGAAACCGCCTCCAAATTAACCACTCATAAGTTACCGCCCAAAAGCTTTTTTTTATTATTTTAAAATTTTCATTCTGGTGTATCTGGAACATCCTGAAAATATGAGGGTGATCAAAGGGTGCCAACTGGAGCCCTAAAATCGTGAAATTACGCAAAAGTCGTGAAAAATCGTTGAAAATTCTCTGTACTTTTTGTATCAATGGAAAATTAAAAAGCCTTGAAATCTTAATTTGTTCCTTTTGAGTGTACGAAAGTATGTGCCAAATTTCAAAATGATCAAAAGATTCTATCAGGTGCCGAAAATCCGCCAATCTTGACCCTAAAACACTGAATTTGACAAATTTCACCATCAATGTGAAAAACGATAAAAAGGCATTTAAAAAACATGTAAATCTGGACTTAACTTAATTTTACTTAATGTATATTAATATTATAAAATAATTTAACAAAAACAAAATTAGCTAAGTGACAAATAAGGGCACCAAAAAAGGCCTCTTACTTGGCGCTTAGCTCATTTTGTTTTTGTCAAATTATTTTATATTATTAATGTGCATTAAATAAAATTAGGTTAATTCCACATTTATGGTGGAAATTCGTCAAATTTAGTGTTTTAGGGGCAACTTTAGGGGCGGATTTTCGGCACCTTCATTTCATTTTGAAATTTGGCACATAATTTTGTACACGATTTCACGATTTTAGGGGTACAATTGGGACCCTTAGAGAAGTCTGATCACCCTCATATTTTCAGGATGTTCTAAATACACCAGAATAAAAATTTTAAAACAATAACATAAAATAAGGTCCACCCTAGTATAGTTATTTACATAGATATAATATACAGTTTTCAGTTCTTAAATTAAGAATCTTAATCTAACCATTTTTTAAAATTTCAAATCAGCTTAGAAAAAAAACAAGAAAAATGTATTCTTCTACTGCACTTAAGATTGTTAACTTAAGTGCAGTTTTTTTTTAAATAATGTTTTTTATTGTTATTTATGGGCCTATAAAAAAACGCGAATCTAGGTAGGTAAAAATATATACAGGGTGATATTTAATAAAGAAATAAATTTTTGTCATAACGTGAAATTCTTGAAATTCTTTAGATATGGACCTACACTATATATTTATTATATTCATGGATAATTAATTAATTAATTAATTAATCATAAACTAATATCTATTTCTGTCCGAATATTTACTGGAAAGCCGGCTTACTGAGTACCTATCGCTGTATCTATCGTCGGGGTATTTTTCTTCAGACTTATAGTGAATTTCAGGAGTCCCTATATGTTTTTGCCAGTGGTGCGTCCAATACAGATCGTCCGGGTTTATTTCACTGGGGGATTTGACGTCCTTGCAGATTACCACACAGTAGATTAAACTTCCAATAAGAGTAAGGAAGCCGAAGATTAAGAAAATTATTCCTAGTACCCTGAAAAAAAAAATATTAGTAAATATTATAATCATGATTCAGCATTTTTCTGACAATAAAGTAGAAAAATGCGATTCTAGGTTTATTAATTTAAAGTCTAAGAAAACTTAAGTGATTTTTCCTACGACCACCTATGAAAACAACAAATTTCACACGATTTAGAGACTAAGAAAGTGTCATATTTCATGTGTGCGTGCGAAATAATATCATACATGTGTGGAAAAGCAAAGCTATCCTGATCTTGTTTTTTCAAAATATTTACCATTTAATTAGACGTTTTTTTATTTAATTTTTATGTATTTGGTTATATATTTTTTCTACTACCCAATTAAGTGCTAGCTTACATATTATCTACCGTTGTCAAGGATTGTTTACGTTGACAACCAATAAAATCAGTGAACTCATTTATTATTGACCGTTGTTAAGCATTGTTTATTGACGACGGTCAATAATAAAAAAAATTAAGACAACTTCTAACTTTTTCAACTTGTCAAACTGACAGCTATGTCAAAATAGTTTTTAAACTACATTAATAACTAATATTTGGAGTTACTTCCTTTAGGTAGTAGAAAAAATGGTATATGCACCACGTATGTGAACTGTCTTAAGTGTTCTCGACTGATTGTTTTGTCTCGACTCCGTCTCAGTAAAAAACTTCAGTCTCGACGACTAAAGCCTTAGTTCGCATACTAGGTGCATAATATACTATTTTTCACAATTCCACTTTTTTATTAGTTATTATAATTAGTAAATTATAAATCGTTTTATTTTTGATGAGAAATAGATTTTAATGAACAAAACCGAACTAATTTTAACTGTCAAAGTCTGATCTAAATAAACAAATGAAAGGGACCAAGGTAAACTTAACACGTTCGTCACCTGGGGTATATTTGTGTTTCGACCCCACAGACCAAGCATACGGACAAACGAGACACAACTACTACAACTACCAGCCCACACTAGTCTTGGACTTAGGGGATGCTTAATTAAGTAGATTACTAGGAGGTTAAACAAACATGTAAAAGGCACGTATTTGCTAGCTAACTAACGGTATCAGCCATGCAGTGACCACGCGTCCCTTATATGAGTCGCACCTTCCTACAGAGCACATTAAAACCGCCCTCCTAGATTCTTTAAGCGGCCATTTAATACAGAAATATCGTCGGCTCATATATGAGAAATTAGAAAAATTGTCGTGGCTCATATATGAGCCGCTTGGTAGCGAACGTGTTAAATTGATTTATCAAGGTTGACGCATACTAGTTGGGGAATTTTAGAAAAAATGCAGCCAATTATATATTTTTCTGTGAAGTGCTGGTATTTTCTTTAATAGTTACTTAATTTTAATCAACCTAATAATTTTAAATAATGATAATTTTATTTATCTTTATTTACAGAAAATAATATTTATTTTAAATAATTTTATTTTTGTTGGGGTCGTAGAAAAAATAGTGTAATTAACTTGTATATTTCTTGCATTCGCGATATTCGCTCATGCGAAATAAATCACTTTCCGTACATACGTAATATACTAATTTTCTTTCTGTATGTAATGATTTTTTAATACACAAAAAAGTTACTCTTGTAACATAAAAAAGTTACTCCTAGCGAGGAACAAAAGAGTCCACCTTGTATGGGTCCCTGGACACAGCGGGATACCAGGCAACGAGAAGGCAGACGAACTTGCCAGGCTCGGAGCCGAGACTCCGTGCATGGGACCCGAACCTATGCTTGGTATTACAAGGAAACAAGTCACATCAGCCCTCAACACGTGGGCTGGAGAAAAACTAAGGGAAAGCTGGTCAACGGTCACGAACTGCAGACAGGCAAAGGACTTCCTTTCCGGTCCAAGCAAGTCAAAAACCGCGTGGCTACTAGGAAGAAGCCGAGCCACGATCAGCCAACTCACAGGGATCCTCACGGGTCACTGTGGACTAGGAAGGCACCTGTTCAAGATGAAGTCGGTAACGACCCCGTCTGTTCGGGTTGCGGGATAGACGAAGAATCGCCCTTCCATTTCCTAGGACAATGCGATCGGTTCGGCAGAATACGACAGGAGATCTTCGGAGTGGCAACTCTCCGAAGAGAGGAGTTGCGTACCCTTGCCTGGACAGATATCGCGACCTTTATAAGGAGGTCCGGCAGGTTTAGGCAGGGAGTAGGGTATATGTGTGGCTGGGACAGCTCGGGGCTGGCAAAAAGGGCCATAATGGCCTAGTTGCCTGGCTTGTAGCCTCCCCACCTTTACTACTACTACTACTACTACTACTCTTGTAATACAGTAGGATTAACTATTTCCGAGCAAAATTTATTTGAAGGTAAAATTCACGTTTCGATGACCAAACATTAAATACTAAAATATAACTTATTAAAAATTAAAATTTCAATGATGCAGGAAAAAACAATCTATGCATGAACTTTCAAAAATCGAACTCAAAGGAGTTACGGTCTCCCAAAAATGCACCATTTTTAAAGGTAGCTTGAAAAGAAATTTTTGGACCTACACGTATAGAAACTTTTTTTCTTTTATTTCATTATTTTCTCCAAGCTGTATTTTATATATGAAGAGTGCAACATAAGGGCCTAACCCACAAAGTTATTATTTTACAGGAGAAGCAAAAATGTGATTAATTTTTTTTCTAATGATATTTATACTTAATAATAATTACATTTCAATAGTGTTTGATTGTTTACATCGTTTTATGTAGAGTTCAACAAAAAACGGGGCCTAAACAATGCCCTTAATTATCGAAAGGGCCGAACCCACACATTTCTAATAAGGTTGTTTTTGCATAAAATCTGCTCTTTGCTAGTCTTGAATAGGTTCATACGCCTTTTTTCATCAAGAATAGTTAACGGTAAATATTTGGGTGGGGCAAAAAAGTAAATTATTAAAAAAGCCTTAACAACTCATTTATTATGTTTTTTTTTTTTTATAAAATCTGGTCTTTTCTAGTTATATAGGTTTATAAACTTTTTTAAATAAGAATAGTTAACGGTAAATATTTGGAAAGGGCAAAAAATAAACAAATTATTAAAATTTGCACCTCTAACCTTACTTTCCAGTGCATTTTTTGCCACTTCTAGTAACATATCAGGAATTTTTATTAACTAGAGCGATAAAGTACGTTAAGTAGTACCCATTACAAGAAGAAACCGTATTTCGCAAAAAAATGAGGGTTTGGCCCTTATGTTAGTTGCACTCTTAATATGTCTTAAATTAAATTCAAATTAAGCTATTTGTAAATCGCCAGGTCCTGGATCGGGTTTCTTTGGATGCTAGAAGCTCCGAAAAAGTGATGAAATGGGGTATCCGAAAAAAATATTTTTAACTTACCGAGTCAAACACATTACATTTATTACATTTAGATTAGTCTATTTTCACAGTTTTACACAATTATTCAACAGGCCAAGGGGTAAAGGCTTTAAAAAGTTTATTCGACATATTATGTCAACACTAAAGAATCTAAAGAATTTTCATTTAATCAAAATGTCATTTCATAAATTCTCATTTCTTTAAAAAATTAAGTATCACATATGTCAAAGGAATTTTTACAGACTGTTCTTACCCTTTAGCCCTAGAATTATTGTGTATAATATAAAAATAGCTTAATCTGAATGTAATATATGTAATTTATATGAATCGGCAAGTTAAAAATTGATTTTTTTGGTAGCTCATTGCTAGAGCTTTTGGAGCTTTTAGCACCCAAAGGAACCGGATCCGGAGCAATTCGAAAATAGCTAAATGTGAATGTAGGTACTTTAAAACATATATAAAATACAGCCGGGAGAAAATAGTGAAATAAAAATGGTCACCAGCTCTCCGACTATTAGTTTTTAATCTAGTCTGGTCCTCAAAACGTGAAATTTTAGCTTTAAATGCATTTTTCTTTAAACTGGTTAATCTTACGGTATTATAACACGAGTACCTTTTTATGTACTTATAACTAAGGAATTACATTCTAAAAAATACAACAAAGTTACACAGAAAAATTTTGGGGCAAAAAGTGATACGGCCCTATTTCGCACGTCCTCGATTAAAATAACTACATGAAAAAGATAATAGGCCTTATTAAGTTTAGACCATATTCAAAACCTCGTTGCTATAGCTCAAAGGGTTCCTGAGTTATTAAATAATAACCGAATTTTTTAGCCCCATTTCAAAAGGGGCTTAGCTTTCTTACGACCATTTTTAGGCATATCGTCGTGTTACCTTAACTACCTCGTATCTCCAAATTCACAGGTTTTCAGGGGACACAAAAAACCGGTTAAGTTTAAAATTCTTATTTTTTTTATTGTAATATAGACAAATATAAGTGTAGTTATTTCTTGTGGACCCTTCAAGTATAAAATATTACAAAATTATTAGTTACGTGAGTCAAAAATTAGAATTATGGAGATACGAGTTAGTTACAGTAACTATTATTTCCAAGTCGTAACCCTGTACTGGAGATATGAGGTTGCTCAATTAAAAACTGTGAAATATTTAAGGCATTTAATTTTTAAATATTTACAATATTTTAGTAAAAAATAGTATTTTGGGGTTTTTCAGGTTGCTTTAACTGAATCTGATGATATATTTTTTTCTAACTTCTCCCGTGGGGGTGATTATTTTAAAATGTTTACAAAATTTTTGTAAAAGTTGGTATATAGGGGTTTTTGAGGTAGCTAAAACTAAATCTCATAATAAAAAAGTTCCAACTCCACCCCCGGGTCTATCCGGGAAATCTTGTAAGCACGATAACTTAAGTACGCTTTAAGCTAGAGACTTGAAATTTGGCATACATGTATTTTACCAAAAGTTCTCGTTCGGGATTGTTTTTGGTTTGAACTTTTTATAAAATTTAGCTTAAGCGACCTTAAATTTTATAAACATTTTAAGAAAAAAAAAACGATAAAAGGGATATTTTTCACCACTGGGGGTGAGATGGAGGGGTGGTAGGTATTTTTTTACTTCACCAATATATTTTCCGCATCCAAATATATAAGTATGCAAAGTTTTATCTTCTTAGATATTTTCACCTACGGGAAATTCCTTATTTGCTAGGCCTAATATTGGAGATACGAGGTAGTTACAGTTATTTTTTTTAAGTAGTAAAGGAGATACGAGGTAATTAGTTCCACATAACTTATAAACCAATTGGAATTTTAAATTAGGACTTTGTTTAGGTCATTACTAATCATATACAGAATTGATTAGTGCAAAAAACCGAAAATCGAATTTTTGGAAATACGAGGTAGTTAAGGTAACACGACGATATGTGTACAAGGACTTTTTTCATATTTTCTGATATGGTATGTAATACACCGTGTTTAGGCTTTGTTGTGTTAACTAGCGTAGGCGTAAACAAATTACTTACCAGACGTAAAACGGTTCAAAGAACTGAATAACAATAACAAATCCTAAAGTAACGAGGATGATGCCCAGGTTTAAAAGGAGCATCAGACAGCACATTCCTTTGATATTCGGACAAAATGGGTTGGGTGCTGCCATTGTTTCGACAGTTACACCTCCTTTTCTCGACGTCTTTGTTTTTACGGTGCTTGCTACAGATGGGGCCGCTCCGCTTCGGTAGGAGTAGTGACTTGGGGCCCTTGCTCTCGATCCTCGACTGTAAAAAATTAAGACATTTTTGGTTAATAGGAAAAACAAGGCTTGAGTTTAAATTTGAAACTAATTCGTTTGGAAGATTTTTTTTTGATAAGCACCCCAATTAAATAAAAATTGCATTCTTTTTCGCAAACTTTATAAACGATATTATTAATAAAAGTAGGTATTAGTAATAGCACAATCCGAACGGGTTAAGTCATCTAATTCAAATTCTTGACACGTCGGCTAGGGTGAGTTCGATTCTCACTTGCGCCGATTGCCTTTTTCAGTTAATTAATAACTAAAATTTGGCTAAGGCGATAGGTGAAACAGAGACACCTCCCTAAAAACTGGTTTAAAAGTCAGTTAAAGGGAGGTGGTTCCCTCTACTACTAGCCCAAACAAGTCCTGGACTTAGGGGATGCTTAATTAAGTAGAATAGTACGAGGTTAAATAAAAATTTGATGTAAAACATGTAATACTAAAACAAGGGTTGCAACTCTTATGAGTTTAAATTTTAAACTAATTTGTTTGGGTGATTTTTTTGATAAGCGCCCCTAATTAAATATAAGTTGCATTCTTCTTCATAAACTTTAAAAACGATATTTCTTATTTGATTTTTTTATTTTTAATTTTAGTTACGTGGCGCTTGTTGTTTTTTTATTTTTTATTTAAAATTTTTTTATTTGATGATAATTGTTTTTTTACAATTTTCTGTTTATTAGACTTTTCCTTTAATTTTATATATCTTTTTGAAAAATTACGGCTCCTTGCCCCCTAAACTTTTTTGTTTTCAATTGATTAAAGGGTTGTTTTATAAACAACAAGGGTTCTTTTTGTCATTAAACCTAATATTTCCTGAAAGTTTCATATCGAAGGGATATAAAGTGCTTAAGGTGGGGGTTTAACCGCCGGGGAAATCTTTTGTACACCCTTCGGGAATTCAGTAGGAATTCATGGGGAATTCAAGAGGAATTCAGAGGAAGTCACAAGGAATTCAGAGGAAGTCACAAGGAATTCAGAGGAAATCATGAGGAATGCAGAGGAAGTCATGAGGAATTCAGGGGAAGTCATGAGGAATTCAGAGGAATTCATGCATTAGGAATTCTTTTGTACACTTTCCTGGTAGCGGTTAACCCCCTGCTTAAGGATACTAGAATTAACAAAAAAATGTGAAGCACAGACAGACGGACAAAAATTAAAGTTCAGAATTCAATAAAAAACATTTTTAATGTATATTCTTTTCATCTAAAAATTAATAGGGCCTGAAAGTCGTAAGACCCACACCCGTACTAAAAAAAATATACACGGAAAGAAATTAGTGGGCTCTGCGCTATACATTATAAGATATTTGGTAACAGTGGCAAATTATAGTGATTTAAGCTATAGATTATAAGGGACACAATAACTAATAATGTTAAAAATAAATTGGAAACGATTATATATATTACAGACACGATTATATTTATTACAGGCACTATTATAAATTTACAGAAATTTTATTATATTATAAAAATTATTAGCACGGACAATAATTAAATCTATTTAAGCTATAAATGCCATACTATTTGTTATATTTTATTATTCACTAAACAATTAAAGTATTTCATATAAATTTTTACACTGACTGCCATAATTGTAAGAGAAAGCCTTGTATTTATATAATAAGCGATTATAGTTTGCTTGGTATGTGTGTTATAGCGCTCCTAGATATAATTTTTTTTTTCCGTGTATTTTTTAAATTTTTTTGAACCAATATTGAAGGCATTTTACCATCTCTACTCCACATTTCTCTACTTCACAACATCTTTATTCCATAACATCTCTCCTCTATAACATCTCTACGCCACAACAACTTTACTCTGCACTACACTTACTCAATTTCTAAAAATGAATTTTCCCTAGCGGAACAAAGTCGTTGCGTTCATTAAAATGTCATCTTTGACATTGTTAATGATAATTTTAAAATTATAGAGTGCAAACATAAATTTTAACGTTTTTGTTCCGCTAAGGAAAAATTATCTTTAGATATTAAGCAAGTATGTAGTGCAGAGTAGAGTTGTTGTGGAGTAGAGATGTTATGGAGGAAAGATGTTATGGAATAGATATGTTGTGGAGTAGAGAAATGTGGCGTAGAGATGTTAAAATGTTAAAATATTAAATGGCGGATCCAATAGCCATAAAAAAGCAAAATTTGGTAAATTTTAATGGATTTTGAGACAGACGGACAAAAATTAAGAAATAAAAAGTTCAGAATTCAATAAAAAACATTTTTAATGTATAATTTTTTTTTTATCTAAAAATTAACAGGGCATGGAAGACGTAAGACCCATACACGTACTAAAAAAAATATTTATATTTTTATTTTTTTTAACCAATCTTGAAGATTAAAAATTAAATGGCGGATAAATTTGGTAAATTTCAATGGATTTTGTTAAAAATTGATATCTGGTAGTGTATTTTGAGAATACTGAAACCGAATTCAATATTGAAAATGAAATATTCGAAATAGCGGATCTGATATAGCGCCAAAGTTTGATAAATTTGTAATATTTACAGTTAATTTGTTAAATATGTTTTAAATACATTTTGTTTCAAAAAAATTAAAAATATTTTTTTTAAGACGGGACTGGGTCCTACGACTCCCGGACCCTTCATATTAATTATTGACCATTTTAGAAATTTAAATAAAAAAGTGAGAACTAAAACTTAAAATTTATCGACACTTTGTCGCAAGGAAAGTGCATGCTGTGGAGGTGTACCATTTTTACTTTATTGTGATATTTTAATTGTAATTTTTATTTAATTACTATCTTTTACAATTCTGGAATTCCTTGACAAATTAGGTATTTTTATTAACAATAATAATTAATAATAAAAATTTATAATTACTTTAATTTCGAATAACTCTTTCGAGAAATTCTTTACTATTTTTCGTTTTATTAAGTCATTGTATGGAAATTTTTTTTATATGTATTTGTTAGTTAACATTGCCGTAGTGTGTGGGGGGGGCAAAGTTTGATTAAATAAAAAAATATTTATCTTGGATGAGCGAGAGGACTTTATCTTAAAAATTTTAAAAACATTTTTTGATATATTTTTTTGAGAGAAAAAAATAATAAATAAATACATATTTTGTATAAAAAAAATGAAAATAAAATCCACAGTTATTCGCACTTTTTAAACTCATTAACCCCCAAAACCCCCATTAGTGACTATTATTCATATCTAATCCCCGCCCAGATATTTATATTTACCTGGGGCTCGCAATTTTTGGAGTAAAAACTTCTTTAGGCGCGTTGAGCGATTTTTGGTAGGGGAAAATGTTATGGACTTTTCATTGTATTGACTAAAAACCACTGTTATTTCATAGTTTTAAGTTTTCACTTCTGTGGGCAGTCCCAATGACTGCCCATGACTTTTTTTTTGTTGGGTTTTACCAATTTCAAATCTGTTAATAAACATCTGTAGATATGCCACTATGCAATAATAGCGTCAACATGATGTCTGGTTAATAAAATATCAGTTATCCAGTCATACAGATAATAAGACAATTACCAGCTTTATTTTAAATAGATAAACTCAATAATAACCCCCGCGTGGCTTTTACTTTATTGAGTGGATAATTATTTATTTTACCGACTTAACTGTCACTTGTCAAATTATTTTCTTGTAAATGTCATTAAAATTTTTAATAAAAATATGAATTCCTAAGCTATTTATTGGATAAAACCTTGTATGGCACTCATGGGTAAACCGATATTGCCCTCTCGAAAATTAACCTGCTTGGCTGACGCCTCGCAGATTAATTTTCTCATGGGAAATATCTTACTTTACCCACTAGTACCATAAATAACTATTAAAGTGCCGATTTTATTTAAAAACCGAAATACCTACAGACGGAAAAAAAATTATAACTTTTATAATATTTCTAAGAAAAAATTAGGAATTTATGTGGACCGGGAAGCGAGAAATTTGGAGGCCTTGGCCACAGCCCCCCTCGACGCTACGCTCATGTAAATAAATCATAAAAATATTGCGTATAATAATAGTTCCCAGGAAAATCGCATTTAATACATCTGTAACAACTTTGTTAGGAGAAAGTTTATTGTTTTAAAATTGACTTCAAAGTTGAATAAATGGTTTCCCACTGAGATTAAAAATAAATTAATAACAATCAGATTTAATTTAAACGAAAGTAATATAAAACTGTTATTACTGTCATTTTTGTCCTCTATCTCGATTTGAGCCAAAAATATTTGATTGAATAATGTAGGGGAACAGGGGGCACAGTGAGTCATTTAATTTTTCAGAGCGCATATTTTTAAAAGTTTTGACAATAACTAATTTTTTTTCATACTACGTTTCTTTGATCTTTAAGCTAACATAATTTGCAGGTTTAAATTAAAAATGAATAGACCATGATTTTTTACAAGTACTTTTTTGACAGTATGTCATTTGATTCACTGAGCCCCCAGTACGGGGTACAGTGAATCACTGCAAGGGGTACAGTGAGCCAGTATGGGGTACAGCTAATCATGACATTTAAATAAATTTATTAATAAAAAAAAATGTTTATTTTAGATACCTACATAGTTAAATAAACTTACATAAAACTCTTTGGTAACAAAAAACAAAACTTAAAATTAATTAACGTAGGTAAATCAAAACCTTGAAAATGAAACTCAAGTAAGAAAAACAAAAAAAACAAAAGTCAAAATAAACTAACGTAAATCAAGACCCTGAAAAACAATGTTAAATGTATACGTTGATTGTATATTGTATAAACCAACATCATATAAAAAAACATCACCACCCCTAAGGGGGTGGATTTGGAAAAAAATAATTTCAAGATTTAGTTTTAGCAACTTCAAAAACCCCCATATTAAAATTTTCACGAAAATATGAAAATTATTTTAAAATATTTACCCCCTCGCCCCTGCGGGGTTGGAGTTAGAATTTTTTTATTATCAGATTCGATTTCAACAATATTATAAACCCTTATAATGAAATTTTCAAATTTTTGTAAACAAATATTGTTCTCGCTCGGGATTGTTTTTGGTGAACAATCCCGAGCGAGAACTTTTGGTAACATACCTGTATGCCAAAGTTTCTAGCTTAAAGCGTTCTTAAGTTATCGTGCCCACAAGATTTCCCGGACAGACCGACCAATCGACAAACAATTTTTTTTGCTTGAAATTGATTTATATCGACATAAAACGTCATAAAACGCAAAAATACGCAAAAAAAAAATTTCCTAAATTTTGAAAATTTTTAAAATGGGAAAGCAAAATTCCTACAATAATTTAGTTATAAATATACAGGAACATTTAATCATAGTTGAGGCACAGTGGATCATGAGCCACTGTGTCCAATCGGTCTTTGACTCACTGTGCCCCCCCAGTAACTAGACCAGTTCAAAGTGGACATAAAAAAACATACCAAATATCTGATAAATTTGTGTAAAAACACTTATTTAAGAGTTAATAAAGAATATAAAAATGCCAAATTACACTGCAATTTACGTAAAAGTAGTACAAGTATACCTAATTAACAGATTAACAAAAAAATACTTTCATTATTTATTTCATGCGGCCACCTCTTCGCTTCAACACACGTCACGCAGGTTTGCTGGCAACTGACCCTTTATCTAGAGAAACGTCTTCTTAGCGCGCCATTAGAAAGCGGCGTTTTTAAAACTAATATTGGTAGAGTTATAGTCAACGATTCATTGTGCCCAATTACTCACTGTGCCCCCTGTTCCCCTATACACGTGCTTTATTACATTGATAAAAATTCCTTCTTGATCAATGTTTATTCTAATCATCTCATTGTATTACTACAAAAAAAAAGTAAATTAACTTTACTTATAAAATATCCGGAAGTGGCTATTTTTATGCGGTATTCATTCTTAAACGCGTCCTCAAGTTATCGACGGAATGATTTTTACGCGTAAATCGTATTTTCTTGCCATATTTTTAAAATTAAAAATCCCCAGGACCCGTTTCTAAAAATATTTTAAACAGTAAAATTTGCTCTAGATATACATCCCCTATCCCGACGTGTAGGAATAGAATATTTTAAATATAATATTTTCAATATAATATTCTGTTTCAAAGAGCCCAAAAACCCATAAAACTAGGTTTTCACAATTGTACAAAAATAGGTGTACCTATCCCCGGGGCCCCTAAGGGGTGGGGTAGTTTTTTAATGTATTTATTTTTAGTCCACAGACTTCACAGTATCCAATTTTTTGCAACAGGGCCCAAGGGCCCACCTCTAAGGACGTAGTAACTGGGGGGTATTTATTTGTGTCTCGAAAACATGATGTGCACGTCGTGCATTCGTGACAAAAAAAATTATGCCCAGATTAAGATTCTGCGTCCCAAAATGGATTTAAAAACTTTCTTGATTTACCTATGTCGTATTAATGGTACAGGTATATATGCAGTGGCGTTATCATGGCGGGACATAAATAGAGCTTCCTCCCAATTGTTTTTCATGCCGCCGATTTTGACAGATGAAGTTCAAAATATTCAACTTTACTGCTGCTGCTGGCTTTTTGAGGTTAGATACTCATAATAACGTGTGTCATGTGATTTTGTCTTTGTCAATAAGAAAATTTTATAGAAATAGCTAGATTTAAATTCGCTACGGGGATTTATTTAAAATTTTATTCGTTTTAAACAAAATATTTGGGTAGCGTTTGTTCGCAAAAGTGTCAAATTCTTTCCTGCCGCTAGCATTTCGCGGCAGATGTGCTGCTGGCAGCATGTCGAAGCTTTCAGAACGTGTCTTAAAAATTTACTATCTAGTGAATGGCTCCAGAGCCATGAAAGGCGACTGACACATGACACTTGTTTACAGTATTTGAATATGTATGAATCGATATTCTTTGTTGTTATTTTGCACGTGTACGAAATATGATGGTAAGTTCATAATTCTTATAAGGGAATCTTACTGGATAATTGCGGAAAATCAATTTAATAAAGGACTGCGATAAACTTATTATAGAAAAGCTGATTTGTAAGTTGAACTTAAAAACTGCATAAATTCTGGGGATATTTCATGTAGTATTGAGAACTGCTCCACGCGGTCTACGATCGTGTTGTACTAACTGCTTTCTAAGTGTCGAGGTGTCGCGAATTATATCTCTTTTTTTTTATACATAGGCGAGTGCTATGCGCGTATGTCGTACTTGTGTTCATCCTATTAGGATATGGAATTCGGAAGGGTCTTATGAAGTACAAAGCGAGTCAAGACTTAGTTCTTAATAATAATACCTTATTATTATTTATATTATTAAACTATTATTTGGTATATACCGTAACAATTCTTAACCGATTATTCTATATATTCTTGCTTTTAACCATGCAATTTTGTAACATTTGTTAGTTTTTGTTATGTGAAGTGATTTATTTTTAAGTTCATGATGGGGTAATAATGCTAGTGCCCCCTCATTTAATTAAATGGTAATACATTTAAGTAAAAAAAAGGTTTTTAAAGTTAAAGCCCCTCTATTATTTACATGTTACGTATAACTAAAAAGTAAAAAACAAGATATTTATAAAAAAAATTAAAACTAGTTTTATGATTAAAGATTCAAAAACCTTTCTTCTAAAAATCTGGTTTTTAAAAACCTTATAATCTTGTGCTTAATAAATATTTTTACATTATTTTCTTTTTTTATCTTTTGTGCATAATTCCTCAACAGGTGCGCACCATTACCCCACGGGGTGGGGGAATTGTGCGCAAATGCAATTTTGTACTTTTACATTTTTAGGTGATTCTGGTAAAAGCTACCTAAATTTTGATGATACTCGTTGATAGTCTGTTAAGTAAGGCTTATTTTGCCATTTATAATATTTCTGTAACATTAATAATCAATATCAAGTTTTGCTTAGGTGCATACCATTCCCCTACTTTCACCTAAGTGAAATATCGTAGTGTAAAGCTGTTTTACAAGCGACCTGCACCATTAATACGACTTTAAAGAGGCCGGACTTTTGGTGTTCATTTATTAGCGGCTCGCCAAAGTTAGAATTATATAAATACTTTTTTAAAATCAAATCGGCACTTAAAACGATATTTTATTACCGGACTATCATGTCGACGCTATTATTACATAGCAAATCTAAATTTTTGCATACGAGTATTTTTGATACCGCTGATTTCGAATATGATAGTGAAAAAGCCAACGAATTAAAAACTCTTCTCTATAGAATACGCATACCGTTAATATAAAGTATCGCCAACATCTCGGTTTGTTTGTAAACAAATAGTAGGTATATTCAGACCTAAACAATAACAGTTACCAGTAACTGTTATTGTTGTCTCTGTTAGAACAAAGCTGTGCGAGTAAGACAGACAAATGTATATTTTGGCTACGTTTTTGTCAGTTTTTACAAATGAAATGCCTATTCTAGAGAGAAGAGTTATTAGTTCGTTGGAAAAAAGACGAAAAAAAATTTTTCGCGCCACGTTCATTTTTTAATTTTTTTTTAGATTTTGTTCAAATTTGATATACAGGCTCTTTTAAGGGATATCAACGTAGACCAGTGGTTAAAACACCAAAAATTAAAATTGCGGAGCCAATATGGCGTATCGGTTTTTAGAATGTTGTCAAAACACAACGTTGCGTGAAGTTGTATTTTAGTGATTTCTACCAGGGACTTACCTTATTTCTGAAGGTGCCTTATATGATGGGGCCTTGTATGCACCACTCGTGACATATATATCGGAGCCATTATCGTAGCCACTGCCCCTGCTCATTGCAGATGCAGCTCTTGGATATTTGTGATGTCCATTGTGATGCCCGTTTTGATGTTCGCTGTGATGTCGACTCTCACTGTGTGGACTGCCGTAATTATTGTTGTACTTCGATCGGGAATTACTTCTTTCGTTTACAATCGTATATGGCTACGTTTAAAAAAATAGATTAGTAAATGTTGCTTGTCCATATCATAGCTAATAAATAGAAGAAAAAAACGGTAGGTAGGTCAGTCCGTTTGTCCGGAATACAATAAAAATCAAGAACGCTTTGAGATACAGACTTCAGATTTTTTCGGTAAAAATCTGGGACGCTACCCAGACAGCACAAAGATGACTTAAAGAGATCTTAAAGATGTCGTAGCTCGTCATTCAAGACGTCTTAAGAACGTCGGTTTTCGCCGTATATGCATCTTAAAGACGTCTTAACGACGTAGTATGTTACAAAAGGTAACGTCTTTAAGACATCTTTTCTAAGACGCCTTACTCATGCCTTGCACAGGCGACTTTACAACATAATACACCCCTCCCATTTAAGTTGCTAAGTACGGTCGTATTGATATAATTGGGATGAGAGGTAATTTGTTTGTCAAAAAAAAAACTTTTTTTTTTGATTTTTGTTTTCAGTTTTTTTTTGAAAACTTCTTTTTTGATTTTTTTTATAATTTTTTCGTTTTTCGTAAAAAGAAAATAAAAAAAATGAAAAAAAAAAAATAATTTTTTTGTTTTTCAAAAAAAGATCTTTAAAAAAATGGTAGTTATTGTGGTTAATTTATTTTTAGCGATGAGTATTGAAATTAAGACGTCTTGTACCGATACTTAAAAGACATCTTATAGACATCATAATCAGATATGTTTTAAACATCCCTAAAAAGAAGCCCATAAGATATCCTTTTTATGTCTTTAGGCGTCCAGACATAATTAAAATCTAAAAAAGACGTCTTTAAGATATCATGTGCTGTCTGGGTAAGGGGCGAAAGGGGGTAAAACTTGCCTAATATGACAAACATGTTTGTTGTAAAAAGTCTAAATCTTTTTGCTTTTTTATTTTTGTTTTTTTTTTCCGTTAAGGGAACGTTCAAGTATTACGTAACGCAAATTTTGATCATTTTGGACCCCCACCCCCCCTGCTATTTTCCTATACCATTAATATGGGCGTAGCACTCCAAAATGACCCCCCTCCTAGGAGCGTTACGTAATACTTGAACGTTCCCTAAAATGTAAAAAAAAATATTACTTTTTTTTAAATTTAAGTAAAGGGGAATGTGTTTTTTTATCTGAAAAAAACTGGTAATATTTTTATTTTTTTTTGCGAAAGCTGGGTTAAGAACGTATTTGTTTTGTAAAAAGTCAGAAGACTGACCTTTTTTTATTTTTTTTTTTATAATTATATATATATACAGTGCGTACATTAAGTCTGGAATCACCCGATTTACTTTTCAATTATAAGACTTTTAAAAAAACGCTCGGACAGGTCGATTTTAATTTTTAATTTTTCAAATTTTGGTGTAAAAAAAGTTATTAAAATTTTCACCCCCTTGCACCCTCCCATCACAACTTTTTTTTTTCAAATAGCAACCTACCTCTTGTGACACATCGTTGGAAAGGTTATTTAATAAGCTTTCTAACGGTGTATGCCAAAGCCTTATTTAAAAAGGGGCTTAGAAAAAAATTAGTGGCTATTTGAAAAAAAAAAATGGAAAAGTGGGTGCAAGGGGGTGAAAATTGTGATAACATTTGGTGTAAACCAAAATTTGCAAAATTAAAAATAAAAATCCACCTGTATGAGCATTTTTTTTTAACTTCCCAGTTACAAGTTAAAGAAAAAAATGCTTAGACAGGTCGATTTTTATTTTTTATTTCGAAAATTTTGGTTTACACCAAATGTTATCACAATTTTCACCCACTTGCACCCACTTATTCCAATTTTTTTTTTCAAATAGCCACTTATTTTTTTCTAAGCCCCTTTTTAAATAAGGCTTTGGCATACACCGTTAGAAAGCTTATTAAATAACCTTTCCAACGATGTGTCACAAGAGGTAGGTTGCTATTTGAAAAAAAAAGTTGTGGTGGGAGGGTGCAAGGGGGTGAAAATTTTGATAACTTTTTTTACACCAAAATTTGAAAAATTAAAAATTAAAATCGACCTGACCGAGCGTTTTTTTTATAAGTCTTATAATTGAAAAGTAAATCGGGTGATTCCAGACTTAATGTACGCACTGTATATTTGTAAAAATGAACTGGTTTTTTTTGTTAGTCGCAGTATTTTTAAGTTAATTACCACTGATGTGTATTCTGATAAAGTCCTCTCTGAAGGGGCTCTTTGGCTTTCTTCCCCGTCCGAGTAGGCTGCGCTCCTGGACACGTGTACTGGAGTGGGTGATTCATTGTGTCTGGACGCTACGTAGTGGTTTTTGGCTACTCTTTTAGCCATCGTTAAAACTAGTTACTTTCATGTGTCAGTCCATTCGTCCAAGGTTTTCTGAAAAAAAAAATAATAATAAAATAAAAATGCTTTAAATCTCAAAGTTTTTAGACATGCACCTGGCTTTTACTTTCTTTGCTCTAGCCATTTGACTCCCCAAATATTTTTTTTGCCCATTTGACATGAACATGAAATATCTTTTAGATTGGCGCCAACTAATCAAGATTTAGCTAAATCTAAGCGGATCCAGGGAATATTTCAGAACCTTGGAAGTTGTGAACTTATGAAACATATAAGATGAGTGAGCCAACTATTGCCATGTTAAGGGGTTGTTCTGATTTTTGAGGCAAAAAATTGACGATTTTAGTAGTTTTTTTTTCAGACGACCTGTATTATTTTAATGTACAAAACTTTTAAAAAAGTATTACACAACTCGATAGCAATAGCTCGGCCCCCAATGATCCAAAACACAAAAATCAAAAACAGTCTTGTTAAAAATGACATCCTTTAGTTCGCTAGTGTAGACATAAGTCAAAATTCCAAAAAATAAAAATGCCAAGCCTATTTTAGTGAAAAAAAACAAAAAATGCAATTTTTCCGACCAAAAACGGGTAAAAAAGAAGGAATAAAAAATTAATTACAAGCCTTTAAAAAAAACTTTACACTAGCGAACTCGACAACATGATTTACGACAATATGCCGAAAGAATTAAATCAATATGTTAAATAGTTTTTTTAATCACTGGAACCGTTTTGAAAAACGGAATTTTGAGAAAAACGCGTTTAAAGTTTTTTTTTTTTATTTTAAATTATACAAAACAAGCACCAATAAAATTAAAATTCTGCAGGTCGATTTTACAATAAAAACTAAACGAAAAAGTATTCTATGCCGAAAAACTAAATTTAATATTAAAGGAGTAATAAGCCTTTTAAAAAGTAACATTTTTGGTGGCATAGAATGTAACTTCCTCTTAATTCCATTTTTTTTAAACGGTTGCTCATACAGTGTTACACTATCTGACATTTTTTATGTATTTTTACTCAAGGAATCTATATTTTTTACAAAAAATTTAAAAAAAATACACATAAAAAAGTTTGGGGCCAAATACTGATAAGGCCCCCCCGTTTTGCACGCCCCTGGTTAAAATAAGTACATAAAAATAACATACGAAGATGGGCGTTATTAAGATTAGTTCATATGCAAAACCTCCTTGCTGTAACTTAAAGGGTTCCTGAGTTGTTAAATAAAAACCGAATTTTTTAGCCACATTCAAAGGGGTGTATGTATATTTTTTAAAGTTTTTTTTTAAACAAGACAAATTTCGTCAAAATATTTTAGGAGCGTATTCTACACATATTGAGTAGTATAAAAAAGCAAAAAAAAAATCAATTTTTTGAAATAAAATATCAGAACAACCCCTTAAGATATTTAATTTTTAATGCATTCAGATTTATTTGTAATCACCTGGAACTTTACTACATTAAACATAAACATATCTTTGTTCTAATGGGTAAAAAATTAACAATCTGTAGGGCTTAAAAAAATATTATTGCTTTTTAAAAATGATTACTTATTGACAATATTAGGAACCCAAGTCCCAAATATTTCCAGGGTAGGGTACTGGCAATAATAGTAAAGAACAAACAAAAAATTAACAAACTAATAGTCAAATATTGTAGCACAATAACAATTTTAGCTGTTTTCGGGTACAATTTGGGCACTTAAATAACAATTTGTCGTTTTTAGTATTCTCCACTAATTTCATGTACGTATCGGTTACAACCTCATATCGGCCTGGCGATTAGCTTCGAATAAAAAGCAGAACCAAGATTCAGAACTCTTCGTTACTTTCTTTTCTTGTTGTTTTTTGTTTTTGCCATTTTTTTTGTTGTCAACTACTTCGCATGGCAACCATTTCAAAAAAGTACCTTTTCGATTTTTAAGAGTGAAACACAACATGGACCAAGAAAGTGCATGTTTGTACCTAGCTTATAAGCTTATTACGTTCTTGCCTTGCAATAATCAGTGCTATCCAGCTTGCGACAGTCAGCACATTTTTTATAGTGGAAGAGCACGAAACGCGAAATGCGTTTTTGTGTACGCCATTACCAGCTGGATACAAAAAAATCATATTTACATTCATCTTTTCGATATAACACATATACTTGCAGTGTCACAAAGGATGAACTAACAAGTGTAAGAGGGGGTAGCAATATTAGGAACATGGCAATAACTGGTTCACCCACCTTACATTTAAAACTGATATAAAAAATTAATAAATTTAAAACTGATTTAAAATATAAGTTTGGATGTCGAAAAAAAAAACAAGATTCTTGTAACGATGAAATCACTGACATTTGCAAGAATTTGGTGGTAAATGAGACACTGTTTCCGCATAGTACAATATCATATGATCCCCACAGATCTCATAAAGTCTGTGATGATCCCTCACAATCCATCGATTGCTAGGAAAGCGTGCGTTAGTAAAAAAATGAATTGTTTTCTTTTTCACGTTTCTCAACGTTTTTTAAAAAAATTAGGCATAAATTTATTTTTTTAACAGTTGAAAAAAACTTTTTTGGTCAATTATGTAACTTTTTATACTGAATTTAAATCTGAATAAAAAACGCCCCATTCTAATTAATATTTTTAATTTATCCCCTCTCCCACCTAAGGCCGTGGATGAAAAAAAAAATCTGCTGTAATAAAAAGGTGTCGCCCTTAATGTTGAAGCTTAGCACCAAATCTATCTGTTACGGTTTCTGAGATATCGACTTGTAACAGTTTAAATGACCCTCCCGGTATGCAGTGTGCCACTTAAATTTGATTTTTTACGCAAGGTAGCAAACATTTTCAAAAAAATGTATTAAAATCATTTAGGACACTATAAGGTTTATAAATATTCACCATTCGACGCTTCTGGAATTTTTTCCGTTTTTTTTTTGGGATTTTTTATTAGTGTGCGATGGGTGGGCTAACCCCGGGTAAGGTTTCAAAGAAGGTAAAAACTATTATATTTTTCAAAATGTTTTTTTTTTTATTTTTTCCTTTCTCTATTTGAATTTTTTTTTTCTTATTTTTTATGGTTCTTTTTTATATGATCTATGTACTTTTAGGGAAAAATATTATTTTGTTAGCAGCAGTACTTTTTTTTTCTTTAATTAGGCAAGTAAATCTATCAGATAGATCTTATCTCTTATATTATTTTAATTTTTTAACCTTTATTGAACTTCGTACCAAATTTAAATTGCTTTCTACATTAGAGTTCACAACCTTGGTGGTAAAAGGTACAAACAATCACGTTTTATGATTTTTATATGTGTCCTTAGGCCTAAGGATAAACCTTAGGGCTTGTCCATAAATTATGTCATATTTTTTTGCTTCTTTTTGACCCCCTCCCCTCGTCACAAAGTGTTACAAGAGGTCAACCCCTGTCACTTCACATTGGTTAAGAAAGACATATTTATTGCGTAAAATATTATGGGTCCATTCGAATAAAAAAAAACTAAAAAGTTTTTCTTGTCCATCATGAAACAAAAAATAAAATATGTATGTGTGACTCATACAGTGTGAGTGAGTTAAACCCGGTTCGGATTGGTTAAAATTCAATTTTTAGCATTAAATGCAAATGTCGCAAGGCTTTTTCTGATCCGAAAATTCTCGGTTATTAATAAAGATATCAATATGGGGTTTTTATCATTGGTTCGTTAAAGAGTTGCTTTTAAACGTCGCTCTTTTTTCGATTTTTTTTGTTTTTAATATAATATATTTGACTTTGAAAATTAGTACGCAGTTTAATCATCATAAAAAACTTTAAAGCAGAGGCGGACTTGGCTTTTTGCCGCCCTATGCTATGGGCAGTTTACCGCCTTCCGACTGCCATTTATTACTGACGGTTTCTACCAAAACTTGGCGCCCCTACAAAAAAAAAGAAATGCCCTCAAGAAAAAAGCTTTGGCCCTGACGGTTTCTACCAAAACTTGGCGCCTGGGGCAAAAAAACGCCCTCAAAAAAAAAGCTTTGTCCCTGACGGTTTCTAACAAAGCTTGGCCCTCTACAAAAAAAAAGAAACTTGGAACCCCTAACAAAAAATTAAAAATACACCCTCAAAAAAAAAACTTTGGCCCTGGGCGGTTTCTATCAAAGCTTGGCGCCCCTACAAAAAAAATGAATAACGCCCTCAACAAAAAGAAGACGCCACGTTAACTTTAAAAAATTAAATATAAAATAAAAACGTTCGCCTCCTTCAAAATTTACCGCCACCCTTATGCCGCTCTAGTCTAGAGCCTACTTAGCCTATAGCTAAGTCTGCCCCTGATTTACAGCAAAAAATTAAAAAAAGGACGACGTTAGGTACTCAAGCAACTCTTTAACTAAACCATAAAAAAGCCCATCTTAATAATATTAAGACATATTATGTTTAATTACAACTGAGAATTTTCGGAGCAAAATGTGGTCTGCAAAGGCAAAATATGTCATAATATAACCTAATATGTTATATATTATACATATAATTTTTTATTTTCGAATAGGGTCCATTTAATAAAAGTAAAATACCGAGTAAAATACGAAGAATACTTACAGAAAAAAATTAAAAAACTATAGGATATACAGGGTTATTCAGAAATAAGTTAGTAAGAGGTGATTCTATGTTAAAAAATATGAAAAAAGTTCATATAAAGGTTGGTCCGGAAATGAGTCCTAAGGGAGCTACGGCTCTTTAAAATTATAATAAAAATAAGACTTTTAATTAATAACTCTTGCACCCTTTAAGCTACAGCGACGAGCTTTTGCATGTATACTAGTATTAATAAGGGCAATAAGTTTATGTTAATTTATTTATTTTTTTAATTTATCCAGAGGCGTGCCTAGACGGACAAAATATGCGAGGCTTAACACATTTTTGCCCCAAACTTTTTTATGTATATTTTTTTTTTGATTTTTTGTAATAAATATAGACTCCTTCAGTAATAATACATAAAAAATGTCATATATAGTGTAACACTGCAGGAACTACCGTTTTCAAAAAAAAAGTACAATTAAGAGGAAGTAACATTTTGTGCCACTAAAAATGTTACTTTTTAAAAGGCTATATCTCATTTAATATTAAATTTAGGTGTTTTGGTGAAGAATACTTTTTTGCTTACTTTTAAGTAAACAATCGCCCTGCAGTATTCAAATTTTATTGGTGCTTTTTTTGTTCCCCATTCAATATGTCCATCTTCTCTCTCATTTCCGGACCAACCTTTATTGTATCTTTCTTTCATGTTTTTTTAAGGTAGAATCACCTCTTAAATTTCTCGAACTTATTTCTGAATAACCCTGTATAATTTTTTTATATATTTTTTTTAATAAAATGAATTGCAAAAATTTATTTTCTGCAACTTTTATTTTTGTATCTATATTTTAAAGGCCGAAAACGAAAACGGTAGTACTTAAAAAATAATCTTGTCATTTTGGATTCAGGACTAAAAGTTTTACTAAAAATGTAGAAGCTCGAGTGCGCCTCAAAAAAAAGCAATTTTTAAACTTTAGTGTAATTTTCAAAACATTCTATTGCTTTTTTACATTTCTCGACATATTATAAAAAAACAAAAAAAAATAAAATAATTTTCGGTAAAGGAGGTACCCTACTTTGTCAAACAAGCTAAATATAAGTATTTATAAATAAACAAAAAGATAATTATCTTGCATTCTGTTGTTCTCCATGTTCATTGAATGCGATGGACAGTTATATAAGAATAACAAAAGCGTTAAATAGGTAGCCGCTATTTAATAGCATTCCTAAGCGTTTAATACGAGCACACGCTGGCTTTTTAGGTTACCAAATTTAGCAAAGGTTGCAGAACCTTTAAATTGCGATATTTATTTACAAACGGTGTTTTTCGACGATTTTTTTTAAAAAGTTATTTTCTTGACAGTCAGAATGCATGTGGTTAAAAAAATTGGTTTTTTCAAAAACAAATTTTTTTTCGAAGAACCAATTTTTTAAAGGTTTGCAGTGATTTTCTGGGTGAAAATAACACTAGGCAACACGGTTTCTTGCCCTGATTGGAGTCATATGTTTTTTAACTAATCTTGGTTCGAAAAAAACCGAATCTGGCCTCAGAATATTTCTATTACCTAGGTTTTCTGAGAAAAATGAGATAAAAATGTTAAAAAATCATTATTTTATCCCTCTTTTGTTCTAAAATCATGGGAGATAAAAATATTCCGAGGACAAATTTGGATTCGGCGACTCAATATTAGTTACAAAATACCCAACTTAAAACATGAAAACTTTAAATTCATAGGTAAAATAAATGGGGATATTATGAAACAAAAAAATATTAAATTTTTTTTTGATAATGTGACAAAACAAAGTAGGGGTGGAGGGTAAGGAGAAGGGTGCATAAGGGGACAAGCTTATCACCACGTACTCATGCTAAAAATGTACAAAAATCATTACTAGGGGGTCAAAAATGAACTAAAAAAATGTTACGTAATATGGTTCTTATGTAATAAAGTAACATTTTTATGATGTAGAACCATTAAAAAAACAAACAAAAATACACAATATTTTGTTTTAGAAATTATTTTTAAATTGGCATAACGGCCTGGATTTTTTTCAAGGTCAAACTTGGATTCTGAGTCTTTAAATTGATAAGAAAAATATATTTTTTGGGCTCTGGGAAAAAGTTTACACTGTGTACTTTAATTTTGTTTCCTTCTTATTTATTTACTTTTTACGAACAAACTAAGCAAAATAAAAAAACATTTGTATAAATATTTTTGTAGAGAATTTTATAATCTACAAATTAAGTCCCATAAAATTTTTATACAGATTTGATAGTTTTGCCACAAAAGAGCAATTAAGTAAACTCTGCACTTTCATTTTAAGCTTTTGATTTTTTTTCGCGTACTTACTCTAACAGTAGGTCCTTGGCATATATATTTTTGAGTTCCTCGTATTTTTTTTAATATACCCTAAAATTTTCAAAATCCTACTCTTTTTTTTAAAGATTTTGAAAAAAAGCGTCATTATTTCCTGGACTATTATCTCAAAAATTTTAGGTGTTGAAATTTTTCTAAGGTTTCTACGCCCTCGAATTAGTAAGAAAAGTTTACTTTCCGATCGGGGCAAAAAAAAAGTTGAGATTTGTTGCCTAGTGTAATTAACAATTAATCGTTTAATATAATTTATATAAAGATACGTTGGTATTTTAGGTTACCAAATTTAGTCAAGGTTACAAAACCTTTAAAAGGAAATATTTATATGCAATGCTGATCACGTCACATAAGAATAACAATTGAATTGAATACATAATCGTAAACAAATTGACTTTTCCTGTAAATTATAGTGTAATATTTTATTGTTTTTAAAGTTTCTATTTTTTAATAACTAATTAACGTAAAGTGTCTAGTTTCATGCAGAAATTTCACTTTTTATTTTCAAACGACCCTCATCAGTGATGTATGATGGGCAGAGTTGATACTTTCATTACAATAACAGGGTCGGACAACAGGAAATTTAAATTATTTCTAATATTTGGTGAGTTTGTTTAATAAATACCTATGCCGAATAAGATTATATGTCTGTATACAGACATATAATGTTATTCGGCGTATTAAAGAAACTCACCAAAAATTAGAAATAATTTAAAATTCCTGTTGTCCGACCCTGTTATTGTAATGGAAGTATCAACTCTGATGATGAGTCATCATCATAATCATCAAGTCATATGCGCCGACTCCGGGGGGTGGGGCTGGAGTCCATGCCTCCCCCTGGACTTATAACAGGGGTGCCGGGCCCCCTTGGAATATTGTCTATATTTTTAAATGTTATAAAAGCTTCAAAAGTTTTTTTCTTCAAAAAATTTTGAAATTCGAAAAAGTTGTAAATTTCATGGGTCAAAAATATAAAAGTTCTTGCAAGCTAATCTTCGTCGCTACAGCCCTATTAGCAGGGTAATTTGAAGCTTAAACAAGCCGTGAAGATATGCGTAGCAACGCATTCCATTACACGAAAAAAAAAATTATAGCTAGGAGCGCTATAACACACATACCAAGCAAATTATAATCGCTTATTATATAAATACAAGGCTTTCTCTTACAATTATGGCAGTCAGTGTAAAAATTTATATGAAATACTTTAATTGTTTAGTGAATAATAAAATATAACAAATAGTATGGCATTTATAGCTTAAATAGATTTAATTATTGTCCGTGCTAATAATTTTTATAATATAATAAAATTTCTGTAAATTTATAATAGTGCCTGTAATAAATATAATCGTGTCTGTAATATATATAATCGTTTCCAATTTATTTTTAACATTATTAGTTATTGTGTCCCTTATAATCTATAGCTTAAATCACTATAATTTGCCACTGTTACCAAATATCTTATAATGTATAGCGCAGAGCCCACTAATTTCTTTCCGTGTACATATTATTCACAGTAAATGGTATATTGCATTTTCCCAAATGCTTAAAAAAAATTATTCTCGAAAAAAAAAAAAAATTAAAAAAATTACATTTTTTTTCAAAAGATCTTTTTTTTGAAAAACGAAAATAAAAAAAAATCGAAAAAAACTTTTTAATTTTTTTTTTATTTTCTTTTTGCGAAAAACGAAAAAATTTTGTAAACAATTTTATTTTTCAAAAAAAATTTTTTTTTTAATTTTTTCATTTTTTTTAATTTTCTTTTCGCGAAAATCGAAAAAAAATTAAAAATGATAGTTTTTTTTTTAGTTTAACCCCCCATAACTGTTTTGTTTCTGGGGGGATTACTTTGAAAAACAATAGGGATCTTCCCCTCATAGAACTTGATTTTTCCTGAAAATTTGAAGTCGATCGGATTATTCGTTCTTGAGTTATCGGGTCTACAAAAAACATGACATCAGACAAACGTTTAACCCCCCATAACTTTTTTGTTTTTGTGGGGATTACTTTGAAAAACAATAGGGATCTTCCCCTCATAGAACTTGATTTTTCCTGAAAATTTGAAGTCGATCGGATCATTCGTTCTTGAGTTATCGTGTCTACAAAATACGTGACAGCAGACAGACGGACAGACGGACATTTTCAAAGATACTTATTTTTTCATGAAACACATTTGTATCCAAGAATTTTTTGTCTAGGTCGTTTTTTGGCGATTTTGAGAAATTCAAAACTACCGTATAATATTATTCTAGCGCAGGCGCTGTGAATAATATAATAATAAATTAACATTATAACATTTCTCGCATTCTATAGTAAACTCTTTGCAGATGATATCTTTAAGATCGTATGCGTAACTTTTTTGTTTATGAATAGATTTTTTTTCAAAATTGATGCAAAAAAATCTATTAATTTAAGTAAATTTTTCTGAAAATGTTCAGTTTATAAAACTTTTCCTTCTATTTTAAATATTTATTGAACTGTGGCGCCCCTCTATTGTTTCTTTGCTGTGCACAAATCTACGAAAAATATACCTTAAAAGCTTTAAAAACTCTTAAATTCAGCCAATAAGAATACAGGGCGTACGCTTAGCTTCGTGTACGTCGGACGTACAAATAGCCTTTTCCGATATAATATAGCTAATGTTTCAATCAAACACCTATTATTTATTGTAGTTCAATGAACTACCTATTATATCATATTTTTTAAATAGTTATATCTGTTATATAAATTTAATAACCACTAGTAACTAGTTAACTAATTATTGTTGCGTGCATATGTTTGAGGTAATAAAATACAGAAATACTGCCAGTAAAGTCGTAATTCTATATAGACATTTCTTCTTTTTTCATTAAATTCTTGTGATTGCACACGTGCTTTGGACATAATCGTCTAGGGGACATCTGGACAAAATCTCTATTAGGGCCTGTCCATATATTACGTAACCCAGCTAGAAGGAGGATCAGAGAAAATGCGACAGTTTGTGACAGGGGGACGGAGAGAGCCTGGGTAAATGTTACGTAACGGAATTTAATAATTATTTACGGAACATTTTTTATAGTTAAGTTTGGCAGTTCTACGTTCATTTCAACATAAATTATTATTTAGTGTCCTATAATTGTAGTGTCCCATAATTGTAGTGGCCTTCTTCACAAAAATTGACGAAATTATCTATATTATTCTACTAAAATTATAATTTCAGTTTTAGCTTCGTATGCATAGGCGACGACTTTTCAAAATCCCAGGGAGGGCCCAAAATAAAGAAAATTATATAAAAGTTATTAATTGTTATATTTAAAATTTACTAATGCGGACATTGTTACGTGACACCCTGGGTGGGAGGGGTTTTTGATAAATGTGATAGTATTTTTCGAAAACTTGCGTTACGTAATCTATGGACAGTCAAAAAAAAAGGTCAAGATTAGACCTGCGCATTGAGTTGTAGCGGAAGCTACAGAACCCCAAAAATAATTGCTTTTTTGTGCTTCATGACATTTTTAATGCACACAATCATTGCCACAAAAAAATACCTGTCTGTCGCAAACTTAGTGATTACGAAACGCTTTGAATTAACCACCCCCAAAATTAAGATTAATCTTCATTCGATAAAAACGAAACTTTGGTGATTTCAATAATTTTACATTGGCTATAAAATGGCGGATTTAATTTTTTTGTTTTACTTCCGGTTTCGCCGGAAGTGTCAGTGTTTTTTTTTATGGAACTCCCTGTAATTTTTCACATTTTTGAATTCAGCCGAAAATTCTATGTATAAAAAACTAATTGTTTTTTTTTTCGTTTTCGTTTTTATAGTTTATCTTGTATTTACCTTGTTTTTACTTTTATATTTTAGAATTCTAAAATTAAAAGTATTGGAATATGTATAGCAAGTCTACTATCGTGAGTTCGATTCTCACTGGCGCCGATTTGCCTTTTTCAGTTAATTAATAATTGAAATTTGGCGAAGGCGATAATTGAAACGGACAATCCCTAGAAACTGGTTCGAAAGTCAGTATAAGCCGGTGGTTCCCTCTACTACTAGCCCACACAAGTCCTGGACTTAGGGGATGCTTAATTAAGTAGAATAGTATGAGGTTAAACAAATAAACAATAAACAAATAAACAATACACATTTGGGCCGAAAAAAGTTAATTTTTGGTATTTTTTTTTTAATTTTTTTCGTTCAATTATAATTTTGGCATGTATAGAAAGGTAATAAAATTTAACATAAAAAAGGTAAATACCATTTATTTCGTAGCACCAATACTTCTGGAGATATTAGCAAAATAACAAAATACACGCCACTGTGAAGTGTTTTTATTAGTTTATAGGCAAAGCCTTGTATTTTGCAAATTTTAATAATGATTTATGTCCATTTCATTTAATAATGATTTATGTCCATTTCATTTCAATACATACGAATGCACAGAAGTGTTCTGGAGTTGCTAGAGGCGAGGAAAGGCAAAGGAAGTGTGACAAAAAGTGTGTAGTCCATTTCCACTATTCTGTTTGTCTAAAATATAAAAGTTTTCAAACGCTTTTGCGTTTCAGATATTTACTTACTTAAGCTGAAAAAATTATAAAACTAATATTAAAATAAAAATTTGATCAGTGACAGCGAATTAGAGCTAAGAAGACAGGTTTTTCTCCCGAACTCCTATTTTTAATGTCCATGTAAACTTTATTTGTAGAGTATTTTTCCGGCATCGCATTGTTATGTATTATGTTCTTAATTTAAATCACCAGATTAGGATTGGATATGGTATTACCAACCATAACAAAACGTCTCTAGAAATTACTAATTTTTAACGGTTTTACAATTTAAAAATTATGTACAAAATGGTGGATGTGACAGAGACAGCATTATGAGTGTAAGTAAGAAAAAAGATAATGGCTGATATCAGAGTGAAACCAAAAATTTGTATGCGCAGTCCTTTCGTTTAAAGTATTAAGTCACTTAAAACAAAAACACTATGCCCAAAATTGTTGGCTGGTATTTTATATAAGTATAGGCTTTTTGTGTGAAGAATACCTAACCGTTCAAACTTGTACTTTAATATACTATTTGAATTTTCGTTGCAAAAAACGTTGCAAACTTCAGCTTTATGAATAATGCTGCCGTCTACGACAAAATGTCTTATCTGAAAAAAAAACGAATTTTCATGAAGCTGAAGTTTGCAACGTTTTTTTGAATCGAAAAGTATATTAAAGCATTTATTCCATAACACGTTTTTAGCGCACTAGTACTTTAGAAAACTTGCCGCAAGCAGCTTGTTTTCTAAACTTGTACTCGTGCGCTAAAAACGTATGTTATGAAACTAGTACTTTAATATACTATTTGAATTTTCGTTGCAAAAAAAAACGTTGCAAACTTCAGCTTCATTTTGTTTTAAATCATATGCCTTTTGTTTGATTTTACAAAGATTTTTCTCTGAGTGTAGGTACTTGATAGTAATATTGTTCACTAAATTATTTCGAAACATTACCTATTTTATATAAATAAATTACTGTCCAATATTTTAATGATTGTTTAGGAATTATAGAAATAAATTAGGTATCGTGCACTTTTCGTATTTGGATTATAATATATGGAAACAGAAACTGGTATGCTACCGATTTGACATGCTTTTTCTATAAAATACTTCGTAATAATAAATTGCATAATTTGAACAGATGGTTTAATTCGAGGTTTAATTCTTTACATTACTTTTTAACCTTTCAGTGCGGGTCAAGTAAATTTTTTTTTCTATTTTGTGACTCTTATAAGCTTATAATCACACGCATTTTGCGTGTTCTTATAGGCCCATAAGAGGTCTGTACTTTTTGTTCTTTTGGGTTGGCAACAAACGCTTGACGTTTTTCGTGTGCAAATGTCAATGTCGCTTTAAAGTTGAATTTTCTACAAAATTTTGTGTTTAGGTTATTTTTACCATGTTAAAATTGTGGCTTGGTTAATTGCAGTAAAAAAGAGAAGAGATGACTATAAAATATATCAAAATATAATTTGTTCTTAGAATTTTAAACATGGTGTAAACTGTAATGCCAATCCAAAACAAAAATCCCTAAATCAGTCATCAATTTAAATATAAGTTTTTTTTAATTTTAGAGCAAAATAGAAAAAATTGTGTAAAGCACTCGTTTCATAACACGTTTTTAGCGCACTAGTACTTTAGGAAACTCGCCGCAAGTGGCTCGTTTTCTAAACTTGTACTCGTGCGCTAAAAACGTATGTTATGAAACTAGTACTTTAATATACTATCATAGTTTATATTACAGAGGACCTACGCTGTAAAAATAGTATGTTGATTTACATTATTTATAATGCGATATTACAGTGTTTTAGAAGGTAATATTTAATTTTATACAAAAAAAAATGTATTACTATACAAAGTCAATGTCCTTGAATGAAGAGCACGGGTTTTTGAATAAAGATCCGCGCTCTTCGTTCAAGGACATTGACTTTGGTTCAAAGAAATGCTAGCCTAGAAACAAAAGAATATGGCTTTAAAACGTGTCCTTGGTTCAAGGAATCCCTTGTGTAAGTAAACTTTAACAAAGTCAGATTTAAAAAATCATTTTTTTTTCTCCTTTTCGTTCATATATCTACTATTCATTTCAGAAAAATATTGGGGAGGAAAAAAGTTTTCTCATTGAATTTCAAAATTGACCCAATAAAACTTGATGGTGTGCTGAATCATCACACCAAATTTCATCAAAATCGGTCTGATAGTTTTTGCACAATAATTTTGCAATCCAGATTTTGAAAAAAAAAATCAAAATTATGCAAAATTGAAAATTGAAAATAAAAGTCTTAGATACCTGAAAATTTAATCACATATAGAAGAGTGCTCCTATTTTTAAATGCTTTTTGAAAAATTAAAATCCGTTAATTAAGCAGTTTAAACATTTGTCGAATTTTTGCGCTCATAAACAATTAGAATAACTTTATGAATTTTTAGATGATTTTTTTTTAATATATATTAAAAGTACTACTTACCTACTCGGAAAGATGCTTCTTTTGAAAAAAAATTTACAATGATTTATTAATTGTTTATAAGCGCAAAAATTCTTTAAATGTTGAAACAACTGCCCAGGCTCTCCTAATTAACGGATTTTAATTTTTCACGAAGCATTTGAAAGTTTGATCTGTCTTCTATATGTGATTAAATTTTAAAGTTTCTAACTGCTTTATTTTAAATTACATAATTTTGAAAATTTCCAAAAAAAAAAAGTCCATACCAACCGATTTTGATGAAATTTGGTGTCATGATTCAGCACACCATAAAGTTTTCTTGGCCCAATTTCGAAGGTCCTACGTATACTTAACGTATCCGAAAAAAAAAACCAAAAAAACTCGATTTTTTTACCCCTTTTTTGTGATTTTTACTATTTTTGCAATAATAATAATTATTTTTTCGATTTGCAACCAATTTTATCAAATACAAAATTTAATTACAAAACTTGATTTCCTCTTCAATATTTGTCTAAAATGAATAGTTCCAGAGATAATTATTAAACACTATAATGTAGTTTTTGGGCATAATAGGTATTCCTCTGCCCTACTATTCATTAAATAAATATATGAACGAAAAGGAGAAAAAAAAATGAATTTCTTCTCGATTTTGCAACATTTTGTTAAATAAAAAGTGAAGCCCACGGTTTATTTTATGCGCATAGTGGAATTATCATTTCTAGTGATATTCTGGACCCATTGATCCAAAAATGTAGGATACTATCCGATTTACCCAAACATGGGTGTTTTGAAACAGATACCGCCTGGTCTATTAATCGTGAATTCAAATCCATGATACTCCAAACCAAATTATATTTTTGTGACGTCCTTTATAGTCGGACACAAAAAAAAACATTATAAGCGCAACTAAAACAATTAAAAATAAAATGTTGTTCTGTCAAATTATTTCTAAAATAATATTTATTATAAATAAATATATTTATAACAAATACCAAATATACACCCACGCGTGTTGTTTATTTTTACCTTTTATATTTTATGTAAACCATGATTAATAAATAACTTAGGTACATAAAATACACACAAATTAGAAAGTATCGATAAATATTATTTTATTATACTATTCACAGCGCGTAGCCCTAGAATAGTATCAGGTATATGGTAGTTTGTAATTTCCAAAAATCGCCAAAAAACGTCATCGACAAAAAATTCATGGATGCAAATTAGTTTCATGCAAAATAAATAATGATTTTTTTCACTACCATTAATTATTAAATCACGTTGCTATTTACAAGTGTCTTTGGCACCAAATTTATTTATTTCATGATAAATTCAAAAATATTAACTAAATTAAGTATCTATATTTAGTACCTATAAAACATGTTTTACAAAAAACACTTCGAAAAGTGAAAATCATTGGTCCATCATATTCAACCATAGACTATACAACCCATATATTACCGTAAGGATCATAGATTACTAGAGGTACAACCCCCATATATTGATTTTTGAGGCAATAGATTCTCCCTCACAGTTTTCGCCTGTCCCCTTATTTCTGGAGGAGTACCAGAATCATCACTTTGCATTTCACTTTCCATTTTTATATATTTTATTACACTTAACACGGAAACACTTTCTAACTTAATAATTTTAGCAGATCACCAGAAAATTTCTGCCAGAAATGTCAAGTTATTCATTTGTTTTTTTAATGGCCGCGAACGGCCAGCGTGATATAAATAAATAAATTTATAAGCGTTTTCATTAAATTTTAGTAAAATAAATAAATAAATAAATAGCTAATTAATTGTACTGGTAGTGAAAAAAATACTATATTTTCCACGTGAGTGAAGATTTAACATTTTAGACCGCGTCTTGCGGGCTTCGCGCTGGCGCGCTCATCCCGCAATTTGACACAGGTCAAAAATGTTAAACTTCTCTCACTTGGTAAATAATGTACTATTTTAATTTTTTACTTCTGTGCAAAATAACAATTTTATTCCTTTACTTCAAGAACTGCAATACAACTTTTTACATAACTTTCATTACAACTATCTTTTAATGTCAAAAAAAAACTATTAGAATTAAATAACATAATGACTGAAAAAAAGTTTTTATTTTATTTTTCTGGAGTTTTTAATTTTTTTCTGGTCCTCTGCGGGGTGGTAGTTACCCCCATAACGCCCCCTTATGGCTTTGCGCTTCGTAAACAATTTACCAAATTGTATTATAAAGACAGTATATTTATCGTACCTATGTTTACCGGTGACATTAAAAGTGGTATTATTATTCGAATTTATGACCCTGAATTGTTTTGTGTCATGAACAAACACAAAATGTTAATATTCTTGAGCATATTCAGCTTAAATCAATTAAAAATATTAATGATATTGTCTTAAAATTAGTTATTATGAGAAAAATGAAACTATTGTTTAAAATAAATTAAAGTTTACACCTAATGAACAGAACTTGAAGTTCAATGATATTTTATATTATCTTTACACTGTTACTGTAGAATCTTATTAAAATTCCATAAATATTTGTAAGAAAATGTTGTATTTTTTGTACACGGAAATAATAATCTAATTGCCTCAACCAAAAAATTCCGCCTCGAATGAGTGAGAGTACTTTGTCATAAAAAAATAAAATTAATCGTTGATTAATATGATTACAAAATTTTATGATATTATTTTTTACGGATATTTCTGTAAATATATTTTTTCACATTTTAAGGCACATCTACGCCCTTGTAAACATTCATCTGTCTTACTCGCAACAATACCAGTCACTGGTAACTGTTATTGTTCAGGCCTCAATATACCTACTATTTGTTTACAAACAAACCGAGATGTTGGCGATACTTTATTTTAACGTTATGCGTATTCTAGAAAGAAGAGTTATTAGTTCGTTGGTATAGATAATCTAGACTATGAGCAGTAGGCGTAGTAAATTTAAAATGGATCGATGTATTTATTTGTAGATATACAAAGCTATTTTAAAAAAAAACAAGACTTTTTATAGCATTTCATATTTATATTAAGTATAAGACAAGGTTAGTAGGTAACTTATTTTATTAAAAAAATAATAATATAATAATTTACAGCTATAATAATTGCAATCTAGAATTTAACCACCTGACATGTCATTTTTGTTTGTTTTTGTTTTATGTTCAATTAGATTAAACCTAGTTAGTTCTGTTTTCCGGTTAAATATTTTAAAATACAGAAAGTCTATCCAACGAAATTTTAAATGCGTTTTAAGGGGTCTTTCTACATTCGAGTTTTAAAAATATTTTGTTGTATATTTCATTGATCCAAAACCAGAGTTGTATATTTTATGCATTCAAAATACAAAAGTCGTATATTGCAGTTTTTTTTAATCAACTTTTTTCTCAAGGAAAAAAGTTGTATTTTTAGGCTAAAAAAAGTTGTAATTTTTGACCTTCTCCCCCCCTCCACAAAATCTTCTTCGCTACGGCCCTGATTTCAATAACCCAAACAATACAAAAGAAAACAAAGAATCTTGAAAATATTTGTCATAGTTTTACTTTGAATTAGCATCTATTTTACTCACACTATAAAAAAAAAGAAAAAACATTTCTACTTATCCGTACCGGAATTCTGATTTTGCCTTATTGGTACTGGAATTATACTTGTATCGAACCCGGATTTTACAATATTTAGTAAAATTTCGGTAAGAAGGCTATTCAATTTAGTGATTTTTTCACAATGTACTTTTGAATCTTTTGTGTATGTTATCCGATTATGTCAAAAATGTATGCATGTTTTGTAACTAAATTTTAACACACCACCACAAACTGAAAAATGTATATTCAGAATTGTTTAAGCCCAACATTACCAATAATAAGTAGGCACTTAAGTATTTTAGTAGTTGGTATTTAGGCATATAACGGCATTTCCAAATAAGATTATTGTTATTATATTATTCACAGCGCCTGCGCTAGAATAATATTATACGGTAGTTCCGAATTTTCAAAAAAAATCAAAAATCGTCCTAGACGAAAAATTCTTGGATATAAATTTGCTTCATGGAAAAATAAGAAACTTTTTTTTTAATGTCCGTCCGTCTGTCCGTCTGATGTCACGATTTTTGTTAACACGATAACTCGAGAACGAATAATCCGATCGGCTTGAAATTTTCAGGAAAAATCAAGTTCTACGAGGGGAAGATCACTATTGTTTTTAAATATTTCAAGAAATCTTTGACATAGAGACTTGAAATTTGGAACAAATTTTGTTTACTACTTAGAAAATCTGTGTTCCAAATTTCAAGTCACTGGGTCAAAGCGTTTTTGATATATCGTAGTGTAAACTTGTTTTACAAGCGACTTGCATCTTTTTCTCTTCTATATTAAAAGGATCAACTTTACCAATTTCCCCCCAAAAACAAAAAAGTTATGGGGGGTTAAACTTTTTAAAAAAAATTTAAAAAAATATTTTTTTTTTGCAAAAAGAAAATAAAAACAAAAATAAAAGTTTTGATTTTAATTTTTTTGAAAAAAAAACTTTTTTTGAAAAATATATATATTTTTTTATTTTTCTTTCTTCAAAAAAAGACCTTTTTTTAAAAAAAATGTAATTTTTAATTTTTTTTACATTGGAAATGCACTATACCATTTACTGTGAATAATATATGATGGAATACGTAGCATTACATATCTTCACAGCTTGTTGTTATTATTATTTGTATCACTCGAAAAAATAAGGAACGGAAAAGATATTTTATCTTAACAGTATATTGCTTTTTGCATTTTTTCTTGGGTACCATCTATAATTCCTATTACTTAATTTTTTTTATTTAAGTAATAATTTTTTCGACTGCTTTAGAATGTAAGCAAATACACACACTTTTCAAACACAGAATGAATCCATTCTAGCTCGATATGGTATGAATATTCCGTATCAAGTGTTAGAATGAGCACATGTAGTGCCATCTCTTGTTTATAAAAGTAAAGAAAACTGTAGCAAAATTAGCAAAAATATATATATTTTACCATGAAATATTGAATAATTTAATGCAATTTAAAGTTTTGCGTTAAAATTACATAAAGTTGATCAGTTTTTCTTAATATTTGACCAGTTTTTTATCAATTTAGTTAAAAAAATTAAAACTGCTCCATCTATAGTTAAATATTTAAACCTGATATATGTCACAACAATCTGACATAACCTTCAATTTTTGCATTATACTTTATAAATATGTGCTAAAATTAAATAAAAATCTTTTTTAAGTACTGATTTGATAAAATTATTAAATAACAAAAAATAATATTAATTGCTTTATTTAAAAATATGTGTTTTGTTGCATTTACAATGTCGAGTCACAAAAAACATTGTTTTTACCTTGTCCGCATTTTAAAGCCATACAGTATTTCATATTTGCAGTCGAAAAAAAAGTATAGTCTACAACACGTATGAAATAGTCATTCCGCGCTCGCGAGTTCGTCATACTCGCCTGCCGGCTGACAAACTTTCCGCTCGTGCGGAATATTGTCTATTCCATACTAGTTATAGAATACACTATTATTATTCCAATTTTTATTTTTTATTCAATTTTAACACATTATTATTATTATTATTATTATTATTATTATTATTATTATTATTATTATTATTATTATTATTAATATTATTATTATTATTATTATTATTATTATTATTATTATTATTATTTTCTATCAACCAAAAGAATAAGGAACGAGAAAGATTTTTTGTCTTAGCAGTATATTGCTTAAGTACGGTATAGTACTAGTACCATCTATAATTCCTATTACTTAAAACTTCTTATTTAGGTAATTATGTTATTATTCCATATTCTTTTGTCTTTAAATAGGGAATTACTTATAAGGCTGTTTCATAACAATATTCTAAATCGTAATGCTTAGCTAAATTAACAATATTAAATTAAAACGGCCTACTAAGAAAGGAATGTAACCTTTCAACAAAAAAACAAAGACTCTTGAAAATGTTTGTCATAGTTTTACTTAAAATGTGCATCTATTTTACTTACTTTTGTATCTTTTGTGTGTATTATCCGATTATGTCAAAAACGTATGCATGTTCTGTAACTAAATTTTAACTCACTCTCACTTTTTAAACACACCAGCACAAACTGACAAGTGGGTATTCGGAATTGTTAACGTTACCATACAAGTCATTCAAGTCGATCCGCGGTTCGGTATTGGTGTGGGGAAAGCTATTTCGTTACGTCATTCTGAAGGCTACCAAGAGATTCTACGGTGAGTAACAAGTGCAGATGTGCCCTCAGTAGTTGGAGAACGTCAACTGAGCAAAAAAAATCCAAAAACTAAATGAAAGGTTTTTTTAGAAATAAAAAAAAACATTAAGAATTTTGTTTGTTCAAACACTATTAAGCGGGTCATTTCAAAAATTAATTGTTTTTACCCTCGTTGACCCCTTTACCTTAAGCGAAATACCTTTGCTATAAAACCGCTTTAGCTTTAAATGTTCAAACTTGCCTTTAGCAGAACAATAATTTTTCCTACATTAACCCTTTTATCCCAAGTAGATTATTACCAAAAACTATCACAGCTGAGATTGTGGTCACAAATTTTCCTGAATTGGCAATTTTTTTGTTTGAAATGTAAAACATACAATGCTAAAAAACTATATTAAAGACATATCTGTCGAAAAAGGCCTTTTGCAGTACCAATAAATTTTTAGATCTAAATCTTGAAAATGAGATTTTTTAAATTTATATTGTCCTTTTATATGGTATTTTAATTATTTTCAAATCTTTGATATGTGTAAACTTTGTATCACGAATAAATAAATAAATTACTTTATCAAATTCATACAGATAATAAGACAATTACCAGCTTTATTTTAAATAGATAAACTCAATAATAACCCCCGCATGGCTTTTACTTTATTGAGTGGATAATTATTTATTTTACCCACTCAACTGTCACTTGTCAAATTATTTTCTTGTAAATGTCATTAAAATTTTTAATAAAAATATGAATTCCTAAGCTATTTATTGGATAAAACCTTGTATGACACTCATGGGTTAACCGATATTGCCCTCTCGAAAATTAACCTGCTTGGCGGACACCTCGCAGGTTAATTTTCTCATGGGCAATATCTTACTTTAACCACTAGTACCATAAATAACTAATACTATTGCCTATAAAATCCGTTTTTAGTTATTCACATGTCAAATTGATATTTTAACACTTTGAAGCACGCATTTTTCTAATGACTGTATTTCTACAAAAATAGTTGCATTATATGTTTTTGGGGTAGCTGATCACGAACCTGTTATCAGATGTTCAAAATTCAAAATGGATCCAAATGGCTGATCGAATTCGCAAAATTAACTCTGATTGTAATAGAAATTGGTATATACCCAGGCAACCACAAGATGACGGATCACGTCTTTATCACGTGAGAAAGACGTCGAAAAGGGGGTCAAGTCGCAAGCTGCCCAAAATATGACCTAAATGAAACGTCATACGGTGCCCAAAAAAAAACGTCGCTTCAGTAACGTTTTTATCACGTCAAAAAATAGTCAGACAAGTGACGTCAACAAATAAATAATTAGAAGTACTTGTATTTGAGTATTTGACAAAAAGACGTCATGTCATGTCAATTTTTAAATATATTTTTTTTAATGAAATTGTAATGTAAGAAGCAAAATTGTTATTAGAATTATGGCTGTAAAGAGATATGAAGGAGAGGAGAAACTATGGAAATGGAGTGGAGCGCGAAGAAAGTAATTTATAAATTTTATGTAAAAATCAATCAAAATTGGAACTGCAGTTTTTTTTTTCAAAATTAATGGAGAGCCCCTCGCACAAGCCAAGAGCTTATTTGGGGCTCTCCATGCCTATGTAACACTATAAGAAATAAACAAAGTATGTAGGTATTTCTAATTATTTATTTATTGACATATGTAAGAACATATATTCATATAATAGAAAAATAATGCTTTTTTTCCTATTTACTTTTTACTGTCGCAACTAGAATTTTGTTACGTATCCATTTCTCACATTATATATATATTTTTTAATTATCTTTATGCATTTATTACAATTAAAAGTCAATAAATAAAAAAAACTCATGTAATTTTGACTTTATCGATAAGATATATTCATATGAAATAGGTTTTGTAGTTATACTTGAAATTTTCAATTATGGCGCGTTATTTCGACAAGCCTATTTGCTGAACCTATTCTTCTCCAGCCAAACTTTATTTTTAAAATAAAAGGATAAAATCTTTTATAGATAAAAACAAGTAAGTAACTGGAAATTTTATTTAAAAATAACATTAGACGGTTTCGGTATGGGGATATTTTATTAGTGGGTACATAATTAAAAATTTTTATTTGCACGTTTATCACGTTTCATCCACGTCGAAAAGATCACGTTTCATCCACGTCGAAAAGAACACCTTTCATTCACGTCGAAAAGATCACGTTTCATCCACGTCGAAAAGATCACGTTTCATGCACGTCGAAAGATCACGTCATTGTGGTGGGACTTATTCACGTGATTTTAACGTCAATAAAACGTCATTTGGAAACGTGATTCCAGGCATCGGGTGACGTTTTTTTCACGTTTCTGTAACGTGATTTGGTTGCCTGGGTATGGGTTTTTGGGGTCGCTGATTACGAATCTGTTATCAGATTTACATTCAGCAACCTTAAAAACCGCAATATAAGAATTTTCACAAAAAATTCAAGATTCAGTTTTAGCAACCTCAAAGACAAAGTACAAATTTTCACGAAAATATTTACTCCCTCACACCCGCGGGGGTGGAGTTAGAAAATTTTAATTATCAGAATCGAATTCAGCAGCCACAAAAATCCCTATACAGCAATTTTAAAATTTTTGTAAAAAAATATTGTTTTTCCCCCTTGCCCCACCCCAACGTTCACCAAAAACAATCCTGAGTGAAAACTTTTGGTTAAATACCTGTATATCAAATTTGAAGTCTTTCGAAAGATGCTACATGTGCATATAAAATTTTATCAAACTTTGCCTGAAGAAACGGGCTTTGATGAAAATTTTCTGTATTTATTTTTATCAGACTTGACGTGATTTATATATTTTTTGATTCTCTGACATGTTATTATTATTAGCGTTTGTATCTTCGGACTGCTTTTGGGTTTCTGCACAAATCGCCACTTGGCGACGCCTTTGTTTCTTACAAGTGACCTAATCATTTTATTTATTTATTTATAAATTATAATTATTTTGTTTTGCTTTATTTTTATTTTTAATCATTTTATTATTTTGTAGTATATGGCCATTGTGCTGTAATAAAAATTATTATTATTATTATTATTATATTATTTACAGCTCCTGCGCTAGAATAATATTATATGGTAGTTTCGGATTTCCCAAAATCGCCAAAAACGTCATTGACAAAAAATTCTTGGATACAAACGTGTTTCATGAAAAATTAAGAAACTTTGAAAATGTCCGTCCGTCTGTCTGTCCGTCTGGTGTCACGTTTTTCGTGGACATGATAACTCAAGAACCAATTATCCGATCGACTAGAAATTTTCAGGAAAAATCAAGTTCTATGAGGGGAAGATCTCTATTGGTAATCCCCCAAAAGAAGTTATGGGGGGTCAAAGTTTTTAACTCTTAAACTGTTTCTGTACCCTGGAAGGAGATACTTAATATTTCAAGAGAGATGTACATACGTCTAATACCGTGGGATATTAGCGCTCCCTTTTTGTTTGTGCTCTTAGTGATTACATCACTTTCCTTATAACTATGGTAAAATGTAAAAAAAAATAATAAGGTTATTTTTTATATTTCTTATGTTGTCCTCAGTAAAAAAAAATACTAAAATTGTGCTTTTATTTAGTGAGTTTTTATTTTTTTAAGCGAGTTTTTTGGAAAAAAAAAATTTAATTTTTTTTTTCGTTTTTCGCAAAAAAAAAACATGAAAAATTTTGAAAAGTTTTTTTTTTTGATTTTTTTTTTAAGTTATAGTTATAGTTTAGTTATAGTTTATATCTTGAAAAGTATCTGGGAAAATGCATTATACCATTTACTGTGAATAATATATACTGGAATGCTTAGCATTACATATCTTCACGGCTTGTTGTAAATTTACAACAAAAAAAAACACAAAAATTATTTAAAAAATGGAAAAATAATAATGATCCAGGTGGTATTACCACTTAAAGTATACTTACCACCACCGTGCTTGTATGTGCTAAGTTTAGTTTGTTCACGTTCAGTTAAGTTCTTTCAATATTTTAGCTAAAATATAAGTTCTTGATATTGGCTTACTAAATTAGTTATTCGTTGTGTTCTTAAAATTATACTTACCGTTCTTTCACTACTGAAGGCAGACATGGAGGCGATGTTCCATTGTTTACTGGCTCGGACGAAAAAAAATAATTTTTTCCGGATTAAAAATTATTAGTGCGGAAAAGATGTACTTACTTAAAAGGTTTAGGGTGGGCTGACCAAGCGTTAATGTCGTTTTTCTACTCTGGTGCGCTTATAGAACTGGAACAGCGTCAAATGAATTAAATTCCCGAGACTCCGATTCTTGGTTAAGCAGCAAACTTTTTTTTTTTTGGGGATTGTTATACACTATAAAAAATATTTATGTTAATTTATATTCTAAATCAGAGATAATATGTTTCCAATCATAATCATGTAAAATTAAAAATATGACCTGTAATATTACAATTGAATGTAACTTTACATATCATAAGAAGATAAAATCATGTAACTTTACCCAACTTTACTTTATATTGCAAGATATTTTACAAGAACAAGGGCGTAGATGAGGGGGGGGGGGGTAATGGGGGTAATTACCCCCCCATGGGCGCCAATTTTGTTTGCAGGGCGCCAAGTTTGGTAGAAACCGTCACGGACAAAGCTTTTGTCTTAGGGTATTTCTTTGGGCTTTGGGCGCCGTAATTTTTTTTGTAGGGGCGCCACGTTTGGTAGAAACCGTCAGGGACAAAGCTTTTTTTCTTGATGGCATTTTTTGGGGGGCAATTTTTTTTGTAGGCGCACAAAGCTTTATTTTAGGGTGTTTTTTCTTTTGCTATAGAAGAAAAAGATCTACGCCCTTGTGTCTTTGTAAATATCCCTAGTAGAAATTTTACATTAATGTAAATGTAATAGTCATCTTGTTCGACACATAGTTGTGTCAAATGAGTTAACATGCAACACTTAAGCTAGCAGCAAAAATCAATTTTAACAATATATTTTGGGGCTAATAAGGAAAATGGTCGAGAAATTAGAGATTCAGAGCTAAAATATATATGAATGAAGATTTGTGGTCCTCTAAAGTTTTAACTGCTATTAAATAAGGTACCTTATTGCTTTTCGTTATTTTATTAATTATATATATTTTTTTCTGTTATTATTTTTTAGTTCTATATATTTCTATAAATTGTACAAATAGGAATATATTTTACGAGAAATGAATGTGTTTTATACCGTTTTTAAATCCACTGACAATGTACATAACCCTAAAAATTTCATGGTCAGTAAAGCACTTGAAACACCTAAATGGTATTATGCAGGAGAGTTTGTTGTTGTTTGTTTTAGTGTTTAACGTCGTTTTTCGCTGCTATGGCCTAATTGACGGGACTGCCATCTTTACGTGCCCTCCGAAGCACGGTCCTCAACAGAACTCGCATCCACCCTGAAATGTGTTTACAGTTTCACCTGCAACCCACATTACAGTTAGTCATCGTAGTTCCATCTACCGACTATTTACACCACTATACATCCATGCTCTATGTGGGGCTCGAACCCACAACCCCAGGATCCGTAATCAAACGCGCTACCATTGCGCTACTGGGGTCGGCATGCAGGAGAGTTTTAATCATGGCGTTTTCCCGGTAAAATGCATTGCCAATCCTAAAAATTTTGATGTTTAATTTGAAAAGGTACTCTATGGTGATATAATGATGTTTAATTTTCTTATTAGGTTGGAAATATACTATTATTTATAAAGAAATTCAATCTGCTTAGCGAAAGAATTTTTGAAAACCGATATTACATTCAAAAGTTAACTAATTATAAGGTTTACATACCATAAGACAAAAAGATGGACAGACAGATAGACATTTTCTTACTCTTTACACCTCTAACTAGAATAGTTGTGCTCTTTTCCACACCACCCAGGAGGTAAAGCACTAGGTGCGTTACGGTTAACGTGCCGTTCCCCAGTGAGAAAACCTCAGTTCCCCTCTGAGGATCCCTCAGTAGGCCTATACACGTGGAGTATAATCTCGTCAGGCGACAATTTAACATACACTATATATACCTAACCCTTGTATGACAACTGCCCACTTTGTAAGTTCGGTCTCACCGATGTCAGGGTTGGTACTACTCTCTCTTTCGAGATACCTGGCGTGTATGGGAAAAAGTCGACCATCCAGAGAGAACACCTCAAATGTCCGTCTGTTCCTTTGTCTTTTGTTCGCGATTATCCTTTCCCCCTTGAGGGAATTTTTCGGATATTGACAACCTGTGCGTGTAACCCTACCTATCCATTCCCCCTTGAGGGAATTTTTGCTGATATTGACTACCTGTTCGTGTAACCCTGCCTATCCATTCCCCCTTAAGGGAATTGGTGCGGATTTTGGCTATTTAACTATATACTAAATTAAACCTAGGGGAAACTATGCCAACAACCCGGGTTCGTTTCCCGGGTGAGGGAAATTGGCTTGGTTTGAATGGAAAGAAAAAACCTTAACCTTAAAAAAACTTACTGTTACTAGTTTGCCAATTTTACCTTAAGGAACCTTACAAGTTCTGATTACACTGTCTGTAAAAGTTGTCCTTCAAAGATCTAAAAAATAAAATAACGCATTATAAATAAAAATTAAAACTTTAATTAAATCCTTCTTTCTGATATATCTGAAATAAATAATATTTACATATTAGTATTAGTCTACCCCAGGTTATTCTACACGCCCCATGCTACCTTAAAAAACATACTATGTTATTATATTAAGGATATTATCCTTAATGTTTATGTTTATAGGCCTATAAACTTCCAAAAACCTACAGTTAATATACCTAGCGTATTTTTTCATAAAACAATATGTAACTATCCTATAATTTTAATCTGATTGTAGATTAAAATTGTATTTGTACCTGTAAAAAAAATAAATACCTGAAAAAAATATAACCAACGAAAATATCCTATAAAACATGTCAAAAAAATACATAAAATAATAAAATTATAAATAAAAAACACTTATATCCTGAAAAAAATATACATAAATATGACCAAAATAATTATAAACAATATCCTTAACAATTAAAAAATATTAATATACCTAGTAAACTTTCAAATAAAAACTAATATTACATTATAATGTAATTAATACCTGAAAAAAAAAAATAAATGTTTAGAATATTTAACCTAAGAACAATTTTTTTTCTCAAAAAATACCTAATGCACAATATAGGCTATATATTATATAGCATTATCTGAAAAAAAAAAAAAAGAAAATAATAAAACCAAATGGTATAATATAGTTCTTCATAATGGGGTTTCTATAGAACATAGAACCTTATCATTTAAAAACCCAGTGATATAATGCATAAAAGAAAATAATAGTACCTGGAAGAAATAAAATACCTGAAATAAAAAATAATACATAAAAATATATAAAAAAATATATGTGTGTAAAATAAGAACACAAACAACACATTAATAAGAACAATGTTCTTTTTTGATTAAACTTTAAAAAAATATTTATAACACCGAGGTGACTTCTGACGGGGTAGGATGACTTCGGACACTTTTTCTCAAAATCTTCTGAACCAAAGCACGTGTGTAAAAGTTATTGGGTTGTGTGCTCAAGTTATGGGGTTTATTTTCACAAATTTTACACACAAACGCACAACTTTTACACACGTGCTTTGGTTCAGAGGATTTTGCGAAAAAATGTCCGAAGTCACCTACTCCGTCCGAAGTCACCTCAGTTGATGGTACCTGTAAAAAATATTATTATATTAGGCTCTATACTCTTGGCGGTTTTAGATTCCAAACTATTTTGCTTTTGTGCCTTATATTAACTGTGCCTTTGGGCACAACTCTTCTATTAGCACTACTTCCACTTCCGTTGTTTTCATTGCAGTTAAAAACAAACTCACATAGATCTTGCCTATATCCTATAACATATTAGTGTTAATTACCTATAGTCCAGTCAAATAATAAATTTAAATTGCAATAAATGTACACGGGCTGATATTTTAAAGGGTAGTAGTGGATGGTAACAGAACACATCTGTTAGTTTTTCACTGGATGATTTGCGTAAGGGGTGTCCGATATCTTGAATTTTAGGGGTGAGTTGCTTAATATGCATCTAGCGATAAAAATGCATATAACCAATTTTGTTAAGGAGGAAATTTCCAACAATTTTTATTGGGATCATTTTTTTAATATATTAATAACAATGGTTAATTTAAAAATAGTCATGTTGGAGGTGGAATTGGTTTTTTCCATTTTTCAGCCAAATTATTCATCGGACGATATGAGCAAACTTGTAGCTCTCGAAATTCTCTTTAAGTTTCATATACTATTAATTTTCATAGGTACTTTGGTACGGTTACAGAGGGCGCAACCGCCCACTCTAACCGTAACAAAATACTTATGAAAAAGCATAACATAGAATACTTCAAGAGCTACAAGTTTGCTCATAACCACTTTTATCCTTCGATGAATAATTTGGCTGAAAAGTCGAAAAAAAAAAACAATTTCACCCCCAACATGGCCATTTTAAAATATTTATAACTCGATTGTTATTAATATAATAAAAAAATTATTTAAACAAAAATTGTTGGAAATTTTCTACTTAACAAAATTAGTTATATGCATTTTTATCGTAAGATGCATATTTAGCGAGATAACCGCACTCACCCCTAAAATTTAAGATAGCGGACATCCCTTATGCAAATCACCCGGTGAAAAACTAACAGGAGTGTTCTGCTACTATGCACTACTACCCATTAAAGTATCAGCCCATGTACATTTATTGAAATTTAACATAGGAATTTTTCGTTATTTGACTGGACTACTAGGTTTTCTTACCTGTACTGTCTCTATTTATATGACTGACTTCTCCAGCTTATGTAGTTCTGTAACAAAAAGATTTAGTTTAAAAAAATTACCTCAAAATAACCGAGATCAAAGTTAAATAACAGTTTAAATAAAATAACTTAATTAATTAAGTTATTAATACGTTTTTGGACGTTAAATCAGCATCGGACTGGCGGCTGTAGGACATAACGAGTTCTCGGATTTTTTTTTTTTGATAAACATCAGGCTTAATATTGGTCGCATAACAAAAATTCGTTTTTATAGGTTTTTATTTTTTTAAGTACTTTTTCGAAAAAGAGTAATATGAAACTAATCCGTATTTAATATAAGAGTTTAACAGCGGCCATATTTAAAAGTTCACAAAAAATGTATGAGGTGAACTCCGTAAGCTATAGAAATCTATTATTTGCCGCAATTATACATGAGACTGATAGAATGCTATAGTGCACGGATCCGCCAGTAGTTTCATCTCGTAAAAAAAATAATTTAAAAATAAACTTTTAAATATAGCCGCCGTTAAAGGCTTAGTTTACACCATGGGATGAGTTGCTATTTTGACCTAAAATTCGGGTTTAGCTTCATAAAATACACGGTAATACAGTGGTCTCCAAAAAACCACTTGACATTTTTTTTGTGTGGCTGTGTAATTAAAAATTGTTCAAAATCATTTTAAAATTACTTACATTTACTCGCGGTTTAAAAATTATTCCTAAATACACTATAGTATTATAAAAAAAACACACACACAAAACATACACTAATACTGTTTAGAACAAAAAACAAACAAAAACGATCCACTTTATTCGGCAGACTGTAATGAAATGACTAAAATATTTAGTTTACAATGGCACTTGTTAAAAAATTACATAACATCAGGAATATCGTTGCCGATTTTATTATAATAAACTTTAGAAAGTTTTGTGCAATGATACCGCTCAAAATGGGGGCCCACTTGGGTATGCTCAGCTGCAGCTTAATTTCGATATTTCAGCTGCCCCTCCTAAATTAAAAAATTTTCCGTTCCCCAAAGTTACTCATAATTGCTCAAAGTTAAAAAATATTTATCTTAATAACACTGGTCTACAAAAAAAGAAAAAAAAATCTTCTCCAAAGACCAAAACCTATCATGCGTTAAGTATTTTTGTGTGCTGATGAATCCGAAAAAGTTTACTTTTTTAGGCACGTATAACCAATGTCTAATAAAAACCGGGATTTACTCGAAATCTACGCGGTAGAAAGTTTTTTAAATTGAAAATTCGGTTTCAGCACACAAAAATACTTAAGGCATGATAGGTTTAGTCTTTGGAGAAGATTTTTTTTGTAGATCAGTGTAATCAAAATTACTTACACTCGCGCTTGAAAAATTATTCCTAAGTAGTCCGACAAGCCATAGTGTAAAAACACAAAACATACACTAATAACGTTCAGAACTAAAAACACAAGGAAAAACACGTAACGATCCACTTCATTCGGCAGACTGTAATGAAATGAACAAGATTAAATTTAGAATGCCTTTTGTTAAAAAATTACAAAAAATTACATAACATTATATGAGTCAGAAATATCTTTGTTGATTTTATTATAATAAATGTTAGGAAGTTTTGTGCAGTGTTATCGCTCAAAATGGGGGATCACTTGGGCAGATAAATTTTGAGACTTCAGCTGTCGTTTAGAACTAAAAACACACAAAAAATCACGAAAGATCCACCTCATTCGGCAGACTGTAATGAAGTGACTAAAAGATTTAATGTGGATGCCATTTATTAAAAAATTACATAACATTATCATAAATACAGAAATACGGTTGCCAAATCTATTTTTTTTTCCAGCGTTTTAAGTTCTTTATTGTTAGTGGCACCTCTCCAAAATGGGGACCCAACTTGGGCCGCCTGAGCATCTGGGGCCCACAAAGACTGAATTAAACTGAATTAAATTTAAAAGTAGTTCAAATTATCTATTTTTTTATTTATAAGTCAATCCAATATAAGACAAAATAATTTTAAGTGTCCCACCTTTTTTCGAGAGAAGTGTATGTTCAAAAAGAATATAAACCTTATTTGTCAACAAGATTAGCTTCTAGAGGGGAACAAACAAACATACACGGAAACATTTAATAGTAGCCATCAAACATTGGTTCGTTGGCCGCCCGTTGGAAAACCCACATTGAGCCTACATACTGCCCCAAAGACTTATACAGCACTTTTACCACTATAGCACTAAGCTAAATTTTCTATTTATTTTATATAAAAGTCCATAATTAGTGCACCGAAAATAAAATTTTAAACCAAAACAATGGAAATGGTTAATGTTTTTTGTTTAAAAATTGTACAAAATCGTGTAAAAGTTGCTCATATTTGCTGAAAAATATATATCTTAATAATCAAAATTACTTACATATATTCGTGGTTGAAAAGCGATTTATAATAGTCCGATATAGTGTAAAAACAAAAAACGTAAACTAACACTGTTTAGAACTAACTTTTTTTAGACCAAAATTTGCAGAATTAAAAATAAAAATCGACCTGTCCGAGGATTTTTGTATTTTACTTGTAATTAAAAAGTTATTAGGGTGATTCCAGACTTAATGCACGCACTGTATAGTATACAGTGTATACAGTGTATAACTACCAGTTTTCACAATATTATTGTAAACATTTAAAAAGTATTGCCCCTACCCAGGGGGGTAAATTTTTTTTATTAGTAAATTCGATTTCAGCAGCCTCAAAAACCTCTATACACCACTTTTCACCAAAATCTAAATATTAAAAAATAATTACCCCCATGGGTGGAGTTTCAAAAATTTTATTATCAGATTCAGTTTTATCGACCTCAAAAACCCAATATACAATATTTTCACGAAAATATAATCATCCATCAAATATAATCCAGGGGTGGTTATTTTTTTTATAAGATTCCGTTTCAACGACCTCTAAAACCGCTATATACCAATTTTCACGAAAACATCTAAAAATAATTACACCCTACCCCTGGGGGTGGAGTAAGGAAAACAAATATCAGATTCAGTTTCACCGGCTTTAATAACATCTATGTGCCATTTTTGACGAAAATATTAAAAACATTTAAAAATAATTACACCCTCACCCCTGGGGGTAGAATTGTTATTATCAGATTTAATTTCAGCAACCTCCAAAACCCCTATACAATATTATACAGGGTGTCTCAACGAAGCCGACTCGGTCGATTTATATTAAAGTATACACTTTAGAGAAAAACTTTAAAGGGAAAAGTATGGTTGTATGGTTTTAAAAAAGGCATATTTTAAAAATATTTAAAAATTTACAGAATGGTCCTCTTAGGGTGGGTAACATCTGACTTAATTTTTTTAAATGGAATGGTATATTTTTTATTATGCCGTCTTATTTTTCTTAAAAATACCTTTATTTTGATACCTTATTATATGGGTCTATGCAAAAAATAAACTATTTTATACAGGGGGTTCAAAATAAATATTCAAACTTTTGGATTTCCAAACATAAAGACTTTTTTTTTTAACGGAATGCTATATATTTTATTTACTCGTTAAATGTAGGATAAAATTCTGCATAAAAAAATATAAAATACTTATAGATCTGTTTAGCGGTTTTTAAAATAATTGAGTTTAAAAAAATAAAGTTGTCAATTTCAGGAATTTTATTTTATATCTTTAATAAAAAGGCCCTGGAATTTTTTTAAACAAATTTTTACACTAGGATAATAATGTTGTTAAAATAAGTTATACAAAAAAATAATTCACCAGTACTGACGCTAACGAGAACCAGGGGCGGATTTATTTCATTTTAAGGGGGGGCATCCATAAGGAACAAAATTGAGCATTCACCAAAAATATAATTTTGAAGGTATTTATGTGTTAATATATCTTGCTGGGGGGGGGGGGATATGGCCCCATGCCCTGAATCTGCCACTGATGAGAACCAATTCCAAAACTCGAGTCCGTCAATGAGTTGACTCCATGGTGTATTGGTATAGGCTCTATCCACAGGCTCGTAGAATCATAAGACATAGCACAGAATGACGCCGTGATTGGCTTAGTATACCGTCATATGTCTTATATTTTATGCAAGCCAGGGGATAGCGATTTTGTTAAAATCATCGTCTATAATAGCAATAGTTTTAAATTTTAAATATAAACTTAAAACATAACTTAACTAAATAATTTTACTAAAATATAAGCTTAAAACATAAACAATTTTACTCAAATTTTCAACATATCCGCCATTTTAGGCGATGCAAAATAATATACGCAATTATTAGCTAGGTGCTACAAATTGTTTAATAGGCAATAAGACATAAAGTATAAGTCTGTGCATAAGACAAGCCAACCACGGTGTCGTTCTATGCTATGTCTTATGGTTATGCGAGCCTGTGGATAGCGCTTAAACCAATACGTCATGGAGCCAACTCATTGACGTACTCGAGTTTTGGAGTTGGTTCTCGTTAGATTCTAGTACAGCTTAGTTATTTTTTTGCCTAACTTATGTTAACAAAACTATTATCCCAGTGTGAAAATTTGTTTAAAAAAATTCCACTGCCCTCTTATTAAATAAAATAAAATAAAATAAAAATCTTGAATTGACAACTTTATTTTTTTTAAACTCAATTTCGATTTTATATTTTTACATATTTTGATTCAGAAATCAATTCTGAGAACAAGCATGTGTCATTTGTCAATTTTTGACAGTTCATGTGATTTTTTATTTATATTTTTATTTTAAATCTAGATTGCCTTAAATTAGCTTATTCGCTTAATTGTTGGTCTAGTATCTTCAGAAAAATACTGATTATTTTTTTCCCAAAATATGGTGGACTTTTTAAGGTTCGAAAATCATACTTTTGTCCATAAGCCATTTTTTTAATGGAAAGAGGGTGACTCATTAGGTTAAAATGAAAGAGAAATTTCTAATGAAAATTTTGATACTACACATGAATAGTTTATTTGGAAGAACTTGGCATTAAAACACAAATGAAGACTAAAAAATTACATGACCTGTGTTTAGGTCAAGGTGCTTAAAACTTTTCAAAATATGAACTTGAACGGGCATTTTGACAGATTTGTGGATTTTCGTTCCAAATCGCACCCACACCAAATGTCATGTTTTTAGGTAGAAGCTTTCAAAAGTTAGAAATATGACTTGAACTGTCATTTCTAGGTGGCCATGGCATTTGTAAAATGGGCAATTTTTGTTGTGATTTTGATTTAGAAACTCCCTATAATTTTTAATAAATGTTATATAGCAATGTTATTACCAAATCTTCGGTAAATAATTATGTGTACCAAATCTTCAGTAAGTAATTATGCGGTCATTAATGACCACATCGCCGCAGATTGTGGCTACGAATTATCTCTGTTAACACCACTTTTTACCTTGGAGTAACCTATAACCAATTAGTGGCTAAATTATAGAATGGAGCTCTCTACAACTAGAATTATGAAACAAAAGACGTCTACCCTATCTCTATCTCATTTGTGCTACACTTTCCAGCCAACCAAATAAATACTGTATTTGTTTTTCATACAACAAATACAGTATTTATTTGGTTGGCCGGAAAGTGTAGCACTGAGCGGCACGAACGAACATAGCTAACGTGAATCTGTAGAATAAGATAATTTTACTAAAATTTAGATGGCGCCAGTAATTTCTTTAATAAAAATAATATCGTTACACTTTTCGCCCGGCCAAGTAAATATTGTATTTGTTCAACAAAGAACAAATAGAGAATTTGTTTGGTTGGGTGGAAGTGGGAGTGTATGTATGTCTTCTGTCTTTTTTGGGTAGAACTTTTGTCCATGTCTAATCTAACGGGAGAAATCGCCATTGCCAGATTTTCCCAGTCCCTGCCTGTTTAACTGATTAGGTAGTACGGGCATATGATCTTATTCGGCATTGTATTAAACAAACTTATGAAAAATCAGAAATTATTTAAAATTCTAAGTCCGACCCTGTTATTGTAATGAAAGTATAAATAATACATACATATGTCCATACTATGGACATATGTATTATGCATTATATTAACCCTTCGTTAGGCGCGCCTCTTTTTGTAACGTGTTTAGGCGCGCGGTCTACACTTGTAGACCATTTTATTTTTTGTTTAAAAAAATACACATTTATATTTTTAAAAACCAAATATCTTATGTTATTTATTTGGTTATATTTAAAAGTTATTTACATATTTTTTTCAAATTATTATTGTTTTATAAGTGTTAAGGGTAAAAGAAAAATGATATACAATTCTAACATATATTTTAAATCTGTACGGTAATTTGTAAAAAAAATAAAAATAACTTAGAAAACTTTCTGAAACTAAAACATTTGTTCTTTTTTTAACATGTACGATTATAAAAAAATAAAAAACACCTAAATTAAAAGAAAAAAATATTATAAAATTTGTCCCGAAATCATGCAATATTTTAGTAACTCATGCACCTTGTACATGTGCTCTTTGCAATCGTAGTAATGATATTTTGAGCATTTTTTTTCGATTTATTTTCCCTTCTTAGGCACATTTAGTGTCCAAAGTAATTTTTAGTTTTATAGAACAGAAAATTACCTTATTTATCAAAAACATTACATATGAGCTCTTTCGTGCCCAAAAAGACTCGTGCCAGTGTCTTCCTATAAACCGGTATTTTTTTGGTGGTAAAGACATATTGTATCTTTAATTTATCTTTAAACTAATAAACTAACTTTGAAAAACAATATTCACAAAAAGAAACCATAAAAACTTACACAAAATAAAAAAATGCAAAAATAAAAAAGGTAACGTGGTTAGTCGCGAGGTCTACAATTGTAGACCAGGCAGGTTTCAATATGAATAAAAACAATATTATACCCATTCAAAGTGTGAATTATTACTGATCTAATAGATTGATGCATAATGCACAGCTACTCGAAGAGGCGCAAGCGTAAACACTCCGTGTAAAAAGTTACCCAGCTAAAAAAAAGCATGGTCTACGATCGTAGACCGCGCGCCTAACGAAGGGTTAAATAATAGGGGGAAGTCCCTAATTACCGTACTGTTTGTGCAATTCACTCTAGCAAGGCACACTGTTCACTATTCTATATTAATGTTAATATATTGATATTTTTGTTGTATAAAATCAATTAAGACTATTACCAGTATTCAAAAAGCTTATTGTGAAGAATATGGAGAAACAATGCTGATAAAAATCATAGGAAAAACATTCACGGAAGAAAATGTTGAAGTATAGGACTGTATTTTTAGATTGCATTTTATGCTAAATTAATGGAGAGCCTCTAGCACAAGCAAAAGCTTATTTGGGGCTCCCCATGCTGCTGTATAATTATTCAGATAAATAAATAAATAAATAAATAAATAAATAATCTATGATTTTTGTGTTCATTGCAGTGGATAGTTCACTATATGGTATGTTCACTATATCGAGACTCTCCTGTAATTACAAGGAATATGTTTAGTATACCTCAAATATTTGGAAAGCTTGTAATTATATATTAAACCCTTAAACAAGTTGTTTATTTTGTATTTTCCATTCCTCAATATTGACAGGAAAATTATACTATTTTAAAAATTACTCAAATTGTAAAATTAATTTCTGATTTAATGTGTTTATTATTTCGAAAGAAAATATTCATAATCATGAACAATAATTATACTACACAATAAACATATCCATGCCTTCTTATTAAAGTTGACATGCTAATATTATATTAACTCCCTTTTGAAAGCAGATCCGGTTTTAAATTTTATGTACAAATAGTGCCGTTTAAAGGACTTTTTGTATCCTTCGTGGGACAATCTTTAGTTTTCTGTTTTTTTTTTTAATAAACACAGGCCCTTTAGTAAACTTATTTATAACTTGACCAACATTGATCGTCCTGTGTACCGGCGCGCCGCACAGTGTTTCCTAAATCACTTTTTGCGGCCATAAATCTGAAAAAGTACCTTTTAAGGGGTTTTCGGGGTCGCTGATTACGAATCTGAAGTCAAAATTTCAAAATTCAAAATGGCGGATTCAAGATGGCGGACACTTTTTTGTTTATTGAGTTTTTTCTTAATTTTTAAATGTACTTGGGGTTTATTGGCCTTGCTAAAAACGAATTTGACATCTAAAATTTCCAATTCAAAATGGCGGATGAAGGCTAGAGTTGATATTTTATTGTATTTAATAAAAAAATACGAAAATATGCATTTGGGTTCGTTTTAGTTCAAAGAAAAAGCATTTGTTCGCAAAAGTTGAAAAAAACTTTGACAGATGTCAAATATCGATTTTTGGCAAATGACCCATTTTTGCATCAAATTTCGGCAACTTATGAAATTTTTAAGAGTATTTTTGGATTCTGCGTCAAAAAATCATTTTAAAACTTTATTTAATTAGTAAAGAGTTCAAATAGTTTTATTTAAATAAAGCTTAATTCAAAAATGAATTTATGACAAATACCAGTTTTCATGTATTTTTTCATTTAAATTTGTATAACTTTTTACCGAAAGCTGCCGATGACGTAATTTTTAGTGAAGTTGTTCCTTATTAATATAGAATAATTCTTTTACATAATTGGCTGCCACGAGGTGCCTCTGCAGGGTCCACCTGCATCAGAAAATTAACAAAAGAATATTTATAAATTTTTTTATAATACAAGATGCTTTTGAAATTGCCTTGAGAACTTGGGCCGTAAGGGAGCTACACCCCTGTAAAAGGGGCTAAAAAAATAGTTTTTATTTAATAACCAAGGAACCATTTGAGCTATATAATAGTAAAGCTATAAAAAGCCTATGATCTAAACCTAATAAGGCCTATTATCTTATATATAGTTATTTTAAAAACGGGTGTGCGAAACGGGGTACCTTGTCACTTTTTTGCCCAATTTTTTTTTCTGTGTACCTTTTTCATAGTTTTTATTAGAATATGAGTCCAGGTTTTTACCATAAATAAGTACCCTTACTGTGATTAACGGTTTTTTTTTCATATTTTTTTATGTAGTATATGTACCTTCAAGGCTGGACGCGAATTCTGGGACACCCTGTATATTATAAGAAGTTAAAAAGTACATAATTCCATCTAGATGCAAATAATTAATTTGTTTATAAAATAGGGTCCATATTTACTTTTAAACGTGTTTAGAGAATAAATTAAACTTTACACCTATATAGTAGAACATTTTGCAACATGATTTATTTTTTACTATAGCAAAATTTTGAATTATATACTAATACGTGCTTTTTTGAATTATATACTAATACGTGCTGTAAAATTGAATTTAATATCTAAATACGTTCAAAAGTTAGAAGACTTTTGAACAGCTTTCTATAGATATTTTTTTATATTTTAACTCATAATTGATCATTTCAAAAGACTTTCTACTTTTGAATCAATGTCATTGGACTTGCGTTTTATTTTTTTTTTGTTCTTGGCGCAAACTAGTTATGAAAGGGTCAGATGAAATTAATAAGTTATGTATAATATCTGCGTTACTTGACTCACGTGAAAATTTTCTACTATTATTAAGCCTAAACTTTTTAAAATCCTTATTTCGGGCCTCTTGAGCTTCCTCACTCAATTTTCCGATAGGTAAAAATGCATTTTTAATTACCTCCCCTCCATGACATAAAATTTTGTGTAAAGAAGAGGGCATATAATACCATTTATACTTTTTTATATATAATTTTGCTGTGTCGTTTGCATAAATATTAAATAAATTACTATCAATTTCTTCCCCGGATGCCAAAGTCCTTAAAATTACTGATAACCTCTCTATTAGTTCTTCCTCTACACCTGTTATTTCCGACGTAATTTTTGGATTTTCGAAAAACCTCCTAGCTGTATTCCCATCATTAGTTGTTCCCGAACCCTGTTTTGGAATGTCGACAAGTAAACCCAATTTTGCCCTAAACTCTTGCTGGATAAAAGCCTTTCGAATTTTAAATATTTCTTTATCTGCTGGAGCTCTAACTGCCCAAGTTTTTATTTCCAGTCTATAAGCTATGTTTAAAATACACTCCATCGATCTTATCCACGCATGAAGTGTGGATAATCCATATTCCAATGCCTTTGGATTAACAACTTTTTTATATAACAACTCCAGGTTGTTCATTTCCGTCGGTTTAGCTTGGCAAACAGTACAACATGCTGAATACGATGTTCCAGTTATTGCTTGACATACCTTACCATCAATCATGGTCAAAAAAAGTTCATGTGTTACATTAAAAGAATAGCCATTAATCATTACATGTGTGACTGTTAATTTTTTTATTTGGTCTTCAATATTTTTTACCTCCAAAATTGTTTTTTCTTCACTTTCTTTGGCAAATTCGAATTTAATGGGGCGGCAGTATCTAGTGGAAGAAGGTTTAGGATTATCCCAAAATATAATTTCATTATCCTTTTTTGAAAGCTGAATTGGAACCAAGGACATCATAAATAAATATTGGTCGGTAATTTTGTCATTATTAAATTTTTGCTTATAAACACTTTGCCCAGACGCACCATCACAACCCCATTTCGAATATAAAACTAAATCTCTATTATATTTTGCTATACAATTTTTTGAAACAATTTCAGTTTTTAAAAGTCTGATTACTGTAAAATCTAAAAGTTGTTGTAGATCAAGCTTAACTTCATTTTCCGCAATATGGGAAATAAAAGGATAACAATCTTTTTTACATATTAAAATCTCCTTGTAACTAGGATAAATATCGGCATTTTTTGCCTTTGAATGAGAACGTATATAGTTATATTGATATGTTGTTAAGTTTAAGTCAACTATTAGGGCTAAAGCCTCTTCCTTTTTAAATAAAATAATTTTATCAGGCAAATCACGATATTTTTCTGTTCCGTTTCGCATTATATCATGAATTAGATCAGCTTCATCCTTCTTTCCACTTTCTCTTAGTTTCTTTTCAAAAATTGCCTGTATTTGATTTAAAGTCATTTCTTGTTTGTCTGAAACTTGTTGGGTTTTCCTTCTTTTTGATCTGTCAGAAGACTCTTCATATTTCAGCACAGGTCTTCCTCGTTTCTCAGTTTTTTTACAAACAAGTTTAAAATCTCTTTGCAGCCAGTCACTAAATTTTGTATTAAAACGATCCTTTGTTTTCTTTACTTTTTTCCACTTATTATTAAATTGTGTAACAAATGTTTGGTTCAATTGTTGCTGAACCTCTTCCAATTGTTCTCTTGATAGATCATAATTTTCAGTAAAATATTCTTCCCATAATTCGTTGTATGGTAAATTATTGTCATTACTTATTAAAATGTCTGATAATACACTGTTTTTAATAATAATCTCCTCCATTTTACTATCAAATTAGCGAAAATAACATTATTCAACTTCAATGAAAATTAAAGTTACTTAAGTCAAAAATGTAAACATAAGCCCTCTTATTTTTTTTTATCGTAAGATGTTATTTTTGTATTATAATGATTATTATTTAATGTTTGTGTACATATAAAAAACTTTAAACTTTAAAATTAGCGCAGGAGGGAGGGCTGAAGAGCTGCATCAAACCAGTTTTAGGACTGATAACTTTTGCTAATATCCAGCAAAAGATCAATATGTATTAAATATTGTCTTAAGCTGACTAAAAACTATAAATAATTGTAATAAAAAAAATCAAAATTTACAATAAATTTTTATTTTCTGATGCAGGTGGACCCTGCAGAGGCACCTCGTGGCAGCCAATTATGTAAAAGAATTATTCTATATATAATAAGGAACGACTTCACTAAAAATTACGTCATCGGCAGCTTTCGGTAAAAAGTTATACAAATTTAAATGAAAAAATACATGAAAACTGGTATTTGTCATAAATTCATTTTTGAATTAAGCTTTATTTAAATAAAACTATTTGAACTCTTTACTAATTAAATAAAGTTTTAAAATGATTTTTTGACGCAGAATCCAAAAATACTCTTAAAAATTTCATAAGTTGCCGAAATTTGATGCAAAAATGGGTCATTTGCCAAAAATCGATATTTGACATCTGTCAAAGTTTTTTTCAACTTTTGCCAACAAATGCTTTTTCTTTGAACTAAAACGAACCCAAATGCATATTTTCGTAATTTTTTATTAAATATAATAAAATATCAACTCTAGCCTTCATCCGCCATTTTGAATTGGAAATTTTAAATGTCAAATTCGTTTTTAGCAAAGCCAATAAACCCCAAGTACATTTAAAAATTAAGAAAAAACTCAATAAACAAAAAAGTGTCCGCCATCTTGAATCCGCCATTTTGAATTTTAAAATTTTGACTTCAGATTCGTAATCAGCGACCCCGAAAACCCCTTAAAAGGTACTTTTTCAGATTTATGGCCGCAAAAAGTGATTTAGGAAACACTGTGCGCCGGCAGTTTAACTTTGATTAGAGTACCGTTTGTACCGCCGGGGCGGCAGTGCACGCTTAACTTTGGCGGTGCACTTAAATTCAAATAATGATTGTGTATGGCCCTTTTTTGGGGATTTTAACTATATCTTTTATTTCAGATGAATTAGAAAAGAACAAAAAATTATAATTTTATTACGTAACGTAACAACTTCACTTCAATAAAGAAAATAACAAAATAATTCAAAAATTCACTTTTAGCTTGTGTTAATAAAAACACTTTTTACAAATTTATTTTATATCCGTATAGATTAATTTATACCTGTTATTATTTATTGGCACTCAAAGTGTTAAAAAAAGTTAATATACAACATAATGCATTATTATAAAAGAGTTTTGTTTTCGTAGAGTTTTCACATGTGAAGCTGCAGCTTTTGAAAATTATGAGTGCCGCGTTTCGGGAGGTAAACTTTGTGGTAGAAAAAAGAAAATTATCTGATATTTCTTTGTCTAAATCCCCTGACTTTTTCAGATATTGCAGGCTTTTCAAAACGCTGGGTATCTTGTATAATATACAATTGTGTATTGTATATTGTACATTGATGTATATGCAAAAAAATGTGCATTAGGGCGCGCCCGGGCGCAAAGGTTATTTCTTCCATTCAAAGGTGCAAAATTTGGTTTTTGCCGCTCACCGTTTGACCCAGCGGGCAAAAGCCTATTAGGCTCTTGGATGTGAGGCCCTTTACCTTTATTACCCACAGAAAACCAAAATAGCTCAAAACTACTGTACTAAATGAGAGCTATTTTATGGTCTAGAAACATCCTTAAAATGTCCTAAATGCACACAACTAGTTCTAAAAATAGAGGTCGCATTTTTAGTACTATTTTTTTATCCAGTTAGAAACCTAAAATAGCATGCTATTTTCGACATATAATAGATCGAAAATATCGACCTAAAATAGAACCTGAATATCATGCTATTTTTATTCCAAATAAGGTTATTTTTAAGAATGCTATTTATGACCTGAATTAGCTCGAAAATATCATGCTATTTTCTAACTAGTTTAGCTATATTTTTGGTCTATATTTTTAAACAGGAGGATCAGAATAGGTACAATATATTTGTCTGTGGTTCACACACTTTGGATAATTTTTGTTGAAAATTTAAATTTTCACATTCATGTTCTTCCTCACTGCCATTACTTTCGCTTTCACTCTTATTTACACAAATTTTCAATATAATTTTAACTCCCATTTTCACTATTATTCACTATTTTACTACTTCTGCTTTCACTACAAACAGCTCTCTTCTACCACTCCTGTATTCTTCTATAACTTCACTTCATTCACTTTTACTTTTGTTCTGTACTTCTTAAATAAGCTAAATAATCCAATTTTCTTTTTTTTTCGACAATTTTTTGAAAGTCCTGAGAAGAATTTTCAGTTCGTAAATTTTCAAAGCGGCGTGCATCCATTCTGAAGACTTTAGTAATACTACACGTCTGTTAAGAACAAAGAAACAAAATAAATACTATTTTGAAATATTTGCTTGCATTTGCGAGCTAAATTGAGACGATATAAGCAGTATAATTTAGACTGAAAATAGTTCATTTATAGCATGTTCTCAATTAAACCTATATAAACTATATATTTTCGACATAAGGTTGGTCATTATTAGGTCGTCCTAAATTTTATCAAATAAAGGCGTATATTATCGACCTAAAATAGTTTATTAATTTACCGTCTAAAACTAGGAATCATTTAGTATTAAAAATGGAACCTATAATAATAAGACCTTAAATTAACATATACATGTTTCAAAATAATTATGAGTGCTTTTAGATATACAATTATAGCGTTCATTTTTCATTCAAATTTTGAGAAATATTTTGAACGTCTCAATAATTTCTTCCATTTTTCTTGCTTTATGAAAGCAAGTTTAGGATGCTATATACTAGACTCTCAAGCTGGTTTTCTGGGATAGTTCAATGGGTTCTTATTGTAGTTGGAAAGTGGGAAATTGGTAGCTGGCCTCTCTGCGTTGTTGTTGAACTTTTTAAGTTATCAGCTTTTTGGTAAGCTACAAATTAATTGAAGATCTATAAAGCCGCCACTCCTACAGGGATCCGGTCCTGTACAAGAAGTTATTACATGTTCAGAATTATACGCTTATAAAAATATATATTTTCCTTATTTTACTATTCACATCGCCTGTGCTAGGTTTGGACTTTTTATTATAGTATTATACGGTAGTTTTGAATTTTTCAAACTTAAGCTTCTTAAAAAATGAAAAACTATATTTTTTTTCAATTTTTTTTTCGTTTTTCGCAATATTTTAAAAAGAAAATAAAAAAAAAATAAGTTTTTTTTCAAGTATTTGGAAAAATGTATTTACTGTGAATAGTATACAGGGTTATTCAGAAATAAGTTCGAGAAATTTAAGAGGTTATTCTACTTTAAAAAATATGAAAAAAAGTTTCTATAAAGGTTGGTTCAAAAATGACTCCTAAGGGAGCTACGACTCTTCTGTGGGTACATCTAAAAAGTAGTTTTTATTCAATATTTCTGGAACCCACAGTAACAAGTAGTAGTAGTAGTAGTAAAAGGTGGGTAGGCTCCGACGCCTGACAAGTAGGCCCAATGGCCCTTTTTGTCTGCCCCAAGATTACCTACCCAACCTGCTGCCTATCCTCCCTCTTCCTGAATCTGCCAGACCTTCTGATGAAGTTCATAACATCTGACCAGGCTAGGAGGCTCATCTCTTCCTTCGCTAGTGTTACCACTCCGAAGACGTCTTGTCTGAGCCTGCCCAGAGCCTCACACTCCCCTATGAAGTGGTAGGGCGTTTCCTCGTCCATCCCACACCCAGGGCAGGTCGGATCGTTTACCGTCCGCATGAGGCTTAGGTGTCGCATAAGCCCACAGTGGCCCGTAAGGACCCCTGTAAGGAGGCTTATGGTTGCTCGGCCCCTTCCTAGTAGCCAGACCGACCTAGCTTTGCTTGGCCTGGTCAGGAATTCCTTTGCCTGCCTGCAACCGCTAAGCTCGGTCCAGTGTTCTTTAAGCTGACTTTCCACCCAAGCGTTGAGGGCAGTCTTCACTTGTTTCCTTGTGATACCGAGAATTGGTTCAGGACCCAGGCAGGGCTTTCCGGCACCCAGTCTGGCGAGTTCATCCGCCCTCTCGTTGCCTGGAATGCCGCAGTGACCTGGTACCCACACAAGGTGAACTCTTTTTCGCCACAGAAACAAACTTTTGCACATGCCTTAACATTGATAAAGGCTAACATTTCATGTAGTTTTTGTTTGGTAATTTTAACCAGGGCCGTTGGAAATGGGGGGCGAAAAAAAAATTGATTTTTGCCCCAAACTTTTTTATCCGTAATTTTTTTTTTTTTTTTTGAAAATACATAAAAAAAAGTACACCGTAGAGCCTGTTTTCGAGAAAATTTCAATAAAAGAGGCAATTTCACGTTCTAAGCATCAAAAAATTGGAAATCAAAAATGCACCAATAAAAATTTCAATACTGGGGGGTGATTCTACATTAAAAATGAGAGGATTGGTGTAGTGGACTACCCTGTCGTACTTGGCGAGTTTACTACAAAAATAGCGTGAGTTCGATTCTCACCGGCGCCGATTTGCCTTTTCAGTTAATTAATAATTGAAATTAATAATTGAAATTTGTGAAGGCGTAAGTGAAGCGGACACTCCCTATAAATTGGTTCGTAAGTCAATTAAAGCCGGTGGTTCCCTCTACTACTAGCCCACACAAGTCCTGGACTTAGGGGATGCTTAATTAAGTAGAATAGTACGAGGTTAAACAAAATGTAATGTAATGTAATGTAATGTAAGAAAAGCTCGTATACATCTAGGTTTGAAATTCAGTTTTAAAAGTACTACAGCCTTTTAAAGACTAACACTTTTTAAGGGACCGTAGCTCTATTAAAATCGATTTGTGGATATTTGTGTGAAGTTTTTTTCGTAGTTTTTAATGTAGAATTTTTCTGCAGTATTGAAATTTTAGATGGTGTATTTTTACTTTCTATTTATAATGCTCAGAACGTGAAATTGCCTCTTTAATTGCAATTTTCTCGAAAACGGTTGGCTCTACGGTGTTACATAATGAGTATTTTTTTTATGTATTTTTAATTAAAGATTAATATTTTATTAAGAAATTGCAAAAAAATATGCATAATAAAGTTTGGGGCAAAAAAGTGACATCGCTCCCCCATTTCGAACGTCCCTGGTTAAAATTACCAAACTAAAATTACATGAAATGATAGCCTTTATCAATGTTAAGGCATGTGCAAAAATTCGTTATTTTGGTTTATAGGGTTCCAGAAATATTAAATAAAAACTAATTTTTATATGTACCCTTATGAGGGTCGTAGATCCCTTAGGGCTCATTTCCGGACCAACATTTTTCATATTTTTTAAAGTAGAATCACCTCTTAAATTTCTCGAACTTATTTCTGAATAACCCTGTATAATGAAATGCGTAGCATTACATATCTTCACGGCTTATTTGTAATTATTCCACGTTTTCTATAATAGAATAATTCTGAAATATATTTAAACTGCCATGATTGATGAAATAATTATTTTTATATCAAATACAATGTTAAATTGAGCAGTTGTACTTTTAAACAACTGCGATTATTTTTTGTTGGACATTACCATTGGTATACTGGTAATTTACCAATATAAAATTTTTAATAAAGCGCAAACTATAGTAAGTTCATTAAGACATTCTTTTACTGTTTGGTTTGGGTTTTGGTCAGTTTTAAATAATCTTTTTTCGAGATATAGATGGTTTTTTTCGTTTGCATTTTTTAAGAAAGTACAGTTCATTTCAAAAATAATGGAAAAGTAGGGCTAACTAAAATTTCATGTTTTCCAGAAAATTTAGTTATGTGAATGTGGATTATTTAAATGGGGTTATGTCTGTTTGGCATTAAAAATAATAAGGTTAATTTATCCATGTCAAAAATCATTAGTTGTCTTTTTTTTATCAAAACCAATTTTTGACAACTTCCAGTATTGACATTTTAACCTAAATTTAATGACAATTATTGATAAGTAAACAAATATTTGTCAATTGAAAAAACAGAATTCACAATGTAACAATTTTTTTATAACCTTACTTTTCCATTATTTTTGAAACCAAGTGTACTGTCTAGTAGACTACAGCATAAACCAAAACAATAATTCTTGACCAAAAGTCACTTTACACTCTAAATTTGTCCGTCAATCTTTCAATACCCTAGTAGTATTAACTGTAATAATTAAAGCAAATTCACCATGTCAGAACGTGAATTTACAATATTTATTAAAATTAACCTCAATATTACTCAGTTTAGTAAAATCTAGGCTCTTTTCCTGTCGGTACAATAATTTTGCATTAAAATTCATGCACGTGGTCCAAAAACCCGGCACTTTTACAATATTGGTTGAAAATTACCATAATTATAGCTTACATTCTACAAAAGATAGCAGTAAAATTACTAAAATAAATATTCACATTTTTACAGATAACAGTGAATTTACAATACTAATTTAAATTTACCACTTTCTTTGCTGGTAAAATATGACCTGCTTTATTTGCTGTGAAATTACCATATTTTCCTTTACAGTGCGGTACAATAATTTTGCTTTAAAATTCATGCATGTGGTCCAAAAACCCGGCACTTTTACAGACTTTCCCGAAAATTACAAGAGCACGTAATACTGCTTGAAATACTCATTAAATTCGCTGCTTAAATTACTGTGAAATCACAGGTAAAAATTAACATTTTTACAGATAACAGCGAATTTACAGTACTGATTTAAATTTACCACTTTCTTTGCTGGTAACATATGACCTACTTTATTTGCTGTGAAATTACCATATTCTCATTTACAGAGTATAATGGTGCTCAGAGGGTACTACATATTTCTTTTGGTATTAATGCCAATAATAGAAAGTGCACATGATCTTACTTCATATGTGAATGTACCTGTGGTTGGTTCTCAATGCGTCCCGGATGAGATCGAGTTTTGGTACATTTACCGGAATTATTTTGGTTTATCTCACTCCTTAACGGGTACGTAAATGAGACTGATTAGAGACCCTCCAAATATTATAACACATCCGTAACGGAAGTTCCGTTATGGTGACAGAACTCCTAAAATATTTTGAGGGTCTCTAAGAATGATCTATTAAAATGATATATGTATATCCATAGTAGGCCAGGAATCGCACAGGTAAAAAATAAAAAAAAAAACGGAAAAAAATCATGAAGCGTCGAATGTTGAATATTTATAAACCTTATAGTGTCCTTTAAATCATACGAATACATTTTTTTGAACATGTTTGCGGCCTTGCGTAAAAAATTAAATTTTAATGGCACACTGCATACCGGGTGGGCCATTTAAACGGTTAAAAGTCATTTGAAACCGTATAAGATAGGTTTTTGAAATTTGGTACTAAGCTTCATTATCAACGGAGACACCTTTTAATCAAAGCAGATTTTTTTTCATCCACACCCTTAGGCTGGAGAGGGGGTAACTTAAAAATTTTAAATGGAATATTTTTTTTTCAGTATAAAAAATTACATAATTGACCGAAAAAGTTTTTTTTTTCAACCTCAAATCAGGCTCTTAAAAAAACTAAAATAAAAAAAGACGCAATTTAAAAAAACGCGTCGTGACGATTTTTTCTATGATTTAATACCCCATATTTGTACTATATTTTAAAATTTAAAAAATACAGTCTTAAAAAAATTAAGTATAAGATATTGTATATGCAATGTGCCACCTAAATTTAATTTTTTAAGCAAGACCGCAAACATTTTCAAAAAAATGTATGCATTTCATTTAGAGGACACATGTTTTAATTCGTTTCTATTTTTAATTAGATACTATTTGCAAATGTAACATGTTTTAATTCGTTTCTATTCGCATATGCAGAATATCACTTTCAATTAGCAACTATTTGCAAATGCGTATCTGTTTAATTCGCAAATGCGTATTAAAATTTTGAATTGCTTCTCACCGACGTTTGTATCAAAAAAGTCGATGTATGTAAAGTAAATTACCGAAAGAAAATTGTATACACATTATACGATTTTCAATGGATAATATGCTTTGCCGCGGCCCGCGGGCTTCTTTAGACCACGGACTCGGCAACATATGAGCAAAATAGAAAAAATAGTATAAAGCACTCGTTTCACAACACGTTTCGTGCGCTAAAAACGGGTGTTATGAAACTAGTACTTTAATATACTATTATATTTGCATTGCATTTGTTTTACAGCAATACCATCGTACTAACCAAGAAGACCGTGTCTCGGTTATAAAATAACCGACTTTATCGGCAAGATGCAGATGAGGTCTTTTTGGTTACGACGACAAGATAGTAAAGGTCGTATTTTTTAACAGTAACGAGTTTGCAAGTCAAGACACACCCTAAGAATATGAGGGAATTTTCAAATCGTATCATTAAAAAGATATACGAGTATGGAAATATAACTGTTAGAGTAAGACACAAATTTCTTAGCGAACATTCTGTACCCACCAGTAATTTACGTTACCAAGATAGTAATAGAACAGATTACTATAAGTTCACCGATTTCAAATCTAAAAGTTGGAAAGATTTAATTGCTGTAAGAAGATTATCGGCAGACACAACTGAATCATATCTGATTATAGTTTGGGATGTAGATACCCTACAGACGTTTCTAGAAACAAATTCTAATTTTGTTTTACCGAATAAAAGAGCTATATATGCTATATTTTTTACGTATAATTTAAAAAAGCTTTGTCTAAATTGGAAAAAGGAGTTATATGATGTATTACTACGAATTTGGATAGAATTTAATGTTTTACAGGTATATTATAACTTTTTAATTTAAAACTCTGTATGTGAAACTGTTAATCAGTGTGTTGTGAAGTGTTTTATTTACTACTAAATATTTTTCTACTAATGTTATAAAGTGGAAAATTCGGTTATAGCCGAGCAGAGATTATAACTTTTATTATAACTTACTCAGTTAGGTTGGCCATTCAATCTTCTATCGTATTTAAAGTATACCCGAGCGGAGAATATACTTAACAACGTATCACTTCATTCGGGAGCGGGTATTCTAGTGAGGCAGCGCTTTGGAAACAGATTAAAACGATTGCTTCTTAACTTAAGAATAATATATTAAATAAATGTGAATAAATTCTTCAAGAACATGAAAGATCAATTCTTACTTCTAAGTCCTACTTCTATGCAAAGCCCCTAAATTCTAATTTCCATTATATATTAGTTTTCCATTAAATACTCCTAAATTAAAAATACTTTGTTTGAAATCCCAACTATTCACAATCATTTTCAAAGCCCAATTTATTGTCCACATTTTTCTTAGTATAAATATTAAAACTGGTTCGTATAAGTCATTTAAATAAGTGTACAGAATATTTTTCAAAGTTCATTAATATTCGTCAAAATTTCTGTCAGTGTTCATACTAACAATATTTATAAGTGCCCAATATTATTATTAAAAGTCTGATATTACAAGTCTCAAAAATTTTCTAAGCTTTAAAAAAACCATTTTTAATTCAAGAATAATTCTCAAAATTATTTCTCACAGAAACTACATTTTCACTTTTGAAATTGACATGGAGACACTCTAATTAATACTAAATAATCTCTGATTTTTTTCGTGAGTTTATATAGGATTTCCAAAATGAAAAGTAGGCCAATAGTTAAATTTATTTGACAAGGCTTTTAGCGCAAAATATTTCTAAAGACACCGACTATATTTAATTACCCCGACAAAAGAGTTCCAGTCCCATCAATTTGCAAGCTAATTACTATTCTTGACATCTGAAACGATGATTTTAACCATAAATTATATTTGTTTATAAACTTATATTTATGAGTCAACTTTTAAGTTATACCGACAAGGCTCACCGAAAAGGGTCCGATCTAATTTAGAACAAGCAGGTCTTTGCCGAAGCAAATCTCGAGAAGGCAAAATGTATTTGGGCTATGATTAAAGCAATAATATTTTAAAAATTTTAACACCATATTAAATATGCGGATCATGACAAATGGTTAACAGTGTCACATACAGAGTTTTAATAATAATTTTAATAATAATTATTATTCATTTATTAATTATAATTAATAAATTAATAATCATATATAGAGTATATAAATAAACACAAAATTTACAGCCTGTAACACTGAAAACCGTGTTAACTATGCACATGCGTCTAAAGGTTTACCCATATAATATCCTGAACTAAAATATCCCAACTAAATAGTCCATAAAAAATATTCTGGCAACAAAATATCTAGATATCAAGTAATTGATTCTTTTAAAAACATTAAAACCTTTTAAATAAATAGAAAAAATAACAAAAAAGGCTAACGTTAACTCTGATGTAATATTTTGAAAACGCTGATAATGACAAATGGGGTTACTGCTTTCTAGCTTAGTAGTGCAATATAGTCAATCGATCCAAGACAACTTAATCCAAACTAATCGAAACCAGCACCAACAAACATAGGCGTCGGGAACGTAAGGGAACGTTCAAGTATTACGTAATGCAAATTTTGATCATTTTGGACCAAGCCAAAATAATACCAAATTTCTTCCGGTTGTTATGCATCATCGCCAGAGTGATTTTTTCTTTGGGATATATTAGACGCAGATCACTATACTGCCCTACTACGCTAGAAAGCCGTAACTCCAATTTTTGTGGATTTTTAATTAACCTTACACTTAGTTGTGCATTTCCATGGGCTATTAATTGAACCAATCAAATTTGAGTAAATAGTTTTATTTATGCAGTTATAAACTTATGAAAATTGCAGTATCTCCAAAATAAGGGACTATTACTAAGCTAAAAAGCAGTAACCCCAAATAAGTTTTTTATTATGAAAGAAAATATTAGTGGCATATAATATAAACAGTTTTTTATTACCTAATATATTAAAATAAAATTAGAAGAATGTAAAGCATTAATAAAATAGTTTCTTTTTGCATTATTATAGCTTTTGTATGACGCTAGGTTATCTGGAAATAGCCAAAAAAAAAACTGCTACCAACAAAATAATACTTTGTCTTTGTCCATTAAAACAATTATTTTGGGAAACAAAAAAAAAACTTTTTTTTTTAATTTTTTTTTTGAAAAATTTGTCTTTTCATTTTTTCAAAAAAAAATTAAATTTTTTTATTTTTTCAAAAAAAGTTTATTTTTTCGAAAAACTAAAAAAAAATAAAAAATAATGTTTTTGAAAAAACTTGTTTTTACCCTGTTTTACTCCCTTACCCCACACGAATTTTATCAAAAACAATCCCAGCCCAGAACTTTGGATAATCAACCTATGGTCCAAATTTAAAGTCTTTAGCTCAAAGCGTTGTCGAGTTATCGTGGTCACAAATTTTTGGACAAAAGGATAGAGAGACAGACCGACAGACAGACCGAGACACAGATTTTTTTTTGACGGAAATCATGTTTTTTTGGATATAAAACGTTGACAAACGTGAAAAAAAAGCAATACAAATTTTTCAGACTTTCCTTGTGGAAAGTAAAATTTATTTTTAAAAGGAAATTTAAAACTATATTTTTTTTATTTTTGGGTTGTTTTCTCTTTATCTTGTCACATGCTGCTTTTTAGTTTAGCATTCCTAAAAATTTTGACTACGAGATGCTAAACTAAAAAGCAGTAAGTGCGATTTTTTTATTTAAATAAATAATTAATGATTGCATACTTGTGTTATAATAAAGGTACTTTAAACCTAAAGTTATACACCCACTTTCTCGATTCTAGCTATCACACAAGGGAGTGGCTAAGACGATTTACTGTTTTTGCCATTATCTCAGTTTTATTAAATATGGAGTTACTGCTTTTTAGGGTAGTAGGGCAGTATAGGTTTTTAGCTTTTTTTTTCTACAAACCAAAATTGTTTTTTATGAATCGATTAGGCATGTCTCTTAGATATTCCTAAAGGTAGCCTTTAGGAACATTTTGGGTGAAAATTAAAAAAATCTATCTGGATTTTTTTTATTTTTTTGTACGTTTTAAACGTATAAATTTGGAATATCTATGCTAACGGGTAAATCCATGGTAACTCTCGTTCCATCCGCAGAAAAAACTGCACTTTCTTTTCAATATTTTTATACATTATTATTTTTTTTCAAACTCTTTTTTGAAGTACTAAAATAATATATAGGCTTAACTATAAAACCAAAGTAAAAACCTTAAATAAAATTTGATAACACTACCCGACATGATTTATATACTGTTGATGAGATATATAGGGTCTAGAATTATTTTTTCTCCTGATTTCAAATCTGTTTTTAGAATTCTTCCATCACGTCACAATTTTGATATACAGGGTGTTTTATAATAAAAATAGGCATTTTTTTGAACGTCGGGAGATTTCACATTTATGAATTTTTTTTTAAATTTGGTACACTTGTTAAAAATTTGTGTGCTTTTCGAATATTTTAAAAAAATTTTAAATATCGATTGTCATTTGTTTTTTATAATAAAAAGAAAAAGTTTTTTCGTTGCCAAAATTTCAAAAGATGGAATTTTTTGATGTATTTAACAAAAAAACACTCTGTATTTATATGGCTTCAATTTGGTTTCAACTTTTTTTTGAAGGACCTTCTGGAAGCGGCACAATATCAATTTTAAGTCAATTATGTCAGATATTTTAACAGCGTTTTGCATACTTTAAGAACAATAAGTAGGCTTTGTACAAAAATTTGACGTTTTAAGTCAAGTTAAATTATTCAATCAATTAACTAGATGAAACGTTGCAAGCACCCTGACAAAATATCGGCACTATTGTACACTAAAAAAAAAAACTTAAAAAGAGCTTTTATTTAAAATATAATTTTTTGAAATCGGGTTATAAATATGTGAAATATGCTAAAAAAAACTTTTACTGCTTTAAACTCCAATATCTTTTAAACAATGCATTTTAGGAAAACGTTGTTTATAACTTTTTTTGACCAATTTAAAATTATCTTTTATATAAGTGCTAAATTAACCAAATACAATAATAATTGCCTTAATTATAAACAAAAAACGCTAAAAATAGGAGTTTTACCCTATTTTTACCCCCTTACCCCCAAAATCTAATCAGCGATAAGAAACAATATGCAAAAAACCGCAAGTCGATATCTCATGTAGAAATGGAGTTAGAGAGTTTACACCCAGACAGACAGACAGACAGAGAAATGTGAAAAAAACGTAGTCAAAGATTTTGACTTTTCGGCGAAGATTTCAATACATCGGCACTCTTAGTAGCACTAAGTGCCGATGTAATAAAATAAACAAATAAATGATAAAAATAAATAAGGTTAACTTTTTACATAAATAAACTGTATCTTAAGAAGTAAAAGAACATTGACTTAAAATGTCAAATTCTGGTCCAAAGCCTACTTACTCTTCTTGAACTATGCAAATTGCTGTTAAAATATCTGACATAACTGACTTAAAATTAATATTGCGCCGCTTCCAGAAGGTTCTTAAAAAAAATTGAAATCGAAATGAAGCCAGATAAACACAGAGTGTTTTTTTCATAGTTACATCGAAAAATTACATCTTTTGAAATTTTGGCAACGAAAAAACTTTTTCTTTTTATTATAAAAAACAAATGACAATCGATATTTAAAAAAATTTTAAAATATTCGAAAAGCACACAAATTTTTAACAAGTGTACCAAATTTGAAAAAAAATATTTATGAATGTAAAATCCCCTGGCATTTAAAAAAATGCCTTTTTTTATTATAAAACGCCCTGTATATCAAAACTGTGACGTGATAGAAAAATTCTGAAAACGGATATGAAATCAGGGGAAAAACACTTCTAGACCCAATATATATCATAAATAGTATATTTCAAAAGTTTCAAATTGTCGGGTAGTGTAATTCACTAAAAAAAATACTTAATTGCGTGGGTAACTCTCGTTACACAAAAAAGACATAAGGTTGTGAACAGGTAAATACGTTATAATTTTCTGCGAATTTAGTTAATAAAAAAGTATTTAATTATGATAAGTTTATTAATTACCATATAAGGTAAGCAATATGCCAAAGAACAATACAAATGTAGTAACTATTGAATTTTAACTAATAAAAAGGTAAAGATGGTCGGGTAACTCACGTTACAACAAAATGGGTAACTGGCGTTACATTTAAATTGTTAACATTTTAATACGCAATAACCAAGTTCATATGTTTAAAAAAAAACATAACTTAAATGAGTTCACAAATTAAAAGAGCATAGCTGGGTACTTTAAAAAAGACATAGTAATAGGAATTGCATAAAACTTGATTAAACCATTATGTCATGTGCAAAAGACTATTATTTTAATTTTTTACGGTTTATGGACAGCGGTTCGTCACTGTCGTCACTATCAGATGAACTATATACAATAGTATACATCCATCTATCCCTTAATAGATTTAATTTATTTAATAATTTTTCACGGATTATGGACAGCATGTACAAAAAAAAAACAGTTTTTTGAGTTTTCCTGGCTTTATGTTAAAAATAGATTAATTAATTTAAAGTCAACTAAATTCTTTACAAAATAGTTTTCTATCATTTTTTTGTCAGATTAATATTTATAGAAATAATGGTGGCCTAAGTTCGAGCATTTGTAGCTTTACTCCTTTTTGGGGATTATCACGGCATAAAATTGGTTTTCAGGTTTTGTAAGGCTTATCTATATTTTTTTTGGTAAAAATCGTTAAATAACAAATTAAAGAGAATAAAATTCTCTATCTAGGATTTATTACTGATAGGTGTAGTAATAAATTCTCAAAATAGACCAAAAACACCTTAATTGGTCTAGCGGTTAAAAAGTTACAGTTGAGAAAGTAAAAAAATGCAATAAAAACAATTTTTTGAAGCTGAGGACCCCCTGCTTTTTGTAAAGATTGTTAAAAATAAATGAATAATATCAGTTTTGCAGAGAATTGTATTCTCTTTAATTTGTTATATAACCATTTGTACAAAAAAAAAACAAATAAGCCTTGAAAATACGGAAAACCAATTTTTTTTCTATTTGGCGATTCTTACATGCTCATATTTTGATTAAATCACACGCATTTTATAACAGGTTTGTACTTTTTTTTCTTTTGGGTTGGCAATACACGACAAAAGACAATCGCTTCGCGTTTTCCGTGCAAATGTCAATACCGTTTTTAAGTTAATTTTTTCTACGAAATTGTGTTTTAAGTTAAATTTTTACCGTGTTAAAATTGTGGCTTGGTTAATTATACTTTGGTTCCATGAATTTGAAACAGCAAAAATTGTAATGCCAACCCAAAACAAAAATCACTTAATCGGTCATCAATTTAACTGTAAGTTTTTTTTTAATTTTAGAGCAAAATAGAAAAAATAGTATAAAGCACTCGTGTCATAACACGTTTTTAGAAAACTTGTACTCGTGCGCTAAAAATGGGTGTTATAAAACTAGTACTTTAATATACTATTATGTCGTGATAACCCCCGAAAAAGAGTAAATCTATAAATGCTCGAACTTAGACAGACAGATTCAGATTCAGATGATTCAGATTCAGATTCAGATTCAGACATTACTTCGATAAATACTAATATAACAAAAAAATGATAAGAAGCTATTTTGTAGAGAATTTTTGCCTTTAATTTGTTAAATATCTATTTTTAACAAAAAGTTAACGATAAGCCAGTAAAATCCAAAAAAGTGTTTTTTTGTTAGGTCGGGTAACTCACGTTACATAAATTTAAATAAAAAAAAACCAACAAATAACACGACTGGACATACATTATCAGTATTATTAAAGAGATATTTGACAAAAATCAATAATTATTAAACATTTGTTTAGAAAAATATGCAACAATTACTTAAATCACTTAAAAAATGTATTTAACGGTAACTCTCGTTACATAAGTGTGACCATTTTTATTTAAATTTTTCTTATAGCAATAAAAGAATATTGAATTAATTTTGGATGTATTTTAAAGAGAGATAGTATTTAATGTAATAATTATTATGAACTTACCAATTAAAGCTTTATTACTTATAATATTTTTGTTGCAAATAACTGATTTTTCAACACAACATCGCACTTCTAACAGCGTCTTTTTGTTCTGTGCTGTAATTTGACATTTGGAAGAAAACGCTAACTTTTTTTTTGTACAAGGTAATGCGATTGTTAGTTGATTTAATTAGGCTAGTATGGATGTGTTGCGGTAAGTTTATTTTGTGGATACCCGTGTCCCGATTTTCGTGGATTTACCCTAACGTTGTCAAGATTCCAAGAAAATAGGAGATGTTACTTGTTATTTTAAAGGATTTTTTATGCATGGTGATCTGCAATCAAAAATCGGTTTACTGAATTTCGAGAGAATGGGGCACAAATAGGTAATTTTTTTAAAATTTGTAATTATTTTGCAAAAATTGGCATTTAGAAAAAAGTAATGTAGGACTTTATAGCTCATTTGAAAGCTTTTTTTATGCTGATTGTGATGATGTTAAATTTTTAAAAATCGTTTCAAATTTTCTCGAAATATTTGACTTTATATAATTGTAATTATGGCTATATATTTATTTTTTTGCTAAAAACAACTGTTGGTAAAATCTGAAATACTTTTTAAAATTGGTTCAGTGTTTCAAAACATATTGGACCAGGAAAAAAGCATGAATTAAATTTTTTCAAAAATATTATACATGTAGATATTTTATGTAATTCGGACCTTATATGATCAATATTATTGAAAATATGTATATTTATTATATTTACGTAATATTACAAGATTTTTGAAAGAATAAATGTCATGATTTTTTTTTTGGTTCAATATCTTCTGAACTTTTGAACTACTGAACCGATTTTAAAATATTTGTTTTAATTGTTATTAAATGTTGTTTAAAATTATATGTAATACGACGTATCTCAGATTTTACCAAAAAATTAAATTATGACCATAATTGCAATTAAATAAAGTCAAATGTTTCCAGAGAATTTGCAAAGATTTTTAAAAATTTACCATTGTCATAATTAGCATAAAAAGAGCTTTTATATGAGCTATAAAATGTCCTATATTACTTATTTCTGAATGCCTATTTTGCAAAATTACAAATTTTAAAATAATTTAACTATTTGTGCCCCAATGTCTAGAGACACAGTAAACCGATTTTTGATTGCAAATTACCGTTGTATTAAGCATTAAAAAGATTTAAAATGGTGTGTAACATGACCAAAAAATCAAATTAAAAACAAGAGCCAGATAGATTTTTTTAGTTTTCACCTCAAATATTCATGGGGGCATGCCTAATCATTAAGAAAATTTTTGTTTTGTCGAAAAAAAAATTAAAACGCTAAAAACCTATAGTAAGATATTAGCTTAGTTTACACCATAGGTACCAAACACTTGGTCCGGGTACCAAATTTGAATTTTAACCAATCACATGGAAGGACGCATGCGTATTTACATTTATGACATCATTTGGTTCGCGGACCAAGGGTTTGGTACCTACGGTGTAAATGAAACTGAAGTTTGCAACGTTTTTTTGCATCGAAAATTCAAATAGCACTTATTCTAAAACACGTTTTTAACGCACTAGTACTTTAGAAAACTCGCCGCAAGCGGCTTGTTTTCTAAACTTTACTCGTGAGCTAAAAACGTATGTTATGAAACTAGTACTTTAATATACTATTTGAATTTTCGTTGCAAAAAACGTTGCAAACTTCTGCTTCATCGGTGTAAACTAAGCCATTTTGTCGCCGGGATTACTTGGGTGTTGTAACACATACTTTACATTCTTAAACTATTAATAGTAAAAGGCCTTGTGAAAAATAGTTTGGGACCGTCAAATGACATCACGCAAAATTTGATATTTGACCTCTACTCCTTCCTAATCACTCAAATTCAGCTTTTTTAAATAGTTTTGATACAAGATCAAGCTGGATTAAAGGCCTAGCAGCGTGACTTTAGTCAAGGATAGTTCCTTTCAATTTAAACTAAAGTACAGTAACTATGATCTGTTTTTTCAAGCAAGAGAGTAAATTAAAAATCGCACAGTAAATATTTTTACAACAGGTTTGAATAGTAGTGTTTGTGTATAGAATATAGTTATGTTTTATAAAATAAACTACGCAGTATATTCGCACATCCAATATTCGAATCTGTTTTGAAAATTATCACTGTTCGATTTTGAATTTACTTTTTGCTTGATGAAACAGACCATACCCAGGTAGCAAGGGATGTTATATTACAAGAAATTAACATCACTTTTGGGTGTATTTTTAAACTAAATCATAACATCACATAATATTGAAAAATAACATGTATTTAACATCACATTTGCAACGTAACACGTGTGACGTGACAACCATGTTATTAAATAACAAATATTTAGCAACGCTGTGAATATATCGCATGTCACATTAACGTGGCTTTCACGTGAATGTCATGTTATTTTGCTTCTCACCGACGTTCGAAGCAAAAAAATCGATATAAGATGATGTTGATAGAGTAAATTATTATAAGGAAATTGTATACACATTATACGATTTCCAATGGATAGGGGGCTCTGCCGGGCTTCTCAAGACCACGGACACGGATTAAAGGATATATTCTCCGCTTAATCTGCAATTTCGTATTTAGAATCTATCTGTTTCAATCTGTGATTGTTTCAATTACTGATTGATTTTAAATCCGATTTTTTTATAGGGTTATATCGTTTTTAATGGTTTTAATTTAGAAAAAGCTAATATCCTAAAATATTAAAGTAACGGCATCCATAAGATATTAGATATAACAGGAATGTGGATTTATGATGTCACAAACACGTTATTTTCGGGATGTCATTGTGTGATGTTATTAGGGGCGGACTTAGGACATCCCCAAAATTCTACATTCTTGTTAAATGAGACTACAATCTTAACATCACATGTCACATATTAACGTGACTTTCACGTGAATGTCATGTTATTTTGCTACCTGGGTAGTTAACTGTACTGCAGGATTCTAATTATGTAAACAGTATTTTTTATTCGATTGATTCTAAAAGCGACTTTTTTTGTTCATGTTTTATGGGCGAAAAAGTTTTTTTCGGCCGCTAACTAAAACTTGTTATTTTTAAGCTTTTTAAAAGAAGATGCTTTACCTTTACTGTAATATTTATTAAGAAATATGACCTTTAGGTCACTTTTGGTCAAGAACTAACTGTTCTTTTTGACCAGATACAGTTATTATAATCATTTCATACAAAATAAAAAAAATTCCATAACATAACCACAAAATATATGTCAACTGATTAACCCACAAAATAAATTAAAAACACAAAATTTCAATTGTAAAATCACTTTCAATATTTATAATATTCATAGAACGGTTTAAGAAGTATTATTTTCACAACAGACACATTTTAACAGAAATGAATCACCAAGCTATAGCTTTTTTAATTTGAAAATTAAACTTCAAGCAAAAGATTGTTTTTGTAGCGATTTGATTGGACAGCAATACTAGATAAGTAATAAGAAAGTAAAAAGAAATATATTTTGCACTTTAAAATTAAGTATATTTTAATAATTTATTATAATTAGTAACAATCGAATAAAAAATATTGTATAATACACGGGCAAAAAGTTAAATTTCGATTTCGTAGGTTTATTACCCTCGGGCCGGCCCTATCGGCCCTCGGCTTCTAAAAACTACTCAATCGAAAAATTTAACTTTTCGCACTTGTATTATAAATAACTATTAATTTACAGTGACATTTAAAAGTTAGCAATACTTATTTGTATATATTTAAGGTTATTGTTCATGCTCCATGTTCTTGTTACCCCAAGATGATATACATATACAATCCCTTTATCAAAATCTCCAACGAAAGCTGGGGATATATTGCAGCTAATCATCAAAAAAATGTTGCACGTGCACCCAATTTAATAATTAACACTGTAAAGAATTTGCACGAATACCCCTTGAACATATCTATGTTTACAAGAGTACCAACAGCTACAAAAAGAATATCCAGATTTTTAAAAAATGTGTATTCAAATGTAGTATCATCTGGAGGATATGGTGGAGTAGATGGATGCATAATTTTCCTTTTATCAAAATATTTGAACTTTAAGCCGAAATATATTGAACCTTTAGATGGTAGACATTTTGGTGAAGTTCAGGATGACGGAAATGTTGTAGGTATGTTACATACCGTATGTATAGTTTACAAACCAAACACTGCTCTACAAAAAAAGATCTTTTTTTATTTGCCGGGGGCTTTTAGTTGCGTTTGGCTATATTTGATGCTCTGATTTCGGAACCTTTTTCCGTTTTTCTCGATGAGCTCGTTGTTTTGAGATATAGCGCACAGCAGTGTTTTTTTTCCTATAGTTGTGGTAAAAAAAATTAAGTCTAATTTTTTTTTTGTTATGAATTGATTCTCTATTAGTAAGGCTCTAAGCCAAAAAAGCGAATTTAAAATATCTTTATTCGTTTGTAATTTCGATAAAAATTGTATGTAAATACTAAAGATACGACTCGAATTTTTATACGCAATACTAACACAAATGTGCGGTTTGGAAAAATAAAAAAAGTAGAAGATTTAATCCAGTGAAAGAAATTTTACCGGGGGTTATCGAAAAAAAAAAAATACAAAAATTTTGAAATATTTTATTTATTTTTTGAAGAGCAACACAATCAATTAAATTTATTATAAAAAAAAAACAAAATGAAAAAATTAAAAAAAACAACTTTTTCTCCTTGCTTTAAAACATTAAAATAACATTAAATAATTCAAAATATTGTTGTTCTGCTTTCAATAACTCCCCGTAAAATCTCCGTCACTGGATTTAATCTTAAACTTTTTTTATTTTTACAAATCTCACTTGTGTGTTAGTGTTGCCTATGAAAATCAGAGCGAAAAAAATACGAAAAAATCTGATTTTTTAAATTTAAAAGCCTAATAAAAACAAACAAATAAAGATATTTGTTTGCTTTTTTTGGCTTAGAGCTCTATTATTCAATTCACCTCAAAATAGTATATTATGATCCAAGGACGAGATTTATTTCTCGTCCGTGTATCATACGCTATTTTTTATTCGCTTGTAAATATATTTTAACAAAAAAAAATTAAAACAATAAGTTAAATTAGTTTTTATTTGGTTATGTCAGTTATCTGACAATTTTCCATAAGGAACCGCCAAAGTAAAACAAAAGACAAACACAACCGCTATGCATTTTTCGATAAGGCACCGCAAACGTATTTTTTATTCGCTTGTAAATATATTTTAACAAAAAAAAAACTAAAAATAATAAGTTAAATTAAGTTTTAATTTGGTTATGTCAGTTATCTGACAATTTTCCATAAGGAACCGCCAAAGTAAAACAAAAGACAAACACAACCGCTATGCATTTTTCGATAAGGCACCGCAAACGTATTTTTTATTCGCTTGTAAATATATTTTAACAAAAAAAAAACTAAAAATAATAAGTTAAATTAAGTTTTAATTTGGTTATGTCAGTTATCTGACAATTTTCCATAAGGAACCGCCAAAGTAAAACAATAGACAAACACAACCGCTATGCATTTTTCGATAAGGGACCGCAAAAGTACTTTGGTGGGCTGCAGCCCAACAAATGACAAATTCTTAACAAATGTGTCACTTTTAACTTAACATTTCTAACCGAAAAATGTCACTTTGGAATACAAGCGAATAAAAAGAAAATTAATTGAACCTTAATTATTTTGTTACTACAACTACAAGCAAAAAAAACACTGTGCGTTATATCTAAAAAAAACGAGCCGATCGAGAAAAACGAAAAAAGGTTTCGAATTCAGCGCATCAAATATAGCCAGATGCAACTAAAATCGTGTCGGCAAATTTTTGAGTGTTGAGCAGTGATAATCACTAATCTCCAAAAGGTTGCAAAGTGCATTATATATGTTATTTCTTTATTATATCTTAATTTAAAAATATAGCCAGGATATATCCTTGCTTTTCTTTAGACTGTGCCCATATTTGCATATATCTTAGATATTATATCTATCAGAGTTGATACTTTCATTACATAACAGGGTCGGACAATAAGAATTTAAAACTATTTCTAATTTTTGGTAAGTTTGTTTAATACTTACATACCTAATAGGGTGGAGTGATTTTTTTTGTCGAAATCAAATTAGTAATAGTATGGAAAAGTTGAGTCTTGGATCCCTAATAACATACATAATTTGAGGTTTAAAATCGGAGGGGGTCTTGAGGGTTCTCCAGGACCACAAATCTTAAAATAATTAAAATATTTTTTTTTAATGCCATTATCTAAATTATTTTTCAAAAATACGTTTTGCTTTAAGGCCTTGGTGAACCACCCTCATCCATTTATTTTTTTTTATATTCGTAATATATTATTATATTATTATTATTATATTATTATTATTATATTATTAATAAGGGAGTCAAAATTCAACTTTTTTACGCTATTACTAATTAAAAAAAAACTTTTGGAACAGTTTCACTCCACTCTAATACCTATGCCGAATAAGATTATATTATATTAAGTCCGTACCATTGAGGTAGAGTGGGGGAGAGTGCCATTCGACCAGGCTGCGCGTGGTCAAACTGTGCCGACAAGGGAGCTTTGTTTAGGAAATTTGAGTTTGCGCAGTTACTTCGAATTTGGTTTTTAAACTAACCTAAAATTTAGTTTACATGTGTTTTTCAAGGAATTAGAGTGGGGGAAGCAGGAATTCTACCCTGACCGAGTGGCTATCTTTGTGTATTTCGAAGTGCGCAAGACCGTTAATACGGAATTTTAGAGAGAGATAGATAGATGCGCGAATCAAAATCGGCACAAGAAATTTAAACGGCTCTGGCACTCTCCCCACTCTACCTCAGTGGTCCGTACTAACTAATCCGTCAGGAGAGCCTATGTGCAGCTCTTAATGCAGAGCTTTGATAAACTGCGCATGCGCTGACCCTTTTTCAATATGTTATTTTAAATAAAAAACATTTTTTTACAAAAAAGAAACACCAAACAGATGCCAAACCAACGTTAAAGTAAACCAAGTCCCCCTCATTAAAAAAACAGACCAAACAAGAAAAAACCAAAACAAACTCCTGCATAGAGAGCTGCAATTAGGCGCTTGTCTAATCGTCAAACAGGCCCGTATTGAGGAAATTTTTCCAAAACGGCAATTCTATAATTTAGCCACTAATTAGTTATAAATTACTTCAAGGTAAAATGTGGTGTTCACAGTTAATCTGTAGTCAAATTCTTTACCGATGTGGTCATTATTTACTGCCCTGATAGCACAAAAACCTTCCAAGATTCTTAAAATAAATAGCCGGAAGGAGAGCATGCTTCTTATAAGCATATATATTTTGCTCAAGTTATTCTAAGAACGTTTAAATAAATGCAAAGGATAGCGTTTTAATCGTACTGGGAGTTCCTACGAAGCTTCTTATAAGAATCCGCATCAAATAAGGATGTTTTAAGAAGCTTGTTAAGAATGTTCTTAGAAGTAGGTACATGTACTTTTAAGAATATTCTTAGCATGTTTCTTAAAATATTCTTATTTGATGCATTTAAGTAATAATATTAAATATTGTGCATGCGCAAACAAAGTAGTTGGCTTTTCAGAATTCTACATTGATGTAGGTTTTCTCTTTCTTTCAAATATATTTTATAATGCTCGATCCTTTTTATGGAGTGATATCATAAATTTGGACATGGCGAAAATTTTTACGTACCTAAATAAAAATAATTTCCTACAAAAACACGTGATCATTTTTATCGTAGGACTAATACTTTCCGAGATATAGGCATTTTAATAAATTTTGATACATTTATACATTTTTAATTAGGTAAATTAAAATTTTAATGTTTTTGAATAAATTTATATTTGATAATGGCCTCGTTAAAAAAGAATTCTATAAAGCTAGAAAGAGAAAACAAAAGGAAATAGTCAAAAAATATAGAAAAAGTAACGAATCCGTGAAAAACGAAAACAAGAAAATTGCTGATAGATTTAAATCTTTACGATTAGTATAAAATACATGAGAAGATTTCCACCCGTCTAGAAATGGTACACGTTAAACATTATATTTACCTTGAAATCACGTACTAAAGTTATCATTAACATAATAGCATCAACACATGTTACAACAAACTCTAAACAGCTGCTAGTCAACGTATTGGGGTTAAAACAATTTTATATTTAAGTGACTATACTGAAACAACATGTTTAATTTATAACAAACATGTTTTTATTATAAAGAACTTTCACTTTCGGGTTTAGACCGTGTTAATGGATTTTAACACGGTCTAAACCCGAAAGTGAAAGTTCTTTATATCTTAATGGCCGTGAAAGCTTAAAATCTAAAATGTTTTTATTAACTAAACAAGGTGTGTCCATATGGTTACACGATGCCTTACCGGATTAATGGATTAGGCAGTACCGAATTTTATTCTTATTCGGCATAGGTATGTATTAAACAAACTTACCAAAAATTAGAAAATAGAATTGATACTTTCATTACGACAGCAGGATCGGACCATAAAATAATTGTATCTTATGATCCGACCCTGTTGTAATAAAAGTATCAACTTTATCTAATATATAATACCTCTATCTAAGATATAATATCTGTGGTAATTTACCTTACTCAAATTTTATTTTAGGGAGTCTTGGGGACGTGGTTTATAAAAGGGTCGCTTTATCTGCAAATTCCAGATTCATTCAATACTATGGTACAAACGAAATAGAATTTACCAAATCCATTTCAGTTGATGAAATTTGCATATGCGTACCAAAAACAAAAAGAATACCTCAATGGATGTTGATATTCAAATGTTTTAAACTTGAAACATGGATAGTAATAATGTCTTTTTTCTTTGCTTTTGCTGTTACATTTTATATTTATAAAACATTTACATTTAATAAAAAACGCAAGGTAATTCGTGATTCAAAAGCGCTTTTAGAGACTTTTTCTATTTTCATAGGACATCCGATAAAGTTAAATATATCAAATTCGCAACACGTTTTAATATTTTGCATAATGTTCTTCAACCTTATCATCGTAGGAATATTTCAAGGATCTTTATTTAGATCTTTTTCTGCTAAAGTGTACTATAAAGATATTGATACTTTAAAAGAATTTGTTGATTCTGAACTTGAAATTTATTCATCTTTAAATGTATTTGATAAAAATGGTTCCGATATATCGAGAATACTGAATTCTAGAACAAAATACATGGGTAAAGGCTCATTAAAGAAAGCTGCAACATATAGAAATTTTTCATCTTTACAGCGTAAAAATGACGCTAAATTATATATTAAAACTCATCTTATGTCAGATAATGAGCCGCTCATGCACATAGTAAATGAATGCCCCATTTCGTTCTTTCTTGCATACATCGTGCCTAAGGGATCATCATATTTGCCAGCGTTTAATTATTATATTCAAAACTTTTTTGAAAGTGGACTAACTACACAATGGAATAAAGATTTTGGTCAGTCAATGATTTTAGAACAAGAAATGAATAAAACACACAGAAGTACACATAGAAAATTTAATATGAATGACATGCAAACTCCATTTTATATTTTAATGATTGGACTTTCTTTGGCTACTTTTGTATTAATCTGCGAATTTTTTTATCACAAAAACTACCTATAAGAATACACGTTTAATTCAAGAAATTAAGAAGAGTAATAGTATACTACATACCGAGGTGGAAACTGTTTCATTTCCTGAGGGAAAAATAGACTGACTAGGGGACGAAGCCCCGAGGTCTGCTAATTTCCGAAGGACAAACAAAATGTTAAACCGAGGAACTTTATTTTTAATTTTAAACATTTTCGTTAGACATTTTGATAATTTTTATTTGGATTTTTGACCATTTTCATTTGGCATTTGACCATTACCAATCGGCAATTTCACCAGCCCTGCATATTATAATAATTCTGTTCTTAATAAATTGTTTTTCATATATTTTTTACCAAAAAAGGCTGCGAAATGTCGGGGAAAAATATGTAAATTTATCAGGGAAAATTTTTCAAAATCAGGGAAAAGTCAGGGAAATATTAGGGAATTTTCCAAATAAAATTAAGTGGCCACCCATAATAACTCATTAAACCTTACCCTATATGACTGGTTTGAAGCAGCTCTTCATATCACCCTATATACAGGGTGTTTGGTAGAGAGTATGACAAACTTGGCAGGGTTATAGATTAGGTCATTTCCAACATGTTTTCTGAATACGACTTTGACCTAGGAGAGCTATGATTATTTTTCAATATTTATGAAAATTACATTATTTGACCTTCTTTTCTTTGTATTTTTTTCCTTTTGTACTAATGCACTAAAAATAATTTTTGTTGGCATCCTTAATGTATGTTTGTTATTGAATGATGATAATTTTTGCAGATGTGATCTAAAAAAATAATTGGTGCGCTCACAAACTTTACAGAATAGGTTAAAAAACTTACAGCTTATTTTTGTTCTTTTTTTTTTTTAAATAAAATCGAAAGCTATGCAGATCTTTCAATTATTTTAAAAACATCTTTGATTAATGCTCTTTCTAATGGCATACCAGATGCATAAAAAAACTTTAATTACCTTGAAAAAAAAACGCAAATAGTACAATAAAAATGTCGCAAAAAGTGACCTAGAAAAAATTGCACACTGAAATTTGTCTTGCTTAATGTTATCAGGACCACTTAGAAGGTCTAAAACTAAAAAGGTGACCTCCCCCCCTTTCGCTTTTGCCGCCATCTTGAAATATTAAGCGCGGACTATGAAGCGTTCTAACTCGGGAACTGCTCGAGATAATTGCATGATGAAAGAGTTTTTTATGTGTTTTTTTTTTAACTCTACAACTTTTAAATTTGCAACTTTCCGAAAAACCATCACCCAGGGGGTGAAATAGCGAAAAACTGTTTTTTATTAACTTCTCTGTATCGCGGCAATGACCGAAAATATGTAGAATTTTATTTACAACATTTTTTGTTTAATAACTTTTTCTGTGCTGGCCACGAGAAAAAACGATTATTTTTTTTTAAGATGGCGGCTAAAGCGAAAGGGGGGAGGTCACCTTTTTGGTTTTAGACCTTTTAAGTGGTCCTGATAACACTGAGCAAGACAAATTCCAATGTCCAATTTTTTCCAGGTCATGCGACTTTTTGCGACATTTTTACTGTAGGGGTGACCGGGGCTAGTTGTCGCAGGGGTAAGTTGTCGAAGTGCTTATATCTTAAAAAGTAAAATATTTTTCTGCGCCAAACCAAGATTAACCGCTGCGTTACAATAGTGCCATTTATCATTTGTAAACTTAAATGCAATAAATTAAAAGAACATCCAGATAAACCAAAAAATGTAAAAATTAAAGAGCCCAGTAATTTTTTTGTGGTAAATATTTTTTCTTATTGTTACTGATTTAAAGCATTAAGATAAGAGAATTTTATGTATAATAATAGTTTAAGGTGTATATTATTTGTTGATATTGTCATTTAGGAGTGTTTATTCGTTAATTAGAAAGTACTTGATACATAACGTAAAACTGGCCACTGGGGCTAGTTGTCGCATTTGGTTTGGGGCTAGTTGTCGCATGATCTGGAGATATGTTCATGGTATAACATTTCCTTTTTGGCATTTTTTTATTCAAAACTGTCTAAAAAAGTGAAACTTTGTCGAATAGCAAATAAATTCGTTTATTAAATTATATTAAATTAAAAAAAAAATGAAAAAAATATTATTTAATTATAAAGTTGGAAATTTTGGCACAAAAGTAAAAAGTTAGATAACAATCAGCTTGTGGGGAGGCACATGTCTTATTAGTTATTTATAATTTTTATAAATGCCTTTATATTTCTTCAAAAAAATATACTCGAAGTGCCTCGACAACGTGATGGGGCACGTTGTCGCAATTTTCAAGACTTCACAAAAAAAAAAACATAACTCTAGTACCCTATAAATTTTTCCATGTTTTTTCTTTAAATAATGTTACTGAAACATGCAGCTAAAATTACCATTAGGTCAATTAGAAAAAAATACAAAAAAAAAGGAAAAAACTGATTTTGAATGAAAAGTGCGACAATTAGCCCCGGTCACCCCTACAGTACATACTAAAAATTTTACGTTTTTATCAAGGTAATAAAAGTTTTTTGATGCGTGTAGCATACCATTAGAAAGATTAATCTAAGATGTTTTTTAAAATAATTCGAAGAACTGCATCGCTTTCGATTTTCTTGAAAAAAAAGAACAAAAATACTTAAGTTGTAAGTTTTTTTAACCCATTATGTGAAGTTTATGAGCGCACCAATAATTTTTTTTGGATTACATTTGCAAAAATTATCATCATTCAATAACAAACATACATTAAGGATGCCAACAAAAATTGTTTTCAGTGCATAAGTACAAAAGGAAAAAAATACAAAGAAAAGAAGGTAAAATAATTCGATATTTTCATAAATATTGAAAAATAATCATAACTCTATGACCTTGAGTCTTAGGTCAAAGTCGTATTCAGAAAACATGTTGGAAATGACCTAATCTATCACCCTGCCAAGTTTTTCATACTCCCTACCAAACACCCTGTATAATTTTGTTAATCGTACATTTCGTCAAAACTTATAAAATACAAACAGAAGAAAAAACTTAATTTTATTTGGTCAATTTATATAACGGGTACTCAATAATACTAAATTGGTCATAATAAAACATATTTATTATAAAAAGCCAACAATTTGTTCAATAAAGTATCTTACATAAAATGATATATTTTTTAATCAGTTAAAATATTAAAAATAAAGTATTACATTTTAAAATATCAAACAAATTGATTTTTTGTATAAAATAATATAAACAAAAAAACAATTAAACTAGTTTTATGATTAAATCGAAATTACACTTGGCAAAATTAATTTTAAAAAGTTTTGATCACTACAAGTACCGCGAACCGGGGTTAAGTAAAGTAACCCCGGTTGTCGGTATTTTAAACTTTTTTTTTTTAAATAATATTGTAGAATTAATCAAATTGACTTTTCCTAATTCTAATTAAAAGCTTCAACAATTTAAGGATATTTTTTATCAAAATTAAGAAAAGAACTCTTTTAATGATTGCGAATAAAATAGTATACACATCTGTTTAATAAAACTTGCATTTCAAGGCTCGCCTTGAAATGTAAAGTACTTTAGAACTTTAGTGCTTTAGCTTAAAAACAAGAAAATATTGGTACTGGTTGTGATAATTTCAGTACACAGTTTAACCAATGGGTGTTCACCGAAATTTTTCCCTTAAAGGCGCTTTTACACTTCAGCGTTTGACGCTGGCGGCATATCCCCACCATTCTGTCTATCAGCTCTCGCCGGCGATCTCCGCTATTTCCGTTTACAGTTCAGCGTTTTGCGCTGGCGGCGGCACATTTGTAGGTTATGTTATTATAAATGGGTGTTATAAACATGAATGCAAAACAATTAGTAACTATTTACTGGTTTTGGAGAAAAAGACAGATTTCGAGGAGAAAAAGTAGAATAAGAAGGTAATTTATATTTTTAACATGTTCACTATTTAGCTTATACCTACCTAATATAAACAACACAACCTAACCTCAAAAACGCGGCGTCAAATCGCCAGAAGTTCAAAAAATTCAACTTCAGCGTCGACCGTTGGCGGTAGAAAAGTGGGGTTAAAGAGATAGGGGAATAGAACCAATCAGATTACTCAACGAGCTAACGCTGCGTCAATCGCCGAACTGTAAAAGCCGCTTAAGGCACCTTTTCAGGGAGCAATTTGTACGCAAGTTTGGTATTATGCAATTTTGTTGCAAGAATGATTCAGTCACTGCGCATGCCTTCAGGCAAATTTGATGCTATTTTCGAACCATCAAATTATTAGAACAAGTTCTATTTTTCGACGATTTTCATGCAAGATATATAGTTATTTTCGTGGTACCAACCTGGAAAAAAGTTACTAAATTGATTTCTTTTTACTAATATAATAGCAACTGGACATGTTAATGATTATTATTATTAATAATAGGCCGGTCTGTCTAACTAAAAAGCTTCCTTAAAAAAGCAAATGCTAGGTTATGTTTTTGTCAACAACGTCAAAATTGTCTGGTTGGCAGCATTGTTTAACTTGCAATATATAGCATCAAACTTGCATATAACTTGCTCCGTGAAAAGGCAAATTAATGTGTAATTGTCCTCATGCTATATCTGGCAGCAAACTTGCATAGCACCAAACTTGCGTATAAATTGCTCCGTGAAAAGGCGCCTTTACGAAAGAAAAATCGTAGCTAGATATTTTTTGTTTTGAAATATTTGATAGAAATATCCTACAATATAGAAGCTAAGCATACTAAATTAGTTAAAATAAATAGGTTTGTTTTGCTTCTCCAAAATCTCAGTTCTGAACTGATTCTGAACCGGCGCAGTTGCAACTGGGCGATGCTCAGTCGTAACTGCGCCCGTTCCGAACCAGTTCAGAATTGTGATTTTCGAGAACCAAAACAAACCTAATGTTTATATAAAACAACAAACTCGAATATACCTGAGATGTAAGTTAGGACGATTTCTTAGAGTAGTACGATATTTTTATAAAAACTGTACACGGTAAAAGAACATTTTGGTTTGTATGTAATTATTGGGTCATTTTTGTGGGTCAGTAGTGAAAAATACGTGCAATTTTCTTTTAAACGGTCTATCACATTTTAAATGGGTAGCCGCAGACTCGGGGAGCCGCGTTTGCCTGAACCCCCTAGTCGTTATTTTTATCATTTAATAAAAATTTATAACTTTTATATATCTTTTTTTTTTTACTTCAAAACATTTTAAATATAAACATAGTTTGAAATTTATTTTTTTTCACGATTCGACCCGCAAAAAAATTGAGCTTCCTTATTAGGAATAAATATAATTTAATAATTATATTTATATTTAAGTTATTAATTATATTATTAATTACACAGGCTCACAAAAAAATAAAAGTGGTCTGCGCCATGGATAGGACCATGAATCTGAACTCAGTTTAGCCCCTACACGTCTTATCTGAATATTATATATCTATCTGGATTTTTACTCTACAGCCTCACTATGCTACCAAACGGGAAAAAGGTGACCAACCTTATTTTATTTTCCATTGAAGAATTTAGAGAAAAAAGAAAAATAACGGGAAAAAGTAACCAACATTATTTTATTGTGTATTTCAACTTTAAATGATTAGTAAGACATAGACAAAGTGTTTTTAAATTTTTTAATATTTTCCATTGAAGGATTTATTATTATTATTAAAATATTTATTATTATTATTAAAATATTTATTATTATTATTAAAATATTTAAAACATTAAAAACATATTTTTTATGTCTTACTAATCATTTAAAGTTGAAATACACAAAAAAATAATTTAGCTTACTTTTTTTCCGTTTCTTTTTTTCCTTTTCGACTCCAAATTCTTCAGTGGAAAATATTAAAAAAAAATAAAATGTTTTATGTCCTACTAATAATTTAAAGTTTTAATCTAGAATAAAATAATGTTGGTCACTTTTTTCCCGTTTGGAAAAAGGTTAAACTGAGCTTCGGTTTCAGCGGGCAAAAATACATAGGAATATCTATGGCGCAGACTACTTTTATTTTTTTGTAGGCCTGTGTTATATTTAGATATTATTAAATATTATTTAATTAAAATATTCTCAATCAATGATTTCTTTACCGTGAAAACTTAGAGCACTGGATATGTAGGGTAGGTATAAGTTTACTTACTCCCGGCGGAATCTATCTGAGTTGATGCTCATTTGTTTCTTGTTGTATGGTTGGCAGCCTGCCAATACATAACAGACAAAAAGTACAGCATGTGCCAATGGCAGGATAAAGTTAATTGTAAGGTCGACTATTTTGTGTTTCGTTACATTGACATTGACATTTAAAAAAATCCAAATAATTTTTAAATACCAAGTAGAAAATAGTAGAAAGAACAACAAAAAAGGTCATAAAAAAGGAAACCAAAATATCAATCTATAGTCTCTTCCAGAGTTATAAAAGATTTTTTTTTAACAACGATTATTTTTATCTGGCGCGTGTTAAACTGTTCGTCCAATCGGGACGTTGTAACGTTGTATAATTTTATTCTCATTTAAACTAATGTATTTTTTTTACTCCACGTGAACAGACTGAGCCAGTTAACGTTCGACCCTATCCAATCATATTTTACAAAAGATTTAGCCATGCACACAAGGCATATGTAGCAATAAATATTTACTGGGACGGCTTTAATTTGTTTTATTTGTGTCCTGTGTATCGAGCTGTATAAGATAAATACGTATTTAATATAATAAAATTTAATTACGTCCCTGTCCCACATTAATATGTTTTAAATGTAAACATTCTACTATAAATGTTAAACCTACTATACAAATGTTTTGCTAAATTAAAGCAATATAACGCAGTGCTTAATAAAAGTTTTATAGTAAACGATGTAGAAATTTGATTTAAAAAATATAATTTTAGGTAACACCAGGTCAGGTAATGTAAAATTCTATGGTAATAGCACATTATGAACAAAAAAAAACTTACTTTTAATATACTTATAATTTTTTAAAACATTTTCTTATACTAATTGTAAGGCGTCAATTTAACATAAATATCAAAGATTATCAAAAACACAATGTGTAATAAAAATATAAATAAAAGTCATTTTTAAACCACTTGATTTAATTTTTCACTCAGAAAGATTCTGTGCCGAGCTTACATGTGCTCTAAGAAAAACTACTGCCTATTATAATTATAATAACAGTAGCAATGAACTATTGACTCTTTTCTCTAGAATAGGCATTTCATTTGTAAAAACGTAGCCAACATATACATTTGTCTGTCTTACTCGCACAGCTTTGTTCTAACAGAGACAACAATAACAGTTACTGGTAATTGTTATTGTTCAGGCCTGAATATACCTACTATTTGTTTACAAACAAACCAAGATGTTGGCGATACTTTATATTAACGGTATGCGTATTCTAGAGAGAAGAGTGTTCGTTAAACAGTAGTAAATATTACAATGTGGCGCAAATCTATATGATTGAAAAACGCGATATAATTTTATAGCATGTTTTTAATTAAATATGGGAGTTAAAATATGGCACCTAATAAAAACAACATATAAATTGAGCATTTCTGTTTAGGGGCTATTTAACAATTAGGTCATCTAGTTTTTGATATTTTTAGATACCCTCCTTACGTAAAATTGGATCTTTTTTTATGTACTCTCAAGTTTTGTTAGACTAGACTAGGTGTGGCGTTATTGTTGAACAGCCCTTTATGAAGAACTCTAGAAAAATAGGTTGCAGGTACCCTATACGTAGGTCTACATACATTCTTACAGTCTTTTATTAAAAACATTTTGTTTTCTACAAGGTTTTCTATCTACAAATTATACATTAGGTGAGAACCTTAGGTAACCTAGGGACACTAAATCTAGGTATTAAGTTAACAAGGCGGGACATTCGCCTTGCAAATTTAAGACCCAGATCTAGTGTTCTCCGAGAACTTATATAAAATAATTTGGTAATTATAATTATTTTTTTTATGATTTGATGCTTTTAAAACTATGTTAAAAATAACATATGTATTACATAATATTATTATTATGTAATATTATGTATTACATATTATGTATTATAAAAAAGGCTAATATCAAAAGTAGGGAATATATTTTTTCTTTTTTGAGAATTCATTACCGCAGCGACCGTATATTTGAAACCCCAAGCAACTTTAGCTATTTAATACAAGTTGTTACAGTAACAATGCATTGTTAATTAATGGCTACGATTACACAATAAACAAGTTATAAATACGGTGTTTATTAATATCCATTAAATCCAGAGCGTTTACACATAATAACCAAAATAAGTACCGAAAAATTGCCAACATTAAAAAACGAACAATGAGGTAATTGATTTTTTTTTCGCCTAAGGTTGGCAATATCGCTATTTATAAATCTTCACCGTTTACAAGGCCTTTTGTCACGGCTAAATCCCGATTATTAACTGAAACCCTGTTGATAAAGAGGGTTAGATTTATAACTCCCGATTAATAAATACTCTTAAATACCGCAGAAAATGGCATTTACACGGTAGTTAAATACCGTTTGGTTTGGAAACGAATCGTGTCATAGTCAATACCAGAACGTCAACTAATCCTACCAAGGCCCGTTTTTATGTGTTATTTTCATGTACCTATTTCAACCAGGGGTGTGCGAAACGGGGGGGCTTATCAGTTTTTTGTCCCAAACTTTTTTCTGTGTAACTTTTTTGCAATTTTATTTTTGAAATATGATTCCTCAGGTCAAAATACATAAAAAAGGTACTCTTGTTGTAATACTGTAGGATTGACCGTTTTCGAGAAAAATTCATTTGAAGGTGAAATTCCACGGTTCGAGGACGAAAAATTAAATACTAAAATGTTGAAAAGCAAAATTTTAATGATGCAGGGCGAATGTACATTAAAAACTAAGAAAAAAACCTAATATACAGGTACTTCCAAAAATCAATCCTAATGGAGCTATGGTCTCCTAAATATGCACCATTTTTAAAGGGCTATGGTAGCTTTAAAAGCGTTTTTTCGACCTACATGTATGGAAACTTTTTTTCTTAGTTTTTGATGTAGAATAACATTGCATCATTAAAATTTTGGTTTTCGACATTTTAGTATTTAATTTTTCGTCCTCGAACCGTCAAATTTCAAATGAACTTTTCTCGAAAACGGTTAATCCTACAGTATTACAACAAGGGTGCTTTTTTATGTATTTTGACCTAAAGAATCATATTTCAAAAATAAAATTGCAAAAAAGTTACACAGAAAAAAGTTTGGGACAAAAAAGTGATAAGGCCCCCCCGTTTCGCACACCCCTGGTTTAAATAAGTACGTGAAAATGACATACAAAGATGGACCTTATTAGGATTAATTCACGTGCAAAACCTCGTTAACATATCTCAAAGGGTTCCTGAGTTATTAAATAAAAACCGATTTTTTTAGCCAATTTCAAAGGGGCGTAGCTCCCTTATGACGCATTTTTAGACATATGTTTATAGGAACTTTTTCATATTTTATCATGTAGAATCACCTGTTAAAATTTCCTACGCTATTTCAAATACACCCTGTATTTTACTCTAACAACTTCAGTAACTAAAGTTACAAGGGATTACATACAAAATTGATTAGTATTTAATACGGTATACCAATAACGAATTCTGTTACCATTAAAAAAAATCTTACGCCAAAGCTTTCAGGCTTTATGTTTGTCAAAGAATATCTAAATTCGCCTGCTTCTTACTGATACAAATTGTCCAAACAAAGAGTTTATAGCTAATACCACAGTTTTAATATAAGACTACTTTTAAGAAAAAAATTTGGTTTCATTTCTACACGCAGAATATTTTTCTAAAGCGGTCTTGAATTATGCCATTTTGGCGATATGCATATTTCTAACAAGATGAAATTAACCAATCAAATATTTGACTTGTATTTTCAAAATTACATGATGTATGACCAGCTTTACCAAGATTCAAGTAAGACTTAAGGTTAGTTAGAGTCGGTGCGCTTGAGAATGTCAGTAATGTCATCAATAGGGTGGTCTAATTTTTTTTTTTTGGCCATAGCATAATTTTGGGGGTGTAAGATTTTTGTTTGACCTCGGATTCAGCGATCGAAAATACATAAGGATACATGGGTTTGGTTCGCTGGTCTTAACTTTTTTTTGTGGGGCTGTGTTATTTTTGGTATTCTTTAATTTATTTGGCATAATATGGCATATATTATATCAAAAGCATAATACGTTCGAGTAAATGCTTGTTCCAAGAGTCTGTTTTTTTCACTGTAGGATATTTACTATTTAATAATGATTAATAAAATTTACAGGAACAGGATTTTTGTTTAATTTTTTGTATACATCAATCTTATGACTTTATTTCTAAAGTAAATAAAGTCTAAAATGTTTTTTTTAATCAGCGTTAAGGGATCTGTACGATGATTGGAAAAACAGATAGATGGAATATATAAATATCGTACTAGTACTAAAATCGATAAAATCAGTAACTTTTAGGATTTAATCAATTAAATCGTTTTGATGATTAATCATGATTAATCATCAAACCGATGATCATTTACTGATATTAATCGTAGATTTGACTGGGCTTATCAATCACAAATTTGATTAAATTACTACCTAATAAGATTGATCACACTTTTCTTTCCGTGTATAAACGCTGATCTCCATTTTAAGTGACTCGTCAACGCAACCCAAGAGTTAATTCCGTTAGTAGGAGGTCTACACATTACAAAGCCATCAACAGTAAAATCTGAGGTGCTCGGTTTAGGAAGATTATTCCCTAGAATTGACCATAGTGGATTTAATAAAAGTAATGTTTATACTGTTCTAGATTATTCTATATGTATTTTGGTTAGAGATTTTAAATCCGATCACATAAATAGTCTATTATTTCTAAATTTAGAGGTAATACCAAACAATTTTGTATCCTATTTCCTAATAAAAATTAGTGCAGTGTATTAAATTACTGTCATAATGTGTCAAAACAATAATTCAATAATAACACAGGCCCACAAAATAAAAAAAGTGGTCTGTGCTGGGGTTGAGAGTATTTTGGGATGCTGAACACGAATCTATCATAAAAAAAGGCACTTCATCAGCTCATTTCTTTGCTACACTGAAAAAACTGTCTAAAATGGTAAAAATCTCATATTATTTCAGTGTAACTAAAAAATGAGCCATTGAAGTGCATTTTTTATGACAGATTCTTGTTCACCATCTCAAAATACATAAGAATAGGTGGGTCTAAACCCCAGCACAGACCACTCTTTTTTTTTGTGGCCCCAGACTGTTTTTCCAGTGTAGAAAAAAAATGAGCCTATGAAGTGCCTTTTTTATGACAGATTTGTGTTCAGCATCCCAAAATACATAAGAATAGGTGGGTCTCAACCCCGGCACACACGACTATTTTTTTGTGGGCCCATAATGTTTTTTCAGTGTAGAAAAAAAATAAGCCTATGAAGTGCCTTTTTTTATGACAGATTCGTGTTCAGCATCCCAAAATACATAAGAAAAAGTGGATCTCAACCCCAGCACAGACCACTTTTTTTTGTGGGCCCAGACAGTTTTTTCAGTGTAGATACAAAATAAGCCCATGAAGTGCCTTTTTTATGGAAGATTCGTGTTCAGCATCCCAAAATACATAAGAATTCGTGGGTCTTAACCACAGCACAGACCACTTTTTTTTGTGGGTCCAGATAGTTTTTACAGTGTAGAAACAAACTAAGCAGATGAAGTACCTTTTTTTATGGCAGATTCGTATTCAGCATTCCAAAATACATAAGAATAGTTAGGTCTCAACCCCAGCACAACCCACTTTTTTTCTTTTGTGGACCTGTGTAATCACTGTGACCGAGTGTGTGACCAATAATTTGTTATTAATCGATACACTAATATACATATTTTTTGAAAAAATAGGTTGCAAAAAGCATCAGTGATACTTTTTCCGAAATGGAAATCAATAGACCATTTTTTTGAATGGATTTAAATTCTCTGAGCAAAATTGATTGAGTCAAGTATGGTCATGTTTGAGGAATAAGGGGCTGTCCATATATTACGTAACGCAATTTTTCAAAAAAATTGTTGCCCCCTCCCCCCTGTTTAACAAACTGTCACATTTACCCCCCCCCCCCTGTGTAACGCGTAACAATATAAAATTTTTGTTTCGCAATAAATTTAACTGTATTTTCACTATTGATTCGTTTTTCTCGACAAAAAAAACATGAACCTAAAATATAGTATAACATAACCGTAAAAAAATTTACACGAAAAAATCACTTAAACTTTAAAAAAATATTCATAATCAATATCACACAGGGAAAAAATACTAGGTACCTCTTTTTACACTGAGTGTCACATATAACACACGTATATTGTTTATGCACAGGTACACAAAATAGTACAGACATTGGTGTTCTGTGAGTACACATTCCGCGCGAAAATGTATCATCGCCGATGATTCATTGGCAAGATCACGCAAGAACAGGGCCGTAAGATTTTTTTTTAATATCAATGTCAACAGTTTTTTTTACTAATTACAATATTATTTAAATATACATAGTTTCGTCAATTTTTGTGTGCAAAAGGGAATTATGGGTCACTAAATAGTTATTTATGTTGAAATAAAAATACATCTGCCAAGCTTAGAAATAAACATTAAATTTATTAAATTCCGTTACGTAACGTTTATCTAGACCCCCCTCCCCCCTGTCACAAACTGTAACAATTTCTCTGACCCCTCCCCCTAGGCGCGTTACGTAATATATGGACAGCCCCTAACGTAGATTTCTAAACTGAGCACCTCAGATTTTACTGTTGATGGTTTTATAATGTGAAGACATCCTTCTAACAGGATCAACTCTTGGTTAGCATTGGCAAGACTCTTAAATTTAATGTCCATTCAGGATTAGCATATATAGTTGATTTCTTAATTTAATTTAGTTGCGTTTACGATTTGGTCTGCTATTACTGGTGCGGTTGCTCCAGAAAGTTGGCGTACTATTTCGTATATACAGCTGTAACTTCCGGCGCAGAGGCCCACAATGCCGATTATTATGAGGATAACGTCCTTGATGACGATGATTTTTCCTGGTCCTAAATTGTTGGGCCAATGGGCGCAGAGCTCGATGATCGCTGGAAAGGCAATGCCCAACGCTGACAGGCAGAAAGAACCCACGAGTGATATGAATAGACCCAACAAAGGAACCGTTAGGGCTAAGGCAACTGAAATTAAATAAAATTTAAATTATTACAATTGTAGGTTTTTGCCCAGTTTGTATAATTTCAGTTTTATTTTTTATTTTTGGGGAATGGAGCTTTGGATCTGAAAAAAATTGTTATCTAATTTATGTCCACCCCTAAAATTAAGATTATTTTTTTTTTTGATGAAAACTAAACTTTGGTGGTTTATATTATTTTACATTGACTATAAAATGGCGGATTTTTTTTTTTTTTGTTTCACTTCCGGTTTTTAAATAGAACACACAGTTAATTTTTACATATTTTGATCCAGTATTAAATTCTAAGTGGGGGTTAACCGCCGGGGAAATCTTTTGTACACCTTTCGGGAACAGTAGGAATTCAGGAGAATTCGTGAGGAATTCAAGAGGATTCCACAAGGAATTCAAGGGAAGTCACTAGGAATTCAGGGGTCACAAGGAATTCAGGGGGTCACGAGGAATTCAGGGGAAGTGACAAGGAATTCAGGGGAAGTCACAAGGAATCAGGGTAAGTCATGAGGAATTCAGGGGAATTCATGCATTGGGGGAACTCTTTTGTACACTTTCCTAGTAGCGGTTAACCCCCCAATTTTACCTAAAAATACGACTAAATAAAGCAACAAACCAATTTTTCAGTTTTAAAAGTATTTAAAAATTTTGGGGCAAATAAATAATAAAACATTTGATGCACCTTTGGAGACGCTATTAAATAATCCAAGTTGAAATTTAAAAGCATAATTAACCTGATCTTTTTAAACATTGTTATTCTAAAACCATATTTTTTGTAAAAATATATTGAAAATATATTAAATTCACTGCAGTGAATTACTGTAGTACTGGTACTTAAATGGTTTTATGCAGTAATCCGTTAACCCAAAATTGTACTTATCATGTTAGTGTATTTAAAACAATAACTTAAAATAATGTATTGATGAAAAAACTAATTGAAGGGCGCCTTGACAAAACCTAACGCGGATCAGTTGGTGTGTAACACTATCCCATTAGATAGAAAGATTCGGCTTTATCAGTAGCGTACTCAGAAAGTGTAACTGAAATATTTTTTTAAACTTTAGTGATCAAATTAAAGTAAACAATATTTTTTTGAAGTTAATAAAAATAAAATATGGGTGATTTTAAAAATATTTGTTCAACTAATCATCTTAATATAAATTCTTGTTTAAAATTAATATATAAAGAAAAACTACGAATTTTCAACATCAATGAGCTCTAGCGAAATAGTATATTATTTACCAAGTGAGAGAAGTTTAACATTTTTGACCTGCGTCAAATTGCGGGATGAGCGCGCTAGCGCGAAGCCCGCAAGACGCGGTCTAAAATGTTAAATCTTCAATCACGTGGAAAATATAGTATTTTTTTCACTACCACTACAATTAATTAGCTATTTATTTATTTATTTTACTAAAATTTAATGAAAACTCTTATAAATTTAAAATATCACGTTGGCCTTTCGCGGCCATTAAAACTAAAAAATAACTTGACATTTCTGGCAGAAATTTTCTGGTGATCTGCTAAAATTATTAAGTTATAAAATTTATAAAAATGGAAAGTGAAATACAAAGTGATGATTCTGGTACTCCCCCAGAAATAAGGGGAAGGCGAAAACTGTGAAGGAGAATCTATTGCCTCAAAAATAAATATATGGGGGTTGTACCTCTAGTAATCTATGATCCTTACGGTAATATATGGGTTGTATAATTTATGGTTGAATATGATGGACCAATGATTTTCACTTTTCGTGTGTTTTTTGTAAAACATGTTCTATAGGTACTAATTTAGTTAATATTTTTTAATTTATCATGCAATAAATAAATTTGGTGCCTAAAGACACTTGTAAATAGCAATGTGATTTAATAATTAAGTGAAACGTCAGATGCCAAAATAGCTGAATAAAAATTCATTATTAACCATGGTGCAATTTCATTATTTTTAGAACCTCTGACGTCATAGGTAGAGAAATAATATTTCTACCAATAAAAAGAACAGTAATAAAGATGTGGTTTTAGGCTGGTGGTGAAAAAAACTATTACACTTAGAGTTTCGTGTCAATGGAGACTTTTGATCACTACCCTGTTGAAAATGACGGGTCTGGGCCGGTATAAATGGTGCACAAACCCGTCATTTTCAGTAGGGTAATATAAGAGCTATAGCATATTTTAATTTTAGCGATTTTAAAGGTTCCTAAAAAAAATAAATTTATTTTTTAATTGTTACGAAAATAATTGTGCTATTTTTTAATTTTTTAAAGTATAATATTCCCTCGGTAAATGCTAAAGTTGTCTTAAAATTTTAAACTATAAAAATACAAAACCGATAGTTTTTTGTTTATAATAATAATTTTCTGATAAAATACATTCACATTTATTATTTTTAGGCTCATTTTGCTATGTATTCATACATAAACCTAAAATGCGAATAAAATATTTTGGTGCATTTATACCCTTATACAAATAAAATAAAAACACAAAAACACCCTTTATTTCTCGAAAACGTTTAGTCCTACAGTGTTACCACAAGAATACCTTTTTTATGTATTTTGACGTGAGGAATATATATATATATATATATATATATATATATATATATATATATATATATATATACCAAAAATAAAATTGCAAAAAAGTTAAACAGAAAAAAGGTTGGGACAAAAAACTGATAAGGCCTCCCGTTTCGCACGCCCCTGGTTAAAACAAGTACATGAAAATTACATACGAATATGGGCCTTATTAAGATTAGTTCACGTGCAAAACCTTGTTGCTATAACTTAAAGGTTTCCCGAGTTATTAAATAAAAAACTAATTTTTTATCCACTTCCAAAGGGGCGTACCTCCCTTACGACGCATTTTTAGACATATGTTTATAGGAACTTTTTGTCATATTTTCTGATGTAGAATCCCCCTATTTCAAATACACCGTGTATAGAAGATACGCCCCTATGTTATTACGCCCTCGATATGTTTTAATATTTTTTCTGTTATTATGTTATCACATGTATTTAATTTTTGTAGCACTTGGGGGCTTTCCCGTTAATAAATAAATAAATCATTTGTCAATTCTTATTTTAATTTTAAATCTAGTTAACTTTGAAATATGCAAAATTATTCTTAGCTTAGTAATTTTTTTAGAAAAAATATGAAACAATTTATTATTTAATAGGTTAATTTTTTTTTTTATTAAAACATTTTTTTTAATTACCCCGTAGTACCTTAAATCACAATTTCTTAAAAGACTGATACCAATATCATTGTATTTTAATCAAAATTTTTGGGCCAACAAATACTATTAAAGTTTATTAAAAAATTAAATGTTCTGTCAAAAATTAGCTATGCTACTTGGGTGAAAATCCCATAAAAAAAATTTTTTTCGTTACTAAATAATATTAAAAAACAGATCTAATTATTGCCATATTCACAGGCCCGGAGCGGAAAATCTATAAGACTTTGAGTTTTGAGCCCATGGAGACTTTTTATCGGAAGATTAAGTTCTATAACATACTAAAATTTAATAAAATTAACCCGGGGGCCAGGACCCATAAGGTTTGTGCCTAAAAATAAAAAAAGCTAATCGTCTTTGAAAAATTTTCCCACCGTAAATTTTAGTCAGAGGATCCTAGGATTCAACTTAGTGCATCTGGTGTATCCCAGGGTTCTCACTTAGGCCCATTATTTTTTATTATTTACATTAATAACATAAAAGATTTTTTAAAAAATTGTTATTTTCTGCTGTACGCAGACGATTTAAATTTTTTTAGAATTATTCGCTCTATCAATGATAGTTTATTGCTGCAAATTGACCTGCAAAATATTGATAACTACTGCAAAAAAAACTCGTTGTTTCTTAATTTCTCTAAATGCTCCTGTATTAGCTTTAGTCGAAAGAAAAACGTAATTGTTTATCCTTACAGTATCGATGGTAATATTTTGTCTAGAGTTGATATTATAAGAGATTTAGGTGTCTTGTTTGACTCTAAATTAACCTTTAACGAATAAGTCGATTGTTTAATATTAAACTGTAGTAAAATGTTGGGTTTTGTAGTGAGGAAATGTTCAAATTATCGAAATAATTCGACTATACTACAGCTATACTATACTTTTGTATTCAGTAGACTAAATTTTGCATCTTCTGTTTGGAACCCTCTGTATGATGCTCACCAAACTCGTATAGAGAGGATACAAAATAAATTATTGCGATTTCTGGCTTTCAAGAATAATATAGTTATTGTCCACTACAATTATGAACTAATAAGAAAACATTTTAATTTAATTCCTTTGAACCTGCGAAGAGAATTTAGTGACATTATAATCCTATACAAGTTATTAAACAATATTATAAACTGCCCAGAATTGTTATCAAAAATAAATATACATGCTCCATTGGCAAATGTCAGAAATTACAATTTGTTTGTGCTACCAAACAGAAGAACAAATTATACCGATAACTCCACCATTTGCAGAATGTTAAGATCCTCAAATGTTCATTGTTCAGATATAGACATGTTCAGTATTTCTTTAAACGCCTTAAATTATTTAAAACGCTCTGTAAACAATTTATAATTACTTTTCTTTCTTACACTATGTATTATAGACGTATTTTAAGCATGACGTTACATTGTCATTTCTAAGAGGTTACTACCTTTGGGCTTGTTCCTGTTTGTAACCCTAATTGAATAAATAAATAAATTCAGTACATTAAATTTTGATTAAATTTTTTCTCAAAAAAAAAAAAAACGTGGATGGCCACTTAAAGAGTGACATTATAACGTTGGTCATAAAATGGTTGTAGAATACTTACATGTTACAACAACACAGAGCAGTCTTAATAAATACTCCCACTTCATTTTATGGTCGCTATTTTCCAATTTTTTCACCATATAATTGGTCCAGATTATCTGTACAGGCACGTATCCTTGAAGTCCGTAAGAAATGTAAATGGCGATCGAGTACAAAACTTTGATGGCCTGAGCTAAACTAAAACAGAAAATTTTTCGTCAGATTTAACGGTCATTTCTAATAAAAAAATATATATCTGTGGCTTGGTTCTAAAAGAGCCAATGTCAAAAAGGCCATAGCAGGATAAGTATGCGAAAAGTGCCCCCAACCCGATTGACCTGAAATTTTGCAGTTACATTGTTTCATACCATACCAAATTTTAACCCAAAATTCGCAATGGCGTAGGAGTAATTAATTCCAAAAGATAAAATTAATTAAAATTATTTTCTAAAGAACGGGTTGTCGATTTTTTTTTCTGAAAAAAAAATATACGTAATACTTGTTAGTAGGGGACTTAAAAAAATATATTATATTTTCGTTTGCGCAAAAAAAAAGTTTTGTGTAATTTTTTGAGTTTAATTTTTTTTTCGTTATGTAAATATCGGTAAATATCAATTCACCAATTTGATTTTTTTTTCTGTAACATCACCTACTACTTATGTACATCATATTGTATAATTAATTTTTTTTGAGTGGGGCTTCATAGTTAAAAAAAATAAAAACCAAATTTCTAAGCTAAAACGCAAAATACTGTGAAAAAATACTTATTAAAACTTAATTCAACAACTTCTACACCTTTTTCAATTTTATCACATCTAACTAATGAAGCTTTCTTCGTCAGATCAACACGGCGCCCAACCTTTATCTCTCCGATTTAGCTCAAATTTGGCACACCCTCATCAAATAGGGTCTAGATTACTAGATCGAAAGGATTTTGCTAGAAAACGACTAGTTTTGGAGATATTAGGGTGGCTCTGTTTTGAAGTTTTTTAAATTCCAAAAACATGATAAAAATTTGAAATGAAATGGGGGTGTTTTTTATTCAGATTCAAATTGAGTATAAAAAATTACATAATTGACCGAATAAGTTTTTATTTTTAATAAGTATTTTTCAACAGTCGGTGCAAAAGCCACCATATATGCTCACTGCTGATCGCAAAAAAGCGTGAAATAGCAGCTATATGACATTTTGGTAGGAATTTTCTCATTGATTGTAAAAATTCTGTAGTAGAGCAGTGCAATTTCTTTATAGATTTTAATAGTCTATAAGGCACCAAACTTTATTTTCATTTGAAAAATAATTTTGACTGTTCAGATTGCCCAAATACCCCTATGTACGACCGGTCGGTCGGAATCTTGTTCCGTCCGAGAAATTTTGTAGGCACCATAACTAATGAACAATTTGAGCTAGAGACTAAAAATTTGATTATAGGTTTTTCACAAAAATAACTTGCTTAGGATTGTTTTTGGTAAAAATTGGGGTGGAGTATGGGGAAAAATACTGATTTTACTTTACATCACTTGACATTACTTACATGAGTTATCTTATCCATGGATTTAGCTTTTTTGACAATACATGTACCATCACGGCCATTAAATCCAGCTACAGCAAAGATAATTGCGGAATACCCAATATTTAAAATTATAGTTGCGTAGATCGTGACATATGAGTTATTTGTCATTTTTAAAAAGTTGTAACGATATAAATCGTCACTTTGTAATATAGCAAGGGTTAATTAAACTATTCGTTTACTTACGTTATAATTTATGTTTATTTTGTATATAAATAGTTACGTACGTACAGAACTATTTTGTATCTGGGACTATTTTGTAGCAGGAACTGAATTCTAACCATATAAGTCTCTATTCCATAGTTCTACCTGAAAATAACATAAAGAAAACATAATTAGAATATGATTTTTAATAATAAAGAATCATATGACTTATTTCTCTATAATACATTTGTCTATGGACTTACCTGGTTTTTATATGTTTCAGAGTCTATTGAGGGTTGGATTTCACTGGCTTTCATCTGTAGCTTGTCTCTCCTGGAAAGTTTCGTATGCTTATTCCTTCGGGATAATCTAGAATTTGTTGAAAATAGTTTGCTGGAACTGCTCACTTAGATTCAGTATTTTGTTTATACTTAGTTCACAGGACACTTAGTATTCTGTTCGTATTTTTATTAGTTTTGCTGATAAACAATAAGTATTGTTTATATTTGTTTCTTAGAGTAATATTTTGAGGTTAGATATCACTAATACGGATTTATTAGGAAATATTCTTTTTGGTTATTATTTTTGGTGTCGTTGCCGTTACCTTTATTAGGAATCCTATACGGTAAAACTGTAGTTGATAATGACTTGCATAGATGTCGCTAATAGTTCAGAAATAGTATTTTATTTACCTGAAGGGTTCATACCGGTTAAGAAGGTCGATTTTCGTTCTTCTTGAAGCAACTTTGATACAAAATGGTGGTGTATTGACGAGTGTTTATTTTCTGTAATCATCGAAGTAATCCTTCATGTATTTTTATTTAAAGTTAGTGAAAATGAATATTTAAACAATGCGGAAGATATTGTAACTGTTATTTTCTACAATTACGCATTTATAACGTTTCGATGGACATCGAAGACTTAGTATGACATCACCATTAATTAAGCACCATTAACCACTATTACTAGACCATTAATCACTATTTCTATACCATTAATATGGAATTACATTAATTTAAGTTGAAGTTTATTTTGGTATATTTGATATACAAGTTCTCCGCATGGAGTGATGTTCTGTTGGAACATGATTCTGTAATTTTCGGCATAGATAAATTCTATATGACCGTCTAGCAGACAATTTTATATTGGACATAATTTTCAAAAGTATATTTTATCCCGGACAACATTTTCGATAATACATTTTATCCTGGAAGATGATTTTTCCAAAGTAGATGGGACAGCCTATATTTTTTTTCTTTCATTTGAGAAATGAATTCATCAGCATAGGGGAGACTTGTACAGATGAAGACGATGGAATTCATACCTCATGGATTTTGCAGAAACCAGCTAAGTACCCATTCTGAAAACTTTTGAAAGCAATATTTCATATTTTTAAATTCTTTTATTTCAATATTCTTATAACTGTAAACTTTATCAGATCTGATATAGTATTGTTTAATACTATATGCCCTTCTGGCTTTTGTTTATTTTCAGGTACTTATTTTTTTTAAAACATTTAATCTCATTTATTAATTATTAAATATCATACTTTGATTAAATGATTTCTAATTTAAGCATGACTTTTATACACTGCAAGAAATGATTGCTGTTTACATACATTTCTTGGTGCTTGCTGAACTTCATGTTTTCTTTATACATTTAAGTCGAATGATTTCTGAATTTAGTAATTTTTATTAAGATTTCTTTAATTATATCTTAATATAATTACACATATTTTTTATATATATTAATACATTACTTGATGTGCTTTCATTAAGTTTATTTATAATAAATTTCTCAAATGAATTATCTTATTTTATTTAAGAGTTATATTTTCTCAAACTGAAAAGCTTAAGTATTTACACTAGGTTGTTACTTACCTAAAGGAGTAAAAGCTAAAGTAACTGGCGCCCCTAACAACATTAATCAATTCTTTCTATTTTTCCCTTGCCCATACCCATTGCTCCGCTGTCAAAACTAGCCGTTGGCAGTGAACGTATTAATTACGGTACAAAGTAGGGTTAGACATGCTGTCATTCTGAAATAACTATATTTCATTTTTATTATTATCAATATATAAATATAAATAGTAACGATAGTCCTGAGGTTAGTTTAAGTTTTAAAGAATGGCCAAATCAAACTTTCAGTGTTATAAAAAATTCATAATAATAATGTAAAGATAAAAAATTGTGCTTTGTGTTAATGTTTATTAATTAACTGCAGTGCAGGCACAAACTTTCAAGTTAAAATGTAGGATTTTTATACTAAATCTTGTTTTGTTATGAAACAATATAATGTAAGGTATTTTAATTTGTATATTTTTCTACAATAAATAAATAAATACACAAAATAAATAAATGTTGGTAGAAGCTGCTCTGTGCAGGGAACATTTTGGACGGCCCGAATCTTCTTTCCGATTTATTACACCTCGTTCTTCTATTGTCTTTTTCGCGCGGCAAACCGTATTCGTTGAAATATCCAATTCACAAATGAATAATTATAATTATCTATCGCTCTTATACTAAAACCATCATTTAGTCTTGCTGTTAGAATTGCTTTTTTTAATTCGCTTGGCATTATTATAAAAAATATGTCAATTTAATTATTTGTCAATTTGACATTTAAGTTAAGTATTACAGATGTCTGTAAAATTTTAAAGTTGGTTTTAATATGTATCATTTTTGGGTGTAGCTGAATTTATTGGCCGCGATGGTACAAATTTTGGGCAGCGAAACCTTCTCTATAAATACATTTACTTACATTTCATTTGGAGGAAAATTCAATGTAATAGATCCCTCAATGACCTCTCCATATCTCCAATAACCCATCATTCCCATGCCAACGTAAATAATGGTTACAATAATCATACCAGTATTCAACACACCAAATGTACCCAAAAAGCTTTTTGGCGTGGCCATATTATTTTCCAGGGCTATTACCTATTAAAAAAGATAGAGTTATACAAAACAAGCAGAATAACAAACAGATAAAAACTAAGGACAGAAATTATTAATTTTAAACAATATTATAAAAATATTAATTTATTATCCCATCAATCTATTTTCTAATCATCTTACAGAGTGATATTGGTAGACTGACAGTTTCGGGCTGCTGGCCCTCTTAAGTACCAAGAGTCAACTCTGCACGCTGATTAAGAAAACGTTTGTAGACTTTACTCGCAAAAGGAATATAGCCATTAGATCTAAATGTAGACAACTACTCACACCTCTCCTAATCTGGAGACTTTGAATGGCAGTAAGTTGAAGACTTAGTAAGGACAGAAATTTTTAATTTTAAACAAAATTATAAAAATATTAATTTATTATTTCATCAATCTATTTTACAATCATCGTACAGATGTAGTTATCTACATCTAGAAATAGATGGCGCACAAGTCTACATCAATCTAATGTCTATATTCCTTTTGCGAGTAAAGTCTAAAAACGTTTTCTTAATCAGCGTGCAGAGTTGACTCTTGGTACTGAAGAGGGCCAGTAGCCCGAGACTGTCAGTCTACCAATATCTCTCTGTACGATGATTGGAAAATAAATTGATGGAATAATAAATCAGATAAAAACTGTTCAACGAGAAATTAATTCTAAATTTACTTTATACCTTCCCTGCGTGGATGTCTCTTAAAACAAAAGTCCAAAATGAAATGAATTGCATTCATGCATCTCTTGACCATAGTTTAGCAAAGTCTTTAAATTAGCAAATATAAATACTTTGAAAGAAATTTTAATTTGATAAAATTAACACTAGGTGAACCTGCATTTTGTTACAGTTATAGTCTATTGATATGATTTTCAGCGAAAATTAAAAAAAACTACTGAGCACTTCGTTTTTTATTAAAAAAAATAAATGCTAAACGAGCTACGAAAAGTAAAACAAGCCGTAAATATATGTAATGCTACGCATCCCATTATATACTATTCACAGAAAATGGGTATATTGCATTTTTCCAATTATAAAAAAAATAAAAAAAAATCTTCATCAATTTTTTAAATTTGTTTTTCCTTTTTCGCAAAAAGAAAATAAAAAAAAAATAGTTGAATTTTTTTTAAGTTTTTTTTTTTTTATTTTTTTTTTATAATTGTAAAAGTGCAATATACCCACCTACTGTGAATAGTATACGAGTATATAATGGAATGCGTAGCATTACATATGTTTACGGCTTTTTTACTCTTCGCAGCTCGTTTAGAATTTATTTTTTTTAATAAAAAACGAAGCGCTTGGTAGATTTTTTAATTTTTGCTGAAAATCATATAAATAGACGGTACTATCGAGTGGTAAAGGAATTTTGAGGGTTTCAAAAAAAACAAAAAATACCCCCAAAAAAGCACCGTGTATAAGTTAAGCATAACAGTTGTAAGTTAAGCATGACATTATATAGGTTAGTATACTCGGCGCATTATCTATCTGAGTAACAAATTGGATCAAGGAAACTAAATTGACTGTCGTTTTACGTCTTACAAACAATAACAAAATCTGTTTAAAAAGTAAAACTTTGTTCAAAATTATAGTAAAAGTTTTTTTCATAAAGTGCTATTATAAACTTAAATTTAACATTACCTGAATAAAATTACGGACCAGTATTATTTTAACCAAAAAAATCTCTGTTATAGTGTTTACTTCAAAAATTTATAGAGCACTGCATTATATTACTTCATTTAAACAAAATGTTTATAGATTGATGCTTTAGTTTTCTTTTTATGCACTTTTATTGTTATTTCTTCTTGCTAAAGCAAATTATTTGGATTTTTTTATAAATGTCAAAATAATTTTAAACAAGATAAAAACCTTACATAAGGAACTAAATATATTCTGCCAACCAAATAACAAGAAACAAATGACCATCAACTCAGATAGATAATGCGCGAGTTTATATATTTAGTATAGTTGTATAGTAAATTATGTTATTTTATTATTAATTAAAAAGTGAAAAGAAATTTTAAATTGTAGCATAAAATAAATATCAGAAAAATTATTAATTGATTTTTGATAATTTTTCGTTTAGAGCACGATAAAAGATAGCTGCAAAATGAAATACTATTTCATTTTGCAATTTTACTATTAGGCAATAAAGATAATTACAAGATACGCTAATGTTGAATGCAAATTAAGTTTTAGTGACAACGCAAACCAACAGTTAGTCCTGTTAGTAGGAAGTCTATTTTAAGCTAGATAGACACAGAAAGGTGTTATTTACTAAGTCTGCCAGATATTCCGGTTGCTTATTGTATAACAAACTTCCATCAGAATTTAAAAATATACCTCTAAATAAATTTAAGAATAATCTAAAAAAGTTTTTACTAGATGGAGGTTTTTACAGCATAGATGAATTTATTATGGGTTGCTCTGAACATGTAACTTCCATAATATAGGCATATATGTTTTTATATGTGTTTTTTCTTAAATACCTTAATCTATTTATTATTGACGAGTCCATACTATTGTAAATAGTTTTTATAAGACAATAAAGTAATTCTAATTCATTCTAATTCTAATTCTATACATTATAAAATCATTGACAGTTAAATCTGAGGTGCTCGGTTTCGGAAGATAATGGACTTTTTTCATCAGAAATGATCACAGTTGACTTAATACTTCTTTATTTTATACTGTTTTAGCTTATTCTATATAAATTTTGATCAGATAATTTAAATCCATTCACAGAAACGGTCTATTGATTTCCATTTCGGAAAAAAGTATCACATGTTTTTTGCATATTAGTGTATCGATTAATGAGAAATTATTTGTCAAACACTAAGTCTTATTATTACTGAATTATTGTTCTTATATATGGTTCTGACACATTATGACAGATATTTAATACACTGCACTACATTTTTTTTGAAAATAACCTACCAAATACATCTGCAACTATTTTTTCTGAATTGAGAATTGATAGACTATTTATGTGAACGAATTTTAAATCTCTGACTAAAATTTATATAGAATATTCTTAAACAGTATTAAATAAAGTTTTATTAAGTCCGCTGTGGTAATTTCTAAGGAAAAAATTCTATTATCTTCCGAAACCGAGCACCTCAGATTCTACTGTTAATGGTTTTAAAATGTGTAGGCCTCCTACTAGCAGGATTAACTTTTGGCGTTTGTTGGCAAGTCACTAAAACTTAATTTGTATTCAAGATTAGCATGAAGATATGTATTTAATAATATTTTTTATAGGCTTTTGAAAGTTGATTAGACCAAGATTAATTTTTCACTAAAAGTTAATCTTTTATAACGACAAAGATAAAATCTATGTTTAGGCGAATCTTGTAATTTTTATAATATTATTATTGCAGTAATAATTTCAATCTTTTTTTTTAATTTAAAGTTACTTACCACACCAACAGCTTGCAAAGAAAACAACGTCGTTCCAAAGTACAGCGGATAATTTTGCAGCGTTCCAAATGACTCGTATTTCGAAAAAACTGGCAAATCTTGGAACACGTAGAAGCAAACCACACCGAACGTGACGAACGTTATGATATTGGCCAAAACTGAAAATGGCGCTAAAAGTTTCAAATTTCGGATGCACAGTATAAGCACAAACGGTATAAAGACAGACAGGGTGTAGACTGGAAGGGGTAGGTCGTTTGTGGTGTAGACGTCTCCGACGGCTTTGATGTTGACGCCAACGAACACGACGTAGACGCAGCAAATACCCATTTGGTAGAATATCAGGAAAAAGTTTACAAGACCCCTGGAAAAAAAAAATTATTATACTAGAGGGTGGGCCAAAAAAAACCGGCCACTTTTTAAACCGTTATAACTTGTTTGTCTTTTTACCGATCTATACAAAATTTGGAATGAATATGCTCAAAACATGTAAGATTCTGTAGATAATTTTAATTATTTAAAATATTATTATATTTTTCAGTAATAAAGCTTTTTCTAAAGGGGTTATTTTAAAGCAGTGGGGATTAGAGCAAAATGTATAATTTAAAAAAAATCGCCTTCATTATGTTAAGTGGTCTTTCCTTAATAGTTATGTATATTTTTCTTTTAACTTAAGATTGCATTTTATTTTTTATATTATTTTTTTGGAAAGGGTACAGCTAGCAGTAAATATCATAAAAACACGGATTAAGTAGTCTGTTACTTATCTCAAATTATTTTTGACATGTCTAAAAAATAATATCAAATTAAAAATTATTAAAAATCACGAATCAAAATTTAAAACATCATTTTAAACATATATTTTAAAGATGAGCAATAAATAAAAAACGAATATATGTATTTAAATTAAAACATTTGTAGATAAACAAGAAAAAAGTGTAGTTTTGGTAAAAACGAGAAAAAATGCTTGTTTTAGAAACGTTTACGATGAAGGATAATGTGAATTTTTGAAAATCAATAAATCAGAATATGGAACTTTAACTGCAAATAGACAACCAAGATCCTGTACCTACCACAATTATATGGTTTTATATTATTTATAATTAAAACAGTGTTTAAAATAATTAATTTTATTTGCAATGAAAATATAATACTTTTTTATTTAGCCAACAGTTAAATCTTGATTTATTTTAGCAATTTCTTGGTTTTTATGTTATGTTCATAGAATGTAGGGTACAATTTTTGAATGTGCGTACTTCATTAGTAATTTTTCTGTTATTTCTCAAACATTTTCCTTAAAATATACATCTACAATTCAGCTTTTACTTTTTTTCTTATTTTTTTATGTAATTCGACATTTTCACAGATTTTTGGTCAATTTGAATAGTTTTTAAATTGACAGATTATTTTTTGAGAGATGTCAGATAAATAACACGCATACTCAATCAGTTTTTTTATCTTTAAAATTAATTTATTGCAACATGTAGCCTTTCAGAAAAATAAGAATAAAAAATAAACTATAACTTCAAATTTTAATTTAAATATACTTACCTATTGAAGAAAGACCACTTAACATTATGAATGCGAAAAATTTTCAAATTATACATTTTGCTCTAATCCCCAGGGCTTTAAAACAACCCGTTTAGAAAAAGCCTTATTACTGAAAAATATAACAATATTTTAAATAACTAAAATTACCTACAGAATCGGACATGTTTTGAGCTTATTCATTCAAAATTTTGTATAGATAGGTCAAAAGGCAAACAAGTTATAATGGCTTAAAAAGTGGTCGGTTTTTTTTTGGCCCACCCTGTAGAACGTAAAAACTAACAGAGTTATGCTGTGGACGAAATTTTAAACAAAACGAAATTGTCTAAAAATTGTTTGACTTTTTTGTTAAAAAAAATAGTCTATGACACCCTTACTCCCCTTCGATTTTTACCAAAACCAATTCCATTCGAGAACTTTTAATATGGTCCAAATTTAAAGTCTTTAGATCAAACCCTTCTCGAGTTATGGTGGATATAAATTTTCCCAGAAAGCAGTTTTTTTTACATGTAAGACGCCGAGAAAAGTTAAAAAAAAACAACAAAAATTTTCAACCATTTTTTACTAATGCAAGTGTAAAATTTATGATAGTGTATAAAATAATGTAGTTTAATTTTAGCTCAATTAAAATCACTGTGAATTTTAAATTGAGAATATTGTACAATTTTAAAAATTCAAATTGTTTGGACTTTCTGTAATATATTTTACAGCCCATAGGTTCTGACATTCCTTTCAAAAGTTACAAAGAGACGTACAGACTACCACTTTTTTTCATATTTTCTCGACGTTACATGACATTTTAAACCCGAAAATGAAAATTCAAGATGGGAAGGCGTTTCTACGAAGCCGAGTGTGTTTTTTTCAGTTCCGTTAGGGGTAGCTTTGTTTTCAGAGGTAATGACCTTTTTTTCAGAGGTGATGAAGTTTTTTTTAGTCATTAAAATTCCTGTCGGGGTAAAGCTTTTTTTAGTCATCAAAATTTTTCGTCAGGGGTAAAACTTTTTTTTTAGAGGCGATGACCTTTCTTTTAGTCATTAAAATGTTGCAGTTTTTCAGTGTAAAAGGGTTTTCTCACATTAACTTTAAATAGGTGCTCCAAACCAAAGGCTTGACTCAGGGAGATGAAATGCTAAACGAGTAAAAACGTTCACCGACTCTAAATAAATCAAATCGTTATTTTGAATGTACTTACGGAGCATATGGAGCGAATTTTTTCAAGAAGTTTGGTCCCATTTCACAAGCCACTTTCATAGATTCAGGATACGTGAGTAACGCCACTTTGAGTCTTTTACATAGTATATATTGAGAATGAACTAAAACATGGAGGCAGTAGGCACAAAGGGCTCCTATGAGTCCGGTGGAGACGATTCCGCAAGCCATTCCAGAGTACTTGAAGGCTTCCGGCATGGCCAAGATACCAGTTCCCAGACATCCTTTGAGCAAGTGAATTAACGTTTCTGTATTCCTAAAATAATAAGAGAAGATTTTCATTGTATCCCTGCTGAAAATGACGGATCTGTGCAGCTCTGTGCGGGTGAAAAAACAAATCCGTTTTGATATGTTTTAGACCCGCTACATCCGCGTTCACCCGTCAATTGCATTTCACCCGCAATTTAGGATTAAAATCAGATCCGCAGAAGTCGGCAAATTTTTCAGTTGCATTGAGTCGGCTATAGCAGGTGTTATTTATATCTGCAATGATCCTAAATTTACAGTTAGACATTTAGGTCTGCATGCATCCGAAATTTCTACATAGAATTTTTGTCCGCACAAGTCCGCTTAGATCCGGAACGTTGAAATATAATTTTTGTCGGCTGATACCCGCAATTTTTGTTATTTTTACATCTGCTTTTATCCTAATTTGGCAGTCAAATATTTATATCTGCATAAGTCCGGCTTTTTCACAATAGAAGTACTTCCGCACAATTCCGCGTATGTCCAAAATAATTTATGTCGGCTGTTACCTGCCCAAGTCTGTTTTTTTTCTGTTTTATTAAGTCGGCTTATATCCGCCTATGCGCGTCCGATCATGTCGGCTTACACCAGCCTAAGTGGTTTTGTCTGTCAGAGTATTAGTCGGCATTTATCCGCTCATATCTGCGCTTGTATTATGTAGGCTTATATCCGCGTTTATCTGACATTGTCCATCAATCTCCCAATTTTGTCGGCATGTAACCGCCCTAGTCCACTCATATCTGCGCTCGGTCGTTTTTTTTTTCGGATTATGTCGGCGTATATCCGCGTTTATCCGAAACTGTCCCGTCAATCTTTCCCAATTTTGTCCGCATGTAACCGCCTTAGTCCGCATATATCTACGCTCGGTCGTCTTTTTTTATTATATCGGCGTATATCCGCGTTTATCCGACACTGTCCGTCGATCCTTCCCAATTTTGTCGGCATGTAACCGCCCTGGTCCGCTCATATCTGCGCTGGACCGTCTTTTTTTTTTTCGGATTATGTCGGCGTATATCCGCGTTTATATGATATTGTCTGTCAATATTTCCCAATGTTGTCGGCATGTACCCGCCCAAGTCCGCTCAAATCTGCGCTCGGTCGTCTTTTTTTAGAATTATGTCTGCGTACATCCGCGTTTATCTGACATTGTCCGACAATCTTTCCCAATTTTGTCGGCATGTACCCGCCCCAGTCCGCTCATATCTGCGCTCAACCGTCTTTTTTTCGGATTATGTCGGCGTATATCCGCGTTTATCTGATATTGTCCGTCAATCCTTCCCAATTTTGTCGGCATGTAACCGCCTTGGCCCGCTCATATCTGCGCTGGACCGTCTTTTTTTTTCGGATTATGTCTGCGTACATCCGCGTTTATCTGACATCTTTCCCAATTTTGTCGGCATGTACCCGCCCCAGTCCGCTCATATCTGTGCTCAACCATCTTTTTTTTTCGGATTATGTCGGCGTATATCCGCGATTATATGATATTGTGGGGCAAAATTTTCCAATGTTGTCGGCATGTACCCGCCCAAGTCCACTCAAATCTGCGCTCGGTCGTCTTTTTTTAGAATTATGTCTGCGTACATCCGCGTTTATCTGATATTGTCCGTCAATTTTTCCCAATTTTGTCGGCATGTACCCGCCCCAGTCCGCTCATATCTGCGCTCAACCGTCTTTTTTTCGGATTATGTCGGCGTATATCCGCGTTTATCTGATATTGTCCGTCAATATTTTTCAATATTGTCGGCATGTACCCGCCCTAGTCCGCTCAAATCTGCGCTCGGTCGTCTTTTTTTCGAATTATGTCTGCGTACATCCGCGTTTATCTGACATTATCCGTCAATCTTTCCCAATTTTGTCGGCATGTACCCGCCCCAGTCCGCTCATATCCGCGCTCGGTCGTCTTCTTTTTCGGACTATGTCGGCATACACCCGCCCATGTTCAGGAGCGCCTATGTGCAGCTCTTTATGCAAGGTTTTTGATAAACTGCGCATGCGCTGACCGTTTTTCAATATGTTATTTTAAATAAAAAACATTTTTTTACAAAAAAAAAACACCAAACAGATGCCAAACCAACGTTAACGTAAACCAAGGCCCCCTCATTAAAAAAAAGACCAAACAACAAAAAACCAAAACAAAATCCTGCATCGAGAGCTGCATTTAGGCGCTTGTCCTATGTTCGCGTTTATCAGACCATGTACGCGCTCTAAACCAGGGGGTTCCGACTGGTATTACAGGCCTAGCAACAAGGAAGAAATAGTTCGCATAGTGGGTGTTCTGTTTTTCGCATATCATTCTTAGATGTTCGAGATATAAAAAACAAGGTTGGCTCGACCCCCCAATCCCCTCGTTGAATTTAACTATTATATATATGTTTTTATTTTTATTGTTATTATTTATTATTACATTTGTTGTCTTTAAACATGTAGTTTATTATAATATAATGTTTTTTCTGTTAAAAAATAATATTTACGTATGTTGAGCTAACCTCTTCTAATCACCAACCTTGGACCGTCACATAACCTATAATTACTGTTGCTTTTGGCGCCTGTTCTTTAACAAGTAAATGAGATAAATAAATGGGTGTTCTGTGATAAGAGTAAGTAAAGCTAGCAATAATTATAAATATAAAGCAAAATAACAATTATGTTTAACTAATTATAGTACTATGGAATGAATAAACGAATGTTTGGTTGATAGATAGGTGATAGGACCAAAAGAAGCAACAACGATCATAGATTTTTCTATTAAAAGTAAGTACACCTGAATTTGTTTAAATACATTAATAAATATCGCTTAATATTGTTTTATTATTTACTACTAGAATGCCCTTGACAATTTTAATTTATGTCATGAAATTTGTTCTTTATTGGAAGGTCACAATTTAGTATTTGTTTTTTGTTAGTGCGAGTATTTTTAAATAAAATCTTTACCATATATGCCATACAGGCCTGTGCACAAAACGTACAAAGTTTCTACAAGTGTCCAATCAGCCTTTAGTGAAAAAAACTGTATAGAAAATTGATGGGCCCTATTTGGTTTCAACATGAACATTGACATAAAAAATATTTCTCCAGCCAGCCTCTAGCAAGTGTATAAGAAAATGACATACAATACCAAAATGCCCCACTTTTATTTAGTTTATTTTAGTTTTGTTTGTTCAGTACAGCATTCATAGCCCTCAACACCTGGTCTCTAGGGACCTTTGTTAACCACACAGACCTCCAACAGCAGTATTTTTTATTATTTTAGGCCCCGCTAAGCCCCCCTAGATATGCGCATAATTTCTTTAAAAAAAATATTCTCACCCTGAAATAATAACCAACTATTTGTTAGTAACAAAGTCGTACTTGTCCAATTATTTAAACAACTCTTGTTTTTTTAGGAAAAGTTGGAGATGAGACAAGATGGATAAAGGAAGATACAATTCAACTTAATGGGATCCCAGGACAGCCCCCCTGGCCTTGGTTTGAGCCCCCCTGGTATTTTTTGGGGCGCCAATTTTCTTTTGCAGGGTAGAAACCATCAAGGACAAAGCCTTTTTTCTTGAAGGTTATTTTTGGGGCGCCATTTATTTGCGGAGGCGCCAAGTTCGGTAGATACCGTCGGGGTAAACCTTTTTTTGTAAAGGTAATTTTTGGGGCGCTATTTTTTTGCAGGAGCGCCAATTTTGGCAGAAACTGCTATTGCAGGAGCGCCAATTTTGGCAGAAACTGCTAGGGACAAAGCTTTTTTAATTTTTGGGGCGACAATTTTTTTTCGCTGATCCCTCTGGTATTTTTTTGGAGCGCCAATTTTGTTTCACAGGGTCGCCAAGTTTGATAGAAATCGTCAGGGACAAAGCATTTTTTCATGAATGTATTTTTTCTTTTTTTGACCCTTTTGATAACAGGCGCGTAGTCAGCATCCAGTGTCGGACTGGGAAGCCCAAGGCTAGTGAGATTTCTAGCCTAGGGGGGACCAGCTATTAAAAATGTTATTTTTTTTTCCTTTTCAAAATAAATTTTTTTATTCAAAATTTCAAAATTTGGCGCCCCTACCAAAACAAAAAAACACCCTCAGAAAAAAAGCTTTGTCCCTGAGCGTTTCTACAAAATTTAGCGCCCCAGGCAAAAAACACCCACCATTATTTTAATTTTTTATTTAAAATAACAAAAAAATATATAACAAATAAAGATTCTTGGGGGGTAAATACCCCCTCTACCCCCCCCATATCTACGCACCTGTTCGATAAACTATTTTTCTTTATACTTATATTTTTTTCGAGGTATTTACATAGAGTTTGTATTATGGTTATATTGCAATTTTGTTTAAAAAAAAAATACTTTATTTTAATTTCTTGTTTTTTTTTTTATTAGCCACACAACCATCATTTTGATTTAGGCGTTCGGCAATTTTGTCGAATGCCTAAATCAAAGTAATGATCCAAATAAAATAAAAATATTTTTAATTTGAATAAGCCGCCATTATGGGTTTCTGGTTTGTGTTCTGTCTAGTTTTGTCTATTATATCAGTATCGGTAAAAGTCAATTCTGTCATAACCGCCCAAGTATGGTTTTGACTGTTATGTCAGCTCTTACCCGTCCAAATTTTGTGCCGGCTCATACTGACTGTTATGTCAGCTCTTACCCGTCCAAATTTTGTGCCGGCTCATACCGGCCCAAATCTGTTTTTTTTTTCTATTACAACGCCCACCCATGTCTGACCATGCCCATTTTATTGTATTCCTTATGCACAGTACAAAAATAGTTTTTAGATTTTGGACAATACAAAAATATACTTTTTAGGTTTTTAAATTTTGGACATTGAATCAACAGTTTTTTTAAATTAAATCATTATTTAAACGAACAGTAATTGGGTATGCATTTTCCAAAATTAATTAATTTGTAATTTCTATGTCTTCAATTAAAACATTTTTAACTTTAAAAACAGATATCTCTATAAAAAAAATTTCATTTAACTTAATTAATTTTTCTATTTTACCATATCCGATATCACCAGGTTTGGACTTTTACCAATATTTTCAGATTAGTACCGTATTATGCAGCCATTTGGGGACTGTGGCGGGTAAAAAGTATATCCAAGCGGAATACATACGATCCGTCAAAAACAGACTTGGGCAGGTATGAAGCACACTTAAACTGATTTTTGCGGACGATATTTGCAGGTCTGGGCATACATAATTGACGGGTCAACGCGTACATGGGCGGATAAACGCGGCCGTGGTGCATTAACCGGAACTAAAACACACCAAAACAGATACGCGCGGATATGCGACAATTTCAGACTTGGGCGGGTGTACGCCGACAATATTTTTAGATTTAGTACCGTCCTGTACAGACATTTGCGGACTATGGCGGGTAAAAAGTATATCCAAGCGGAATACATACGATCCGTCAAAAACAGACTTGGGCAGGTATAAAGCACACCTAAACGGATCTGTGCGGACGATATTTGCTGGTCTGGGCCCACATAAATGACGAGTCAACGCGTACATGGGCGGATAAACGCGGTCGTGATGCACTAACCGGAACTAAAACACAACAAAACAGATACACGCGGACTGCTGGTTTACACCCGTGTATATACAGCAATTTCAGACATGTGCGGACTGTGGCGGGTGAAAAGCATGTCTAAGCGGAATAAATAAGATGCGTCAAAAACAGACTTGGGCAGGTATAAAGCACACCTAAACGGATCTGTGCGGACGATATTTGCTGGTCTGGGCCCACATAAATGACGAGTCAACGCGTACATGGGCGGATAAACGCGGTTGTGGTGCACTAACCGGAACTAAAACACAACAAAACAGATACACGCGGACTATTGCGGGTCAAAAGCATGTCTAAGCGGAATAAATAAGATGCGTCAAAAACAGACTTGGGCAGGTATAAAGCACACCTAAACGGATCTGTGCGGACGATATTTGCTGGTCTGGGCTCACATAAATGACGAGCCAACGCGTACATGGGCGGATAAATGCGGTCGTGGTGCACTAACCGGAACTAAAACACAAAAAAACAGATACACGCGGACTGCTTGTTTACACCCGCGTATATGCGACAATTTCAGACATGTGCGGACTATTGCGGGTCAAAAGCATGTCTAAGCGGAATAAATAAGATCCGTCAAAAACAGACTTGGGCAGGTATAAAGCACACCTAAACGGATCTGTGCGGACGATATTTGCTGGGCCCACATAAATGACGAGTCAACGCGTACATGGGCGGATAAAAGCGGTTGTGGTGCACTAACCGGAACTAAAACACAACAAAACAGATACACACGGACTACTGGTTTACACTCGCGTATATACGGCAATTTCAGACATGTGCGGACTGTGGCGGGTCAAAAGCATGTCTAAGCGGAATAAATAAGATGCGTCAAAAACAGACTTGGGCAGGTATAAAGCACACCTAAACGGATCTGTGCGGACGATATTTGCTGGTCTGGGCCCACATAAATGACGAGCCAACGCGTACATGGGCGGATAAATGCGGTCGTGGTGCACTAACCGGAACTAAAACACAACAAAACAGATACACGCGGACTACTGGTTTACACCCGCGTATATTCGACAATTTCAGACATGTGCGGACTATTGCGGGTCAAAAGCATGTCTAAGCGGAATAAATAAGATCCGTCAAAAACAGACTTGGGCAGGTATAAAGCACACCTAAACGGATCTGTGCGGACGATATATGCTGGTCTGGACCCACATAAATGACGAGTCAACGCGTCCATGGGCGGATAAACGCGGTTGTGGTGCACTAACCGGAACTAAAACACAACAAAACAGATACACGGAGACTTTTTGCTTTTTTGGTTGCCGACAAAAGCAGATGTAAAACACACCCGCATATATCCGGCATTTCCGCATATATCATTCGAAAATCATATCCGCACAGATCCGTCATTTTCAGCAGGGATATCTATATTTATAATAAGATAACCTTACTTTTTAATCGTTGGTTTATGTTTATTTTTTGGCTGGTTTGTCCTTTTTTTTAATAGGGGGGAAGCTCCTTATTTTACTTAATTGCGTACAAGAAAAATACACGTTTAACAAAAAATATTGCGACTTGAATGCTTAGCGGTGGTGAGCTAGAACACTAGAGCACTAGATAGGTAGGTTTGTTAGGGTAGGTGGGTAATTTGAGTGTGTAGTGTATAAACTACCTACCTACCCTAACAAACCTGCATATCCGGTGCTCTAGTTTTCTGGCTTACAGCCTCCTCACTTTTACTACTAATACCTCATACATAATATGGTACATTAGGGGGCCATCTCATCGTTAAGTCGGGGTGGGACGGGTCCACTCACCATCGCGCGAAAATGCTCGAGCGTTGTCATTTCATCCAATAATTTTTGAGAGTTTTACAAACTATTTGTTGCTCCAACGCTTTTATTTTTAATCAGGGTTCAAATATATTTATGAAACCCCTGCACAAAGAAACCCAGTTAGTGTGACAAATTAACGTATTTCTTTTTTTGACAAATTCTTCTGTAGAAAAGTTTTTTACATAAGAATCCCATTTTTTTTAATTTGACATACTTAAGTGTGTAATTACTGGGTTTCTTTGTGCAGGGTCACATATATGTTTCTGTGTGATGATAACTTACGTTGTGGGAGCTTCCAACTCTCTGTGTAGATGTGGATCATAATCTTCATTGTCATCTTGCCGCTGTTGCCCCCCGCCTCTGAAAAAAATAAAATAGAATTTTATTATTTTTTATAGTATTATAATTAAATATACAGGGTGATCAATAACTGGCATGCCAAAATTTAGGAGGTGATTCTGCATCCAAAAATATCAAAAAAAGTTCCTATAAAGGTTGGTCCGCAAATGAGCCCTAAGGGAGCTACGGCCCTTTAAAATTTTAATATAAATAAGGTTTTTAATTATTAACTTTGATACCCTTTAAGCTAGACGAGCTTTTGCATGCATACTGGTATTAATAAGGGCAATAAGTTTATGTCAATTTATTTTTTTGAATTTATCCAGAGTCATCCCTAGACGGAAAAATTTATTAGGCTTAACACATTGTTGCCCCAAACTTGTAAATGAGTATTTTTTTTTTTTTTGGTTTTTTGTGAAAAATGTGAAAAATGTGAAAAAAAATGTGAAAAAATTTGACAAGCAGAACTGGTTAACCAGGTTAAGAGTACTGCCCTCCTAAAGAGGAAAGCGGCATGTACACCTGACACGTACGGATTTAGACCTTAGCATTATTTTACTACGGAGAATAACGGTATGTACCAATCCTAAGGAAATAAGCGGTAAGTGCACCGTCAAAGTTACTTGCCGCGTTCTTTCTAGGTAAAAGTTTGGCATGGATTTTAATTTTTTAATAAACGAAATAATACCTAAGTAAACTAACTATATTTATGCTTTTTAGATATTAAAAAAACTGTTAATTTCTGGTATCTATACTTAAAATAAAATTTAATTGAACGTATTATTCTTTTGTGCCTGCAAGTGAATATATATTTTTTAAAACTATGTCATCTGAAGAGTTTTTTCTTGTACCTTTAAATCAACCGGTTCAAGTTTTTCCTGAAAATCTTAACTTAGAAGATGGTGTAAGTTATTATTTATTTTAATAATTAAATAAACTATAACATAAAATATTTGTTTTTATTTTCTGTAATATAATTTTTTGATACCTATACCTATATTATATTATATTATATTTATAGTTAAATTACACTAGGCAACAAATCGCAACTTTTTCTTTGCCCCGATCGGAAAGTAAATTTTTCTTACTAATTTAAGGGGGCGTAGAATCCGAATCTGACCTTAGAAAAATTTCAGCACCTAAAATTTTTGAGATATAAGTTCAGGTAATAATGACGTTTTTTTTTCAAAATCTTTAAAAAAAGAGTAGAATTTTGAAAATTTTAGTGTAAATTAAAAAAAATACGAGGAATTCAAAAATCTATATGCCAAGAAGCTACTGTCAGAGTAAGTACGCGAAAAAAAATAAAATGGTTAAAATGAAAGTGCAGAGTTTACTTAATTGCTCATTTGTGGCAAAACTATTAATTTTTTTTAAAACTTTATAGAACTTAATTTGTAGATTATAAAATTCTCTACAAAAATATTTATACAAATATTTTTTTATTTTGCTTAGTTTGTTCCTAAAAAGTAAATAAATGAAAAAGATATAAAATTAAAGTACACAGTGTAAAATTTTTTCCCGAGCCCAAAAAATATATTTTTTTTATCAATTTAAAGGCGCAGAATCCAAATTTGACCTTAAAAAAAATTAGCACGTCTTATTTTTTAAATTTTAGTACATGCAATTATGCCAATATAAAAATAATTTATAAAACAAAATATTGTGTTTTTTTTTTTTTTGTTTTTTTAATGGTTCTACATCATAAAAATGTTAGTTTATTGCATAAGAACCATAATACGTAACATTTTTTTAGTTCATTTTTGACAATTTTTAGTACGTGGCGATAAGCTTGTCCCCTTATGTACCCTTCTTCTTACCCTCCACCCCCACTTAGTTTTGTCACATTATCCATTTTTTTTAATATTTTTTTTTTATAATATCCCTATTTATTCTACCTATGAATTTAAAGTTTCTATGTTTTAAGTTGGGTATTTTTTAACTAATATTGAGTCGCCGAATCCAAATTTGTCCTTGGAATATTTTTGTCTCCCATGATTTTAGAACAAAAGAGGGATAAAATAATGATTTTTTAACATTTTTATCTTATTTTTCTCAGAAAACTTAGGTAGTAGAAATATTCTGAGGCCAGATTCGGTTTCAGCGACCCAAAATTAGTTAAAAAACATATGACTCCAATCGGGGCAAGAAACCGTGTTCCCTAGTGTTATCTTAGTCCAAACATGGCATTAATCACGGATAATTCTCCAGATTCTACGAAAGCGCGAAATGAGGTGTGTAACTTTATAAGAAATGTTGTCTCACATTTTTTTGAATAATAAGAACATTTAAAAATAAAAAAAATAAAGTTTTAAAATTTTTTGTGCAAATCTTAAAAAAAAATATATTTTTTCAATTTTTTTTTGTTTTCCAAAAAAATTGTTTTAATAAATCTAAACCTACAGGGGAAAGTATTATTTTGTTGGAAGCAGTATTTATTTTTATGTGTGTAAATGCTCGTTAAGGCAATCTACTTTTTCGCCAAATTACACATTCGTAGCTTGTGTAGTTCATGAGAAAAACAGCTGGACAGGCGGACGAACAGATCACCAAGCGTTCTGTTTTTCGTTTTCGATGTCTAAATGAATTAATTTTAACAAAATTCTTATAATATTTATCAATTCAATACGATATTAAAAAAAATATATAAAAAAAATGATTTCCGTGAAAAAAAAATATCTGTCTGTCGGTCTGTCTATCTGCCGGGAAATTTGTGACCACGATAACTCATGAACGATTCGAACAAAATTTGGACCATAGGTTAATAATTATAATCAATTATAATATTATCCAAAGTTCTAGGCTGGGATTTTTTTTGGTTAAAATCGGGGTAAAATGGAATAAAAATATTTTTTTTATTTATTTTTTTTTACGAAAAACGGAACTTTTTTTGAAACAATGTTCTATTTTTTTAATTTTTTTATGTTTTTATTTTTTTTTTATTTTTTTGATTTTTTTTTTCAATTTTTTTTTTCGTTTTTGATTTTAATAAACCTAGGCTTATAGGAGAATCTTTTATTTTGTTGGCAGCACTTTTGATATTATATTATTATTTAATTATATTTAGGTAGATATCTCTACTAATAAACAATATATATATTTGAATTTATTTTTATTTATTTATTGATTGATCAATATTTTATAATAATGTTAATTTTGTCTTGTTATAAGAAATGTATATTTCTTTAGAAACAATATATGTATTTTCTACTCTGTTTTGGCTTAATTTGTTATGAAAATTAGCGGAGAACCCCTAGGACAAGCCTAAAGCTTATTTGGGCTCTCCACGACTTTGTATTAAGTTCGAAGAAATAAAATAAATAAAATAAAAAAATTAAATCTATCTATTAATTTTGTCTGACTGCCCTTAAATACCCATAATTTTGCATTATTTTATATTTGCTTTATTCTGTTTCTCTTTCCAAAACAAAATTTTACATAGAAAGAACGCGGCAAGTAACTTCAACGGCACTTACCGCTTATTTCCTTAGGATTGGTACATACCGTTATTCTCCGTAGTAAAATAATGCTAAGATCGAAATCCGTACGTGTCAGGTGTACATGCCGCGTTCCTCTTTAGGATTTTTAGACAACATATTATTTTGCTTTGTTTTTAACAATTCTAAAGTGTTTGGTCCTTCAGTTTTCTAACAAAATTTTCCTGCGGCGCTGAGAATGATTACAAAGCGCAATTCCATGAGAAACTTGGGCCTTGTATTTAAAATATTTTATAAATAATTAAAATTTGCTTTGAAAACAGTTTTTGCCTGCGGAATCATCATATGATTACCAAGCCGAGTTCGAGTGCCGGCCATAAATATTATAAACTTTATAAAATAATTTGTTTTTTTAAAGTTTAGAAAATTCGTGTCATTAAAAATCCTAAAAAACAAAAAAAAAATTAATTAATATATTCTATTCAATAATTTGCATAATATACCTGTATCGGAAAAATGCGAAACCTAAATATTTATAAAAATTTTATAATTTTCTTTTTAAATTGTTGTTGTTAGGAAAATACGTGAACTTAGAAACTAAAAAAAAATCGCCTTCGGCGCTTAACTTGATTTTCATTAGTTTAATATTACAATATTTATTAATAAATATTATTAAATAATTGCATATGAAATTTTGGAAAATACGATACCTTAAGATTTCTAAAAACTTTCGCCTGTGTTGAGCATTCAAAAAAATCGAGATACCACTCTATCTCTTATATATTAGCCCTCTCCCCCTCTCCCAAGAAAAAAGATTGGCCCTTTTTGGCAATTTAGCAAAAACTTTTTATTGAAATGTTGCTAAGCCGAATAGGCTTGCCTCCCCTCTATCAAAAATCCTGCGGGCGCCCTGTGTGTAGGCCTTTGTAATTATTAAAAACTATTGGTTATAATCATTAATCGGAATAAATTCAGTTATGACTCATCAACGTTGAAAATAAACACAGAAACATAGGCTTACGGAATAATTTTGCCGAATTATGAGGGAAATTTTTATAAAGGTCACTAAATCGAAACATTTGACGACTAATTTGTTACACACAACAATATTGAATATACATATTAACTATAAATGTGTAAATATATCGGTGTTTTTCGAAGAAAATAAAAATGTAAATATTTAAAACCTCGCGTCAACGATAGAATCGACGCGGCGCCTATGCGAGCACTGGAAATTCGCCGATGAGTGGTTATAATCAATTAATTTAAAAAATAAATAAATAAATTTTGATTACTTTTCTGACTGGAGTAGCGGTACATTTTCAGGACGTAATATATGCTCGGATTGAATTTTCATGCTGAAACTCGAGCTGAAACTCTATAACTTCACAAATTGAGTTGCTTCAAATCACAATTAATTCAAATAACAATTAATTAGATATATTAGCTATTCTTATTATCTTAACGTCTAAATGACTTTTTGTTGGTTTATTAATAAATACAGTGAACTAATGAGATCAAGCGGTTGTTTACAGATATGTGAAAAAAAATTTTTGAGACCTTGTGTTATAAAATTATGATGTAATATAAACAATGTATGAATGCAAGTGTTTAGTGTTCAAGAGTGAAGTTTTTTTGCTGGTTCGAAGCTGGGTCAAAAAATCAGTCGATACCAAAAACAATTCGCGTACGTCGACGACACGATCGTGTATATAACATTTTTTATCCAATACATACAGATAATAAAACAATTACCAGCTTTATTTTAAATAGATAAACTCAATAGTAACCCCCGCGTGGCTTTTACTTTATTGAGTGGATAATTACTTATTTTACCCACTCAACTGTCACTTGTCAAATAATTTTCTTGTAAATGTCATTAAAATTTTTAATAAAAATATTAATTCCTAAGCTATTTATTGGATAAAACCTTGTATGGCACTCATGGGTAAACCGATATTGCCCTCTCGATAATTAACCTGCTTGGCTGACGCCTCGCAGGTTAATTTTCTTATGGGCAATACCTTACTTTACCCACTAGTACCATAAATAACTATTCTACCAGGTAGTAGACAAAACGTTATAAATATAACAATTTTTTTTGTTTTAGGTTTGATGAAATTAAGCTAAATATTACTTCTATGTTGGAAAAATGTTTTATTTTGATATATTTTATTAATTTTTTTGTGATTATTCCTTTTTAATACTACATCGACTTTTATTGAAGTCGAGATAACCTCTTACAGAAACACACCGTACCAGAGAAGGTTATCTTTGCCAAATTTCAGCTCTGTAGCATACCAACCTGTCATAAATGTCACTTTTGAAAATCGATCTGTAAAAAAATAATTTTCTTGTGAGAAAGTGTATATGTGGCCAAATTTTAGCTCTGTAGCACGCCAACCTGTCATAAAGGTCACTTTTGACAATCAAACTGCCAAAAAGAAGTTTTGTCGAGATAAAGTAAACATATGTCCTAATTTCAGCTCTATAGTATAGCAACGTATCACAAATGTAATTTTTGACATTTGATATGTACGTCACCCTGTCATAATTATCACTTTTGACAGTTTATCTGTTTATCACATTTTTGCCAAATATGAAGATTAAGATGTCTCTGAGATACGTACAAACCTTTCAACCTCCGTTTCACCCCCTTAAGGTTTGAATTTCGAAAAATCGCTTCATAGTGTGCTTACATCATAAAAGGAACAAACTATCCAGATTTCAAGTTTCTAGGTCAAGGGGTTTAGGCTAGGTGGTGATTCTGTCAGTCAGTCAGTCAGTGAGTCAAGACAAAGCCGCTTATATATATGAAGAATTCAACATAAGGTCCTAACCGAGCCTAACCCTCATTTTTTTTGCGAAATACGGTTTTTGCTTGAAACGGGTACTACTTTACGTACTTTATCGCTCTAGTTGATAAAAAATTCCTAATATGTTACTAGAAGTGGCAAAAAAATGCATTGGAAAATAAAGTTAGGGGTGCAAATTTGAATAATTTTTTGCTCCACCCAAATACTTACTGTAAACTATTCTTAAATAGAAAGGTTATGAACCTATTTAAAACTAGAATAGACAAGATTTTACATAAAAAACAATCTTATAATAAATGTGTGGGTAAGGCTTTTTTTTTAATAATTGGCTTTTTTCGCCCCACCCAATATTTACCTTTAACTATTCTTGATTTAAAAAGGTTTATGAACCTATTTAATACTAGCAAAGGGAAGATTTTATGCCAAAACAACCTTAAAAGAAATGTGTGGGTTAGGCCCTTTTGATAATTAAGGGTATTGTTTAGGCCCTTATTTGATGTTTTTTTTTGTTTAAATGTACATAAAACGATGTAAACAATCAAACTCTATTAAAATATAATTAATATTAAGTATAAAATTTATATTTAATATCATTGGAAGAAAAATTAATCACATTTTTGCTTCTCTTTCTTCATATAAATATAGAGATTTTTATTCCGCTTCGGAGAAGAGTAAGCTATAATCATAGACAAAATAAAATTGTCTATGGCTATAATGCGGTTAACTCGGAACCGGAGTATTTTTTTTCGAGTTTACTCCGCTCCGAATGTTACTCCGACTTTATTCCGCTCCGCAGCGAAGTAAGCTATAATGCGGTTTAACACCGGTTCGCCGCCTCTTTTAAAGTGGGTAAAACATATGAAAACCAGTTAACTCCCTCAAAGAAATACGTATTTTAAATTGCAAACCAGCTAAATCCATCAACCACTCATAAAAAAATGACTAGATCAAATAATGCAACAGATATGGAATGAATAACTAGTTCTAAACTAAACTAATTGATATAAAATACACTGCCCAGTAAAAGAGCTTTCTTAATTTACACCACGCGTAAAATGGATTTTTTATTATTATTTACTTTTAGCAAACCTTAAAAATATACCAATTTTAACGAAAACTACCCCCCGCCTCTTAGGGGGTGGAGTTAGAACTTTTTTATCATCAGATTCTCTTTCAGCAACCTTAAAAACCCCAATACACAAATTTTTACGAAAACTACCCCCGCCCCTTTGAGGCAATTTTCAAATTTTTCTAAAAAAAATGTATTTTTCCCCATTTGGACTTTTTACGGCAAGGGGGGCACTTGCCGCACCCTAATGTTCACGAAAAACAATCCCGAGCTAGAACTTTTGGTAACATACCTGTATGCTAAATTTCAAGTCTCTAGCTTAAAGCATTCTTAAGTTATAGTGCCCACAAGATTTCCCGGACAGACCGATCGACCGACCGAGCGACATTTTTTTTTGCTTGCAATTGATTTATATCGACATAAAACGTCATAAAACGCAAAAATACGCATAAAAAAATTTGAAAATTTTTGAACTAATACAAGGCTTTTCGAAATTTTAAAATATTTTCAAAATGGGAAAGCAAAACTAGATAATAATAGGTTTATTAATAAATTAGACAGTTTTTAGCTTCTCCTGTAAAATTGGGTTCCATGGCTTAGCGGGTTTGCATGTTAAGTCGTCGATATGTATTTTATAAAATAAAGAAGTAAATATCTGACTTTATTGCTTTTTTTACATGGTTGTCAGATGACAAATTTCTTAAAAAAAGTAAGTACATACTAGGTATGAATGTATGAACTACATACATACAGTGCGTTCAAAAGTCCGCCCCACCCTTTAACTTTTAAACGCCGTCATCAAATTCAATATATATTTATAAAGTGCCAATAAATAATAATAGGTATAAATTAATCTATAGAAATATAAAATAAATAAGTGTTACAAGTACATACACATACTTATGTGTTATTTCGCACCCGTCATAGAACAGTGTCATAGCACAAAATTTTGAAAAATGTGTTTTTAGTTTATTACTGCTCTTATTGAGATCTACCGATCTGTATAACTGACATATTTCTAACTAGCAGTTGTATGTAATATGCCAGTTATACAGATCGCTAGATCTCAATAAGAGCAGTAATAATACACTAAAAACACATTTTTCAAAAATTTTGTGTTATGTCACTGTTCTGTAACGGGTGCAATTTGTGCCGTTATATAGTATGGCACGTGGCACCTGCACGTGGCACTCTGATCAAAGTTAAGCGTGCACCGCCGGCGGTACACACGGCACCCTAATAATCTAATCAAAGTAAAGGAGTAAATTTTTTTGAAAAAAATAAAAAAAAATCATATGTGGTCGAATAGAGAATTTTATGAGTTTTATAATGATGTACCAGACGATTTCTTTCCATTAAAAAACATGTCCCCCCTTGTCCCCATACCGCCGGCGGTATACAAGGCACTCAACGTATTAAGATATCCACTTGAAATTTGGAACCGTTAGTGAATACGTAACATGACCCAAATATTTTTTTGGTATATATTTAATATACTTCGGTGCATAATGGAGGTATGGGGGCAAGGGGGGACATTTTTTTAAATGGAAAGAAATCGTGTACATCATCTTAAAGCTCATAAAATTCTCTATTCGACCACATATGAATTTTTTTAATTTTGTTCAAAATTTTTTTAAGGTGGTTAAAAGCTGTAGAATATGGGAATTTTCGTCGACATTTCTTTAATAAAATCTAACAGTTTTTGTTTCGTAATACAAAACTGTAAATTATATTTTTAAAATAATTTTAAATGATAATAATAATAACAAAATTAAAATTAAAAAAGGTAAGAAAATCGCTTATTTTAAACATAAGCCGCCTTCGGAGTTGCTGTAGTTGTGTAAAAAAAAACAAATTTCTTGGACCTTTATTTTTATCGCAAAAATTTAGCAATGTAATAGCTGTTACATTTTTCGAATAACAATAAACAAATAAACAAATGCTCATGGCATTGTCAGCTGTTGTAAAAGTTCAATGCCTATAGAAAAATAGTCTTTATTTATAATTATTTTTACGTAATAGAAAATATGTTTTATTTTCAGAACTTGTTTCGCAGTTTTGAAATATTCATTTAAACGAGAGCAGACGAGACTTTTAACCACTGTATCCTATAACAAGATAATTGCTTTTACGAAAATTTGTAAATTTTGACTCAACATTATTTTTAAATACCGCTTCCAACAAAAGGATAGTTTTCCTTGTAGGCCTAGATTCATTAAAACAAAAAAAACATTTTTTTTTTCGAAAAAAAAAAAATGTTTTTACCCTTTTACCACTGATTCCTAACAAAACTAATGTCTAGAACTCCGTATAAGGAATCTATGGTCCAAATTTAAAGTCTTTGACTCAAAGCATTCTAAAGTCATCGTGGTCACAAATTTTCCGAAGAGACCGACAGAGACAGAATTTTTTTTCAAAAAAAGAATATCATTTTTTTTGTTTAGTTATAATAGATTATACACATACAGGGTGATCAATAACTGGCATGCCAAAAAATTAAGAGGTAATTCTACATCTACAAATATCAAAAAGAGTTCCTATAAAGGTTGGTCCGCAAATGAGGCCTAAGAGAGCTACGGCCTTTAAAATTGCAATTAAAATAAGGTTTTTAATTAATAACTCTGGTATCCTTTAAGCTAGAGCGTGTATACTAGCATTTATAAAGGCAATAAGTTTATGTTAATTTATTTTTTTTAATTTATCCACAGGCGCCCCTAGACGGAAAAATGTATTAGGCTTAACACATTTTTGCCCCAACTTTTTTAAGTGTTTTTGTAAAAAATATGGATTCCTTGAGTAAAAATAATTAAAATATGTCATATAGTGTAACACTGTAGGAGCAACCGTTTTCAAAAAAATGCAAATAAGAGGAAGCAACATTTTGTGCCACCAAAAACGTTAATTTTTAAAAGACTATTACTCCTTTAATATTTAGGTGTTTTGGTGAAGAATACTTTTTTGCTCAATTTTAAATGAATAATCAACCTGCAGCGTTAAAATTTTATTGATGCTTTTTTTTGTTCCCCATTCAATATGTCATTTTCGAAGGGCCGTAGCTCCCTTAGGGCTCATTTCCGGACCAACCTTTATAGAAACTTTTTTTTCCTATTTTTGGATGTAAAAGCACCTCTTAAATTTTGGCATGGCAGTTACTGATCACCCTATACAGGGTGTATTTAAAATAGCGTCGGAAATTTTAACAGGTGATTCTACATGATAAAATATGACAAAAAGTTTCTTAAAAAATATGTCTAAAAATGCGTGATAAGGGAGCTACGCCCCTTTGAAATTGACTAAAAAAATCGGTTTTTATTTAATAACTCAGGAACCCTTTAAGGGGGGGCCTTATCAGTTTTTTGTCCCAAACTTTTTTCTGTGTAACTTTTTTGCAAATTTATTTTTGAAATATGATTCCTTAGGTCAAAATACATAAAAAAGGTACTCTTGTTATAATACTATAGGATTAACCGTTTTCGAGAAAAAATCATTTGAAGGTGAAATTTCACGGTTCGAGGACGAAAAATTAAATACTAAAATGTCGAAAACCAAAATTTTAATGATGCAATGTTATTCTACATCCAAAACTAAGAAAAAAAGTTTCCATACATGTAGGTCGAAAAAACGCTTTTAAAGCTACCATGGCCTTTTAAAAATGGTGCATATTTAGGAGACCATAGCTCCATTAGGATTGATTTTTGGAAGTACCTGTATATGAGGTTTTTTTCTTAGTTTTTAATGTACATTCACCCTGCATCATTAAAATTTTGGTTTTCAACATTTTAGTATTTAATTTTTCGTCCTCGAATCGTGAAACTTTACCTTCAAATGAATTTTTATTGAAAACGGTTAATCCTACAGTATTACAACAAGAGTACCTTTTTATGTATTTTGACCTAAAGAATCATATTTCAAAAATAAAATTGCAAAAAAGTTACACAGAAAAAAGTTTGGGACAAAAAACTGATAAGCCCCCCCCGTTTCGCACACCCCTGGTTGAAATAAGTACATGAAAATAACACACAAAAATGGGCCTTGGTAGGATTAGTTGACGTGCAAAACCTCGTTGATATATCTCAAAGGGTTCCTGAGTTATTGAATAAAAACCGATTTTTTTAGCCAGTTTCAAAGGGGCGCCCTTATGACGCATTTTTAGACATATGTTTATAGGAACTTTTTGTCATATTTTATGATGTAGAATCATTTGTTAAAATTTCCGACGCTATTCAAATTCACCGTGTATATACAGTCTGGAATCACCCAATTAACTTTTCAGTTATGTCTTTTTAAAAAACGCTCGGACAGGTCGATTTTTATTTTAAATTTTGCTAATTTTGGTGTAAAAAAAGTTATCAAAATATTCTCCCCCTTGCACCCACCCATCACAATTTTTTTAAAATAGCAAACCTACCCCTTGTGATCTTTGAAAAGGTTATTTAATAAGCTTTCTAACTGTGTATGATAAAGCCTTATTCGGCCATGGGCTTATAAAAAAATGGGTGGCTATTTAAAAAAAAAAAAAATTGGAATGGGTGGGTGCAATGAGTTGAAAATTGTGATGTAACATTTTTTGTAAACCAAAATTTGCAAAATAAAAAATAACCTGTCTGAGCATTTTTTTTCTTTAACTTATAACTAGAAAGTACAAAAAAATGCTCAGACAGGTCGATTTTTATTTTTAATTTTGCAAATTTTGGTTTACACCATTCCAATTTTTTTTTTAAATAGCCACCCATTTTTTTATAAGCCCATTGCCAAATAAGGCTTTATCATACACCGTTAGAAATAATTATTATTAAATAATCTTTTCAAAGATGTATCACAAGGGGTAGGTTGTTATTTGAAAAAAAAAGTTGTGATGGGAGAGTGCAAGGGGATTAAAATTTTGAGTACTTTTTTTACACCAAAATTTGCAAAATTAAAAATAAAAATCGACCTATACGAGCGTTTTTTTTTAAAGACATAACTGAGTTAATCGGGTGATTCCAGACTTAATGTACGCACTGTATATATATTTTTGGAATCGAAAAATTTTACTGAGTTTTTACTATTTTACCCCCGATTTTTACCTATATTGGTCCCTGTTTAGAGCTTTGTATAAATGCATAGGTATGGTCCAAACTATAATATTGGGATAAAAATCTACTTACTTATTCGCCCCAACGGGCTCCATTTTCAGGGTTTCCGTCATTTTTCTTTAAGTAAAACCCTCAGTTTTCCTTTCACAGCTATCGAAATATGCCGCAAACAAAAGCTCTTTCGTGTAAACACTTTCAGTGTCAACATTCAGACTGGTTGCATTTCTCAGCCAAAATCTAAAAAAAAATCACATTTAATATACACTGTCAAAAATAAATTAAATTTTTTAAATTATTTGAATATTCCGACAAACATCTATAATTGTCAGTTAAATGTTAAAATTAAGACAAAAGTGTAAAATTATCTTTATTTGTCGATAAATTAAAAGTAAACATTTTAAATGAATTTTTAAAATTGGGTCAGAAACGTAAAATATTACCCAGTAAAAAAAGCTATACTATTTTTTCGCCCTCAAGCGTGAAGAGATTTTTTATTATTAGAATCAGTGACATCAAAAACCCAAATATTCCAATTTTAACAAAAACATCAATAATATTGTAAATATTTAAAAATTACTACCCCCGCCCTCCGGGTTGGAGTCAGATTTTGTTTATTATTAGATTCAGTTTCAGCTACCTCAAATTTTCACGAAAATATTGTAAACATTAAAAATAATCACTAACCAGAAATATGGAAAAGGGCAACAATATCGATTGTTGTGCTTACGAAATCTAAATTTTCTATCTGGCAGCAACAAGTTGTGTTATTGCCTCACCAAATTTTTGGTTGCTACAACCAGAAAAATAGTTGAACTTTTTGCCCCAACTACATCGTTTTTTCAGTGTAGACAGAGTCTTATCTACAAGGGCTAATTATTGATGATAATTTATCATTTAGTGAAATAAAGGTTAATATTAGATTTTTTGCATGTTTTGAAGTTATTGGGTCAGCTGACAAATTAGCTTTCAGGGCCCAAAAATCTAGTAATTGACATTTTTATTTTTTTTTTTTGGCCTGTAATATGAATACAATGACAATTGCCATGCCTGGTAGAAATCACTAAAATACAACGCAACGTTGTGTTTTCAGTGATTTTTAACGTTGTAAATAAAATATATTTTATTTGCCTTTAGTTTTCTTGGTTTTATATTTATGACAATATATTATTAGCTGTAATGGGTTGCCTACAAGCGCAAATCAAGGAAAACTTGACAGTTTGCTAATTCAATTAGATTTCTGTGGATATGCTGCCAAATAAGATAATAAAATTGTACTGTTTTACATTTTATATATAAGGAAAAGACAGTGTATTTTGTTTTTTATAAAGGTAACTAAATCACGAATTAAGTAATTTTTATAAAATCTAGACATTAATAAAACAACTCAAGTTATACTGGTCAAAATAGTAAGGTTATAACTATATAGGTATAGTTTTTACTTTGACATGAAAAACAGAAATATTTGGATTGAAAACATAAAAAATATCAAAAAAGGCTGCCATGAAAGGTGAAAAATGGCATACAGAACGAGGTGAGTAAAATTCGTAGAATTTACAACGTAAATTCCATATAAATTAGGGAAACCTACATACATATATATCAAACTAGTGTGATATGAGGCGTTTTCTAAAGAACAAAAGAGTGTGCTAAATATCATTTTCAAAGAGGGCCGTAGGAAACAGAAATATTAAATGCTGCTTGTTTTTAAATTTTCATCCTGTATACATTTGCATATACATGTATATACGTTAGGGTGGGTCAAAAAAACCGACTATTTTTTTTTACTTTGTACTCTGAAAAATCGGTTGCTAGACACCTCTAGAAAATTCTCACCAAATATGAGCTCTTAATTTTGAGTATTAGAAACAAAAATTCATATCTCTTTGACAACTGTTCGTTAAAAAGTATTTCTCCCCATATTCTTGTAGGAAATCGAACGCTCTACAAAAAAGGTGAGTTTCACGAAAATTTATACAAATTTGAGTTCCTATGAAAAGAGAAATGTTTTAAACTATTTGTCTCGTTTTTTTTATAATCCTACGTATGTTTGGTTATATTAAAAAAAAAATTAGTGCATTATTTCTAACTCAGAGTCAATGATTTATTAAATTTTGAAAAACAATAATAATAAAATAATAAGTTATTATAAAGATAAATTTTATGAAAATATTATTAAAATAAAAAAGTTTCAAATAAATTTTCGAAAGGGAAACTTCTATAAGAGTTACTCTTACGATAGAAACTCAAATTTGTATAAATTTTCGTGAAACTCATAAATTAAATTTAAATTTTTCGAATTATTCATCAAAAACTATTAAAATTAGTAAGCATTGAAGATGACGATGAATATCTTTTAAACGCTTAATTTAATCGACAAATCACAAGAGACCATTTTTGTAGAGCAGTTAATTTCCTACAAAACTATGAATTGCGCAATTCATAATAATTTTTTGTAAGCGAGTTATAAAATTCAAAAGCAAAACAGAAAAGTCCTAAAATAATCAAACTTTAACCTTTGATATCTTTTAAACGGTGAGGTTTACGAAAAAATTGTAATAGACCTTTTTTGTAGAGCGATTTCCTACAAAATGTGTGGAGAAATACTTTTTAACGAACAGTTGTCAAAGAGATATGAATTTTTGTTTCTAATACTGAGGAAAAAATGGGAAATTGTAAAGCGGAGGACCTTCTTATCAAAATTAAGAGGTCATATTTGGTGAGAATTTACTAGAGGTGTCTAGCAACCGATTTTTCAGAGTACAAAGTAAAAAAAAAGTAGTCGGTTTTTTTGACCCACCCTAATATATGTATTGCATATACATGTACCTACGTATAGGACTTGAAGCAACTGAAGTTCAAGTAAAAAATTGTATTGAGATCATTTTTAACAGTGCATATAAGTTATGTAAATGTACTGAAAAATTTTCGGTAGACTGACCGAAAAATGTGTCATGTGTTATAATAAATCAAATTTTACGACAGCTTTAAAAGTTTATTTTTGTTTACTGCTGCCATTTGGATGTTGAACAAAACAATGGTCTCTCCTAAAGTTTATTTATTCATACACACAGAAAAATCTCATCTTGTAAAATCAATAAAAAATTATTTTAATTAAAAAAAAATTCCTTTTAAAATATTAAAAGTAAAAACTTTACATTTTAGTTATGAATAATATTAATTTAAAAAAATAATTTTTACATCAAAAAGTTTTTCACTTCAAAGAAAAAATATTGTCCCTTACTTTCTTATTTTAATGTTTTCTTAATAATATTATGACATTTCCCTTTATATTGTTGAAAAATATCAATATATTAAAGAATTATTTTTAAAATAACCAGTTTTTATATTCAAATTATTTACAAGTTACCAATGATTTAAAAGGAAACATTTTTCAAATTACAATGAATATTTTTATTTTTACAATCACTTATAAAACTAAAAAATATCTTTTTGAATTAACAAAAAACACCGTCGGAGCAAAAACATATTGGTTTACTTTTAAATCATATGACTTTTATTTGATTTTACAACGATTTTTCTGAGTGTATCTAATATCAAAGAGTTTTTGAGTCTTCGTGGTGCTGTTACTAGTACTTTAAAACCACCACGATAACTGAAAAACAGCAGTACCTGTACTGCTTTGTCTAAGATTCTTAAATTATTTTGTCCTTTGACCAAAAGTTTCGAACTTTTATGTTATAACATTTAGGCTATATACATGTTTTAGCTCAGGCGTAGATACGGGGGGGGGGGGAGGTTAAGGGGCCAATTACAGTAACAGTATACTCTCAAGAATATAAAATTAGATAAATAAAATTTTATAAAATTATTTAATACATTGAACACTTAAAGTTTTTAGGAATGTTACTTCCCCCTCTGGGCCATTCCAGCCGTTTAAGGACCTATGTATTACATGTTTGTTTAACCTCGTACTATTCTACTTAATTAAGCATCTTCTAAGTCCAGGACTTGTGTGGGCTAGTAGTAGAGGGAACCACCGGCTTATACTGACTTTCGAACCAGTTTCTAGGGAGTTACCGTTTCACTTATCGCCTTCGCCAAATTTCAATTATTAATTAACTGAAAAAGGCAAATCGGCGCCAGTGAGAATCGAACTCACGCTAGTAGGCTTGCTATACATACGCGCTAGCCACTACGCTATGCCTCCCACCTGGGTAGTAATTTTTAAACATTACTGTATAAAATTAATTAATGTGAATAACTAAAGTAAAAACTCTATAACTTATTAATCCAGCACGATTTTTAATGAAAGTAATATATAAGCTTAATTTTTATATATTTTTGTAGACATCGTTTCATTAGAGGATTTTGTGTTTTATATTAGTATTTTAGTTTTAAGTGATTAGAAGAAAAAAACTGTTATTTTTGAAATAACATATATATTTTTAGTTATTATTCCTGTTTAAAACTGTTTTTAAAGCTTTTTTTTACTGGAGAAAAAAATAAAACACCCGAAACGAAAAAAGTGCAAAAAAATATTTTGTAGCCTACCACTTAAAGCTTTTTTTGCAATATTTGGTGGAAGTCACTATATAAATGGGCACTCCTACAGATTGCAAAGTAGTCCTATTCCATTTACGATTTCGGTACTAAAACGGCATAAGACATTATGAAACACCCGAAACGCAAAATAAAATTATTTAGCTACTACCGCTTATTAATTAATTTAAACGTTGATATTATTTTTTTAGTGCGATATTTACTTTTAACTTTCAGATCACCCAATTACAATACCCCGTCCACCCCCGCCCTAGAAATATTTTGGGTTTTTACTTTCCCCGAGGAAAGTCTTGTCTTAGTAAAAAAAAATCGAAAAATTTTTATTGCTTTTTTTGCGTTTCTTGACGTTTTATATCCAAAAAATACGATTTCCGTAAAAAAAAATCTGTCTGTCCGGAATATTTGTGACCACGATAACTTAAGAACGCTTTGAGCTAACGACTTCAAATTTGGACCATAGGTTGATTATCTAAAGTTCTAGACTGGGATTGTTTTTGGTAAAAATCGGAATGGGGTAAAATGGGGTAAAAACAATTTTTTCAAAAATATTTTTTTCTAATTTGTTTCTCGTTTTACAAAAAAAGAAACGTTTAAAAAAAAAATTTGAAAAACAAAAAAAAAAGATTAAAAAAGTTTTTTAAATTTTTTTTCGTTTTCGATTTTAAGTGAATCTAGGCTTATAGGGAAAAGTATTATTTTGTTGGCAGCAGTATTTCAGTTTATTGTCAGTATTCATTATAATAAAAAAGCATACGAAAATCATGTCATCTATGAAAACATTTTTCATGAGTAGGCTGTGGTCTAAACTGTAAGTTTGTTGATTTGTGGTTTAGTGTTTATAAATTGACCACGATGGCTCCTGCGGTTCCTGTAAAGCAACGCTTAAAAAAAGTCCGAAGACGAGAGAAATTTAATAAATTATAAAAAATATTGTTAAATTGGTTAATTTATTAGAAATATTTATAGGTTTTTGAAGTAAAAAATATTGTTCGGTTTTATTTTTAGTATTCATTATGATTAATATTAAGAATAATATTTATTTAAGAAATAAACTCTTTAAGAACGTAATGTTTTGTATTTTTATTACTAAATCAATTATTTTGTTTTTTTTTATGCCGGATCGTCTTTCCGAAATTATTTTCGAGATACTACTTATTATAATATAAATTTGAATTTAGGAATTAAAAACGTATATATTTTTTGAGTGAAACACCCGAAACTAGCGCCGATTGCCTTTTTCAGTTAATTAATAATTGAAATTTGGCGATGGCCTACTCCCTAGATATATTGGTTCGAAAGTCAATTAAAGCCGGTGGTTCTCTCTACTACTAGCCCACACAAGTCCTGGACTTAGGGGATGCTTACTTAAGTAGAATAGTACGAGGTTAAAAATAAACATAAATTATGTGAAACACCCGAAACGTTCATTTTATAACAAAAAATATATATATTTATAATATTTATTGCTAATTTTATGATAGAACAAAGCATAAATTTAACTATACGTTGTGATAAATAATTCATTATAAAAGCTTATAAATTCGTGGATTTTAACAATATTTCAACTCTAGGATTTTATTGCATATTTATTAGAACCAAATTGAAAATTTTAACATTTTAATCTTTAAAACGGCTTAAGTTTAATTTGTCCTTCATAATAAACAAAATCTTAAAAATTTAAATATAATAATAACATCACAGGCCAACATGGATTTTGTGATCGGATGTTTTTTTTCTGGCTGCCACTGACTGCCAAACAAGCATTTTCTTTGTTTCCATCACGTATAATTTTTTTCAACTATAAGCCATGCCAAAAATCTTTCTTTAAAATGAAGTAAAGAATTTTTAAATTAGGGACATTGGTCTACATCAGCATAATCAAAAGAACACATTTTTAAAAAGATCAAAACAAAAATAAAATTTTGGACCACCCTATTAGCGCGGATTTTTCTTTTGTAATTTTTTATTTTATTTGAAACCAGCGGTATAAAAAATAGTCGTATGCAAAAATTAATAATTTTTTTTTTCTTGACTCACTGTGCGGTTGTTCAAAACCCTTACGTGATGGAAAAAAACGGAAGTTATATTCGAAATCAACATAACTCAGTTAGCCAAAATCAGTTGTCAGATCCACAACAGCTTTAAAATGTTGAAAATTTGTTGGCCTGTGTAATCCATCTTATTATTATAATTGTTTAAAATCTAAATATTGATAAATTCTTCCTTTAAAGTAAGAATTACTGTCCGTAGTGGCAACTGTACTTTGAATGATAATTCAAAGACGTAAAGAAGAAGAAGAAGAAGAAGAAGAAGAAGAAAAAGAAGAAGAAGAAGAAGAAGAAGAAGAAGAAGAAGAAGAAGAAGAAGAAGAAGAAGAAGAAGAAGAAGAAGAAGAAGAAGAAGAAGAAGAAGAAGAAGAAGAAGAAGAAGAAGAAGAAGAAGAAAAAGAAGAAGAAGAAGAAGAAGAGTTAGCAAGCCTTCAACAGCCGCTCGTTTAACTAGGAAAAATTCATTTTGGGGGACAGTAAAAAATTGCCCGTCAGCTGTCTACGACCTTGTTTAAGCTAACTTCATAGGATAAGACTAATTTAGACACTAACTGGCTTAACTGGTTAACATATTTTTATCTGAAGAATTTCTAAATATGCTTAATCCAGACTGTTTTATGTTCCGTTATCAAATAGATAAAAATTATGTGTGAATGTTTCAATTAAAAAAAAATCAAGAAATTTATTGTTTTTTTTTTCTAAAAAAGGTTAATTATTAATTATATTTAATACAAAAAATAGATCTTTTCTTCTGTATTTCGGGAAAAATTTGTGATCACGATAACTAGAGATTTTAAAGTATCGTAGTAATCAATTCTTTTTCTACGACTGCTTGAGAATGTAAGCAAATACACACACTTTTCAAACACAGAATGAACCCATTCTAGCTCTAGATACGGTATGAATATTCCGTATCAAGTGTTAGAATGAGCACATGTAGTGCCATCTCTTGTTTATAAAAGTAAAGAAAACTGTAGCAAAATTATCAAAAATATATATATTTTAGCATAAAATATTGAATAATTTAATGCAATTTAAAGTTTTGCGTTAAAATTACATAAAGTTTATTAGTTTTTCTTAATATTTGACCAGTTTTTTTATCAATTTAGTTCAAAAAATTAAAACTGCTCCATCTATTGTTAAATATTTAAACCTGATATATGTCACGACAATCAGACATAACCTCCAATTTTTGCATTATAATTTGTAAATATGTGCTAAAATTAAATAAAAATCTTTTTTAAGTAGTTATTTGATAAAATTATTAAATAACATTAACTGCTTTATTTAAAAATATGTGTTTTGTTGCATTTACAATGTCGAGTCACAAAAAACATTGTTTTTAACCTTGTCCGCAGTTTAAAGCCATACAGTGTTTCATATTTGCAGTCGAAGAAAAAGTATAGTCTACAACACGTATGAAATAGTCATTCCGCTCTCGCGGGACCGTCATACTCGCCTGCCGGCTCGACAAACTTTCCGCTCGCGCGGAATATTGTCTATTCCATACTACTTATAGACTATACTATTCTATGTTTCCCTTGCCCATACCCATTTATTAGCTGTCAAAACTAGCCGTTGGAAGTGAACCTATTAATTACGGTACAGTTTCGTAGTTTCTTACAAACATTTTTGGCAGGAAAGGGTTAAAAATGGGGTAAAAACAATTACTTTTTTTTGCAATACCTCGTTTAATATTGGTCGCTCGCCTAACGTTGATATAAAAATAACTTATAGGGGAAAGTGATGTTTTGTTAGAAGTAGTTTTGTTGATTTATTTTTATCTAAAGAATTTATAATAAATATTATTCAGACTGTTTTTTAAATGCCATAATATTATACTCTAATATAGTTATTTAACACTGATTAAATATGACATCCAGAAATAAAAGTTATGACCTTTTCGGGTTTAAGTCTAATTTTAAAATAATTAATTACAAAATAGTTTATTTGTGGACAAAATATGTTTATTGCATATAATTAGTTCAAAAAGTTTGTTTTGAAATAGAAAATTGGTATACAGGGTGAGAAATATTTTAAGGGGTAGTTTTACATTAAAAAATATGAAAAAAGGTTGGTCCCGAAGTGAGCCCTAAGAGTGCTGGGCCCACCTAATGGTACGTCAAAAAAAAAAATTGTTTAATATCTCTGGAACCGTATGAAGTACAATTACAAATTTTTGCACACTGATAAAGGTTATCATCTTATGTAATTGTTATTTTTGTAATTTTAGCTATATAGTGGTAGTGCTAAGCTCTACAATGCGTTACGATGAGGGCGGTTTACCCAGGGTTTTTTTGGGCTCCTTTCGTTACGTATTTATATGTGGGGGAGGGGTATGTCTCAGCGTTACGAACGTGAAATGGGGAGAGGGGGTCAAAATTTGCAAAACGAAAAGATATATTAGCAATTTCCTTTTTATTTTTGCGGTTTCTGCTCCATTTCTACGTTAGTTAATATTTTTTTTTGCTAATACACATTTTTGCTTGGTTTGTCCAAACTATTCGCATTTTGCGATACGTTTTTAAAGTATGACTACTTTTCCAAATTAATGGATATCGATTCAAGCATAATCTAAAGCTAATTTGGGGCTTTCCTTGACTGTATAATTACTGTAAAATTCTCTCTAGAATATGCGTCACCTATTTGGTCTCCTTATTATCAAAACAGTATTGATTTAGGGGGTTCATTGTCGTTTCTTAAGAACTGCTGGTTATAAATTGGGTATACCAACCCTTGGTAACCAAGGTTAAACTTTGTTTATAATTATCCAGTTGTGCTTGATCGCCTGAAACTGAATACTCTTTTTATCTCGAAGGAACGAAGCTGATTTAATCCTACTGCACAAGATACTTTTCGGTTTGATTCAATGCCCAGAACTCTTAGAACAAATAAATTTAAGTACAAATTTTATAACTCGATATAACTCCGCTTTTATGTTGGTTTTCACTTTACAAACTATGCTTTTTATGGTCCGCTTACAAGAATAATATTATTATTATTATCCAGTTTGAAAATTCATTCATGGTTCTAAACGTCTGAACTTCTTATAGTGAAGTGGTTTATTATAAAATAATTAAAATCAACTTCACGTTAATTTTATTGTTAAAAACAATTAGTGTGACCGCGGTTTCGCTATAATAGAGATAGCATCTACGGACTTAAATACATACAGAGCGGTCCAAAAGTCACCCCCCCTCTCTTAACTTTTGAACCAGTTGAGATATCGACTTCAAATTTGGAACTTTTAAATAAGACAACTTAAACTATCTTTTAACATATATTTAATACTTTCAGCTCTTAAAATGTGGGCAGGGGGGCATGGGGGCATGGGGGCACATTTTTTTAAATGGAAAGGGGGGTCGTGTAATACATCATTTTAAAGCTTATAAAATTCTCCATTTAACTCCATATTTTTAAATAAAAAAATTTTTTTTTTTGGATTTAAAATGGGGTTGAAAATGGGTATTAATGTCAAAATTTCTCTAAAAAAAACAAATATTTTTTTAAAAATGCCTAATTTCACCATAAAAAAATGTTAATTATACTTTTAAACTAATTTTAGTTGACATAAATAAAAATTTATAAAAAAAAACTTATAAAATCGAATGTTTTAGCACAAAAAATTGAAAAATCAAAACCTTAAAAAACATTTTTAAAAAATTTAAAAATATTAGTTTAAATAGAGAATTTTATAAGCTTTAAAATGATGTATCACACGACCCCCCTTTCCATTTAAAAAAATGTCCCCCTATGCCCCCCTGTCCACATTTTAAGAGCTAAAAATATCAAATATATGCTAAAAGATAGTTTAGGTTGTCTTATTTCAGAGTTCTAAATTTGAAGTCGATATCTCAACTCGTTCAAAAGTTAAAAGGGGGGGGGTGACTTTCGGACCGCACTGTATAATGGGACATCTTTAATATTCTAGTCATAAATAACACAAAGGACATTACACAATTAATAAATTAGGTTACGAATTCGTAATTCGTAATTAATAAATTAGGTTACGAATTACGAATTACGAATTCGTAACCTAATTTATTAATTGTGTAATGTCCTTTGTGTTATTTATGACTAGAATGTTAAAGATGTCCCATTATATGTATTTAAGTCCGTAGATGCTATCTCTATTATAGCGGTCACACTAATTTTTTAAACAATAAAATTAACGTGAAGTTGATTATAAGCTTTTTTAATTATTTTATTATTATTATTATTATTATAATATAATGAAATTGGCTAATTTAAACTCAAATATCGAGATTGTTGGCACTTCATTGGTGAGATTTAAACATTCATTAAAAAGTGTCAACCTAATTCACCAATAATTTTAAATCAAGTTTTAATTATTATACAGGGTTAATCAGAAATAGAGTCATTAATTTTAAGGGGTGATTCTACATTGGAAAATATTATAGCGGTCACACTAATTTTTTAAACAATAAAATTAACGTGAAGTTGATTATAAGCTTTTTTAATTATTTTATTATTATTATTATTATATAATGAAATTGGCTAATTTAAACTCAAATATCGAGATTGTTGGCACTTCATTGGTGAGATTTAAACATTCATTAAAAAGTGTCAACCTAATTCACCAATAATTTTAAATCAAGTTTTAATTATTATACAGGGTTAATCAGAAATAGAGTCATTAATTTTAAGGGGTGATTCTACATTGGAAAATATGAAAAAAAGTTCTATAAACATATGTCTAAAAATGCGTCATAAATTCTGTTTTTATTTAATAACTTAGAAACCCTTTGGGATATAGCAACGAGGTTTTCTACGTGAACTAATCCTAATAAGGCCTATCTTCGTATGTTATTTTTATGTATTTATTTTAACCACAGGTGTTCAAGACGATGGGACCTTATCAGTTTTTTATCTCAAACTTCTTTCTGTATAACTTTTTTGTAATTTATTTTCTGAAATATGATTCCCAAGGTCAAAATATATAAGAAAGGTACTCTTGTTGTAATACTGTAGGATTAACCGTTTTCGAGAATAATTAATTTGAAGGTAAAATTTCACGGTTTGAGGACGAAAAATCAAATACTAATATGTTTAAAACCAAAATGTCAATGATGCAGAGTTATTACTTAGAGAAAAAGTTTCTATACATGTAGGTCAAAAAATCGCATTTAAACCTACTTTAAAAATGGTGCATTTTTAGGAGACCATAGCTCCTTTTTGGAAGTACCTGTATATGAGTTTTTTTCTTAGTTTTTGATGTACACCATGCATTATTGAAATTTCGGTTTTCAACATTTTGGTATTTAATTTTTCGTCCTCGAACCGTGAAATTTCAATCATTTTTCTTGAAAATGGTTAATTCTACAGTATTACAACAAGAGTACTTCTTTTTATGTATTTTGACCCAAGGAATAATATTCTAAAAATAAAATTACAAAAAAGTTGCACAGAAAAAAGTTTTGGACAGAAAACTGACTCACACACCTGGTTAAAACAAGTGCATGAATTAATATTAAGATTATTAAGATTAGTTTACATTCAAAACCTCGTTGCTGTATCTCAAAGGGTTCCTGAGTTATTAAATTAAAAACGAATTTTAGCCACTTTCAAAGGGGCTTAGCTCCCTTACGACGCATTTTTAAACCTGTTTATAGAAACTTTTTTCATATTTTCCTACGTAAAATCACCCCTTAAAGTTAATGACCCTATTTCTGAATAACCCTGTATATTAATTGTATAAGTAATCTGGCTTTTTATTTTATTTTATTTGGTTATATTTAGTACACATTTCTTATGTATTATATGTGTATTTATTTTACTTATATTGAATGTATATTGTAAAAAGAGGGTAACTCGTATATAAAATATAAATAATATCAAATAAATAATATTATAATACTTGGCCAGCACTTGTTTATTTCAATTACTATTAAACTATTAATTATTATTTAACTTTAATTTCAATTTAATAGCAATCTATTATTTAATTTCTAAAACATACATGCATAAAAATAGATCAATCAACTGGATGTTATTGTACTACTCCTTAAAATACTACGCGTAGAAGAATACATTGTGAAAAAATATACAAAATTTCATGTCATTATAACTGGAATTTTACCAAATATAAAAGCAATTTTCTCTTTTTTTTTGAGTAGTATACACATGGAAAAAAGGATATTCGTAAATTATGAATATAGGCCGTCGCCGAGGTATTGATTTCAGTAGACGCGTGTAAAACTCCCGCTTCGTGTAGAGTCCCAGTCAAGTAGATGCCGCAAATACGTTACTGTTTCACACCCGTATACTGGAATCAATACCTCGAAGACTTTTTATGTATAATTATGAACTTTACATATGCTAAAAGGATAGTGTTTGGTAAGTTTTTACTGCAAAAGACCGTTTAGGCGGAGCCAAAATGGTTGACCAGCAACAACTTTTCTATCATTGATATGCCCAGGATTCGATTTATTTTATTAGTGTGTTAATGTGGACAGTGTTTTTCATAGCATTAGCATCATACATATAATATTAAATATATATAGACAAATTTTGTCTTCCCCCCGTGGTAATTTTTTTAATCGTAAGTAGGCTAATTATTCGAAAGAAAAAGCCAATAACTAATTTAGGATACAATAAAATTTTAAAAGGAGGTACCGATATTATACTCAACTGTGATATCTTTTGCATAAAAAGGTCGGGTGGTGTAAACATTTTAGTGCAATATCGGTATCTTCTTTTAACGTTAAAGTTCATAATTTACGAATGTCCCTAACTTTTTTCCATGTGTGTATATGAGGGTTATTAAATTTTGAAAATCGACAAACATTACCTAAGAAGAAAGACATTAATACCGTGCTTGTCTAAAATTCGCCTCCTCTCCTTTAACTTTTGAACTGTTTAAGATATGAAATTCAAAGTTTTTGCCCGATTTGTATAATTTAACTTTTTGATTTTTTGGGAATAGTGCTTTGGATCTGACTAAAATTGTTTTCTAATTTTGCTGACTAAAATTGTTATCTAATTCTCTGTTCGAAAACAACGAAAATCCATCGTCGAAACGTCACAGCAAAATTAGATAACAGTTTTAGTCAGATACAAAGCCCTGTTCCCCAAACATCAAAATGGAGGCGTAAGGCAAGGGAAGATAAACTTTTCATTAAAAAAAAATCCTTACGCCTACGTTTATTGTGTCATTTTATTAAAGAGTGCTACCAAGCGATAAATATAAAGAAAATATTATTAGTATTATTCTTATTATTATTAACATATATTTTGGAAAGAATATCCAGTGACGTCGCCATGTTGGAGCAGTTGGGAAAATTGGACTTTGTAGTTGGGAAAATGTTGGTCAACTGGGAAAATTGAACATTGTAGTTAGGAAAGAACATGGAGAGTTAATGACCTAAGAAAATATTATTAGTATTATTATTATTATTATTAACATATATTTTGGAAAGAATATCCAGTGACGTCGCCATGTTGGAGCAGTTGGGAAAATTGAACATTGTAGTTAGGAAAGAACATGGAGAGTTGGTGACCTTTTTTAATTGTAAATTGAGAATAGTGCGACTGGATCTTCGTAAAAAAAATCACCATTTCATGTCGACGTTTCGTCTTTTATTAAGACTTCTTCTGAAAAGACAAAACAAAAAAGATCCAGTCCCACTCTTCTCAATTTACAATTTAAAAAAGGATCACTAAAACCTCCACTTACAGATCTTCTCTAAGTTGTCACTTTTTATTTGCAAGACATGTGTAGCTGGTAGAATGTTAAAACAGTACGGAAAATTGGACCTTTAAGTTTGGAAATTTCTAGAGGCGATAACCTTTTTAATCCTCACTTTTTTTACGCGTACGCTACACAGTTGATAAATTCGAGGTAGGTGAGTTGAAAAATTTGATGTTTTTCTCCCTTTCCCTAACTACACTCGCGACGTATATACATAATTTATGGACCATAGGAAACGCAATATGCTATAAACTGTAATTTTTTATTATGGAATGCGAAGCATTGCATATTCACGGCTTGAAATAAAGTTATTTTAATTAAGAAATTAGCTGAAAATTTATTACTTGAAAACAACTTTATTTGATTCAAGCAAGGAAAAATACAGTCGAATAACAGCATATATAAGCATTGCATATCTTCACGGCTTGACATAAAATTATTTCAATTAAGAAATTAGCTGAAAATTATTTACTGGAAAATAACTTTTAGGAAACGTTCAAGTATTACGTAACGCAAATTTTGATCATTTTGGACCCCCACCCCCTCCCTGTAACGCTATTTTCCTATACCATTAATATGGGCATAATACTCCAAAATGACCCCCACCCCCCCCCTAGGAGCGTTACGTAATACTTAAACGTTCCCTTATTTGCTCCAACCAAGGAAAAATACAGTCGAATAACAGGATATATAAGGGTGTTTTTTCAATAAGGCAATAAAGGTGTCTAAAATCTACAATAAAAAATACTTTCTAGTGCACAAGTAAAGAAAAACTGTGATAACATTAATAGGTTTTAAGCCTCCAGTTACAATACGCGGTTTTCTATTTACCACGCGTGGCCTATGCCCATGGCCTATCGTAAGAGTCACATAATTTTGGGACACTTTTTTGTAACGGTTTCATTCCTAATGGTTTCAGCCGTAACGGTTTTAGCCCTCTACCCCCATCTAAAACATATTATTGTTAAAAAGTATACTGAAAAAAAAAAGATCTGGTGGGTTCAACCAGAAATCCGGTAAGAATACAGGACAAATTGTTGTGCTTACCAAATCTTAGTTTTGTTTCTGGTAACCACAGTAAGTTGTGTTGTTGCCCTTACCAGATTTGTTGCAGCAACCCTAACACTAGTTGTTCCGTGTTTAACTATTGATATTCCAACCAGATTTTTTCAGTTACACTAAATAGGTTAATAAATATTCTTAATGGGGGTCAAACTTTTGTGATAGACATGAAATGATTCTTATTTTTTAGATTTTTTTTAATTATTTTTTTTTGTAAAAATGAACTATACTTTTTTTTTCATCCACTTTTGGTTGTCCCAAACTGAAAATTATTATGCACAGAAAACTAATATTTTTTAAAATTTAAATAAAGAGTCTAGAAGACTCAGATTTGAAACGGGGTTATAAAGTTCTATTAATTATTCATTAATTTAAGCGGAGTGACAAAACAAAAATTAAAAAAATATGAAACGGGTACCCTTTATAGACGGGTGGAAAAATGAGAACGTTTATAAAATAAGATATCAAATTGACTTCGGCTTCTTTTTATCTAATCCAAACAAATTTGATTTAATGTCAAAAGTGAATTTTTTTTTGTAGGGAAAATTATTTTTATTTCTGTAAAAAAATTTGTCCTACTATAAATAATATGTGAGATATCGCTAAAAATTATAGTTTTTGTCTGTTTTGCCCCCATTGCCCTAAGTTAACCATATTTAATGTGACGCAAATAGAAAAGGTCCTGAATCTTTTGGTGATTTTTTTTTAAATCGTTTAAATTCCGTTAAAAAGTTATAAGGTTTGCATACAGACAGACATTTTTTTGATACCTCCCCCCCTTTAACTTTTGAACGCCTTAAGATATCAACTTGAAATTATAACTATTGTCACATAAACCTTTTCTATTTTCTTCTATATTTTTCGGAAGACAGGGGTTTTAGTTAACCCTTTCGCTCCGGATTTGTTTTCTTTGAGTTTCGGAAACTTTTTGTGTATATAAAATAAAATGCTATCAAAAGTACGAAACAAGAGATTTTTTTTAAAATGTTCTTTTACAAAAAATGAGTGCGATAGGTTTGTTCTAATATAAAATTTTATGTGACCCTGCATAAACAAACCCAGTTAGTATGTTAAATTAAAAAAAATAAATATTTAGGATTCTTATGTAAAAAATTTTTTTACATAAGAATCCGACAAAAAAAGAAATTCGTTAATTTGACACACTAACTGGGTTTCTTTGTGCAGGGTCACATATAGTGTTTTAAAGCTGCTCAAATATATCCCATTAGTATTTTATTTACTTAGTTAAGTATTGATATCACTTGCTATCAAGTTTGGATTATAAAATACTAATATGTCCCTGTTCTGTGCATTTTAAATGTTCTTTTTGGCTATATGAATTGTTGAACATCTGCTGGGACATATATGGCCATACAGGAGCGAAAGGTATTTTTAAACATCTGCTGGGACATATATGTCCCTACAGGAGCGAAAGGGTTAAAGAACTTTTATAAAAACTTTATAAACATCTACACTGTGTATTATAATTTATGAATAATTTATGAATAATAATAATAATAATAATAATAATTATAATAATAATAATAATAATAATCCTTATTTCCATTGGACAAAAGTTTTGGATATTGTCAATAAATAAATTACAGTAATATACGAACATTACATATACATCTAAAATAAATAAATGTTACACATGAATAACAGTTACTGTGTTACTGGGAGGGTCCCCTTTATTTAGGGTCATTGCTGCTTCATACATAAAATAGTGCTGCTAACAAAATAATACTTTTTATTTTCATTGCTTTTTATTCTTTTTTTATCGAAATAAAAAAAAATCCAAATTTGTTTTTTCAAAAAAGTTTTTTTTTATGAAAAAATGTTTGAAAACTATTTTAACTCAAAGGGTTTTCGAGTAAGAAGCCATGCTTAAAATACGCAACGCACGGGAAGAGGGAAGTGCCTAAAGTTACGATACGATACGAGGGGAAAGGGGGACTAATGTAGCGTTACGTAGCACTCTTTGTTTTTTTTTTAAAGAAATAAAAACGCTTTTTATGTCTATCAAAATTTATTTTAGGGGTCTTGACGCTATAGCGTTAGGGGGTAAGTCTCAGCGTTACGAAGCGTTACATGGGGGGTGTCAAAATATGCAAACTTGCGTTACGTATTTAAAGTAGGACCCTTTATCTTATTATCACAAGACTTTCCTTGAGGAAAGTAAAACAGAGATTTTGATCTAATAAGTAATTACTAGTATAATTGTAACGTTATTAATTATAATTAATTAATCAATGATTAATAATCATAATTTTTAAATTACCCCATTTTGCGTTAAGTGAAAACAAAATTGATTCAACATAGGGATGTAAACGAGATTTGGCGCCCCCATTCCCTTTTAGCTGTAGCTAAAAAAAACTAAAATTGTTAAAAAAAAAATCGATCGAGTTTTTTTTTAAACCTGTTTAAAACCAATTTTAGCTAAAAGCGTTCTCGAGTTATTAACGCAAGACGTTCCTTAGGGAAAGTAAAATAAATAGCGATGATCGCTGAGCGAACTCAATCTATTATTAACTAGAACAACTGTAACATGATTAATTATAATTAATAAACTAATAATCACTAATTGTTACATTACCCCTTTATCCGTTAAGTCACCGGCTGTTATGAAAACAAAATTGATTCAACACTAAACAAATCGCGCTCTCGTAGCTCACACAGTTCTCTATGATAGACTGGCGGTTTGCAAGCGAATATAGAACTCTCGTTGCTTTGAGTTTAATTAGAGATACTAGGGGAGTTGTACCTATTATAGACCCTATACCGAGATGTTAACCTCTCAGGAATTCAGGTGTACAAGATGGAGGAAATATTGGAAGTAAATCAATTCGAAAATACCTCATCTTTACTAAACATGAGATATTGTTTAAAAAGGTTTTTCGAGATAATCTTGAAGGAAATTTCAAGGAAATATTAAAAGATTACCTACTAGAAAGATGTTCAGGACATAATTCGATTTATTGGGCGGCACCAAACCAAACTAAAACTGAAAAATTAGACGTCGAGAAAAGTATAAAACTCAATATTAAAAAATTGTTTTATTTGTTTAGAACGAATATAGAACTCTCGTTGCTTTGAGTTTAATTAGAGATACTAGGGGAAATGTACCTATTATAGACCGTACTCCGAGGGGAAAACCGCTGAGGAGTTCAGGTGTACAAATTGAAGGAAATCTTGGAGCTCTCGAGGATATCCGAGGAAATCTTATCTTTACCAAACGTGGAACGATTTTTTAGGGAATTTTCAAGGGCTTTCGAGGTCATCTTAAGGAATTACCTCCTGGTTCTAGGAAGTAAAAAGAATTTACACCTCAATTCCTTCCAAGGAATTCAGATGTACAATTTTTTTAGCGGTTTACCCCTCACCCTATACTATATACACGGTGTATTTGAAATAGCGTAGGAAATTTTAACCGGTGATTCTACATGATAAAATATGACAAAAAGTTCCTATAAATATATGTCTAAAAATGCGTCATAAGGGAGCTACGCCCCTTTGAAAGTGGCTAAAAAAATCGGTTTTTATTTAATAACTCAGGAACCCTTTGAGATATATCAACGAGGTTTTACACGTCAACTAATCCTACCAAGGCCCGTTTTTATGTTTTATTTTCATGTACTTATTTCAACCAGGGGTGTGCGAAACGGGAGGGGCTTATCAGTTTTTTGTCCCAAACTTTTTTCTGTGTAACCTTTTTGCAATTTTATTTTTGAAATATGATTCCTCAGGTCAAAATACATAAAAAAGATACTCTTGTTGTAATACTGTAGGATTAACCGTTTTCGAGAAAAATTCATTTGAAGGTGAAATTCCACGGTTCGAGGACGAAAAATTAAATACTAAAATGTTGAAAACCAAAATTTTAATGATGCAGGGCGAATGTACATTAAAAACTAAGAAAAAAAACTATATATATATATATATATATATATATATATATACAGGTACTTCCAAAAATCAATCCTAATGGAGCTATGGTCTCCTAAATATGCACCATTTTTAAAGGGCTATGGTAGCTTTAAAAGCGTTTTTTCGACCTACATGTATGGAAACTTTTTTTCTTAGTTTTTGATGTAGAATAACATTGCATCACTAAAATTTTGGTTTTCGACATTTTAGTATTTAATTTTTCGTCCTCGAACCGTCAAATTTCACCTTCAAATGAACTTTTCTCGAAAACGGTTAATCCTACAGTATTACAACAAGAGTACCTTTTTTATGTATTTTGACCTGTGGAATCATATTTCAAAAATAAAATTGCAAAAAAGTTACACAGAAAAAAGTTTGGGACAAAAAACTGATAAGGCCCCCCCCCCGTTTCGCACACCCCTGGTTTAAATAAGTACGTGAAAATGACATGCAAAGATGGGCCTTATTAGGATTAATTCACGTGCAAAACCTCGTTAATATACCTCAAAGGGTTCCTGAGTTATTAAATAAAAACCGTTTTTTTTAGCCACTTTCAAAGGGGCTCCCTTATGACGCATTTTTAGACATATGTTTATAGGAACTTTTTGTCATATTTTATCATGTAGAATCACCTGTTAAAATTTCCGACCCTATTTTAAATACACCCTGTATATGGACACGTTTGAGGAATAATTTAATTTATTGAGCGGCACCAAACCAAACTAAAACTGAGATATTAGACGTCAAAAAAAGTGGAAAACTTGATATTAAGATTAAAAATAGTTTCATTTGTTAATTAGTGTTTAGAGTGAGTTTAGAAATAAAATTACTCCCAAACATTTTTTTTGTCAAAAAATAGGTAACTCAAAAATCACATGCCAAAAGACCATATAATGGACCATATAAAAAGTCCTAACACTAGCGAAGAAAGATTTGAGCCTCCTAGTCTAGTCAGATGTCATTAACTTCATCCGAGGGTCTGTCAGATTCAGGAAGAGGGAGAATAGGCAGCAGGTTGGGTAGTTTTTCCTGGGGCAGACAAAAAGGGCCATTGGGCCTACCTGTCAGACTTTGGAGACTTTTACTTCTAATACTAACAGTGCCTATGTAACTTGAAGAGGTTAATTTAAACTGCACGATTTTAGGCAAATGTCCCTTACTTAAAATTGTATAATTGGAGACCCTATTCTGCTATTTATGTCTGGATTTTTATTTCAAAGCTGGATAATGACGGATGTTATAAGAGTATACTCTTCACAGTTCCCGAGTTAGAAGAGTATTAATACTCTTTAATACTCTTTATTAATAATATGTTATACGATGGTTTATTCTAAAACTTGTCCGTCGTTCTGTTTGTCTGTCCGTCTGCCCGTCTTTGAAAAATCACAGTGATCCCCATCAATATTTGGATGATTAAAATTAACAAAGAAAACGAACGATCTCAGAAAACCAGCTTGAGAGTCAAGTATATAGCATCCTAAACTTGCTTTCATACAGTGCGGTCCAAAAGTCACCCCCCCTCTTAACTTTTGAACGAGTTGAGATATCGATTTCAAATTTAGAACTCCTAAATAAGACAACTTAAACTATCCTTAAGCATATATTTGATACTTTTATCTCTTAAAATGTGGGCAGGGGGGCATGGGGGGAATTTTTTTTAAATGGAAAGGGGGGTCGTGTGTTACATCATTTTAAAGCCTTTAAAATTCTCTATATAACCATATATTTTTAAATTTTTTAAACATGTTTTTTCAGGTTTTGATTTTTCAGTTTTTTGTGCTAAAAAATAAATTTTTAAGTTTTTTTTTGTTAATTTTTATTTATGTCAACTAAAATTAGTTTAAAAGTATAATTTACTTTTTTTCATTATGAAATTAGGCATTTTTAAAAAATTGTTTGGATTTTTTAGAGAAATTTTGACAAAAATACCCATTTTCAACCCTATTTTAAACCCAAAAAAAAAATGTTTAAAAAAAATAAAAAATATACCGTTAAATGGAGAATTTTATAAGCTTTAAAATGATGTATCACACGACCCACCTTTCTATTTAAAAAAATGTCGCCCCATACCCCCCTGCCCACATTTTAAGAGCTAAAAGTATCAAATATATGCTAAAAGATAGTTTAAGTTGTCTTATTTAAGAGTTCTAAATTTGAAGTCGATATCTTAACTCGTTCAAAAGTTAAGAGGGGGGGGGGTGACTTTTGGACCGCTCTGTATAGCAAGAAAAATGGAATAAATTATTGAGACGTTCAAATTATTTCTCAAAAGTTGAATGAAAAATAGACGCTATAATTGTACGTCTAAATCACTCATAATTATATCGAAATATGTATGCTATCTTATGTTAATTTAAGGTCTTATTATTATAGGTTCCATTTTTAATGCTAAAAAGTATTAAAAAACCAAATAGTCAGTTAGCCTTAGCGGGTACTGTGGGCAGCATGCTAGTTTAGTGCATATTACAGTAAATGGGTCTCTCTATGCCCACCATTGGGAATAAACTATGTAGTTTACAGCTTCCTCTTTAAATCTATGGGTTTGTTTTGGTTCTCGAAAATCCCAGATCAGAACCGGTGTTTTCGCTATTTTGCGAATAATGTTTCTTTTTGTTGATTTTTTTATTGTTTGTTTTTGTTCTCAAAAATCGCAGATCGGTACCGGTGTTTTCGCTATGCTGCGAATAAGGTTTCATTTTGTTGATTTTTTTTTTTATTGTTTGGTTTGGCTCTCGAAATTCGCAGATCGGGAATAACTATTTTCCTAAATGTGCAATTATTTTTGTCATATTTAATATTAAATATTATGCTGTTTATGAATATCATTAAATTTAGTAATTTTGAACTGATTCTTGGTAATCTATTTACCACAACAACATGGTAAACACAAACATTTTTAGGTTACAACTACTAAACACCGTCATCATTACGTAACAAAGATTTCGTTAAATATTTAATTATAAATAGTAGATATTAACAGTTGTTGTGGTACATTCAATTTTTTGTTGGGAAATATCCTAAAACTATATTTAGCAGCTTGTTGGGAGCTATTAACCAAAAATACTTGTGGCTCTGTATACGCCAGAACAATTGGTTATACTTACCGATATATTGGTAGATTTAACCAATCGATCTCTCAGTGTAATTTTTGTTAGGTTCGCTCTATCTAGCGCCGCTAGGTAGAGTAACAACAAATGTTCGTTAGTGTTAATTTTATAGCTGTTCTAAAACTGTTAAAACGAAAACAACATACTATTTTATTGCAGGGAAGAATCTAAAACAGTTTTTCGGGTGATTTGTCAAAATAATTACCGACTCTAATATGACAAACAGCTAGTTCCGTTATTGGCTTACAAGATACATTGTTGTGGATATGCCCTTAGCCAAAAATATTAAAATAATTAACTGAAAGATAAGTTATTGGTTTAATTCTGGTGCCTCTTGAAGAAAGAAAAGAACCTCTGGGATTTCACTGTGAGTGGTTCAGACCTTTCTTTGCAAGAATCCTTTGTCCGATTTCTGTGTCAATTTTGTTCTTCTAAACTTTTTGTGTGCATGATTACTTAAGAACGAAATGTTGGATTGATATGAACATTTTAGAAACAATCCAACGAACTAATAACTCTTCTTTCTAGAATACGCATACCGTTAAAATAAAGTATCGCCAACATCTTGGTTTGTTTGTAAACAAATAGTAGGTATATTCAGGCCTGAACAATAACAATACCAGTAACTGGTATTGTTGTCTCTGTTAGAACAAAGATGTGCAAGTAAGACAGACGATTGGTTATGTTGCCGACGTTTTTGTCAGTTTTAACGAACGCCTATTCTAGAGAGAAGAGTTATTAGTTCGTTGAAAGAATCAAGCTCGGAATCAAGTTTGATGAGAGGAAGATTTCAATTTTTTCTAGAAAATCCTTTAAAATTAAAAGTGTTTTATGACAATATACTATCCACGTTAAAGAGTACCTATACTATGCGAAGCATTACATATCTTCACGGCTTGTTTATTTTCCACTGTTCAAAATCTTTATCATATGAATTTAAGGTTAGAGGTTAATATAAGGCGTGTACTTGGACCCTTAATAATGGTCCATTATATTAAAATTTGTTTACAGAATTGTTTATAAATATATATCTATAGGAGATAGTGTCTTCTCCATACATTAGCTGATTTGGAGGGGGCAGGGGATCTGTCCTCCCCTAGCTTGAAATTTTACATACAATTTATACACGATGTTTGCAGTCTTATTTCATATGTTAAAGGGATCGCAAAACATGAAAAACCAGCATAGGAACATAGGTTCAGAAACGAACCCTTAAAGAGTTATGACCTTTTAAAATTGTACTAAAAATAAGGTTTTTAATTAATAATAGTACGTATGGGGTCCCCCCTCTACATCCTTTAATGACGCGAGAAACGGGGTATGAAGTGTATGAATTTGGTCAATTTGTGTGACGTATTTTATGGACGACCCCTATTCTGCCCGGCTAAGACAAGTTGTCATATCTGCAAATTAGATGTTTTGAGATATAGCCAGTTTTATTGTTTTTATTTGCACTTTTTGAAAACATGTTTAAATAAATATGGCGTTGGGTTCTGCTTTATTTTAAATCAAAAATACGTGATCCTTTGAATTTTTTTTTTTCAGAAAAATAAATTATCATATGCATTTGCCCTCTCTGAGAAAATTAAAACAAAATGATCTAAAAAGTCCATTCAAATTACTGTAAAGTAAAGGTCGATTCAGGCATAATTATCACTAACTAAACCAAGCCATTTTGTCCTTTTTGTTGGCCAGGTGAGAAATTTTCCACATAGGAAAAATATCTTAGGCTAATTTATAGGATTTGGGTTTTAGGTAGGACATTTCTTTTTTGTATGCACATGGGGTTAGTGTAAAACAATACAATGGTGTGCTTATTTCAAAAAGTGAATTTTTACAGATATGACAACTTGACTTAGCAGGGCAGTATTATTAAGGGCAATTTAAGTTAATTTTTTTTAAATCTATTCAGAGGCGCGCCAGGACGGTCAAAATGTGTACAGCTTAACACATCTCTTACCCAAATTTTTTTATGTGTATTTTTTTTTGATTTTGAGTAAAAAATATAGATTCCTTGAGTAAAAATACACAAAAAAAGTCATATAGCTTAACACTGTAGGAGTAACAGTTAAAAAAATGCAGTTAAGAGGCAGTACAATTTTGTGCCCGCAAAAATTTTACTTTTTAAAGGACTATTGCTCCTTTAATATTATATTTAGGTGTTTCAGTGAAGAATACTTTTTTGCTTTGTTTTAAATAAAAAATCCCCTGCAGCATTCAAATTTTATTGGTGTATTTTTTGTTCCCCATTCAACATATTCATCTTCGAAGGGCCGGTACTTCCTTAGGGCTTATTTACGGACATATGTTCCGTTGTTAGTTTTTCATGTTTTGTGATGTAGAATCATCCCCTTTAATATATACTGCAAAAATGCAAGCATTATTTTGCTTTCCCATTAGGAAAAGTTTCATAATTTTGGGAAAGAATTGTATTCGTGAAAAAACTTTTTTTGCTTATTATTGCGTTTTATGATTACATTTTTAGCTGGTAAACATTAGGGGTAGACAAGGGGGTAACTAGGAAATAATTTAAAAATTGGTATATAGCGGTTTTTGTGGTAAACAATACTATTTGATTAGCACTTTTTTGAGGACATTATGTACCGACTTTGTACATAATTAGTAACTTATCTACTTATCTCATATTTCCTTTTTAAAAAGTACTACGGTTAACCTTTGCAAAGGTCCATGGGCTCCTCCAAAAAAACGTAAAGCTCTTAGGACGGAGGGAGGGGTAATACTCACGAAATTATCCAATAAAAGAAAAACACTATATATATTTATTAATAATTATCGAAAAAACTTGCACACATAAACAGACCACAAACACCCACAAAAATATCCGCCATTAAAGTGACGAAAAAACGCGGTAAATTAAAAATAATGAAAGAAAAGCCATCGTAGGATATTCCTATGATATTCAAATAGCATATTTATAGTATATACAAAATTGGTTCTCCGATGAATATACGACTTTATCCGTACATCAATGAGATATCCGTAGGATATATAAAACAGTATATTTACAGTACATACGAAATAGGATATATGAATATAGGACCAATGTATTGGCCCTGAACCTTTCTGTGGCTTTAACAAGGTAGAGGCAATTAAGTAATGGGAAACCAAAATCAAAACTCGATATTGGAAAGACCAAAACTTAAGACAGGCCAAAATATTCATAAAATATGAACCTGAACGAACAAGAAAGATACTCGATCTCAGAAAGACGGACGGAAAAACAGGGCTGTTAACCGGAAAATCTGAAATCGACCCTTGCCGTCTATGCTCAGAAGCACCAGAAACGGCCGAACACATTATGTGCTTCTGCGAAGCCATTGCTCGCAAAAGGCTACAATATCTAGAACAGGTATACCCAAGACCTGCAGATATATCCCAAGTAGCCCCCAAAAAACTCTTAGGTTTCTTTGGAAGCCTAAAGTTTGATGTGGACTAAATTGCAAAGGGGATACACAATAGATCTTATAAGTCGCAGTGATTTGAAAGGCAGTCAGTACCTTGCCTCACAACCCCACTTATATTGTATTGTATTGTATTGTAGGACCAATATCCCGGGACATGCGACATTGAGATATTGGGATATTGAGTGCTAATTTAAAAAAAAAAAAAAAAAAAAATTGGACAAAAAATAGAAAAATATTAAAAAAATCTTTACATCAGAAAAAATTGAGCAAAAAAGTTTTGAAAAAAAAATGTTTTAACATTATTGCGTTACGGTGAAATGAACAAATAAGGTCAATACAATACAGACACTGTCAATTTAATAAAAAATCTCGGCTAGCTAGATTTTATTTTTTCTTTGTGGATGACCCCATGTTTTAATAAATTCTTAAGTATTTTATCTGTCTACTAGATCTTTTCTAGTCTTATTTTTCTATTAAAATTGATGATACAATTTTCTATGCGACGTTTATTAATATAAATGTAAGACTATTACACTGAACACCAAAATTTTATTTTTATGTAGGTCTTAGAAAAGTTTCCTGAAAATTTAAAGTCGATCGGATGATTCTTTTTGAGTAATCGTGCGGACAAGATAACGTGACATCGCACGCTTCTGTCGTTTTTGAAGTTTCAAAACTGAGCATAGGTTGCATAGTCGAAAATTCAAAAAACGCATTATTTTGAGTTTGAGATTAAAATAATAAGACTTCTTTATAATAAAAACTTTTCGCAAAAAAATGAACCGACTTCTGTGTCTCTAAAAAGTAAAAAATAAAAAATACCTAAATAGGTGCCAATTTCACCATTCCCTAAATTTATTACTAACAATTGTTTTTTCATTATTTTATTACTGTTTGCTGTGAAATTGGCACCGAAGTATTTTTTATTTTTTACTTTTTAGTGACACAGAAGTCGGTTAATTTTTTTTTGCGAAAAGTTTTTATTTTTTAATTTTTTTAGAGATAGAACTTGCGGATTTGTAACGTCATCTAAGCTAAATTATAATTGTCCTTCCATCTCGGCAAGCTGCTGACGTCACAACGCACTGTTAGTGCGTTGTGACGTCATTATCTTAAATATAATTTTTTATAAAATAAAAGTAATATTTTTATTTCAGCTCCCAAGAGTCCAACCAACCTTATTTTAAACGAAATACTAAAGAAAATATTGTTAAACTTTAAGCGTTAAGTAATAATCAAATAACGCCTTATGGTAGAATCTCAAAATTTATCCTATTTTAATATTACAGGTCCAAAGAATCATCAGATTTTTAGCCTGCCGTAATATTTGAGTGATCCCTTAATGAAGTTATCCGGCTTATCCGAGTTATCCGATCATTTTCTAAAAACTTGGTTGATATTAGAACCAAATTAAGCCGGTTTTAAGTGAAATTGCGTTAAAAAGATTATATTTATCTTAATTATCCGGCTTACCCGGCATTATCAGAGCGTCAAATTAAAACGAATGCCCTCTTTAAGTTTCAAAATGTTTTATAAAATTCCGTTTATTCGTTCGAAAGTTATGCGGGAACAAATATAAAAAAAACAAAGTCACACGTCGAATTGATAATCTCCTCATTTTTGGAAGTCGGTTAAAAAGACGTTAAAATGACACAACTCTAAATAATTCAGTTATTTATACGAATAAAAATCATCAAAACTGCCGTAACTCAAAAGGGGTGTTTTTAAGGGTTGTTAAGTGGATTAAACCGAAAATTCAAGTAGTTTTGTTATTTAGGTATTACCAGGTCAGGTAATGTAAAATTTTATTTTAGTAACACATTATAAATAAAAAATTTACTTTTATTATAATTTTAAACAACATTTTTCTTTTTAAAAACATTTTATTATAATTATTTGTAAGATATAAAGTTCAGTTTAACCTAAATGTCAAATATAATCATAATGAGCAATAAAAATTTTAGTTTGTCTCTCAAAATTAAAAAGTCACGCAAAGTCTTGTCAAAACTAAATAGTTTAAAATAAATTTCAATGAATTAATGTGGAATGTATAAAGCTGTTCAATAGGAAACAAAAACCTTTGCTAACAGTGTTATAATATTTATAAATATAACCAAAGCATTGCAATGTGGGTGATTTAAATCATGGGAAAAAATTAAATATAGGAACACAAATGAGGGCCAGCAATTGAAAATGTTAATGTTAATTTAATTTTTTTTGTATGTTAATGTAAGTTCTTACTTCCCCAAGTAAAGTCTTACGTTAGTAAAACACTTTGGGTGGATAAGACTTAACAGTTACTGCAAAGTGTCAAAACAAGTAAAAAAAAACAATGTTTTTCGTTTTTCGAACTTAACAACACTTGGAGGTATACAAATATATTTTTATATTATCTTGACCCAGTTCGTATTTAAAAGGGGATTTTTTATTTGGTATATTTTATTTTGTCTATTTTATCATGTAATGTCTTTTTATCTATTTATTTTGACGTTTATACTTAATTTTTAAGCTTTTTTAACATCCATTTACGCTGTATGTATTTGTTTTTTTTTATAAGACATTTTTATTTTTTTTTACCTACATATAGCTGAAACCTGTATATTTTGACTTACCATATGTACAATGTACCCTAATGGCTAAATAAATATTATTATTATTATATTATAAGTGACTCACAATAACAGCGCCAAGTTAGTAAAATATAGTTTAAACTGTCATTGACTTTAATAATTACTGTTTAAATTTCTAATTTTCGCTAGCCCCCGGTAAATAAATACCTTAATCTCTCTTATAATATAGTTTGACGCACGGATCTGTGGCTACGGGAAATATGTTTGGAATGTGTGTGCAAGTGGGAGGCCCGTTGTAGGCACGCACGCCTTATAACGCTCTTGACGGAAAGAAGAGAGCGCGAATGATTCTTCCCCTTTCGTCGGAGACTTTCTTTCATGCGAAAAACTATAGATCTTTGATTATAATAAAGGAATAAAGATGGGTAGATCTTTAGGAAAAAAATCGGGTTTTAAATCTGTGCATCCGTAGATTGACCCGATTAAAATAATTCTGTTGGATAGGTCATGACGCTTGACATTTATCGGTGTTTTTATTTATAAGTATATTTTACAACTTTTTCCTATTGCATAAACTTGGATATTTGTGCCAAATCAAGACACCGATAAATTAGATCGTTTATTTTTAAAATTGTATTAAGGTATGTTCTCCAAATAAGGCCTGTTATCTTAATAAGGCCCAGGACCCCTAAATTCCGTCCTGAATTTAAATGTCTTTTAATTTTAAAATTAATTATAAGCTGCCAACATCTACTAATGGCTGATTCAGGCATAATATCACTAAGTATACTTAGTCATTCTGTTCTTATTTATTGGCTAGATGAGACTTAGTTTAGTTAGTGATAATCAGCCTTAAGAGTGCTGTAAATACTATTGCCATAGCATAAAGTGAACTGTTTTATGGACTGTATTGACATGAAATGCGGTACAGTGTAATTCTACTATTATTTTCCCAATAAAAATTGTGTCAAGATAAGTACTTTTTAAATATGGGTAGATATAAACTTAAAATATAGCCCCCATGGTGTAAGCCATATTATATACAGAATTTTGGTTTGGACAGAAAAATAGTTGCCAGATTTTATCATTTTTCGGTTGAGGCAACAAGATTGTTTTTTCCGTGTATTATTTTTCGGTTCAGGCAACTAGATTGTTTGTTCTGTGTTCCTATATAAATACACTGCCCAGTAAAAGAGCTTTTCCATTTTTTACCTCCGCGCGTAAAATGGATTTTTTATTATCAGATTCACTTTTACCCTCAGGGGGTAGACTAAGATTTTATTATCAGATTCACCTTCAGCAACCTCAAAAACCCCAATATACCAATTTTGAAAACTACCCCCCACCCCTCAGGGGTTGGATTTTGATTTTTTATTTTCAGATTCACTTTCAGCAAAAAAATATTATCAGATTCATATTCGTCAACCCCAAAAACCCCTAACATGGTATGTTTGAAGAAAATATTAAAAATATTAAAAAATATTTACCCCCTCGGGGGTGGAAATAGAAAAATTTTATTATCAGATTCAATTTCAGCAACCTCAAGAACTATATAGCAATTTTCAAATTTTTCTAAAAAAATGTGCCGAACCCTAGTGTTCACCAAAAACAATCCCGAGCGAGAACTTTTGGTAACATACCTGTATGCCAAATTTCAAGTCTTCAGTTTAAAGCGTTTTTAAGTTATCGTTTCCACAAGCCCAAACCGATCGACCGACCAACCCACAAAGGACGATTTTCGAATCTAGGGGGATTGTAAGGGAAAGAGTTAAAATGTAAAATAGATACCAATTTTTACATATACATATTCTTTAATGTCTAACTAATTAATTTATAAAATATCAGCTTTAAATAATTACAGGAGAGTCAGTGGCGTAGCTTGAAAGTTAGGTTATTTTAAAATTTTATTTACTGTTTTTTTGATGATAAATTTTCTTTTTTATAATTTTGTAATATTAAAAAATGGCATGTATATAATCAAATAGTTATAGTTTTGTACACATATTTATATTAAATATATAAGTGAACTAAATTCAGTAATTAATTCACTATTATCATAAATTGTATATGGCTGCCATCAATATTACAATGGTACTAAAAAGAGTTAAAATAGCGCCTTTTCGTAAGGCCGGGATATATCTACTCCACCATATTCCACCTATGGGAGTATATTTTTGATGAAGACTAACTATCGAAGGCTAATATAAACGAAAAAAAGGTTGCAAATTTTTGCAAATAGATTCCCCACAATTATTTTAAAATGTGTGTTATGGTATATTTTTACTGCTTATTTGTAAAATTTATGTATAATAAATTCAATTAAAATGAAAAATACGTCATATAGTTTGTACTTTTTATTAAGTTGGTAGTATATTAAACAAATCAATGTCTTAGGGTGGATTCTGGGGCAGGGGCGTAGATATTTTTGTTTTCTGGGAGGAATAATTCTTAAAACTTTAGACTATTACCAGTTTAAAGTAATTTAGTATTTTTTTTATACTACCCGATTTTTTACAAAAAGAGTCAGAGGAAGGCGAGCGAAATTTTTGTAAGAAATTACTTTAAAATTGCTTTTTTAAGAATTTTTGTCCTTTAAATTAAATTTACTGACCCATTTAGGAATGTCACTGATTTTTTAATTAGTTATCATTATTTTTTTAAATAATTATTTAATAAAATTAACAATTTTTCATAAAACGCAAAAATACGTAAAAAAAATTGAAAAGTTTTGCACGAATACAAGGCTTACCAAAATTTTGAAAATTTTTAAAATGGAAAAGCAAAATTACGCGCTGAAAAGAGAATAATAAAAATAAATGAAAAAAAAAATATGTTTGGACTTTAAAAAATATAATAAATAGCCAAAATACCCATTTAATAATATCAGGATTATATGCCTTTTTTTTGCATTTTCAAAAATATTTTTTAAATTACTAAATCGATATCCCACGGTCAGTATCATTAAAATAATAATCCAGAAATAAAACGTGATTTGCAGGTTTTTGTTTAAACAAAATTTTGAATAAATTGATTTACTGACTATCGGATAGTATCGGATGCATTGCATGCGAAGGGAACAAATAAGTATGCATTTTTTATAATACCCACCGATATTATGAAAACGTTGCCTGAGATAGACAAAACAAATTCAAATAAAATGTTTATTTTCATTTTACGGTAGTCCTGAAGCCAATTTCACTTTCAGGAATGGTCGAAGAAAAACCAGTCCAAGCTATTCATAACCATCAACAGCTAAATCTTAGCCGATTGTTTTCGAAGAATATTTTTAATTGTTCTTGTTTATTTACAGTTTTAGGTATATTTTGGAAATTTAAATTGTCCAAAATTGCTATATAATTATATAGCAATTCTGGTTAAATTTTATCCGTAGAATCCAAATCCGTTCACAAATTTGTTTTATCTATTTTTATTTAGTAGATAGCCTAGACCCTATTCTACGAATATCTGCAGCGTCAGACTGGACAGGTGAGATAGAAAAATATCACGGGGCCCCTCATACTTTATTACCAGCTTTATGATAAAATTTTGCCGATGTGGGGTTGTGTAATTATTTACTTAAATCGGAACAAAAATGTTCTAAGGCTTCTTCCTATTTTTGTGAAAAAAGAAAATAAGTTCATACATAAGACTTATGTAACTACTTAGTAGTATTTCTTTTAAAGTTTATAATTTATGTATATTCATAATTTGATGCCACAACCGAGTCCACCACATCCACAACCCTCACCTACCATTTTAATTATAACCTAACTACGCCAAATTACGTTATTCTAGAACCTTTAACGTTAGACTAGAGGCTAAACTACGCTGTTTAAAACAAGTTGTAGTTTTGCGTAGAAAGGTGAGTTTTCGTTAAAACCTGTAGAAACTAGTAAGTAGTACAGTTGGACCCACAAAAAACGCAAGATTTAAATATGCTAAAATGTCAATTTTACTAATTATTTTATAGTTTAAGTAAGTTTTTAAGAAATAGGTTAGATTAATTTGACAATTAATTGTCAGTTTTTTCAAATTACAGAAAATGCATGCGAATAATGTTGAATATTAAAAAAAATAATAATAATAAATAATAAACGGACAAAACATTTAGAATATTTAATCAAATCAAAAATTAAAACACAATATTTAGTAAATCTTATGAAAAAATAAAAATTTGAACTCTACTAACCAAACATATAATTTATGAAAATTATGATTTTCGTTTAAAAAAAGGTTTTTCCGGAGGTTATTTTTCGCCTTTTTAATCTTGAAATTATCGATGCGGCGACGGGCGATGGTTTTTGACCCAGGAAAATTTGTATTGTTTATAGCATGCACCGCTTCTTGTAAATGGTATTCTCCCAAATAATTAAGTAAATTTTCATCCTGTATTTCATTCTTTCTTTCCGAGTCTGCACGCCCTTTCCTCCCCCATCTATTTTTTCTTCAATCTTAACCATTATTCTTTTTTCTATGATCTTAAACACAACTCTCCGAAACACTAAATAACCTTGCCACAATTAAAGGTCTCTATAGAGATCACTAGCCACAATCACTTCCTTACATCCTGCTTCCAATATACTAATAGTTTGAGATTTCTTAACATTTCTTAAAGCATTTCTAATTACTTTATAATTATTTTAAGTAATTTTGACAAATATTAGTCAATTTTTTGTGGTAACGCCGGTTAACCAGTATGTTACTCTTTCTCTGTTTAATTGATGAGTTAAAAAGAGAGAGAAATACATATTCCCCTAACTTGGTTAGTAACCGCTGCTCCACAAAAAATCGGAAATTGTCAACATGACAACGGCTTTGTTTAGTCAATTTTTTGTGGTAACGCCGGTTAACCAGTATGTTACTCTTTCTCTGTTTAATTGATGAGTTAAAAAGAGAGCGAAATACATATTCCCCTAACTTGGTTAGTAACTGCTGCTCCACAAAAAATCGGCATTTGTATTGTAATTATTGAATTTAAGCAACTAAATTTTCAATCTTGTTTTTTTTTCGGATCCAACTGTACTTAGTTTTGCGTAGATTCTTCAGTCAGGGAAATGTTGGTTTTTGCTATTTTCTTGAAAACAACTTTTTCGGACATGACCAACTTTTAAATCTAGACGATTCAATTTAAAAGCTTGCAATTTACGAAAAACATTGTGTTATTGGCCATTGTCCAAGTCATTTATATCCGAGTTCTTTGACATTACCTATATAACGCTTAAATTGCTTATATAACTAAAATATATTCTATAGTGTAATAGTACTTAATATACCGGGTGAGTTTTATTTAAGTCCCCTAAAATTAAGATTAATCTTCATTCGATTGGCCTGTTGAAGATAAGTTACAATGTTTAATCAACTAATGGTTTTAGATGGATCATCATGTGAGCCTTCAAGGGACACAAATCAATCTGCGGGAAAACGCTTAGTTCCGACATGAATGGGATGTAAGGCCAATATAGTGTTTAAAATAAGCGTTTCCCCGCAGATTGCTTTATGTCCCTTGAAAGCTCACATGATGATCCATCTAAAACCATCAGTGGTTTTAACATTGCAACTTTTCTTTAACCTGTTTTGAATAAAAAAAAAATGCCAGTCTTATTGAACTTTAGACCCCATTTCAGTCATATTCCCATCATCCTATGGAACTAAAATTAAGTGCATAAAAACAAAAGTAGAGAATTTAAAAGTTTTAAAACAAAAAAAGAATTAGTAGTTTTCGAAATTTTGAATTTAAAAATGGCTATTTTTTAGGTGTCCCGAATTTAAAGTCTGGCAGTGTATTATTAAACGATTTAATTCATTTTTTCATAATTAGATTACTTTATTAAAGTTGCCGTATCTTCTTTAAAGTTGTCAATTACCAAGCCAATTTGCCGTATCTATCACAAGTTAAGAATTTACTATAAAATGCCTTAGTTTAATATAAATAATTAACGAGAGACATTTATTTTGCCTTAGTAACGGTAAGTTACGGCATATGTCCTTTGTAATAGTTATGGAAAACAATCGTAACTTTCGTTGACAATTAATTTGCTTTATCCAGTGCAATCTCATATTATTTAAAATAATTTATCTTAATAAGTATTTTCATAACAAAAGAAGATCAAGGTACGTAAAATGATATAATATTCGCTAATTAACTTTTTTTTTCTTCATATTGTTCATGAATTTATAAGATACGTCAAATCTCCTTAGTATTTCAAGTTAAAAATAAATTTTTAAGTGGTAACTATAAAAATTTCTATTTTACCGAGTATTTTACTATTTAATTACCCAATAATTACCATTTTTATAATATTAACAACTAATATAACCTTTTATCTTTCTGATTCAAATCAAATTTGAATTTTTTTTGACTTGGAATATAATTTTTAGTGACTGAGAACCATAGACAAGGAAAGACCTCCAAAGCCGTTGAGGAATACTGTGATAAATGTGCCTAGCGCATCTGAGACAAACTTGCACATGCGCACTACTATTGTTGTTTTTGACGAGTATTTTTAACCTTAGTTTTGTGTGTCAAATAAAAATTGTAAAAAATTCAACAAAAAAAAAATAAATATCTACGAAGAAACATCGAAATAGTTTTTTAAAATGATTTTATAAGAATTTTTCGGGATTTTGTACACCTACTTTGAGTACACCAGGGATTGACCCTTTGCTCTTCATAAAGCAACAATACAGGTTAGGTTTAAAGTTATAAACAAATGCAGCAAAAAAAAACAATTAAAACACAGTAGAAGTCAAAAAATGAACAGTAACAAACGACCATCTGACAGTACTGACAGTATATACAAACTACTAATAATTCGTCACCCCAGTATTGGTTTGCCATATCTCTATTTTTGGACTTTTTTACTAGGGGATTTTTGGAGATAAGACAAATGAATACTGGGGTGATGAATTGTTTTACGACCGCCAGCATTTCACAGCTGACAGAGATGCGTACTGCGCAAGGTCAGATATGTTACCCTACGTCATTTCACTGCCCCGTTCTGTCACAAAATAATCTTGCGCAGGCTGGACTAATGGTTCTCTTTCCTTCTTTATGCTGAGAACATTGAAAATTAAGGGGTCTACCCTCTTTAGACGGGCAAAGATAAGGCTATTTTCACGAATTTTTTTGACCGGTATACGTCATAAATATGGACATAAAAAGTGTTAGGCCTAAAAAATACACTATTTGATTACACAAGAAAATTTTTTTTATATTTATTTTAATCAGTTTTTATACATAAAAATGAGGGAGAAGACTGGTCCAAAAAAAAAGATGAGTGTGCGCTGTTGATGAAATATCTGGAATGGATGATCTGAAAAAAAAAAAAAAAATAGTTTTAGATTCAGTAAGTAAATGGCTATAGCGCATATCATACGATTTTTGAAATTTTGAGTTTAACTATTTATTTTTGGCAAAGAACAACGGAAAAAACGTGATTTTTCGTACTTTTTCGAAAAATGGCTGCCATTTTGTCATTTTTGAAAAAAAAAATCGTATGATATGCGCTATAGCCATTTACTTACTGAATCTAAAACTATTTTTTTTTTTTTCAGATCATCCATTCCAGATATTTCATCAACAGCGCACACTCATCTTTTTTTTTGGACCAGTCTTCTCCCTCATTTTTATGTATAAAAACTGATTAAAATAAATATAAAAAAAATTTTCTTGTGTAATCAAATAGTGTATTTTTTAGGCCTAACACTTTTTATGTCCATATTTATGACGTATACCGGTCAAAAAAATTCGTGAAAATAGCCTTATCTTTGCCTGTCTAAAGAGGGTAGACCCCTTAAAAACTGTTAATATCTCAAAATGGCCAAAATACAAGTTACAACTTCTGTGCTTAGCACGGCAGTATAGACAAAGGATGTAATTTATAGCAATTATATAACGACAATTGGCGTAGGAAACACTTGTATTGATTTAACTTTATTTTGATTAAGGGAATATAAATAAACTTGCATACGTTGCGTTAATTTTAGCATAGCAACTATTGTTATGTTTGAGTTAGGAACCCTACTGAAAATATTTTGGTTTTATAGATTTAGTTAAAAAAATGTATTAAAATTATATCATACATTTTGTGAACAGATACGATTTTTTTTTATAGTTTTTGATGTAGAATCACCCTGTGATATTAAAATTTTATGGGCGCATTTTTTAATTCTTATTTTTTATGCTTAGAACGTGATATTATTACTTTAACTGCAATTTTCTCGAGGACGGATGGTTCTGCGGTGTTACATAAAGCGTATTTTTTTTTAAATATTTTTAACTAAGTAAATATATTTTATGTCAAAAAACTGCAGACAAGAAAGTTTGGGGTAAAAAGTGACAACAACCCCCCCCACATCTTAATTTTGCACGCCCTTGATTGTGTTATCAAATAAAAATACACTGCCCAGTAAAAGAGCTTTCCCATTTTTCACCTCCGCGCGTGAAATGGATTGTTTATTATCAGATTCACTTTCAGTAACCCTAAAAAGTCCAATATACCAATTTTAACGAAAACTACCCCTGGCCCCTCAGGGGGTGGATTTAGAACAAATATATTTCAGATTCAGTTTTAGCACCCTCAAAAACCTTAATATATAACATTTCAAGAAAACTACGCCCCGCCCCTCAGGGGTGGAGTTAGATTTTTTTTATTGTCAGATTCACTTTCAGACACCTCAAAAAACCCAATATTCGAATTTTAACCAAAACTACCCCCCGCCCCTCAGGGGCGGCAGATTCACTTTCAGCAACCTCATAAACCTGAATATACCAGTATTCACAAAAACAACCCCCCGCCCCTCAAGGGATGGAGTTAGATTTTTTTATTATCAGATTCACTTTCAGCAACCTCAAAACCCAAATATACCAATTTTCACGAAAACCACCCCCACCCCTTAGGGGGTGAAATTAGAAAAATGTTATTGTCAGATTCAGATTCGTAGACCCCAAAAACCCCTATATACCAATTTTTGCGAAAATAATATAAGTATTTAAAAATATTTACCCCCTCACACCGTCGGGGGTGGAGTTAAAAAAAATATTTTTCAGATTCAATTTCAGCAACCCTAGAAACCCCTATATAATAATTTTCTATTTTTGTAAAAAAAAATGTATTTTTCCTCATTTGCACCCCTTGCCGCACCCCAATGTTCACCAAAAACAATCCCGAGCAAGAACTTTTGGTATATTAAATTACAAGTTTCTAGCTTAAAGCGTTCTTTTTTTTTTTTTTGATTTATATCGACATAAAAGTCATAAAACGCAAAATTAAGCAAGAAAATTTTTTTCATGAATACAAGGCTTTCCCCGAGGCTTTTCCGACATTTTTAAAATTTTCAAAATGGGAAAGCAATTATATAGTATGATTGTCTTTATCAATCTATTTCTAAAACACCCTGTCAAAACGACAGAGTATTTTGGATTTGGATTCAGAATGCCCAAAAAATACGTACCTACAATTCATAAGGGGTAAAGAGTGGAAAAGTTGTGGGTTATTTATTTTAGACATGAAGTCGACGTATTTTAAGCAACGTACAAAGTCTAAAGTGACGTCTGACAACCATCCTAAATACATTTAAAAATAAATCAACATCTCAAAACGTGATGCTAGTTCGGACTGATCTTGTTTTCAAAATGTTATTTTTTTATGTTTACAATTTTGTTTGTAGGAAAAATACATTTAATTAAATTTGTTAATTAAAAATAAATAGGGGGCATTCTTAAATTATGTCACTCAATTTGTGGATTTGAAATGAGAAATATTTGTTTAATTGCTGTTTTATATTTCTTGACGTTTTAAATGCAATAAAAATGACACTGCCCTTCTTTTTCTTCTTGTACTAATATTACGCAATAGTATGTGATAAAAATGTGAAAGCACTGTGATAGCAATGTGACAGTAATGAGTTAGTCGCAACAAACACTCACTTAAAAACTAAATTACTTAACTAAACGTTAAGCTGCCGTCTTCATTGGATGAAGACGACGAACTATCTGTAAAAAAAAGCTAGTCGACCCCAAAGACCGGTTATCGCGATTTGGGAGTTTTGCGCGTGGACAGAATGTCGAGAACTTTAGCATATCCAAAATTCAGCCAAACCGGACTGATACCCTTTTTAATAAGAATGGAGCGAGGTCCTTTCGAAGTTGGCGAACTTTTTCATTATCAAATTCTTTTTTAGCACCAAAAAATACGTAACAAAAATATAGTCTAGTTCCCAGGAAACCAAAATACGTCTCAGTGACGTGTATAAGCCATAGCCCAGGGACGTAACATTGCTGACGTTATAATAACGTCAGAAACGACGTTAGAATAACGTGTTCAAAATTATATATCTCTCCAATTAATAGTTATTTATGATATGAAAGAAGAAACTAGAATTTTGTCAATGAGAAAATTAACCCACAAAGCTGGAGGCGTAGTTAATTTTAGGGGAGGGGGGATTTTAATATGAGATCCTACGACAGGATTTCATAGAAAATTTCTTGCGATTACTCCCTCCACATATCTGGTCTTGTCCAGTGAAAGGAATTTTCTACAGAAATAGGAAATCCATATTAATGCGATGATGTACATCAAATTAGCAGGCTAACTATTATAGTCACAGCAGTACTGTTCAGTTTACGTAATTCCAGAAAAGACATAAAGTCATCAATCTTTAATCAATACAGGGTTATTCAGAAATAGGGTCATTAATTTTTAGGGGGTGATTCTACATAGGAAAATATGTAAAAAAGTGGCTAAAAAATTCGGTTTTCATTTAATAACTCAGGAACCCTTTGGGATACAGCAACGAAGTTTTGAATGTAGACTAATCTTAACAAGGCCCATCTTCGTATGTTATGTTCATATACTTATTTAACCAGAGGGCTTATCAGTTTTTTGTCGCAAACTTTTTTGTAATTTAACTTTTGGAATATGGATTTTGGAGTGTTACGCCTATGTTAATGGTATAGCAAAATAGCGTTACAGGGGCGGGGGATGGGGGGTCCAAAAGGATCTAAATTTGCGTTACGTAATACTTGAACGTTCCCTAAACATTTGGATGTTAGTATTTAATTTTTCTTCCAACCGTGAAATTTCACCTTCAAATGAAATTTTCTCGAAAACGGTTACTCCTACAGTATTACAACAAGAGTACCTTTTTTATGTATTTTGATCTGAGGAATTATATTCCAAAGATAAAGTTACAAAAAACACAGAAAAAAGTTTAGGATACAAAACTGATAAGCCCCCCCCCCGTTTTGCATACCCCTGGGTAAAATAAGTGCATGAAAATAACATACGAAGATGGGCCTTATTAAGATTAGTTCACGTGCAAAACATTGTTGCTATATCTCAAAAGGTTTCTAAGTTATTAAATAAAAACATAATTTTTTAGCCACATTTAAAGGTGCATATCTTCCTTACGACGCATTTTTAGACATATATTTATAGTAACTTGTTTTCATATTTTTCAATGCAATATAATGTTAAAATTAATGACCCCATTTCTGAATAATACTTCTGTAAATTAGTAGATAGGGGGTTTCGAGGTCGCTAAAACTGAATCCAATATTAAAAATTCAAAATTCAAAATTGCGGATCCAATATGGGGGAAGAAAATTTTAAATTTTAACGGATTTTGATAAAAATTGGTATCTAGGGATTTTTTGGGCCGCTGTATTGGAATCCATCATTAATTATTAAAAATTTTAAAATGGCGGATTCAATATGGCGGAAAAAATCTAAATTTGATAAAAAATTGTGTCTAGGGGTTTTTGGTGCCGCTTTGGTTAGTACCTCAAAAACCCCAAATATTGTAAATTTTTAAAAATAATCACCCTCCACCCCCGCGGGGGTAGAGTTAGAAAATGTTTATTATCAGATTCGATTTCAGCAACCTTAAAAACTACTATACCGGGTGTTTTTTTTTAACCTGAAACTTTCAAATATCTCGAATACTATGCATTTTAGAAAAAAAGATGTCAGACAAAAGTTGTTTATTTTAATGGAGGAAACAAAATGGCGTTATTTTTTACGGATATTTACGTTTTCAAGGTAATTTCAAGGTCAACTTTGTTTTTTTAAATTGAAGCATATATTTTTTTACTGTTATTTAATTCTCCTCAAAAAAATTAAAATCTTTGTATGTATTTTGAGCCGCTGAATCCGAATCTGAGGTCAGAATTTAAAAGTTAGCTCCCATTTTCAACATAACCTCAAAAAACATACTTTTCGCAATGATATGATACGTTTTTTGAGGTTATGTTAAAAATGAGAGCTAAATTTTAAATTTCAAACCTCAGATTCGGTTTCAGCGGCTCAAAATACATAGGAATTAACTAGTGAAGTTCGTCGGAGATGCAACTTTTTTGATTTTATGTGGCTGTGTTATCCCTGCAACTAAAAGTCCGATCAAAAAAAGCTTTTTACGAAAGATTTTAATTTTTTTGAGGAGAATTAAATAACAGTAAAAAAAATATAACAAAGACCCCATACCTCAGATGTCAAAGTCAGGGGTTTGCAAGATTTCTTGTGATATGTGTGATTGTTTTTATTTGGGCAAAACTGGAAGGGCGTTTGACGCTCGGTTAAGGGAACATTTAGGAGAAAGTTCAAATTCACATTTTTTAAATCACCTCAGAAGTGAATACCATAGTTTCAATCCTACTACAGGTTTTCAAATCTTACACACTATCCACAATGATTCAAATTTGGAAGTATACGAGGAACTGGAGATAGTGAGTCATTACAACAGATATCCTGAGAGAGTTTTGAACAAGCAAGTTATATTTCAGAATTCTAGTTTGTTCAAGATCTTCTCGGATAGAATTAGAATGTGACTCAAACCTTCAGTTGTTCGTGGACTCTAGATAAGATATCAATAGCTTTTTCGACAATTTCGAAAACTTTATTTCAAAGTGGCAGACGTAAATAATGATTTTTGATATTTTCGTATGCATTTGGTGTCATTTATTGTTGTTGGGTAGAGTGGGGGTTTTTCGTTCTTTGGGAAAAAAAAATGGGGGGGTAATAGTTTTATAAATTCTGTTTGTCTGTGGGCGGGGCGGGTGACCTTGAGCTCCTTTATTCTGCGGGCAATTTCGAAAACTTTGTCTTAAAGTGGCAGTGAAAAGTAATGCTTATTGATATTGAACCCAAACGATAGATGGCAGCTTCATTTGAGCCACGTTTTCTGTCTATAGACTTACAGCTACTGTGTGTCTGTGCTATGCACTTTGTAGGTTAAGTCATGTCATTCGACTTTTGTTTATAATTTTTATTTACTTTTTAACTATTTAATGTTAATATGACTATCGTTTCTACGATTAACCTGAGATTTAAGGTAATTATTTATATTTATACAATTGTCATAGATGAATTTGTGTAATTTTTCTTGAAATTTTGTTCTTAACGCAAGGTTTGATAAGGTTAAGCTGTGTTTACATTGTTTAGTATCGGTTCTAATACCTACTTTTCTAATTTATTTTTAGTTTGCCTGAAGATAAATGTGTAAACATTCGAAATTGCAATCGCAAAAATATAAAAAGAATAAAAGTAATGTAGAGTTGACTAAAAGTGTATTATTTTATCTAAAAAAATATATGCTTCCATTTAAAAAAACAAAGTTGACCTTGACATGACCTTGAAAACGTAAATATCCGTAAAAAATAAATACGCCATGTTGTTTCCTCCATTAAAATAAACAACTTTTGTCTGACATCTTTTTTTCTAAAATGCAGAGTATTCAAGATATTTGAAAAATTCAGGTTAAAAAAACACCCGGTATAACAATTTCCACTTTTTGTAAAAAAATATTTTTCCCCATTTGCCGCCCTTGCCGAACCCCAATGGTCACCAAAAAGAATCCAGAGCCATAACTTTTAGTAACATACCTATATACCAAATTTTAAGCCTCTAGCTTAAAGAGTTCTTAAGTTATCGTGCATAATAATATCTATGTGACAGACCATATGCAGGTATATTAATATATATTATATTAAATAAGAAATATGCGCTAAGGTAGAAAAAAATCGATCTCCTACAAATATCAATATAAGCAAAAATGAGCATACCTACCATGATTGCCATAGAATATGGTACAAATTGATGTCTAAGTTTAAAATTGGTTGGATTGAGCCAAATTGACTGTTAATTAAAGTAGGCACTTTCCCATAAATGTATAATTTTTTTGATAAAATATTATGGTAATCGAACAAATCCTTAATATTTAGATTAACTTTGACATAGTTGTGTTGCTTTAACATTTATTAATCAATACATTAAAAAAAAAAACAGCAAAAAATTTATTGGACTTACAAATATATTTAATATTTGAACTCCAGAATCTTTAAAAAAAATTAACTCATTTTTTAAGTTTGAACGGTTGCCCACAAAAAAAGTATTTGTTTTATGGCTAAATAAATTGTTAATAAATGCCTCAACTATCCCTAAATCAAGTGCTTTTATCCTTTTTTGGAAAATCATGTCTATTTTCGGTAATTTTGGCCTTTAATCCCAGCAAACACACCAGCAATGGGCCGGCAACGGCACAATGCCGTAAGCCGATAAAGAGTCATCGGTCCGTTGACGACATGCCATTACCGGCCCGGTAATGGAAGTGACGCACAATCCGATAACTGGCCGGTAATGGCAAGCCGATAACGGGCCGGTAATGGAAGCCGATAACGGGCCGGTAATGGCTAGCCGGCAGACTTTTTGTTGGAGGTTGGATCAGTATTTTACCATGGCATAAAAAAGAACGATAATATCGATCGTTTTAGAATATTATTCTGAATAAGTTTTTATATTTTAGTACCTACGGAACCTTAACGAGCTTCTTTCCCGCCCTGGGATCTTAAATGCGACTTATTTTATTTAGTATTTAACGAGGGGTGTTTCACCGCCAAAATTTTGTACATGTATTGTCAAAAATGCCAAATATTGTCAGTAATGTCAAGTAATGTCAAGTAATGTCGAGTAATGTCGAGTAATGTCAAGTAATGTCAGGTAATGTCAAGTAATGTCAAGTAATGTCACGTAATGTCAAGTAATGTCGAGTAATGTCGAGTAATGTCGAGTAATGTCAAGTGATTTCGAGTAATGTCAAGTAATGTCTGGTAATATCGAGTATAATCAAGTATTTTAGGTATTATTTATAAATTTTTATACCGAGCACATTACTTTTGAAGTTAGCTAATTATAATTATAATTATTATAATAATTATTGTTTGTTAGTTTGGAAGTAAACAAAAGAATCGCGCAGGCGGTAGCGGGCTCGTTTTGTTTTTTTGTTTGTTTGTTTAACCTCGTACTGTTTTACTTAATTAAGCATCCCCTAAGTCCAGGACTTATGTGGGCTATTAGTAGAGGGAACCACCGGCTTATACTGACTTTCGAACCAGTTTCTAGGGAGTGTCTGTGATTTTATTGGTTAAAACACTCGAATCTTGCGAGAGTAGGGATGTAGAAAATTAAACAAGTCAGTACGTGAGCACTTGCGGTGAAGCGTACAATGCATTGCAATGGACTTTTCATATAGAAATATTTTGTTTGGAGTCCTACCCTGTCACTAAATCCGTTGTAATTACGTACGTTTGTTTATTACTACTGCATCTTGAAGTACAATATACTATATAGTATGCTGTAAAACTATAATAATAGAGATATTGCGATTTAAAATCCAAAGTAATAAATTAGGACTATAAATAAAACATTAATAATAGAGATATTTCGGTTATTTTTTTGTAAAAAACAGCTTTTTTTTTCAAAAAACGTCGTTTCTCTTAAGAAGTCCTAAAAAAATTCCGCTAATTAGAAACTATCCTTAAAATGTCCAAAAAAATTTAAGATCCGCTAAAAATACTCATAAAAGTGTCCGCAAATCAGACTATTGTAATCCTGCAGTGTTGTCGATTGGTGAATAATTATCCACCAATCGGCAACACTGCAGGATTCAGAAAAATCTGATCACAGTTAGAGGGAGAAAGCAGATTGCACCACCTGTAATTTCACAGGGTTGAAATGGCTTGATTTAAATATTTTGCACTACGAAATTAAGAACTAAAGGGTTTAAAAAAATAGCAAAACTTCGGTGACATATTTGTAAAACAGCGTCCCAATTATTAACTCTTTATTATGGTATCCAATAGTAAATAATTATTTGGATATTTTCAAGTGACTTATTTAATGACAATACCGTTCGTACGGTCCAAAAGTCACCTCCCTCTTAACTTTTAAACGAGTTAAGGTATCGACTTAAAATTTGGAACTCAGAAATAAGACAACTTAAACTATTTTTTTGCATATATTTAATATTTTTAGCTCTTAAAATTTGGGCAGGGGAACCTAGGGAACAGTTTTCTTTAAAATAGAGGAGGTCGTGTGATACATCATTTTAAAGCTTATTATAGTCTTATCTATAATGTTAGAAAAACAATTATTTTTAAAGTTTGAAGGTAGAAAGTTATTCTTACCTTAGTATTTTGCGAATTTTACGATGTAAGCACTACACTACACATTCGCCACTCAATATAATATTTGCGCGCGATATTTTCACGCACGTAATGTCTACGCGCAAGCGTAAATAATAAGTACTGTCTACGCACATGCGTATTAGGAGATAATGTCTGTACTGTCAAGTAATGTCGTGTAATGTCAAGTAATGTCATGTAATGTCATGTAATGTCAAGTAATGCCACGTAATGTCAGGTAATGTCGAAGTAATGTCAGCCAAAGCGTACATGTATTGTCTAAGGTGAGACACCCCTCGGTATTTAATAAAAAAAATGTAATTACTTACTTTTTATCTTCAAAAATCATTATTAAGAATTGTAAATAAACACATGCCACAGAAAATTTTCATTAATGAACTTTATCACTGACGCAGCAAAATCACAACACAAGAGGCCAGTTTGAGTTGAAGCTCTCGGAGCATAGTTCTATCTCTTTCTAACTACTTGTTTTAAAAGAGATAGAACTATGCTCCGAGCGCTCCAAGCTTCAACTCAAACGGCCCTAAGAACACAACCCGCGCAAAACTTGCGCATGCGTCTTGACTTCTTCTCCTTCTACGCAAGATCATATTTTAAATTGGCGTTGTATCGTCGGCCACAGATCGGTCCTTTACAGGCTAGCCGATAATCGGCAAGCCAGCAATGGGCCAATAATTATTTATGCCGATTATCGTACGGTGGTTTGCTGGGATTTATCTCAAATAAGCAATTTTTTTTAGAAAACCTTACTTATAAGATATTATGTATTCAGTATAAAAATTAACCAAATACCATATTTCTAACACCTTCAAAATGGGCCCAAACGCCAAATCAAATCGGCATACTGGCACTTTAGCCTTTTTTTGAAAAAAAGTCAAACAACTCATTTTATTACTGTTTCACTGGCTATAAAATAATTTTTTAATTTTCAAAATCGGAAATTAAATAAAAAAGTTATGGGCTTCAAAATAGGATAAAAAGTCATGAAAACAAGTTATGCGTCGCACTATGAGAGAGAGAAAAGAGAAAAAAAAAATTGAGTCAACATTGAGGCTTGTTTTAATATAATTTAATATAATAATTTACCGTAACGATGGTAAGACAGAATTTTACTTAAATTACGAATTAATATTAGCTAATAAAGTTGGACTTTTAGGTTTACCTATAAGCACACAACATAAAATACTTGGTAAAGATAATGCGCATTCACCACACACAGTTAATAAATATTGTTAATTCAAAGTGCGGATCCAGGGAGTCTATGAAAGCGGCGATTTCTCCCCCCCCCCACTAACAGAATTTTAGAGAATTTTTTACGGGACAGAATTTTATCTTTGCGACCC